>OY282527.1:17312333-17940000 GCA_958296335.1 Urtica urens
TTAATGATGGTTACCGATCAGAGACAAGAGTAAAAGAGATTTTTATTGAATAGTTAGTTCATGAAATGAGATAAGTGACATTTAGAAATTTATAGGGTTGAAAAGATATTTTGGTCCAAAAAGTGATCAAAAATTTAATTTTGAATATTTCAATTATGAAATCAAATGATGATATATATTGGAACTATAAAATGAAATTTTTCATTGATTATATTATGAACTGTACTTTATGAATTGTGACAGTGTTTTATCTTTAAAAAACCCAGTAAAATTGGATGTTATAGATATGGTGTAATTATATAAAATAATGACCCGCAATTTTTTATTCGACCGACAGATGAATATCTTAACTTGAAATTATCTTCAACGGGTAGCCAAAACATTAAAGAAATAAAGATGTAGAAATATTCTATCAATAATTAAGCTTTCAATGATCTAGAGAAGGGGCGGCAAAACGGTATAGTTGATATATATACAGACTGATTCACTATATAACATATTTAAACAACTTTTTCTTTGAAGTAATTATGATTATTGAAAACAGCCAATTTGAGATAATAACATTTCAATATTCTCATAATATCCAAACAATAAAAAAAATCTCTAAATTCTTAAAATGCTCTCCGCTCAATATTTTAAGAGCCATGTGAAATTTGTCGATGGCCGAAATTATTACATTCGACACATATTCATGAGATATTAAATGAAGAGTTTCATTTTCGAGTCGTGAGAGTGTACTATAATTCTTTTTTCTAGTCTCTCGTAATTTATTTATGGTTTATATATGTCTTGAATATTTTTATAAAAATTCGACAAAAATTAAATCTAAAAGATCTTCACTTTTTTTTCCTTCACCTCACTCTATTCAAAAAAATTATCAGACTATAAAAAAAACTTGACGGCCAGAAAAAAATTTATTTCCACCGCTGTCAAAATTGTCGCCCACTTTTACCGCGGCGCCTTCTTCTTCTGGCTCGCCCACGCAGCCGGTCCGCGGTGGTCGTCAATCTTCTCAGCGGTTGTCGTCACTCTTCTCAACGGTTCTCGTCACAGAACTTCGCATTAGTCGTCGCAGAAGTCGCTTCATAAATCTCTCTGCGCATCTACACCGACGTCTAATGGATATATGAAGTTTTTGTTTCATTTCTGGTATAAAGTACTACAAACCACCGCAAGTAATAGTAACATACGCACAATTTTGGTCACGTTCTAAAATCAAACTTAGTATAATATGCTATTAGATACCGTAGGAAACCGCAACCTATGGTAACTTTTTTTGTCATGTTTTTATTATACTTGAACTTTAAGTATGCAAGATACTGCAATCCACCGCATCTAAACGCATATAATTTATTCGTGTTTTATGAAAATTTGTATTGAATCATGCAACTGACCGCAGTCGACCGCAACTAACCGCAACTTATTTATTCATGTTGTATGTTTAATTTGTTCAGATTATCGAGTTGTAATTGTTTTGCTTGATGAAATTTGGACCCTAAAAGATAATGAAATAGCTGCATTTCGAGAGAGTTTTACGTATGTCCTTGAAATCAAGAACAACATCAAATATAGAGAGTTATTAGATACGCTATATAAACTATTTCATGTGGCTAAGTTACTCTTTGATCTCAAAATTGAAGCTCCTTACAAAATCTGATGTGGACATAGAGACAGATCCACACGAAGAACACGTCAAGAAGGATTCAACTCTTGAACAAGTAAAGAATGTCCCGTTCCAAGATCAACCAGGTCCAATGACAAGATCACGAGCTAAACAACTCAAGTCCGAGATGGAGAGTTTTGTCCATGACGCACAACAACAAGGAGCCAAAATACACTCTTTTCAGTCAAATAAGGAGCTGTACTTACTTCTCCAAGCAATATCTGATTAGAGAAGGCTTATGGCATCAAATGAAGCACTTAATGGCCATCTATGACACCATTTAAAGCAGCATCAAAGGAGATTCCGAATTTCACAAAGCATGTGATCAGTTTCATGTTTTATTTCATTTAAAGTCAAGTTTAAATTCTCATTAAGTGTGTATTTACTTCATTTCAGTTTTTTTTCTTTACTTTAGCAAAGAAAACGTTTTATAAGGTTTGTAATGGTCTGATTGAACACAATCCTTATTTTGGAATGAATTTGTGAGAGATTTCTCTTTGTTTCTTGAAGAAACTATTCTGAACTTATCTAGGAAATTCTTAGTGGCGTTCAAATCCGACTTATCAAACGATCTTCCATCCTCGTTTGTGGCGTCTTCATCATTCTAAGGAGCTTCCACATAAGCTACGGGTCGCGGATTCACCGAATCTGATCTCGAAGGATCCTAGGGTCTGCATCCAATCCAACAAATTGAGAAGGGTCATAGTCACATTTTTGGCTTGGTTCGCATCAGTTGGTATCAGAGCAAATTCGAGTTCGTCAAGGTTCAATCTATCATTTCTTTTCTTGTATCAAAGTTCCAAAAAAAAAAAAAAAAATCTGGTTGCTGTTCATCATTTGTTCTAACTTCAGTTTGTTAAATCCAGCTTATTATCTTCACAAAAAAAAAAAAAAATCGTTTCTGATCATCAGTTGTTCTAACTTCAATCTATTACGTTCAGGTTACTCTATACTTCAAAAAAAAAACGAAAAAAAAAAATTCCTGAATCAAAATAGCAAAATCTCTTGTTTGGAGTTTAGTTTCCCTTCCTTTTGTTTTATATTCTCATTTCTGTGAAATAATTCAAATTTTTCCAGATTTGACTATGTATTCATTCCGTTGTTGTTCCTTCTTCTAAGTTTGGTTTGTTGTGATTTTGGTCGCTGTAAGGAATTTCTTTACATTATTGTTTGTTTAGTTTTCAAAGAAACAAAAGAGAATTCGAGCGGAAAAAGGCAATAGTAAGTGAGATTATCAGAGGGTAAAAGCCATATATTGAGTGCCTAAACACGAGTGCAAATAGAGTGAATTTCATAATACGAGAGAAACACGTGAGCGAGTGTAGTGAGGGCCTTTTTATTTCACCATTTGTTGACTTGTGCAGGAACTAAATAATTATGTCGGGGGCTGAAAACAATGATGACCAGCCACAAAACAATAACAACCGTTTCCAAGTTGAGGCTATCATGGGGGAAGTAAGAAGAATAATGAGGCAGGAAATGGATCGGATCAACGAACGTCTAGAACGTGTCGAGCAACGTGGTCAACAAGAACAACCTCAATATCCCCAAGAACAATCAGAAGCTAGTGATGTGGAGGAAAGATTTGAAAGAGATTCTGTGGCAAGCCGTAGAAGAAATGGGCAAAGACGTGATAGAGGAAACCGTAATGAAGTTGACAATAATCTGGGGAGTATTAAAGTGAATATCCCAGCGTTTCGTGGAAGAACAGATCCAGAGGAGTATTTGGAGTGGAAAAGAAAGATGGAATTGGTTTTCGATTGTCACAATTACTCTGAGATGAAAAAAGTAAAGTTGGCAGCCATTGAGTTCACTGATTATGCCATTGTTTGGTGGGTCAGTTGACCACTAATCGAAGGAATGATGACGAACTTCCTATTGAAAGTTGGGCTGAGATGAAAAGAGCTATGAGGAAAAGATTTGTGCCAAGTCACTACCGCCGTGATTTACACCTCAAGTTACAAAGCCTACGACAAGGCAGCCGCAGCGTGGATGAGTATCACAAGGAGATGGAAGTGACGTTGATCAGGGCCAATATCGAGGAGGATCGAGAAGCCACAATGGCTAGGTTTTTAAATGGCCTAAATAGAGAGATTGGAGACGCGGTTGAATTACACCATTATGTGGAGATGGAGGATCTGGTCCATATGGCATTAAAGGTGGAAAGACAGCTGAAGCGAAGTAGTATGAGTCATCGACAAGCGCAACAAAGCTCAACCCAACAACCATGGAGATCTAAGTTCACAAAGAAAGAAGATTCACCTTCAAGTTCAAATGAGAGGTTTGGGCAAAAAGCAGCCCCACCAACAGCCCTGAATCATGTGAAACCAACAACAACACCATCTCGATCTAGTGAGATCAAGTGTTTTAAATGTCAAGGAAGAGGGCATATCGCAAATCAGTACCCCAATCAGCGAGTTATGGTGATCCGAGAGAATGGAGATATTGACTCGGAGGCGAGTGAAGATGAAGCAGATCCGGAAATGCCAGAATTGGAGGATGCAATGGTGGAAGGTGAAGAGTTTGGTCCTGAGCATGGAGAATTCCTTTTGATCTCAAGAAGAGCTTTGAGTGCTCATGCCAAGGAAGATGAAGAGAAGGTACAGCGAGAGAACATATTTCACACCCGGTGCCATGTGAAAGATAAAGTTTGCAGCGTTATTGTAGATGGAGGGAGTTGCACTAATGTTGCTAGTGCATCAATGGTGGAGAAGCTTGGACTTAAAACGCTGAAACATCCTCGCCCGTACAAGCTTCAATGGTTGAACGATAGTGGAGAAGTGAGGGTCACGAAACAGGTTTTGGTACCATTCCAAATCGGGAAGTATGAAGATGAAGTGAAATGTGATGTAGTTCCAATGCAAGCTGGCCATCTACTATTGGGAAGGCCATGGAAATTCGATCGCCGCGTACAACACGATGGATTCACCAACAAACACTCATTTTTCTACAAAGAGCGCAAAATTACTCTTACGCCGCTGACCCCACATGAAGTTTTTGAGGATCAAAACAGATCACACAAATTGAGTGAAAAAAAGAAAGATGAGAGAAAACAAGAAAATCAAACACAACCCAAAGAGAGAAAACAAGAGGGTCAAGTTCTAGCCAAAGAGAGAAAATCTGAGAGAAAACAAAGCCTATATGCCACAAAAAGAGATATCACGCGAGCGATATATGCCAACTAACCCATTATATTTCTCACATATAGAGAGGCGTTTTTAAACACTAACGAATCTGATCAAGCTTTGCCTAGTCAGATTACTTCTCTTTTGCAGATTTTTTATGATGTGTTTCCCGAGGAACTTCCAAAAGGTTTGCCACCAATTCGTGGAATTGAGCACCAAATTGATTTCATTCCTGGAACAACAATTCCAAACCGTCCAGCCTATAGGACAAATCCCGATGAGACTAAAGAGCTGCAACGACAAGTGGCAGAGCTGATGGATAGAGGGTACGTGAGAGAAAGTATGAGTCCGTGCGCTGTACCGGTTCTTTTGGTCCCTAAAAAGGATAAAACTTGGAGAATGTGCACTGATTGTCGAGCTATAAACAACATCACGGTAAGGTATCGGTACCCTATTCCTCGTTTAGATGATATGCTTGATGAGTTGCATGGGTCTTGCTTGTTTTCAAAAATAGATCTTAAGAGTGGATACCACCAGATTAGAATGAGAGAGGGAGATGAATGGAAAACAGCATTTAAAACAAAACAAGGATTATATGAGTGGTTGGTTATGCCATTTGGATTAAGTAATGCACCTAGTACCTTCATGCGATTAATGAATCATGTTTTGCGTCCTTTCATTGGAAAATTTGTGGTTGTTTATTTTGATGATATTCCAATCTATAGCACAAATTTGAAAGATCATGTTTCTCATTTGCAATGTGTTTTGGAGGTGCTTAGGGAAGAAAATTTATTCGCTAACCTTGGAAAGTGCACTTTTTGCACAGATAAACTTGTGTTTCTTGGATTTGTTGTTAGTGCACAAGGTATACAGGTTGATCAAGAAAAGGTGCGAGCGATTCAAGAATGGCCAACCCCAACAAATATTGGACATGTGAGGAGTTTCCATGGTCTTGCTGGATTTTATAGACGATTTGTCAAGGACTTTAGTACCATCCCAGCACCACTCACAAATGTCATACGAAAGAATGCACCGTTTCTGTGGGGCGAGGAACAAGAAGAGGCGTTCAAAATTCTAAAGAATAAGCTTTCCTATGCACCATTACTTTGTTTGCCTAATTTTGAGAAAGCTTTTGAAATTGAGTGTGATGCTTCAGGTGTAGGTATTGGAGCGGTACTCATGCAAGATGGTCGGGCAATTGCATACTTTAGCGAGAAATTGAGTGGTGCCACTCTGAATTACCCTACCTATGATAAGGAGTTATATGCGCTGATTCGAGCCCTTCAAACATGGCAACATTACCTTCTGCCCAAGGAGTTTGTGATTCGCACCGATCATGAGTCATTGAAGCACTTCAAGACACAACACAATCTCAATAAAAGACACGCTCGCTGGTCCGAGTTCCTTGAACAATTTCCTTACGTGATCAGGTACAAACAAGGTAAAGAGAACGTTGTTGCTGATGCGCTTTCACGAAGGTATTCCTTGATCTCAATTCTTGATGCTAAATTACTTGGTTTTGAGTACATTAAGGGTTTGTACATGGATGATATTGATTTTAAGGAAATATATTCATATTGTGAGAAATCAGGTCATGGGAAGTTTTATAGAAATGAGGGATTTTTGTTTCGTGAAAATAGGTTGTGCGTGCCTAATTCATCAATGCGTGATTTGTTAGTTCAGGAATCTCATGGAGGAGGGTTAATGGGACATTTTGGGGTAGCAAAAACAGTAGGAATCTTGAAAGAACATTTCTTTTGGCCGCGCATGAAAAGGGATATTGAGAGGATTGTTGGGAGATGTATAACATGTAAGCAAGCAAAATCAAGAGTTCAGCCAAATGGTTTATATACACCGCTTCCCATTCCTAGTTCACCTTGGATTGATATTTCAATGGATTTTGTTTTAGGTTTACCTAAGACTAGGCGTGGTCGTGATTCAATATTTGTGGTCGTAGATAGATTTTCTAAAATGGCTCATTTTATTCCATGTCACAAAACTGATGATGCTTCAAATGTTGCAAATTTATTCTTTCGAGAGATTGTGCGATTACATGGCATGCCTAGGACAATTGTTTCAGACAGGGATGCTAAGTTCTTAAGTTACTTTTGGAAAACATTATGGGGTAAATTGGGGACTAAACTTTTGTTTTCTACTACTTGTCACCCACAAACTGATGGTCAAACAGAGGTCGTGAATCGAACTTTGTCTACTTTGTTGAGGGCTGTAATTAGTAAGAACATTAAGACTTGGGAAGAGTGTTTACCACATGTGGAGTTTGCATATAATCGTTCAATTCATTCTGCTACTAGATTTTCACCATTTGAGATTGTTTATGGTTTTAATCCCTTGACTCCTTTGGATCTATCACCATTACCTATTTCTGAGCATTTGAATTTAGATGGCGAGAAAAAAGCGGAATTTGTGAAGAAACTCCACGAACAGGTTCGGTGTAACATAGAGAAGAGAACTGCGCAATACATCAAACAAGCCAACAAGGGACGTCATGCACTGATATTTGAACCCGGGGATTGGGTTTGGTTACATATGCGAAAAGAAAGATTCCCAGTCCAAAGACGATCCAAGTTGTTGCCTCGAGGAGATGGTCCTTTTCAAGTGCTCGAAAGGATTAATGATAATGCATATAAGCTTGATTTACCAAGTGAGTATAATGTGAGTACAACGTTTAATGTTTCTGACTTGAGTCCATTTGATGTTGATACAGATTTGAGGACAAATCCTTTTCAATATGGAGGGAATGATGTGGACATAGAGACAGATCCACACGAAGAACACGTCAAGAAGGATTCAACTCTTGAACAAGTAAAGAATGTCCCGTTCCGAGATCAACCAGGTCCAATGACAAGATCACGAGCTAAACAACTCAAGTCCGAGATGGAGAGTTTTGTCCATGACGCACAACAACAAGGAGCCAAAATACACTCTTTTCAGTCAAATAAGGAGCTGTACTTACTTCTCCAAGCAATATCTGATTAGAGAAGGCTTATGGCATCAAATGAAGCACTTAATGGCCATCTATGACACCATTTAAAGCAGCATCAAAGGAGATTCCGAATTTCACAAAGCATGTGATCAGTTTCATGTTTTATTTCATTTAAAGTCAAGTTTAAATTCTCATTAAGTGTGTATTTACTTCATTTCAGTTTTTTTTCTTTACTTTAGCAAAGAAAACGTTTTATAAGGTTTGTAATGGTCTGATTGAACACAATCCTTATTTTGGAATGAATTTGTGAGAGATTTCTCTTTGTTTCTTGAAGAAACTATTCTGAACTTATCTAGGAAATTCTTAGTGGCGTTCAAATCCGACTTATCAAACAATCTTCCATCCTTGTTTGTGGCGTCTTCATCATTCTAAGGTTCGAGCTTCCACATAAGCTACGGGTCGCGGATTCACCGAATCTGATCTCGAAGGATCCTAGGGTCTGCATCCAATCCAACAAATTGAGAAGGGTCATAGTCATATTGTTGGCTTGGTTCGCATCAAAATCGATGGTAAGTTACTCTTTGATACGTTATAGATGTTGATGTCATGTTTGTATTTAGATTTTATGTTTCTTTCATTCTGCAACTCTTTTATTTTGTTTGTTGAACTAATGTCTATGTCTTCAAGATAACACAAGATAATGCGATATAAAACAATTTATTGGAATTATTTTTTATTAAACCTTGTCATATTTGTGTGACTGCAACGGACCGCAACTTACTTATTCATTCAAAATTACATAAATCGAATTTAAACATAAAATATTACTCAAAAAAATGTAAACAAAACATATACATGAAATATTACGAAACATTAATAAACTTCAAATATTACTCAAAATACTCTAAATTCAGCTTTTTTTAACCTAACACTAAGCCCTAAACATGGCATAAACATTTCCTCGTATTATAATATTGTGTAAAAATACTCTAAATATAACATTAGATTTTGATACCAAAGGTCTATCGCCCATTTCTCTCTATAAAACTCCATATTTCTATCATTGATAAAAGCATTGAACCCATCAAATGCTCCATGATTTTGATGCAATACATACCGCAATCGCCATTGCAAAATGCATAATAATTGATTAAAACTTATAAACGAATCCTACTAAAAATTTAATGAAATCTCAAAAATCTTACTCAAGTTTTTGCTTCTCGAATTTTTCTATTTTAAGAGGTATCGGACCCTTCAATGTGCGTATATATCCAAACGATTTGGTTTTTCAAGTATTTTTTGTATCAACACGATGAATTGCTTCAACGTCTTTTTGATTTTCGTCTTTGAAGTTGAATTAGAGTTGTAGGCTCTGATTTGCCATCCCAAATGGTGACTTCTCAAATCTATTAAAAATATTATATTCTTTGAATTTTATTTCACTAAAGTTATGCAACCGGATCCACGATTTGTAACACTAGCCGGAAAAAAAAAGTTTCATAAAAAATAATTATATTTGTCATCCGAAAAATAAAACAAGTATTCAAAATAATGTGCAATAATAGTATACAACCGAAAAATGACTTTGAATATTCATTCCTTTTACAAAGATATTCTGCTTTCAATTTATTGAGTAAATACTAAAGAAAAAAATCAAAAGCAAAGAAAAATAGGAACTACACGAGAAGAAGAATTAACTTTGATTTTTTTTTTATTAATTGTACCTAAATCAAACAGGAACTCGAGAAGGTGAGTATTAATTTTATTCTAATTCCTAAATTTGTTTTGTTTTCGTAAAGTTAATAATAACAACAAGAGCAAATAAACTCCGGATTGATTTACAGTAAGAGATGTCAATGATTCGCAGACAGTTCTTGCTGTAAATCAAACTGTAGTTTATTTACTCTTGTTATTATCAATTATTTCTCGCACTCATCGGTCAACTCAAAGTTGTCTTTTTTCTTCAAATATTTAAAGAATAACACATATTTCTCCGTCGATTTGGACACAAACCTGGCGAAGGCAGTGATCTTCTCAGCTAAGCTCACTCCTACAATTAGGCTTTTCGATGCGACGTGTCGCATCTATTTAGACATTCTGATGCGACAAATTACATCTGAATGCAAAACCTAAAGTCAAAAAATGTAGATTGTAAACACCATATTTGCGACTAATTGCATCTCAAAGTTTCCTATCTAGCATCATATGCGACTTGTGTGGAAAAATTGATATCATCACCGGGTTCCTAACTTGCGTTCGTGATCTCCGGCATGCTTTCATGCAGCCCGGACCCCCTGCAACCACACCACGCATCTGTAAGTTATTTTCTTTCTCAACTCAGTGGTATTTATAAATTAATTTTATTTTTGTTTCTCTTTATTAATTGAAATTCATGGGTTTTTATTTATTTTTGTCAAATGTGGTTGCAGGTCTGCGTTCACGCTTGCAGCCACTGTCCACCTTGCTAATAGCCGTCCCCACGCATGCAGCAAACCAAGGTTTGTTACTTTGAGTAAAATAAGATTTTTTTCACATCTATGGTGGTTTTTATTCTTTTTTATTTATTTTGAGTTGGTTTAATTGCCAAGTCTTTTCTTAATTTAATTTTATTATGGTTGCAGTCCCGTTTCCATGCTCGCAGTCGCTGGTCCGACTCTCGTCCAACTTGTTTTTGCACCAACACTGCACTAGGTAATTAATTTCTATTTTTGTTAATTTGTCAAGTTCGTTAAATATTTTAAATATGTTTAGTTAATTGAAACTTATAAATATGTTTAGTTAATTGAAATCATTGAATATTTTTAATTAGCTTGAATTTGTAAATATGTTAAGTAAATTGAAATTGTATTAATGTGTTTAGTTAATTGAAATTATTAAATATGCTTAGTGAAATGAAATTGTTGAATATGTTTAATATGTTTAGTCAATTGAATTTTCATAATATGTTTAGTTTATTGAAATTGTCAAATATGTTTGGTAAATTGGTTAAATTGTTATGGATGATCGAGTGTCATTTAATTGATAGTTATATGACAATTCTGTTGGATATTAGTTGTATTGGTATTAAAATGCGGGTTTGATTTCATCTATTATATAGGAAAAACTTTGTCAAAATTATGTTAATTTTCCAAATTCTCTATCTTATAGTTTTCTTTCGAATTAAGATAATCATAAAAGTCTAACTCTAATATTCCCTATATTGTAATAACTCTAGCATTCTATTTCAAGTAATAACTCTAATAATCCTCACTTTGTTCAATGAAATGTCGAATCCAAGTAGGGATTGGATTACAATAAATGAACGTTTGACCTTATAATATAAATCTGCCGTTAGATAATTTATTTGTGGTGCAAGGATGTTCCCGAACATAAATAATCAATAAAAAAATGTCCTTGAAACAACGTGCGATGGCATGACATTTGCGTCTTAAGTCATCATCTCTTGGACAAAGGTTTTATTATGGAGTACACTAAATGCTATTTTCACGCCAAGCATCGTTTTATTCCCTAACAACTATAAGTAAACTAAACCAATCAGAGATTACACAACGCGTTGCACGATATCATGGATCACGATGACTGTCCCAGTGGAGAAGGGGTGGGAGGAGGCATTTCTAGAGACGGAAGAGGATCGTGGACTATGAAGAAGTGGTTTAGGTCTATAAATAAATAGTACTAGTTTTTTAATAACGTCGAACGATTTTTACGTTTTTGTTCTCGTTCTAGTATTGTAAAACAACTTGAATTATGTTAAATAATAAATTATATTTTTTTTTCTAATTCGTATTTATATTATAAAGAGTAAAACTAATATATAAGGATTAGAAGCAAAATAATTTTTATTTAAAAAAAACCATCATGTCGGATCCAATACCATAAATTTATTCTTTTGCTGATTGTGATTTTAATTATATGTGTTGTTACTCGAGAAATTAGCATGTATAGAGCAGTGCTCGAAATACCAAAAAAATTTCCTATCCTCAGCACAAAGGTTCGAGTCAAATAGGTCCGAGAACCACTGAAAGATAAAAAATGTCACGTTCATAAGTTAAGAACGGACCCAATTGAGCAGAAGTTCGGAGAGAATAGAAGACGATAGGTCAAATGTTAGTTAAATAAATAACACATTTGTAAATAAACCACCCGGAACACTTAAGTGTCAATTTAAGCATAGTGAAGACGTCAACCTCAGACAGTTAAAACACCAGAACGTGGGATTGATTACCTAACGATCCATCAAAAACCGTAAATCCACTAAACTGAATAATTGGAAGGCAGTTACATCAAATATATCGTTATAAAGGAAGAAGAGGCGCACGAGAGGACGATTGACCTATCTTACTAGTTATTTTTCACCTATTCCTTTATAATCCCCACTTATAATTAGTCTCTTGTATTGAATTTATTTATATTAAAAAAATTGTTGCTTTTTTCTTCGATTTACTACTCGATATATTGAAAATTTTGTAAGATATTATTGTACCAATTTTACATGTTAACATGTGTCATGTTATTTATAACACTCATTTGGAATAGTGGCAATTGATTTATTTTCCTGGTAAAGTATAGTTTAGATTAAGTCGATAAACTAATAGAATAAAACAAAAGAAAAAAATATACTACGACCTGATTAGATTATTGACTTCCGTTTCTATATATTACATGCTTTGTTTCCTAATGACCGGTTGGTTCTGGTTGACCGAACTTACATATTGCTAAAGAATATACTGTTATCTAATAATACGATTTTTAAAATAAAGTAAGGGTTATTGTCTATAGTAACATTATATACGTTTGTTATTTTTGGATATGTGCAACGTTTCGTAAAATTTGTGTAAATAGCGCTAGTGCTAATATGTCATGTCAATTTACGTTGTTATTTTACAACATAAATTGAGTTTCACAACAAAATTTTAGATGACACGTAAGCAATAGAGTCATTTAAACGAGTTTTACGAAACGTTGCACATATCCAAAATGAGTTGGTAAACTAAAATTATTTCGCCGAATTTTTGATTAAGTAATACAATAACTTGTAAGAACTTATTTGGCGTTGATTCTCCTGATTGCTAAAGCTCACCTGATCATCCATTAAAGGACAAAAGAAAAAAAAGAAAAAAAAAGGGCAAAAGGTGTGGTGACTAAATCCACGGCGTCTTGGATTTATTTGAATATTCAAGTTGAAAAGTTATACACGGAGTTGCTCCGTTGGTTTGTATATATTGGTACTCTGATATGATCAATGGTTCAGTTATTAGTAAGTTTAAGTATTAGTACTCCGTCTCTTCACATGCATATATATATGCCATATATACATAATACAAGGGTTAAATTAACAAAAATTAGACTAAATAACACTTCCAAACAATGTTATTGCAATTTAGCCAAACGTTTTGCATTTTTAAAGATATATCCAAAAAAGATGACGTGAATTTTTTCTATTTATTTTAATTCAATAATGCCCTATTCAAAACATTATTTTTTTTGTAATTAATAAAACACTATTTTTATAACAAAATCGTTTTTTTCATATTTATTTATTATGTTTTTAAATAACTGCATATTTCTATAAATAACCGCCGGTAGTAACTGCTTATTTTTATAAATAACCGCCTATTTCTATAAATAACCGCCAGCAGTAACTGCCTATTTTTATAAATAACCGCCGATAGTGGGGTTGATTTTTTTTTTGGTAGTGGGTATTAATATCGGTTGATTTTTTTTTCGAATTTAATTTTCTAATTACGTTTTTTTATTCAGGGGTAATATTGTCATTATAAGCGGTTTATTTTCGTTTATGGCTATAAACCAATTTTTTTCAGAAGTTTGGCTATTTAGCAATTCTTAAGTTTGAAATGGCTATATAACTTACTATCCCTTAAATTAATCCAAGTTTTTACGGGACGATATTTATTTCTTCGTCGGATGACAATGAAAGAGCTTCGTAGTAAAATTATAATACGTTACTGAGACGGAATAAAACAAGGGTAATTCTATTATGTGTATAGTGTTCTGGGAATACTCAAACTATTCTAAGTAGACTGTAAATGTCCACTCAATCCGTTAACGAAAAAATTTCAGACCATTTTAACTCAAACTTCTTCCGCCTAAAAAAGATAATATGAGGTGTAAATTTTTGGCACATAATTTAGACCGAGCATTTACAATCCGTTTACAAACGGTGGATATATACAAATATCTATGTAGTTTAATGGCTATACAACCAATTTTTTTTATAAAAGAAAGTCTACTAGTCCATTACACATTACGTGTTGGTTAAGTGAAGACACTATTACACATCGTTTGTAGACGAAATTGGAGAGCCTTTTGAGGTGTATGAATAAGGTTTCTTTCAATCATTTCTAAATTGATAAATACTTACTATTAGTAGGTCATGAGTGAGCAATGTAATTTTTTTATAAAAAATGTAAATCACTTCTTATATTTTGCATTTGAGTGAATCATTATAAAGTGTATATTCTATTTTGTTTTTATGAAGAGAAAAGGCACCGAAGAGTTCATCGAAAGATATACTATCTACTAGTTGTTAAATGGAGTTAAATTCATCGCTTCATCCATTAATCAATGATTATTTTTCTTCAATAAGAGACGATTATAAGCATTCACAAAAACAATCCAAATATTTTAGGTCCCGAATCTTGACGAGAAAAAAGAGCGCCGATATGACTAGATTTCTCTTGGATATATATATCAATCTTATTTACAGCCATTATTGTTTAGCTTTCTACGGAGCTATATGGATTCCATGTAATTATTAAGTAAAACGACTATAATGATATTCAACGATGTTAATGTGTAGACTATATACAGTGGTAGCAACTCCGTGCCCAAGGCTTACATAAACATGGCCAGGTCTGCAAGATCGTCAGTCGGAATTTCGAGGCCATTGAAGTCGCAGTCCATCATATCGTCTTCTTCGAAATTCAGCAGAGAAGTGAGATCTTGATTTCCACCCAAACCCTCCATGGGGTCGAATTCATTCAAGGTGATACTTTTATGACCCGAATCGGTAACGGGTTTCTCCACTTCTCTCGTAGGATTACCGGGCAACAAAGATATGCTTTCCCTCTTGTTGCTTCCATTCATGGTCGAGGGCGAGCCAGATTGAGTCACCTTCTGCTTCGACTTTACTTTTACTTTTGGTTCGGTCTGAGAGCTTTCAAGTGAAGGAGAGTCGTTTCCGAGACAGTCTGAGTCGCTCCTCTTTCCTTGGAAAGCGAGAGAAGCCCTCGATGAAGCGACATCTTCGATCAGCGTTTCCCTCTTCTTCCCGCCTCGGTTCAGCACAGATTTGCTCTTGTAAGAAGCTCTTTCCGACCCTCTATCAAGATTGTCGCTAGGAGATAATGCACCTGCAATAATTACCCAGAGGCTAAATAATTAAAAAAATTCTAAGAACATTGGTTATAGACATTTCTCCCTAAAAAGGTTAAAGGATGTGTCGAGTGCGGTTACCCGCTTGAAAGGAGGCCTCATTGCATGTGTTACTGGCGGTGCCCGAGCTAATGAAATCGGCGGATTTTGAGTCGACAGTGCTGGGAGGACTGGAAAGCAGTAGATCCTGAAGCGGAGGATCGACAAAGCAGCTCTTACCAGTTTCCTCAAACTTTCGACACCTGGCAACTGTCCGCTTCACGAACGCCATTGCAACTGGTTTTGAAACTTTACGAACCACAGTTTTTGAGGCATTACTTCCGCGGCAAGCCTGTACAAGGTTTTATCAATTATTACCCAAATGCAAAATGCCACATACGGGCCTCAAAGTATTGAATCACGAACAAGTTAACGATAGAGACACAAACAAAAATACTAGGGGGTTATCAAACATCCATCTGAGAAAGCCCTATCTTTTGTTGAGAGAAAATCCATGTATTATAAACGGAAACTGAGCAAGGAAATAGAGCGGTCACCATTCGCTTTCTATAAGCCATCTCAACAAGTTTATCCATAGCAACTTGCTCAACGCTCCTGCAAAAAGATATACCAGCCATGTTACAGTTCATCTGAAGATGATTCAATATTCTTTCCCAGCATTTTGATGTCAGCAGATGCTTTTATAGCAAGGAGGTAAAGCACAACGAAATGATAAAAAAAGGGAACTGTATCATTTTGGTACATTGCAAAACATGAATAAGCAGCGTGAATGATTCATACCATCTTTCTACATCTCTTCCTTTCTGCATAGCTTTGTCTATTTTCCCCAAATGTTTTCTCTTTATTGCAACCTATTCGTACCATCAACGAGTAGGGAGTAAACTATTATAAACAGACTAAAAAAAGATGGTGTATAGGAGCCCCCCCCCCCCCCCCCCCCCCCCCCCCCAAACAAAATTAAATAAATAACAAACCTGCTCATGTAGCCCTTCCTTGAGTTCGATGATGTCCCCGTTTATTATGTCTCCTTCATCTGTGAGATCAGGCTGCAAAATGAAAACGAGATGCAGAAAGCAGTGGATTAAAAATCTGGGTATCTTTTGAATTGCAAGAAGATATGACTCAATGAACAACTGGCTCACAGTTCCTAACAACCATTTAGCATTTACAAACAAGAATTATCAAGGAAGCTCACACAATGAATACGGAACATGAGACAGAAAAAAATCATACCAGTGTCTCCGGATACACGCCAATGCTGTGCAGCTCCAAAAGAACCTTCTCATTGATGGACATCATTTGGTACTGGTAATCAGGAGGAGGAAATGCGGGCACATCAAACTCCCGAGTTTGGGATTGACGACAATAATTCGAAGATATTTCCCCATTAACATGCGAAAAATCATCGTGTCCCTGCCACTGCTCGTGGCTATAATGTAAAGAATTGGACATGCTTGGGTTCCTTATTGGGTTAGTCCCACTGCTACCGTTGCAAGAGAATCCGTCCAGCAAACAAGTTCTCTGACTCTGGGAACCCAGATTTGACTCCACTTCACTCTCGACCCGGTCCTTGTCTTTGGGTTCGAGCTCAAACTGGTTACATGACCCACAGTGAGAATCTTCACTAACAGATTGCAAAGACAGATTCTTCCCATCATTGCGGGGATAAAGCTCTTCGATTTCGCCTTCTTCAATCAAAGCAGAAAGAACTCTTTGATATAATGGGGTTGCCTTATAACACCTTCTCCTGTCAAGTTTCTCAAAAAGAGCATCTTCCCTTTTGACCGAACTACTAAATCCCTCGTCAAGACCCTGAAAGATATACAAGTTCACACTTGGCCAGACATTTTTTTCTTGCAGCAACTCAATCAAAACAAAGATCTTTCGCTAATTGGTAAAGGTCAATAATGACTACATCAGATCTATGCATATTTCCTAAATGCAGGAGAGTATATGAAAGCTCATCAGATAAGAGATTAGACTGTACCAGCACTTGAAGCTCATCGTCAAACATCTGGGTCAAACTGTTGCCCAGCTCTTCTGCTACACTTAGCTAACCAAACATCAAAAAGAAATTAAACAATCATGACTTGGCCATTTGTTGCAGCAACAAAGACACACACTTAAATAAAAACGTACTTGTTGCTTCAAGTGCAACGCATCTTCTGAGTGCACAGATGCAAAAATACTGTCCATCTTCTTCCAGAATGTATTAGAACAGGCAAGACCTAAAATAACAAGCAATCAGTTCTAATAAAGGTTAAAACATGTTGCCACTTTTCTAGACGATTTCGAAGGTATAGTCATGAAGCATACTGCTAGCATTTCGAGCAGACTTGGCTGCCATACACAATTCTTCATAATCGTCATTAGATTCACCTGGAAACGGTTTAGAATACATGATGATATTAGATCATGGAAATCTAAGAGGTGTTAGAAACAATATCTGCTTTCTTATAATAATCATTAAACTGCATGAACTTGTGAAAGGGCAAAACATGGTTTGATGCGAGCGAATCAAACGCAGATCCTGGAGTTACACTTCAGTAACAACGAGGAAAACGGAATTTTTCCTGATTCATATATAGCTACAACTCTTTTTTTATTTTACTGTTCCCTGCCTGACCCCACAACATTGGGGAACTTGAAACACTAGCAATTGCTAGGTGGGTACCCCGGTGTTGGTACGAATCGAACTCAGGACCTCTTGGAAATAAACCAAGGGCCTGACCACTAGACCAACAACACTTGGGTTCAACTCTTAAAATATAAGAAACATAAATGCCTCTGCCAGTAGTAGTAGTATATGACGGTTTATGAATATTACCCCTTCTCATACGAAAGCAAAACTGGTACCTGTGAAATCAGAACTACCATTTGACAGGGTTGGCCGAAGACGAGGCACGCCCTTCCGATCTTTTGGCTTCTTTAAAGGTGGACCGCCAGCCTTACCGAATCTAAGAAAGAAAACAACTACTGTGTTAGTGAAATACATAACTTATATGCATGTGGCCATTAGATACACGAGACTGAGGCAATGAAGACCTTTTAGTTTTTGTCAACTTTTCCTTGACAGGAGGAACCCCTGGCAGCACTAACTTTCCCCTCCCACTCCTACCTTGTTTTTTAAAACCATCTCCACTTTCTTTAACCAGGATTTTATTGTTCTTCTTCATTGGAACTACAAATGCCCCATATTTTTTAGGATTTTTTGAGGCGGCATCTCCGTTGTGGATTCTACTCTCCTTCAACTTGTTTTCTCCAGCTCCTGACTCTTCACTCTCAGATAGCCCATATAACAGACTGGAGACATTATCAGTTTCACTTTTAACTGTGGGGCTATCGCTGTCCACACTGCCTGGTGGAATCAATCTTGAAGCTCCGGCCAAAGAGTTTCTTGCGCCAAACTCAGAAGTTCCATGGCTTTCAGAAGAAATCTGAGGCTCGGCGTTTTTGGAAACAGGGGGAATCAGATTCGTTCTCCTGGTACGTGAGTTTTTATGTGGCCTCTGACCACCCCACTGAGTCATGGGGTGTATAGCCGAGCCTACAGATGTTTGACGCTTTTGACTTACTTCCATTCCTGCAACTTCAACCTTATTTACAGTTGAAACCTGATCGCATCCTTGTAAAGCTCCTGAAATCGGTCGGGCACTGGGCAATGAATCGAGGGCCATCACCGAACCGGTCCGTTGTGCCTTAGAGAGCTTCCCCTTCATCACTGTATGAGGACCGACCACCAAGCTATTTTGCTGAATGTTGGGCCTGATGAACAAAGCCACAAACAAACTATTCAATTTGTTGCAAATGTGGAACATTCAGGCACATGTTGGTGGTCTTCATCCATGCAATTTATTGAAATAGCAGCATAATTAGTATTACACCGTAAAAATTTACACATGGTTGAGAAATGCATACTTATTGTTGCTTCCTCTAACCAAATTTTGCTCTGAAACAGGCACACGTTCCCTTGGAACAGACCCACTTTCACGTTCAGTTTTGGGTACTAGATTGGAAGTTGAAATAGTAGGCTCAAAGGAATGCTCAAATTTGTTGATTCCACCAACTCCAGCAGAAGACTTCAATCTGCAGTGTAGCAAGAAACGATAGATCTCTTTGTTTCATAAATATAACATATGGATATAGACATATATATATATTCATATCTGAATGTTCACAAGGCGTGATCGTTCAGCATATATTAAAAAATTATAATATTATATACAAAGGCAGTTCTAAAGTCAACTTGATATTGAGAAAATAGAGCAAACCATCATGGAATAGGAGACTACTTTTCAGCATATGAGATATTAAACCAGACACTGCAAATCATAAAAAATACCTGAAACTTTGAGAATCACACAATCGTAATTTAGAATCTGTAGTCAGCTTCGAAGGAGCAGATCTTCTTACATCAGGGTCGCTGGTAATCACCCTGCTTCCAACTACTCCAACGGAACGCTTCTTCTTAGTTTTTTGATCCAAGCGTTCACCAACAGCAAGCAATCTGCGAGTTTTCTCTTCAGCTCTTCCAGGACCGGATTCTGTATTCCCGTCCTTGTCCGGGAACATTTGCTGCCTCGAGAACGTAAGTGGCCTATTATCCGTCTGCTAACATTTAGAAAGTGAGTCAAGAGACGCAATCTCAGAGAACTCAAAGGACCAGATTGATTATAGTTTCGAAACAAACCCTCTGATCAGCCGCTGATGTGCGGGCACGTTTGTTCAAAGGTGAATTCTTCATCCTGTTTTCCAATTTTTGGGTCATGATGTCGGGGGGATTTTGCTGAATCTTGATTCCAGCCCTCACCAACTGTGCTCCTGGCATAGTATCACTTCTTTGCCGCTTCTTTGAAGTAAATGTGTCTCTCAATTCTCTATACTTGTCCAACTTGAACATGGAGTCATGAAACATTCTTGCTCGATCCCTGAACCGGCAAAACACGGAAGAGTAAGAGTTTGATCTACCGCTACTAAGAAATGTCATTCGACCTAACTTCCGAGTTGGGTTTCGAATTAACATATCGTCCATGAATTAAAATAACTTAGCCATCATTCTTTTAAGCAGTGAATAAATAAATATTCCGCAATTAACGTAACTCTAGAAATGATATGCTGAAATAGTTAGTCAAGAAAAACATACCTGGCCTCCTTGGATACATCTTCCACAGTTTCCTTAATGTACTTAAGCTCGTTCCCAACTGGAGCTCGAGGCTTGGGATAAGTAGCCCCGAAAGAGCGATCCTCGGAAATACCAGGAACACCGAGAACCCTTCTCAATTCTCCAGGGCGCGGATATTTTTGATTTCCCAACATGATAGGGTCCAACGGCAAACATTCAGGCAACGGTGGAATATTTGACGGGTTCGTGTTACCCCTAATCAAACCACCCCCGGAGTTTAACATTATTCTCTGACAAGGCTTCAAAGCTAAGCTTCAAAGCTGTGTAACTATCATCAAATTTCTTAATTCCTGGTAATGAACTTTGTTTGTTGTTTTCCTTTTAACCTGCCAAGGAACAATGACACCACACTAGAGTTCAGACCCCCGAAATTTGCGATCTACATTTCCAATTGAAAGTAGATATATGGCTATGTATAACTGCAATTTTGAATCCCTCGAATGAGCTGTAACATCAAGGCATAAAAACTAACTAACACAAAAAAACAGTAGTATGATTAATTGAGTGCTTCTTCCTCATTGTGACGGTAAATTTTAGTTATTTCGATGTCGGCTATCCCGTTAACAACTAAATTTGCCTAATAAACTCCCAACAATTTCTTCCTTAAAAAAAAAAAAAAAAAACTCCCAACAATACTGTGAAACCCTACAAGCATAAAAGTTATCCAAAAAATCCATTTTCACACCCCCTGGGACTCAAATTATGTGAAACGAAAACCTCAAATTAGCTGAATTAGCTCAAGAATACATAATATAAGATATCAAAATTTCCCCGGAAACAGACAGCGATTGCGAAAACCAGTGATTCTATATCGAAAACGAGTCGAGGCAAGAAAACGGCTTAATTAACATACCTACCTCTGAGATAACAAGACAGTGAGAGATAGAAAGACCATGAATTCAAAGTAGTTTCAGGGAAAAAGATCTACGCGCTAAGTAAAGAGCCAAAAGCTTTTAATAGTTCGTTCTTTAGAGCTTTAGACACATACCAGAATAACACGAAATAGCATACGTAACCCTATTTAATTTTATTTTTTTGAAACATCCTATATAATATACTAACTCGTACTAAAACACCTAAAAAATAAATAAATAAACAACATTAATATTTTCCGATAAAAAATTACACTTTCCTAATATACATTTAATATTTCGATATAAATAAAACTTGGAGTTAGATCAGTAGTTAAATCATTTATTTAAAATTATAATTTAAATTTGATTTTATGACAAAAATCGAGCCGAAATAATTTACTTTGATTGTAAAGAGTTATTTTCATAATATGAAAAAAAAATTAATTAAAATTTAAAAACAATAAAAAATTTTAGTAGTTGCAACAAATTCTTATGAAAAAATTTCATTGAGAATTTATCAAAATTTGAGTGTTTTTATTTTTCATGTATAAAGTTTTATGTTTAGAGATTTAACTATCTTTTTCGTCAATTTACTTATATAGAAAGGTTGAATAAAATTTTAAACGTCCTAATCTAAACCTATACGCAATCGCATCATTGCTTCGAGTTTGAACACAAATTATATGCGATTTACTTCTAACTTTGCAGCATTTGTCATCTCTTTTTTTTTTGTAAATACCTCCACCACCAAGACAAGCTCGAGCTATTGTCGAGCATGTTTCCACCATAAATCTTTTAATTTGTATTTATACCTCGGAGTCCGAAGAGGTATAACATCAACTTATCACAAAATAAGTGTATAATGTAGAGGTCGATTTTCACCGAATCTCTAAACAGTCACAAAGATTACATAAGCGATAAGTAATGAATAATAACAGGTTGAGTTTGCTAATATCTTTGAGTTTATGTATTATGAGGCTCGGTCTCTTTCGTTTTATAAGCTTGGAAGCCTAAAGAGTTACAAAATGAAATTCTGTTAGTCGCTCAACCAATTGTCACACACAGAAGTTATGACAATGTGTGTAACAATCAACGAGCAAGATATAGATGAAATAAGAACAGTGTAAAGTAAATAGAACACACACGATTGATAACCCAGTTCGGAGCAACTTCTCCTACATCTGGGGGGTGTGACAACCCGGTGGAAATGATTTCACTATATAATAGTTTTTAGTACAGATGGACTTATATGAACCAACAACAATCTCAAAGCCAAATTACAAACTAAGAAGTGAAGAATCTAATTCAGTCCTCCCCCTGAATTAGTGACCAACTCACAGATCCACAAGACACACTCACACGTGTTCTTTTGTCACAAAGAACTTGTAGAGTATTATACGAACTCACACAGAATAACAAAAAAAACACCAACAACACAAATCTTTCACAGTGGGTGAAAAGATTTTACACAGCAATTCTCTGAACTCGTAGCTTTCCAATCCGCCAACTTTCACGTCTAGAAACCCTACAGATTCAGAGAAAAGCCTCAAGGAGATCAATGGTGGCTACCGCTGCTTTGATGATCGCCTAAAGAAGAAAGGTCAATGCTCGAGTATACGTACTCATTAACCACGCGAGCATAAAATAGGAAGGACCTTTATCCGCCATGATAAATGAAATATACGCTGAATAAAATCAGATCCTGAAATATCGCCGAATGTTAAAGCAGAAGATCATGCGGAAGATATGCAACAAATCATGATGAGGCTGAATGAGACTTGCCTAATAAAAATAAGCCAATTCAAGTAACAACAAACTCCCCCTTTGGCTATTTTTTTAGGCAAGCATGGAAATATGATAAACAACGAAATCCATATCAAATTACCATAAAGTCAATCAGTACAAATTTCTCCCCCTGATTGCCTCAAAATAAGTCAAAGGCAAGGATAGACCAAAACAGAGGGAAAAATAAAAGAGTCTTGACATAGGAGGAAGAAGAAGCAAGCAAACCACGAATGTCTTAACATCAGCATCGTCCAAGAAGAAATAAAATAAACAACCCCCAGGGAACACTTAAAACAAGTACTTATGCAGATATTGTATCAGAAGAACTTGCCGGATCTTGAGCAGTTGAAGTTGAGGCAGTGGAAGATTTCTTCATGACCTTGATCATATTATCAACTGTGAATTTGCGCTTAGTGGCAGTCTGAATCATGTCGTGAAGAAAAGTAGACTCCTGTAATAAGAGGGCAAGGACTTCTTTCTGTGCAGTTTGTCCAAGAGAGACACCAGGCCCATAAGCAGTTTCATCCGTGACATGCTCAGCAGAAGGAGGCTCAATGTCAAGGAGATGCTTTCCCTCAAAATGGCGGAAGTGGAACATGAGGGGAACGGCCGGTTTTCCAAGAACATCATCAGAACGAAGTAAATCCCTTCGTTGATTAAGAAGGATCTTCGTAATGAGACAAGGAAAACCAATAGGCATCTTGGCTGCATAGGACTTTGCATGTCGTACAAAATGATCATACACAATTGCGCCGAAATCAAACTTGCAATGAGTACCAACCTGATAGATGAACTTGCCTGCATCAGTTGACACTAAAGAACCATTCGATGTAGGGAACCATGTAGTTGCAGCAATACGGGCAAGGATGGAATATTTAGCAGTAAGTTCCGATGCAGGTAACCCTCCCTTAATCGGCCACTTTGCAGTCTCATTGCCAGTAATAACCTTAACAATAATGTCAAGATTCGGCAGAGGATCCGAGTGTGTTGATGTAGACCGACACAAAGTGGTGTTAATCAGGGCAGGAGTGAACTCAAATATATGGCCACGAAAATTCACTTTACCATACTCAGGGCTACAAGGGATGTTCATGTCAGGGGAGAGACTTATGACAAACTCCTTTATCATTTTCGGATAGTAAGGGCCCAGATTACTTACAGTGGATAGAAGACCTGATTCTTGAAGGAGATCAAGAATGACGGAGAATTTGGTTGCATCCACAGACAGTTCCCTCTCAGGATAAATTGTTCTGGCATAAACAAATTTCCATTTTGCTACCTGAGCTTCAGTCCGAAAATAGACATTGTCGAGAGGAGCAGATGGAATGTTGGTAGGAAGCTTCCGACCGTCTTTGTATTTCGGGTTCACTCTCACGGGAGAAGGAGGAGCTTCAGTAGGCTCATCAACTTCAAAGGGAACATCCTGAGGAGGAGGAGTCTTCGAGGAATGAAGAGTCGACATCTTCTTCTTCTTAGCCTTGAAGGCAACAGACTTCTTCCTGTTAAGAACCACTTTATGCACAGGAGGATCTTGAGGAGCATCAGCAGGAGTAGGCTCATTTGGAGAGGAATGCACATCCTCAGCCGGGGTAGACAGTTTTGCCTTTTTCTTCAACTGTCGTAGGGCACTAATAGTGATGTCATCATCGTCAGGAGCATCTTCTCGGTTAGGGCTGTGATTATCAGAGTTCTCCACAGAAACTGACACGAAGGTGTCAGAACAAACCTGGTCGACATTTGGGGCTTTTCGACTATCCTTACTCAAGCCCAAAAGAATATTAATCCTTGCTAATTCCTCAGGAGGAGGTTTCATATTTATAGGCATGCAAGTCTGATCTTTTTCTTTACGAGAGGCAGAGATACCTGAAACAGAGTGGGGAGGAGATTGATCATGATCCTCCGTATCGGGTGCTTGACGATCCTCAGAACTGCTTGAGTAATACCCCGTGAGGTCTTGTATCGTGAAGGGGCGCTTCGAAGACTGAGAGGTAGTGGAATCACGACCTCTTACAGATGTACCTCCGGCCTGACCATCGGCACGATCTGCAGAGGGCGATCTCAACTCCACTGACACTTTGTCTTGGACAAGCGAAGTGACAACCTTACGAGGAACATTTTTCTTCTTCATCTTTGCCGGTTTACGAGGGAAGGAAGTGTGTATACCACTCCGAGTTCCAACCATGATGGTGATAAAGATGAAAACGGAAAGGCAGTTGAGAGAGAAATTCAAAATGTGGCAGTTGAAACTGTCGATCAAGGTGCTATGGGAAACGAATAACTCACAGCTTGGAAAAATGTGAACCGTCTCATAGTGGGGATGAATTAAACGACACACACTATTGTCGTTTTTAATTTTCGGTGTAGACTGAGGCATATTTTGGGCCATAACAGGAAAAGCCCAACAAATCAGTAATTGCTATTGTTCCACAATGCATAAATCGATGGAGGCACGAAGCTTCTCAAAAGTATTCACATCCAAAGCCTTTGTGAATATATCTGCAAGCTGTTTCTGCGTTTGAATGTACTCAAGACGAATCTTTTTATCTTCAACAAGCTCCCTGATAAAATGATGTCTTATATCGATATGTTTAGTTCTGTTATGTTGAACAGGATTCTTGGAAATATTGATAGCACTCTGGTTGTCACAGAATAATGTCATGACATCCTGTGACACACCATACTCAGCAAGCATTTGCTTCATCCATAACAGTTGAGTACAACCACTTCCTGCAGCAATATATTCAGCTTCAGCCGTCGAAAGAGAGACACAGTTTTGTTTCTTGCTGAACCAAGAAATGATGTTATTTCCGAGGAAGAAGCATCCACCAGAAGTGCTTTTACGATCAGTGGCACTTCCTGCCCAATCAGCATCACAGTATCCCACCAGAGTTGAAGTAGTATCGAAGGAGTAGTGAAGATCCAAATTAGATGTTCCTGACACATAGCGAATGATGCGTTTTACTTGGCTTAGATGGCTTGCCTTAGGATTAGCTTGATAGCGGGCGCAAACACCTACAGAATATGTTATATCAGGACGACTAGCAGTAAGATAAAGTAGACTTCCAATCATGCTTCTATAAAGACTCTGATCAACAGGAGCTCCAGTATCATCTTTTGTAAGTTCGATGTGAGTTGCAGCAGGAGTACGCTTGTGAGAAGATTTCTCAAGTCCAAATTTCTTTACAATAGCATTGGCGTACTTACTTTGAGAGATAAAGATTCCATCTGTCATTTGCTTGATCTGAAATCCAAGAAATAAACTGAGTTCTCCAACCATACTCATTTCAAACTCATTTTTCATCTGAATCACAAATTGTTGTACCATCTTATGTGACATTCCTCCAAACACAATGTCATCAACATATATTTGTGCTATCATAAGTTTACCGTCTTCCTTCTTAACAAATAGAGTTTTATCAACGCCACCTCGCAAATAGCCTTTTAGGATAAGAAATTCAGTAAGTCTTTCATACCAAGCACGTGGAGCTTGTTTCAGACCATAGAGAGCTTTTCGGAGTTTATACACATGATCTGGATTATGTGGATCTGTAAATCCCTTGGGTTGAGCCACATAAACTTCCTCGTTAAGATAGCCATTTAAGAAAGCACTCTTGACATCCATCTGAAATAATTTAAATCGAAAATGACACGAAATACCAAGAAGGAGACGTATGGCTTCTAATCTGGCAACAGGTGCGAAGGTTTCATCAAAATCAACACCTTCCACCTGAGTGTAACCTTGAGCAACAAGTCTGGCTTTATTTCTGGTAATGTTACCATATTCATCTGATTTGTTTTTGAATATCCATTTAGTTCCAATGATATTAACCTGCTCAGGTTTAGGAACTAAATCCCAAACAGAATTTCTCTCAAATTGAACAAGTTCTTCTTGCATGGCATTCATCCAGAATTCGTCGTGAACAGCTTCATTTATGTTCCTTGGCTCAATCTTAGAGACAAAACATATATTTCCAATCATCTCTCTGTAATTCACAGGATCCTTTCTTCTTGTCTGCATGCTATCATTCACATCACCAATAATGCTGTCAATAGGATGATTCTTCTGAATTCTTGTAGAAGGAACTAACTCATGGCTAATATCAATAGACGAATCTGTTTCAGTAGGCTCGTAAGAAGCATCGTTTTGATTGTTACTCTCAGCAGCTGTGCTTTCATGCGTAGTATTACTGCTAGATGGTTCTTGACAAGCAATGTCAGAGGCAGATGACGTAACATCCTGCCTAACAATATCAGAATCAGTCAAAGTAGTATTTTGCCTAACAATGTCAGAGTCAGATGGCGTAACATTCTGTCTGACATTGACTTTTGTATGGCCAAAATCTCCTTCAGAATCAGGCATATAAATATCTGTTGTATCCTTGACCACAACATTGACAGACTCCATTATTGTTTTTGATCTCAGATTGTAGACACGGTAAGCAGCACTGTTTCTTGAATAGCCTACAAAAATTCCCTCATCACTTTTGGCATCAAATTTTCTTCTGGTTTCTCTGTCAGCCAAAATATAACATGTAGACCCGAAAATGTGAAAGTATTTCACATTGGGTTTTCGTCCCCTCCAGATTTCATATTGAGTGGTGGTAGTTCCAGGTCTTATGGACACCCTGTTATGAATGTGACAAGCAGTGTTTAAAGCTTCAGCCCAGAACCGTGTAGGAATATTCTTTGCTAAAAGCATAACTCTCGCCATTTCTTGAAGGGTTCTATTTTTCCTTTCCACAATGCCATTTTGTTGTGGAGTGATGGGAGCAGAAAACTCATGTGCAATACCTTCCTCACTACAGAAATTAGAGAATCGAGAATTTTCAAATTCCCTACCATGATCACTCCCGATTCTGACAATCTTCCCTGTAGAATCTTCTTTCTGTCTCTATAGGAGTCTGCACAATTCTTCAAAGACATCAAATGTTTCAGATTTATCTTTTAGGAAATAAACCCAGGTAAATCGAGAAAAATCGTCAACACAGACAAAGACATATCTTTTTCCACCCAGACTTTCAGTTTGCATAGGACCCATCAGATCCATGTGTAAAAGTTCCAGAACACGAGTGGTAGTATATATTTTCACAGGCTTATGGGAGCTTTTAACCTGTTTTCCAATTTGACATTCACCACATATCTGTCCCTCAATAACTTTAATATCCGGAACCCCAGTCACAGCCTTTTCAATGATAATCTTACGAAGACTTCTGTAGTTCAAATGACCAAGACGTTGATGCCATAATTTAGCTTCATCAGCTTTAGAGATCATGCATGATTCAACTTTGAGACTTTTGTCAGAGGACCACATGTAGCAGTTATCTGAAGATCTTTTCCCTTTCATAAGAATGTCATCCTGAAAAGTCTTAACAATACACTCATCACGGGTAAAGTTCACAGTTAGGTCAGAATCACAAAGTTGACTGATACTTATAAGATTAGCAGTGAGACCTTCTACCAAAAGAGCTTCCTTTAAGCACACCAATCCTTTAAACTTCATTGTACCTTTGCCAATAATTTTAGCCTTAACTCCATCTCCAAAGGTAACAAAACAGTTTGAATATGGCTTCACATCAGTAAGATAATCTTTAACACCTGTCATGTGTCTAGAGCATCCACTGTCAAAATACCAATCATCATAGGTAGAGGCACGTAATGAAGTATAGGCAATATTTGCATAATGATCCTTTTTGATTTTCCATACAAAATGATTGCTTCTGTTTATCTTTCTGTGGGTCTCAGACTTAATTTTAGCATGATAGTCCCTATTGTTTAACAATTTAAAACAATAAGGTCGTATGTGACCTTTTCTTCCACAGTAATGACAAATCCAGGGTAATCTATTGACAACTGTATTTCGTTGAGACACATTCCTGTCATTTATATCCTTTTTTTTCTGAGGAACAAATCTGGTATGAGATGTAGAGGCTCCATGCGAGTATCCAATTCCCGTCATGCTTTTGCCAGTTTTTCCAGAAGTCAAAATTTTGTCCAGATCATCTGTTCCTGAATTCAACATTCTAACAGATCTTGTCATTTTGATAAGTTCATTATTTAGACGAGCAACCTCAATCTTTAGTTCAACAATAGTTTCAAGAAGTCTCGTCTTATCAGTTGTGAGAGTAAAAATCATATTGTTAAGCTTATCTAAATCATCATTCATATCCACATTATGAATAGAAGAATTATTAGAGCTTACAGTGTGATCAGCTTCGTTTTCTTCCAGATTCTCAATAATGGATGTGAAAGCGAGAAAATTATTCCCACTCTCAGAATCACTTTCATCTTCTTCATCAGAGAGAGTGGCATTATAACCTTTCTTTTGCTTACGAAGAAAGTTGGCGCAGTCTTTTTGAATGTGACCATATCCTTCACACTCATGGCATTGAACTCCTTTGGATTTATACCCAGACACTTTGTCTCCATTTCTGCTATTTCTTTGGGAGGAATTTCCTTTGAAGGACTGAAGCTTAGTCTGATTGTCACGACTTTCAGTGTTGACATTTCTGGGAGGAAGTCTAGCGAACTTCTTCATGACCCTGTTATAATTTTTAGACAGGAGAGCAATAGTGTCATAAATATCCTCTTCAGATTCGGATGATACCTGATCCGTGGATTGCTTTACAGAACTCTTCAGAGCAAGATTTTTGTTCCTTTTCTCAGCACGAGGAATAGAGAGTTCATATGTCATGAGAGACCCAATAAGTTCATCAAGCTTCATAGCAGACAAATCTTGAACTTCTTCAATGGCAGTAACTTTCATTTGAAATCTTTGAGGAAGAGATCTGAGAATTTTGCGAACAAGTTTTTCATCTGTCATAGGAACACCAAGAGAGAAGGATTCGTTAGAAATATCACGTATTCTAACATTGAATTCAGCAATAGTCTCATCTTCATTCATAGTGAGAGCTTCAAATTGAGTGGTCAGCATCTGAAGTTTTGAGCTGCGAACTTTAGCAGTTCCTTCATGAGCAATCTCAAGAATTTCCCAAGCCTCTTTAGCACTAATACAAGTGTTGATGATTCTGAAGATGTTCTTGTCAACAGCATTATATATTGCATTAAGAGCTCTGGAGTTTCCGAGGGCTTCTTCATCTTCAGCAGCAGTCCATTCTCTTTCTGATTTTGGTGTACTCACACCTGTTTCCTCATCAATGATGACAGGCGGTTCCCATCCATTAAGAATAGGTTTCCACGTCCTGCTATCCAATGCCTTCAAGAAAGCACACATCCTAGCTTTCCAGTATCCATAATTCGATCCATCCAGGTTTGGTGGTCGATTGACAGAACCACCTTCTCTGAAGTTCTCCATCTACACAGAATTGAAACACTACAGGAAACCACCTTGAATAAGGTGCCTGCTCTGATACCAATTGAAATTATGTTAGTCGCTCAATCAATTGTCACACACAGAAGTTATGACAATGTGTGTAACAATCAACGAGCAAGATATAGATGAAATAAGAACAGTGTAAAGTAAATAGAACACACACGATTGATAACCCAGTTCGGAGCAACTTCTCCTACATCTGGGGGGTGTGACAACCCGGTGGAAATGATTTCGGGGGACTGGGCACTGGGCAATGAATCGAGGGCCATCACCGAACCGGTCCGTTGTGCCTTAGAGAGCTTCCCCTTCATCACTGTATGAGGACCGACCACCAAGCTATTTTGCTGAATGTTGGGCCTGATGAACAAAGCCACAAACAAACTATTCAATTTGTTGCAAATGTGGAACATTCAGGCACATGTTGGTGGTCTTCATCCATGCAATTTATTGAAATAGCAGCATAATTAGTATTACACCGTAAAAATTTACACATGGTTGAGAAATGCATACTTATTGTTGCTTCCTCTAACCAAATTTTGCTCTGAAACAGGCACACGTTCCCTTGGAACAGACCCACTTTCACGTTCAGTTTTGGGTACTAGATTGGAAGTTGAAATAGTAGGCTCAAAGGAATGCTCAAATTTGTTGATTCCACCAACTCCAGCAGAAGACTTCAATCTGCAGTGTAGCAAGAAACGATAGATCTCTTTGTTTCATAAATATAACATATGGATATAGACATATATATATATTCATATCTGAATGTTCACAAGGCGTGATCGTTCAGCATATATTAAAAAATTATAATATTATATACAAAGGCAGTTCTAAAGTCAACTTGATATTGAGAAAATAGAGCAAACCATCATGGAATAGGAGACTACTTTTCAGCATATGAGATATTAAACCAGACACTGCAAATCATAAAAAATACCTGAAACTTTGAGAATCACACAATCGTAATTTAGAATCTGTAGTCAGCTTCGAAGGAGCAGATCTTCTTACATCAGGGTCGCTGGTAATCACCCTGCTTCCAACTACTCCAACGGAACGCTTCTTCTTAGTTTTTTGATCCAAGCGTTCACCAACAGCAAGCAATCTGCGAGTTTTCTCTTCAGCTCTTCCAGGACCGGATTCTGTATTCCCGTCCTTGTCCGGGAACATTTGCTGCCTCGAGAACGTAAGTGGCCTATTATCCGTCTGCTAACATTTAGAAAGTGAGTCAAGAGACGCAATCTCAGAGAACTCAAAGGACCAGATTGATTATAGTTTCGAAACAAACCCTCTGATCAGCCGCTGATGTGCGGGCACGTTTGTTCAAAGGTGAATTCTTCATCCTGTTTTCCAATTTTTGGGTCATGATGTCGGGGGGATTTTGCTGAATCTTGATTCCAGCCCTCACCAACTGTGCTCCTGGCATAGTATCACTTCTTTGCCGCTTCTTTGAAGTAAATGTGTCTCTCAATTCTCTATACTTGTCCAACTTGAACATGGAGTCATGAAACATTCTTGCTCGATCCCTGAACCGGCAAAACACGGAAGAGTAAGAGTTTGATCTACCGCTACTAAGAAATGTCATTCGACCTAACTTCCGAGTTGGGTTTCGAATTAACATATCGTCCATGAATTAAAATAACTTAGCCATCATTCTTTTAAGCAGTGAATAAATAAATATTCCGCAATTAACGTAACTCTAGAAATGATATGCTGAAATAGTTAGTCAAGAAAAACATACCTGGCCTCCTTGGATACATCTTCCACAGTTTCCTTAATGTACTTAAGCTCGTTCCCAACTGGAGCTCGAGGCTTGGGATAAGTAGCCCCGAAAGAGCGATCCTCGGAAATACCAGGAACACCGAGAACCCTTCTCAATTCTCCAGGGCGCGGATATTTTTGATTTCCCAACATGATAGGGTCCAACGGCAAACATTCAGGCAACGGTGGAATATTTGACGGGTTCGTGTTACCCCTAATCAAACCACCCCCGGAGTTTAACATTATTCTCTGACAAGGCTTCAAAGCTAAGCTTCAAAGCTGTGTAACTATCATCAAATTTCTTAATTCCTGGTAATGAACTTTGTTTGTTGTTTTCCTTTTAACCTGCCAAGGAACAATGACACCACACTAGAGTTCAGACCCCCGAAATTTGCGATCTACATTTCCAATTGAAAGTAGATATATGGCTATGTATAACTGCAATTTTGAATCCCTCGAATGAGCTGTAACATCAAGGCATAAAAACTAACTAACACAAAAAAACAGTAGTATGATTAATTGAGTGCTTCTTCCTCATTGTGACGGTAAATTTTAGTTATTTCGATGTCGGCTATCCCGTTAACAACTAAATTTGCCTAATAAACTCCCAACAATTTCTTCCTTAAAAAAAAAAAAAAAAAACTCCCAACAATACTGTGAAACCCTACAAGCATAAAAGTTATCCAAAAAATCCATTTTCACACCCCCTGGGACTCAAATTATGTGAAACGAAAACCTCAAATTAGCTGAATTAGCTCAAGAATACATAATATAAGATATCAAAATTTCCCCGGAAACAGACAGCGATTGCGAAAACCAGTGATTCTATATCGAAAACGAGTCGAGGCAAGAAAACGGCTTAATTAACATACCTACCTCTGAGATAACAAGACAGTGAGAGATAGAAAGACCATGAATTCAAAGTAGTTTCAGGGAAAAAGATCTACGCGCTAAGTAAAGAGCCAAAAGCTTTTAATAGTTCGTTCTTTAGAGCTTTAGACACATACCAGAATAACACGAAATAGCATACGTAACCCTATTTAATTTTATTTTTTTGAAACATCCTATATAATATACTAACTCGTACTAAAACACCTAAAAAATAAATAAATAAACAACATTAATATTTTCCGATAAAAAATTACACTTTCCTAATATACATTTAATATTTCGATATAAATAAAACTTGGAGTTAGATCAGTAGTTAAATCATTTATTTAAAATTATAATTTAAATTTGATTTTATGACAAAAATCGAGCCGAAATAATTTACTTTGATTGTAAAGAGTTATTTTCATAATATGAAAAAAAAATTAATTAAAATTTAAAAACAATAAAAAATTTAAGTAGTTGCAACAAATTCTTATGAAAAAATTTCATTGAGAATTTATCAAAATTTGAGTGTTTTTATTTTTCATGTATAAAGTTTTATGTTTAGAGATTTAACTATCTTTTTCGTCAATTTACTTATATAGAAAGGTTGAATAAAATTTTAAACGTCCTAATCTAAACCTATACGCAATCGCATCATTGCTTCGAGTTTGAACACAAATTATATGCGATTTACTTCTAACTTTGCAGCATTTGTCATCTCTTTTTTTTTTGTAAATACCTCCACCACCAAGACAAGCTCGAGCTATTGTCGAGCATGTTTCCACCATAAATCTTTTAATTTGTATTTATACCTCGGAGTCCGAAGAGGTATAACATCAACTTATCACAAAATAAGTGTATAATGTAGAGGTCGATTTTCACCGAATCTCTAAACAGTCACAAAGATTACATAAGCGATAAGTAATGAATAATAACAGGTTGAGTTTGCTAATATCTTTGAGTTTATGTATTATGAGGCTCGGTCTCTTTCGTTTTATAAGCTTGGAAGCCTAAAGAGTTACAAAATGAAATTCTGTTAGTCGCTCAACCAATTGTCACACACAGAAGTTATGACAATGTGTGTAACAATCAACGAGCAAGATATAGATGAAATAAGAACAGTGTAAAGTAAATAGAACACACACGATTGATAACCCAGTTCGGAGCAACTTCTCCTACATCTGGGGGGTGTGACAACCCGGTGGAAATGATTTCACTATATAATAGTTTTTAGTACAGATGGACTTATATGAACCAACAACAATCTCAAAGCCAAATTACAAACTAAGAAGTGAAGAATCTAATTCAGTCCTCCCCCTGAATTAGTGACCAACTCACAGATCCACAAGACACACTCACACGTGTTCTTTTGTCACAAAGAACTTGTAGAGTATTATACGAACTCACACAGAATAACAAAAAAAACACCAACAACACAAATCTTTCACAGTGGGTGAAAAGATTTTACACATCAATTCTCTGAACTCGTAGCTTTCCAATCCGCCAACTTTCACGTCTAGAAACCCTACAGATTCAGAGAAAAGCCTCAAGGAGATCAATGGTGGCTACCGCTGCTTTGATGATCGCCTAAAGAAGAAAGGTCAATGCTCGAGTATACGTACTCATTAACCACGCGAGCATAAAATAGGAAGGACCTTTATCCGCCATGATAAATGAAATATACGCTGAATAAAATCAGATCCTGAAATATCGCCGAATGTTAAAGCAGAAGATCATGCGGAAGATATGCAACAAATCATGACGAGGCTGAATGAGACTTGCCTAATAAAAATAAGCCAATTCAAGTAACAACACAAAAGATACCAAAAGTACGAACTCTGTATGTTATGACGGCCAATATTTTTGAACCCCTTTCTATGAGGTTTACATTGATATTTATAGCTCTCCAGGGTTTGCTTAATCGTTTGCTAGAGTTTTCTCTCCTTCTGTTAGGGTTTCCTCATTTGTCCCCTCATTTTTCCGACGAAAGTCCCGGATGTCCTTCGAGATTTTCCAACTAATCCCATGATTTTCACCTTCCGTCTGACTCTCTGACGTCAATTCCTATTTAAACTATGTCACTGCCACGTGGACTCCTAATGACGAGCTTTCCTCGCAGCGACCTCCCTCCTCGGGATGGGACTTCCTCGAGACAAAACTTCCTCGAGATGAGACTTCCTCGGGGCAAGACTTTCTCGGGGCAAGACCTCATCGGGGCAAGACCTCCTCGGGGCAAGACTTCCTCGTCCATGTCGTTTGGGGAAGAAAATGACACAGATGGTGTTAAAGGGGATTTGACGAAATCCGACCTTAACATATAATATATTGTGTCAAGAGATATATGATTTCATAAACAGAGATATATGATTTCATAAATTATAATGTACTTTTAGTTATCTTTGCAAATGTTTGAATTTGTTTTTAATTTGTTTTTATTGTAAAATTGAACCGAACGCACACAAAATAAAATACTATAAAAGTGAAGGCTATGTCATTCGATAATATAGTTCTCTAAACATATATATATATATATATATATATATATATATTTACAAGTGCTCCAATGAGTTGTTATGCTACGTATCATCATTCTACAGGACACGTCAAGGCCATTGTCTGTTAAGTTAAGTTTCTTACCTTATCGAGTGCTTCTGCATTGAAATTATTGAGCTGAGCTCGTTATCTGTTGCCTCTAAGTTTCGCTCGTATCTTGTTTCCATGGCAGGTTGTTTCCTTGGTTATAGTTTTCGAGTCATGAAGCTCCGAGTAATGACCAAAGAATGGGCAGAAGAAGTTAACATCAACTCCACTTTTCTTGCAAGAAATCTCTTGATAATTAGCAAACTAGGCAATAGTGGAAGATTCGAAAAACCAAACTTATGTAGCTGAAAGATCTTAGCATCTAAAGAGTTAGGTTGGAGTGGGAAATGAATTTTGAAGTGTTATCGGGAGTATGGAGATGCAAAACATGTGCTAGGTCAATTAAATAAAGTCTGGTGTACTACAACTTCAGTTTGACGGAAGTGAAAATGCAAGAAGAGTTATGGGAGGCAGACTGTGGATATTTAAAAGTTACCATATGCTAATTTCTAAATGACTACCACTTAACCTAATTGATGAAATTGATTTTTATGTCTCTCTAATCTGGGTCAAGCTGGGAGAGCTCCCTCGAGGTTTATGAATGAAGTGAGCGTTGAACGCATGGGCCAAAGATTTGGAAAATACCTCAATAAACGAGGAAGAGAAGGAAACAACTTAAGATTCAAAGCTTTTATTGACACCAGGAAAGCTCTATGTCCAAGTTTATTTTGTCGATGTAGAAGATCTTGCTTTGTACTAGTTATAAGGGAAATCCAAACACATGGGTAAATTTTACTTTAAATTTGCCAAATTCGGGCGCGAAACATAAAAGAATTAGCTAGGATCAGGGTGGACCACTCACCGGAAGTCAAAGAATATGGTGGGTGGTTATTTGATGAGTCCAAAATGAATAGGTGTTATGAAAATTCTCGAACCCTTAACTGAAAAATGGAATTTGATACCGGCGGAGAGCCTCCCAGTGCCGCACAGGTATAAAGCTCAAAAAAAGGAAACATGGCAAGTAGAATCGACACGATTCAGAAAGGAATAAGAACCAAGTGAGCAGACTGACAACTTTAGTGGAGCCGCAAATTGTCTTGCCAACAAATACTTTGCAGAAATACACAGTACTTGGGAAAAGAGAACCAATATGTCAAAGATTCAGAAAGGCGAGAGAATATCCACCATCAAAAATGTCAGACATGCGAAGAGCTGGATAGAGCGTAGGGACACGATTAAAGTGGTCCCGGACACAGTGACGAACCAAGGAAAAACCAAAATTTAGCATGGATCAAAAACAACGACAAGAAAATTGGGCCAATTACCAATTTGGGCGTAATCTCGGAAGATAATCAAGTCGTCCAAAGACTAAAAGCCAACCCACAAAGATGAGAAGTGGACAGAGCCCAAATTACATAGCCCCAAAGAAGTTATGGAATCAAGTGAACCAAGTGAAAATGGATCAACTAAAATAAAATTCAGCGACGACATAAAAGCTAAAGAGAGAAAAACAAAGTTCTACTCAACCATTTTCGATCGTTAGAAGACGACATAATGATGAACAGAGAAGTCACCACCCTGACACGGAACTTGGAGATATCATTCGAAAAAGGAGTGGTATTTGAGAGAGAAAGGGTAAGTGAACCACAGAACAACAATGAACAGACAAGTATCAAGAAAGGCATCTAGTGCTGAAGAATGAAATGCGAAAATACAAATCAGAGGAAATAAGCTCACTATTTCCGGTTAAGCTAAAGGAAAATCAACAAATTTTGTCACAGCTGAGGAGGGAAGCCTTAACAACTCCTTACCGAGTCCATGTTAGTTCTATCTTGAAATTTCGTGGACTTGGAAGGGACATGGCAGAGGAAGCTCTATGGATCTTGGTGACGGAAGGATGACCAGATGTTGTTTTTCTTATGGAAACAAAAGTTAATATGGGAAGATTCTGAAAATGAGATGTAGAATGAGATTTTGGGGTAATGTGGAAATTTCTGCAAAAGTGAACATCGAGATGTGTTTATTGTGGAGAAAGTGTATTAAGATGGATATTTGGAAGACGAATAATAATTTTATTTGGGCTATTGTTTGAGGAGGAGTGAGAGAAGCAAATTTGGATCTCTTTGTGTATGTGCCGCCTTATAAAGATGTTCGAGCTAATTTTTGCAGTCTATGGAGGAGACAGTGAATAACTCTATCCGGCCATGAATTTTGATTGGCGATTTGAGTCTATTGTTAAGTAATGAAGAGAAGCAAGGGGGTGCAGCGTGCCTATAGAATACATGAAAAATTTTCCGCAAATTCATAACCAACACAGGTGGCATGGATCTAGGGGCGACTGGAAGCTCATTCACATGTACTAATGGTCAAACTGAGGCATATAGAATCCTTAAGCGTCTCTATAGAGCCATCATGATTCATGACTGACTGAGAAATCTCTCAAAGGCGGGGGTGAGACATTTTCCGATCCTAACGTCCGATCAAGTGCCTATTCTACTAGATAGCTACATTTTGGACGAGAAAGGATAAAGACTTTTCAGGTTTTTGGTAAATGATTGGAGGACGTCGAATGCGAAGCTATAGTAGCCAAAATTCGGGATAGTCATGAAGGCCGAAATAGATGAAATTTTGGGACAAAGATTAAGGAAGTTAGAAAACGTCTAGGAAGTGGCAACAAAAAAATGGAGAGAAACAAGAGAAGACACAAGTACTACAATAAAAGATTAGTGGAACTAACAAAAAGTAGAAACAACTGCGAAGAAGAGGAGTTAAATCCCAAAATATGAACTTGTGGATGTGAACAAAATTCAAGAAAAGGTTATGGAGGCAAAGAACGAGGGAAACTTGGTAGAAAATGGGCGACTTGAACACTAAGTTCTTCCATACATCGGCAATTATTCGCAAGAAAAGAAAATACACAGGGAAAAGGAAATCAAATACACGAGGCTAGTTAGAAAATAGGAAAGACATTGGAGCATACCTTCACGATAGATACTATATTTACGTCAAGCGATCCTAAGTTTTCAAAATACCTGGAGCGTCTAACTAGCAAAAGAATTCTTGGATGTTGAGAGTGAGGCGCTCGGAAAAATCCCTAATGTTGTGAAAGTCAAAGATATTGTCTGTAAAATGCACCCATTGAAAGTTTCTACAAGGTTTTTTTATAGAAAATATTGGCATTTTATCGGGGATGATTTGATCTCCTTCGTCCATGAATTTTTCAGAACATGCCAACTAGAAAGGGACGCTACATTTGCACATATTATACTTATTCCAAAAACTAAGAATGCAAATGTTTTTGAGAAGTTAAGACTGATTAGCTTATGCAACTTCAACTTCAAAGTTATTACAAAAATATTCATAACCAGACTTCGCAAGCATCTAAATAGAATAATTTCACCTTACCAATTTGTGTTCGTGTCAAGAAGGTATATTGCTGAGAATCTTATGCTTACCTGAGAAGTAACGGCTAAAATGAAGACCCAAAAAGCGAAAACATATTTTGTGGGTATAGATTGATATGGCAAGATGTACGACAGGATCGAATGAAAATTTACCATCTATGCTCTAAAATGTTTTGGTACGTCTCTACACGTTATAATCCTAATTAATTTTCTGATATCGAGAGTCTCTGAAGCTTTATTGTTAAATGGATGTCATCTCCGGGCTTTCACTCCCTCGAGAGGTTTACGACAAGGGGACCTTTTATCGTTGTACATGTTTATATTGGCAACAAAAATATTGAGCAGGATCCTAGCGAGAGAAGTATAGCTCAAAAAGTTTAAAAAGCATTAATCTTGTTAGGAATACCCCGACATCACTCATCTCATGTTTGCCTATGATACTATCCTATTTTGTAACACTACAGTCCCTTAAATGCAACAAATAATGGAATTCATTATGGACAAGCTAACGTATGAATACTGACAAGTCAAGTGTATTCTTCTCTCAAAACCACGATGAAGAATTCAACTTTAATATTTGAAATTTCTTCAATATGAAGAATGTGAGCAAGATATTTTTTACCTTTGAAACCCACTTTTCATCGAAAGAAACATATCACTTCAGTTTGATGCCTTACAGAAAAATATTTTTGGACGCCTAGAAGATTTGATGGCTAAGACAATATCAAGAGCCGGTAAAACTACACGTTACCAATATGTCGTTCAAGGTAGCCTTCTTATGCGATGTCTATATTTTTATTACCAAAAGTTTTTTGGTAATCAATCGAAATAGTTGCAGAAGTATTCTGGTGGAAGGGAGAGATCACCAAAAATAGATATTTAGCTATAATAAAATGGGATAAAATATGATAGCCAAAACAATGAGGGGGTCTATGATTGAGAAACTTATCTGATTTTTAAAATGCTTATTTGGCCGAACTAGTTTGGCACATAGCTTCAAATCAGGACCAAATGTGGGTGAACTGTTAGGAAATCTTACCCGCTTGAGAAGATACTTATGTATTAAGATTTATAGAACATTCATCATCCCATAGCCTCCGTATCAAATTGAGTCACGTGTTGGGCACCTAAGCTCGAGCAGTGTGCTAAAATGAGGTCGATGACTGATATACACTTGGGAAGCTATATCGAAAGTCATATATGTGGAACATATGAGTGAAGGATGATCACTATGTGGGAGCATTATACACTTGTGGTAAATGTACGACCTAGACAGGCCTTGGGGTAGATGTGTCGTTTAAGGACCGTTATGAAGCACTAATCAAGGCCACTATGATGGTCACAATGAGACTTGATCTAAATCCTGAAGTGGTCATGGACACTGAATCATGTCTCATAGCTCTTTAACTCATTCGCTAAAAGGCTATTCATGCTAATCGCAGCTTATGTCTTGGGAGTCTTCTCTTGGAAGTCTTCTCAAAACATGATTCGAGTGGAAAGTGATTTACAAATACGAAATCTAGCCTCCCTGAAAGGAGGTCAATGTTCAGTCACCTAAGGGTTGATTCCAAAACCGATAGATTGCGCTCACTTTCAAAGTAAGTTACTGTTCGAAAGAATCTTTCGTTGGGAAAGCAACGATGCTTAGGGTTGATATGTATCAAGAGAAGTATGACATAATAAATTGACTGTTCTTGGCTCGGGTTGAACCTAGAGGATCTTGATCACGAACTGACTAATTCAGTGGACACTCGTCACGATGAGTAAATATAATTCTAGTATTAAAGAAGGGGTCAGTCGTTGATTACACGGTGGAGTATTGATAAAAAGACTAGACGAATCAATGAAAAAGAGCTAGGACTATATCGTCCTTTTTTCGGGTTCGTTAAGCTTCTACTACTAGGTCCATAGTCCCCGATTCAGCTCTGATAAAGACGGATAAAAACTTTCGAATAACAGTGATTGACAACATTAGATAACAACAATTAGAATTAACTTAATATTTATAGCATAATTGTTTATTTATTGTTGGATCAAGTAAATAAATAATTAATTAGATTTTATGCAAACGGGCCTTGAAAATTCAAGGGATGGGCTTGAGAGAGGCTTGGCCGAAAATCCCCTAGGGTTATGCCCTAGGGGTGGCCAATTATGCCTCCCCGTTTATCTCCTTGGATTTCTCTCTGATGAGAGAAAATCTCTTCCATAGATATTGATCTGATGGTTGAGAGATAGTTTAGATACACTGTTGAGATCTAATGGCCCGGATTAAATCCAAGAGAGAGAATATCTCTCAATAGGAGAGAAAATCTCTCCGCGGATATCTTCTTCCTAAATGCTATAAATAGGGATATAAGGGAAGAGGAAAAATCACTCCATTCTTCACAAAATAATTCGGCCAACTCTCTCTCTCTCTCTTGGCCAAAGTTTCCTCCCCCTATTCCTCGGAATTGCTAAATTTCAATCCTAAATAATAGGAGCAACATCCAAAAACAATCTGGTTTCGAGATCTAAGTGATATATCGATTTTGCACACTCATCTTTCTTATTTGTCTCAGATTATATTTTGGAAGACTACGGTGTCATCCTCGAGTACTAAATCAGACGAATGAGTTGTGAATGCTTGAAGACGGAACGAGCATTGGATTGGAGCATTCTGTAGCTGAGCCAAAATCCATATAAGTATTCTGATCGCCTCTTTTATTAATGGTTGCTGAATTGCCTTTGTAATCAAATTAAATTAATAAATCTAGATTTTGTTTAGTAATCATTATTATTAATTGACTATTGTTGTTGGCAGAGATGCCCACAAGAAGATTATTTATTTACATATCGATGTAATATAAATCTCTCTTGAGTCTTTATTGTAATTTGTTGATTGAATTAATCAAAGTTTAAAGGTTTATTATTTCCTTTTTCGTTTGTTTGAAGATTTATGATATTTAATAGTCTTATAATCCTTAGTCAAACCTAACAATGTATGAAGAGACAAATGTAAATTTGCGTGAACAAACTCTTCATGGTTTGGTTAAAATGAAATATTCACAATCTAAAGATCAATGGACTATTGATCCTAGTATGATTGTTGGAAGAATCTATGATATCTGGTTACGAGGCATAGAGAGCTTATCTATCTCTGGATACCGGGTCTTGGGGTCCAGGAGAGCTTTGCTGACGTAATATATCGGCCACTGGTATTGCCCCTCTTCACGAATGAGGACCGCACTTGTAGCCTTGTCGGACACGACGAGGTAGAGCACGAGGGGCTCGTGATCAACGGGTTTTGACAAGAATGGGAGCGTCACAAAATATGACTTCATCTCGCAGAACGCCTCCTCACACTGCGGCGTCCATTCAAACTTGTCCTTCTTCTTCAATGTTTGGAAGAAGGGCTGGCACTTGTCGGTTGCCTTATAAACGAATCTAGCCAAGGCCGCGATCATACCCGCCAAGCTTTGCACCTCTTTGGGCTTTTGGGGGGATCTCATCCCGAGAATGTCCGTGATCTTCTTGGAGTTGGCTTCGATTCCTCTCTTGCTAACCATGTAGCCGAGGAACTTTCACGATTCCACTCCGAACGCGCATTTATTGGGGTTTAGTTTTATCCCATATTGGCGGAGGATTTTGAACATAGTTCCGAGGTCGTGGACATGGTCGAGGGCCAGTCGGCTCTTTACCAACATGTCGTCCACGTAGACCTCCATGATCTTGCCGATTTGGTCGGCGAACATGCGATTGACCAATCGCTGGTAAGTGGCGCCGACATTTTTGAGACCGAATGGCATTACCTTTTAGCAGTAGATACCTCTGTTCGTCACAAAGGTCTTCTTTAGTTGGTCATCCTCATGCTTCCGGATCTAGTTATAGCCTGAGTAGGCATCCATGAAGTTGAGCAACTCGTGGCCCGTTGTCGCGTCCATCAGCTGTTCTATACGGGGAAAGGGAAACTATCATTCGGGCAGGCTTTGTTAAGATCTTTATAGTCTATGCAAATACGCCACTTCCCGTTGGGTTTTTTTACCATCACCACGTTCGACACCCACTTGGGGTGTTCCGCCTCCCTTATGAAGTCGACGGCAAGGAGTTTGTCAACTTCCTCCCCAATGGCGAGATATCTTTTCTTGCTAAATTCCCTTCTGGTTTGCACCCGCTTGGGTACGTTGTGGTCATCGTTAAGGCGGTGTACCATAACCTTCGGGTCTTGCCCGGCATGTCCGCATGTGTCCACGCAAAGACGTCTTTGTGCTTTTTGAGGAAAGAAGTCATCAACTCTTGTTCTTTGGCAGATAGTTGGGCGCCAATCTTGACCGTTTGATCAGGTTTAGCGGGATCCAGCACTACCGTGACAAGGTCGTCGGGAGTCTCCACGCGCAGATGCTCGATCTCGTCGCGCTAGTTCAAATCTCTGAAGGTTCCTCCTTCTTCGGGTTTGCACGGGAGCTCCTCATTGAGTTGGTACGTTGTGCAAACCCCTATCTTCCCCTCGCATTTGGTGACCTTCTCGTTGACGGCCCGCACATGGCACGACCGTGACATGGTCTGATCACCCATCATGCACGCAATTCCCTCCTCTATGAGGAATTTCATCATGAGGTGGTAGGTCGAGGTAATGACTGTGAGTCTGATAAGGGTCGGTCGACCGATTATCATGTTGTAGGCCGTGGGCTCATCGATGATCAAGAACGTCACGATTCAAACGACCTCTATACTACCCCGGGTTCCGAAAGTGACGGGTAAGTCTATTGACCTTCTGTCCACACTTTCTCCCCGGAGAAGCCGTATAGAGGGGTGCGTATCGAGGCGAGATATACTCTATCAAGTTTCAATTGCTCTAACGCCGATTTAAATATGATGTCCACCGCGCTTCCATTGTCAATCAAGATCCGTCGGACCTTGTTATTGGCAATTGTCGCAGACACGACGAGAGCGTCATTAAAAGGTGCAGGTGGGGGGGGCGAGAGTGATGTTGATACCGTTTCTGACCCTCTCGTTAGTCACCGCCCTCAAGTATTTCTTCCTCTGGTTGCTAGACTCACCACATTCGATCCCCGCAATAATCGTTCTCACAATATTCATCCCGGGATTTTCAGGCTCATCGCTGATGGTGGCAATGGCGATGGCTTTGCCCTTAGCCGGCCCTTTGTTCTGACTCTACGGGTGTTCTTCCGAGATCGTCACCCGGCAGCCCGCATGACAAACTCCTTGAGTTTCCCGTCTTGAATCAAGGCCTCGATTTACCGCCTTAGCTAGAAACAATCGGAGGTCACATGTCCGTGATCCCAATGGTATTCGCATAATTTGGTCTTATCCCGCGTTGCAGAACCATTCCTCAACGGTACCGGGGATCCGAGCTTGTCCCAATGGAGAGCCAATATGTGGACTGGAGACGCGTTGAGCGGGATAAGAGTCTCTCCTCGGAATTGGTCGGCAAAGGGCCTTCTCGGCCTGGTCGACGGGTCATCGCTGGTGACGTGGTTGTTCCTCCCTCGCTTGCCCCAGACGTCGGGGTGATCATCGGCGCGAGGGCGGCTGCCGCGCCCACCATTCTATCGGCAGTTGAGGTAGTCCTCAACTCCCATGTGCATCCTGGCGCATGCCATAAGTTCGGCCATATCCCTTGGGGCTTTCCCCAAAATTGACTTCAGGAAGTCGCTGGGTTTGGCGCCCTCGACTATGACATCCCTGTCGTCGAAGTCCTCGACTTTGTTCGATTCTTCGGTAAATCGGGTCAGGTATTGGCAGAGGCTTTCGCCGGGTTTTGCTTGATCGTCCAAAGGTGTAACTTGGACTTCTTTTGCGCTACTAGCGTGGCAAACGGGCGAGAAAAGCCTCTCGGAGGGCTCAGAATGAGCCGACACTCCCGGATTTCAGGCTTCGGAACCACTCGAAGCCCGACCTAAGGCTGAATGCCTGACAGAGCGCCGCATCCGACTGCCCTTGCATCATCATCCAAGTCTCATAATGTTGGATCTAAAAATTGGGGTCGGAGCGGCCGTCGTAAGGCATGACGGTAGGGAGCTTAAACTCCCTCCCTGGAGGTTGCGCAAGCACAACTGCGGTAAAAGGTGAGTACAACCCTTCCAAGCCGTTGTAAGGCCTAGGGCCTCCCGAGCCCACCTCTCGGAGCTCGATGATATGATCTGGAGGCCCTGATTCATTGTGATTACCTCGAGTCCGTTGGTGGCTCCTGCGACCGGTCCTGCTGGGGGACCTGTCGCTCGTTGGATCCTTGATCCATAATGTTGGGTGGATAATTGCCAAGGGTGGTACCTCCGGCGGTCGCTCGTCGAGCGTACAACCTTTCCCTCAAATCCTTCTCGAGAGGGCTCCGCCGCGAGTTGAGACGGGCCCTGAGATCTTCTTCGGCGGTACACGGAGGTCTACCTAATGACGGACGTGTTGGAATTTAGTTAACAATTAACCTAATTTAATTACGAAACACATCAATATGAGGCGGAATTTCATAATTCAATTTAACATATTAAAACCAATTTAAAACATGTTCGATAACCATATCATTAAATCTAACCTAACATGTCAATAAATTTATAATCTTGTCAATAAATCTATCTAAACATGCACACGAACAATCCAAACACATATAATCATTCTAAAATATCATATTGTCCAGATCCAATTCGTTCGAGGGATACTTACATAATTCGGATCTGCGAGAGCAAGTCTCGGTGTCTCTCGGAAAAACTGGCCGGCCGATCCTCTACGCCACGCCCGTCAAGTAAATCCTCAAAGTCGTCGATCCTTCGTTGCTCCAAAATATGGCCGGCCCTGTGGGAGGAAAAATCACTCAAACAACCACAAGTTGAGTCAATGATAATACTCGAGGGATTTTGTGAGACAAAGAGGGTGGGCTCTTTCGTAGGAACAAGGGAAGAAGGAATAAAAGGGGATTCTCTCTACGGTTCGCTCTCTCAATTCTTTAGGGATTTTGGCCAAGTATTTTTCTCCTTGGGAGAGAGGAAATAGTCGGCCAAGATGGGAGAGAGAGAGAGAGAGAGAGAGAGAGAGAGAGAGAGAGAGAGAGAGTGGCCGAATAAGCTAGGTCAAAAAAGAGAGAGAAGAGCTCCTTTTATTTCAGGGAGAATGGGCTTAATTAGGTCAAAAACAATTAATGACCCATTAATCAAATTTAAGCCCGATAAATCATTTAAGCAATTTTCCAACCCATTAATTCACATTAAGTGGCCGGCCAACTTATGCTATTTATCTCCCAAATATTTTTCGATTTATTTCTAAAATAATATTTAATTAATTTAGAATATCTCATTTATTTAATGACAAGTCATTAATTATTTTCATACTAAACAATGTAGTACGAAACGAGAAAATGTTTATTTTCATCTTTTATTTATTTGAATCATCAAATTATATTATTATCAATATAATAATTTAATATGATTCGTTAAATAAATGTAATAATAAATAACCAATTATTTATTTAATTACTTAGAAAATAATTTTCTTAGTGTAAATCACAATTTACGTCTAATGAGAAAATCGATCTTCTCTTGTTCACTAATATCTCATCCAAGTGTCTATCATTGAGACCTTATGGACCCACATGAACGAAGCTTTAGAATAAAGATCGGACGTAAAAGTTCACAAACTTTTTCCGACTTTCAATTCTTAATATTAGTCGATTCCACTAAAGGACCAATATTGAACATCTCTAAGTTCATATGCGTTTATATTTCCGTTTGATGTGATAAAACTATTCTTCACATGGTCTACGGTGTATTTTACGATATTACCCTTTGTGTGTATCATTAACTCAGAGGAATGTAAAATTACCGTTTTACCCCTGAGTTATTATTTCACCAAGTCCTCTGTTATCTATGAACGAGAAAAAACATAGAGTGAAATGTCTCAACATGTCACATGTTTTATTTCAAAGAATTCTTTATCCGATGAATACCAGGCATGGTTTATTCGCTTACACTCTCATAACAAAGCATGGTGTGATACTAATGCCTTAGCATTGTTTCAACACAAATTCCATATCTGTGAATCACATGTTTCAACGAAACAGTATTATGACACCAACCGTCGGGTCAATGAAACTTCATTTAGCCATTGCCCATTGACAAATCAAATGTCATAAAGTGTTACAAGAATACATGTACTCACTTCAGGATTTAGGTAATTACTAAAATACCCCTCGTATGTGAGTTTGAGGTTTCGAGTGATTAAACGGTTTTATCTCGAACTTCAAAACTTCACAGGTCTTGTTCAATATCTTCATTAAGATATCAAGAATGAATTACAGAGTCACAGCTCTCCATATCACAAGATAAGAATCGTTTAATTCATTTTAACAATCATTACTAGGATTCGATTGCTCAATCGATCTTTAGATTGCGAACTATTATTTAAACTAGTCATAAGAAGGTATCTTGTCAAGTCTGTACTTAGCACTTCTTTCGTTGATGACAGTTTCAGAGCGTAGACATAAATGCGTAAACACAATCTTAAATAAGAATGGATATTCAATCTTTATTTAATTTCAAAGTAAAATAATTACAAAAGTATTTAATATCAAAAATCTCCTTTGTGGGCACAAATGCCAACAGGACGACCCTCGTGACAGACCCCGTAGCTATCCGCGCCATTGTCCCCCCGCCGGGAAGACGCGCGGCGCTTACGTTTAGACCGCCTGCCATGTGAGTTGTCATCATCCTCTCGGAGGTTACTCGAACCCTCGTCTCGTGAATGTGCTCGGACTTGGCCCCTCGATGGGTCATACGGAGCATCACTCGTGCGCACCGCGGGAGAGCGAGTGAAGGTCTGGCTCGTGTCCGTTTCCAGAATTACATCGTCTTCGATGTAATCTTCGTCACAGACCGGACTGCCCTCATCCTCGTATCCGAGGAGGTTCACGAGCAGGCCTTTACTCACCCCGGTTTGGGCCAACATTTCCGCCATGCGGCGGTTGGTCTCTCCCCTCAGGCCACTCTCGTCGTCACAAAGGGCGGAGGGGTCGGAACTTCCCACCACGCGCCGTTGTCCGGCTGCTCGGTGGGGGAGTTGTTTGAATTCATACCGTGAGATAGTTGCTCGGACGGTCGATTGCTCGCTCGAGCAGCCGCGGAGGTTTCCAGAGTGTCACTCATTTTCAGTGAGCGGATAAGAGAAAAAGATGAAAGAGGGAGATGTGGATATGACAGATTTCAAGATCGAAAGGTCCCCTCCTTCTAGCGCCAAAATGTTGTCGCTGAAATTTGGACAACCTTCAGAGACCTAAGCGGTCAGATCCTCGCTCAGGGCGGGTGACCCTAGCTTCGGCCTTAGCGTGTCGAATTCGGTGTCCCGGATTGTCTCTTAGCTGTTTTGGGGGTCTTCGAGTCCTACTGTTATCTGAAAAGAGTGAACAGGCGTGAACTAAGAAGGGGAAACAAAAGGGGGTCCTTTTTTTACCTCTCGGACGCTCAACATTATTGTAATGTGGGTGGAGTTATAGGATGACGAGGAAAGATCGACAAGAGCGGGTGAAACAGAGACCATTGGGCCAACGTCGTTTCAACGCTCGAGTCTTGGATCTTGTATGGAGAATTTGTCCCGTAGGGAGCGAGCTCTTGGGTGTGAGGTCTTGAGGTTAGCTTTGGACAGCGTTTCCCCGGGCTAAATATCACGTACCTTTTCTTGTGGGTGATCTCGGCTATTTATAGCCGAGATGGGCAAGACGGGACGGCCATTGAAGGCCTTGGCAAGCAACGCAGGCCGGTGCCTGCCGGCCGGCAAGAGCAAGGTGGGAAGGCACATGCCGGCCGGCCGAGCGAGCTAAGAGGCCCCCTGGCCGGCCAGGCACAAGGTCGGCGCCTGCCGACCGGCTGGAGGGAAGAGGGAAGGCACCTGCCAGCCGACCGAGCGAGACAAAAGGCCCCCTGGCCGGGCCGGGACTAGGCGGTCGCCTGCGTGTTGAGCGAGGCCAGGCAGGCACCCGCCGGCCGGCCGAGGGTTAGCTTGGAGAAGGCCGGTGGCCTCGGCTTGAGAGGCAGGAGAAGAAGGGGAGGTCCCTCGCCGGGTGGCGAGGTTTTCCCGCGGCCAGCCCAACCCATAAGCGGGCCCGTGGACCGCTGCCGATGCGGAAAGGCGGTATGCCCTTTATAAATTCATTGTCATCAGGCAGCGGCGACAACAGTATCCGTGAATCATACAATCCAATATAACAACGTTATGACACCAACCGTCGGGTCAAAAGCAACTATAACTTAGCCATTACTCATTGACAAATCAAATGTCATGAAGTGTCACATCGATTATGCATTCACTTTTGGATTTAGGTAAATACCAAGATACCTCTCGTAGGTGATTATGAAGTTTCGAGTGATTAAACGGTTTTATCTCGAGCTTCAGAGCATCACATGTCTTGTTCAATATCTTCTGTAAGATATCAAGAATGAAACACAGAGTCACAACTCTCTATATCACAAGATAAGATATCTTGCTTCATTCAAACAGTCATTACTCAAAATCGATTGCCCCATCGATCTTTAGATTGCGAAATCATATTTTAAACTAGTCACAAGGGGCTATCTTGTCAAGCCTGTACTTAGCACTCCTTTCGTCGATGACAATTTCAGAGCGTAGCAAACATATATAAACACAAACTTAATCAAGAATGAATATTTAATTTTATTTAATGTTTCAGCAAAACAAAATACAAATGTATTTATAATGTATAATATCTCCTTTGTGAGCACCAATCCCAACAGAATATACTTTGTGAAGTTCTCTTAGATATAGAATTCATGTACAAGATTGCTGAAATGCAATGTATATCATCTCATGCTTTATTACTTGGATTGTGAATAAATGAACCGCGCATTATCCAAAATTAAGTAATGACTTTATTTGGATGAAACAATGTGACTTGTTAGCTCATCGTCAATACATTGTTTCTAACTTGTTCACAAGTAACAAAGGAGTTGATGAAATAACAATTAGAAGACTAATCATAGATAACATTCAATGAATCTACTCGACATAATTAAGTTGAATTTGATTAAAAAATAAATTCATTTGAATCGAGAGATTCTCAGTGTCAACTCTTTAGTGGAGTCAGTTGACATTAAGCTAATACTCGAAAAAACATTTGCGAACTTTTGAGTTCGAGTATAGTAGCTCAAGCTAAGGTCACTATTACAAGTCACTAGAGTAGGATTATTAAACTAGAACTTAAGTCAAAATAAGTTCAAGTGTTGAACTAGACGTTTTCTCGGAAAATGTCTAAATAGTATTTTTGTCCACATGGACATAAAATGATGTGAACGTCAAAATAAGATTTTGAATATTTTCATATGATGAAAATATAAATTATTTCCTAAAGCCGAAAAGTCGTTTAAGGCATTATGAAATTAATTTCGTTATTTGTGCAATTATAATTCTACAATGTGTATTTTAAGATGTCTTAAAAGAAATAAAGAAACATCTAGAAGTTCTCCCCCTAGGTAGAATTTCGGCCAACATCAAGTAGAGAGAAGGAAATAATATCTCTTATTATTTTGTGCGTTATTGAATATTGGTAATTGCCCAAAAGAAAAGAGGAAATGAATTTTTTTGAGAAGAAAATAAATGTGGTAAGTGAGGAAACAAATTTCCCTCACTAATGATTGCATATGGACGCCATATTGATAAAGAAAGAGGAGAAGAAATAAAATAGTATGTCATGAATACACAATAGGAAAGAGTAATAATAATTTCTTGTATTTCTTTCTCCTATAAATAGAGCCTCGCATTGATATGTGAAAATTAGTTTTGGACTTGCTCTCTCTCTATTCTAGCCGTCCATACTCTCTCTCTCTCTCTCTCTCTCTCTCTCTCTCTCTCTCTCTCTCTCTCTCTCTCTCTCTCAAATACATCCTTTATTTTGGCACATAAGTCCTCATTAGACTTAGGCTTGAATTAGCTCTTTAGCTCGTGGACTTATTCTAGAGTTATTGTGTTTAATTATGCCCACACACAAATACTTCAGACCTTCTATAGACTCTTGTAATAAAAATCTTAGGTTTCTCGAGTTGAATACTAGGGATGAAGGAAGCGAGCAAGACAAGAAAATCAATTTTTCCTAAGACTTCTCAAATATCAAGCTATAAGAAAGGTTAGTTCCAAATAAACAAGTAATTAAATAATATTTTTAAATAATAAGATGTTCATGCACTTTGCCTAGATTAGTAAAATTGTTTTACTAGTAAAGAAATATTTATATTCCGCCATTAACTCGGTAATGATAATTTTTTCTTAACACTAGACCTATTCCAACAATTGTGAGTGCTTTTAATGGTATTTCGCATTTAATATGGTTACTAAGGTGCAACGATCACCAACATGAACATCCTCAAGTCTAAATACTATACAAATAAATCATTCCTATATCAAGAATGCCCTCTCAATACGGCAGAAGGTTGGAAAGATCTAAGTGGCCTAAAAGAATTAATCAACAAAAATTCTTTCATGGTCTTTTGGGAATGGAATTGTCACCCTCATATACCAAGATAGATGATCTGAGAAGGGTCTAATCACGAAGCCGATTCAATCGAGCCTAAACACGTGGACCTCGGTTAATAATTTGTTACATCAAGGCACCCAAAAGCTGGTACCTAGAAAAGGGGAGGAGAGAATGTGGAGCCGACATATTCCAACATATAACAAAGATCAAGCCTTTGCTTGAACATAAACCAGATTTGAGGATTTTGACGGAAGCAGAGAACAATAAATTTAGTGTAAAATCGAATTTTATAGCGTTGAAAATATCTTCCTTTGATCCAATAGATATTGTCTGGAAATTATATGGAAACTGAAATTCAATATGATATATAAGATAATACTGTGGAGATTGGAAAGACTTAATTTTCCAACTGCTGTGAGGCTCGCAGTCTGCATCCCAAGACTTGAAAAAGAATGCAGAATCTATGGCGGAGAGACACAGTCAATTAATCCACATATTTTTTAATGTCTGATGGCGGCCCAGTTGTGGTTTGCTCTGGGTGCAAGGAAAAGATGGGATAATATGGTGCGGGCCTCGGGCATGGATATCTTGAGCTCAATTCTAGGGACTAACGATGAAGTAAAAACTTCACTAGATTCATATATTTTCATTACATCATTTGTGACTATTGTACATTCATTATGGTTTCATATAAACGACATAATATTCAATGGGTCCAAGACCTCTATGGAATCTCTCCCGAAGAAAGTGAATGAAAAGATCCGTGATATTGTGGCCAGGGTAATGACCTATGAAGATGACACCCAGTTTCAGCAAGTTTTATATAGTGGCACAACAAAATGTACAAGACTATAATCGGGTTAGATCAAGCTCAATACTGACGCGGCGTACGCAAAAAGAATAGAAGTTGTAGGCATCCCTACAATAAATGAGTTGGGTCAGATTCTTTGGGTGTGGAGAAGCATATTATCAGCTAGGAGTGCAGGTGAAACCGAAGCCAAAGGTGTTGAGATGGCCATTCGATTAGGAATTCAGTAACTACTTGATAACTACTTGCAGATCATCATAGAAGGTGATAACAAGAGCGTCATGCATTATTTGGCAAATGATGGTCCATGTCCGAAATGGTCCATCACGAGTGTGTATGAGATGGCACATCACGAGTGTGTATGAGAAAGTTATATTTATCAACAATGATTTTTTTAATTGTAAGTTAGTTTGGACCAAAAATCAAGTGAATTTGGTATTTGTAAATTAAGGAATGTTTCGCCCCTTGTGCGGAACAATTGTCAATTTGTTGAAATGTAATAAAGTAATAAGACACTCTTTTATTTCGTTGTACCAATCGAGATCGAAAAGTTTTCATGAAATATTTTCATTTTAAAAAAAAATTTGAACCAAACATACAAACTTTTTTAAATTGCTCCTACATTCATTATAATCTTTTACCTTCGAAATTTAGTGTATCCGCTCCAACAATTATTAATTCTACTTTTACAACCAGGGCTGAGAATTACATAAATCATTAATGTGTTAGAGCACTTGGGATATGAGTTTGAATCAAATTACGTTTTTTTGTGTTCTCCAAAACAATCGATTGGGAATTACATTATAAAAGTTCAAAATAAGATACAAAACATATACTTTTTACATTTATAATAATATTTTTTATTTGTACATATAATTAATATAGGCTCAAAGATATGAAAAATATTCAATTTAGGTCTATCATTTAAAAAATATCTTAAAATATATTTTCTTTTACCAATCGAACAAAAAATACATTTACAGGCAAACCACTTAGTGTTTTCAAAAATTTATAAGTAATTTACTTGAAGATTTAGTTATTAACTTGTTTTTTTAATAATTTTATTGTTAAAACTTATTAAATTCGTATAGCGATTATTAGCAACATATATATTAAATCGAGTTAGTTTTAATTAAATTTAAGCCTAATTTAAATTTTGAGCTTTTAAAACGATGAAAACCTTCAATTTCATTGTATGTACGATAAATATGATAATGTACGTTAAACTGACACTTAAAACGTTGCTTTTTTAAAAAACGACGTCTAAATTATCATACACTATCGTCTCACACCGTACATTATAGTACAAAACCATTTTTTTTGTCGTACACTAGCATATGTATAATGAAATTTAAGTTGTTCATCATTTTTTAAGTTCAAAACTCAAAGTTGGTTTAAATTTAACCAAAATTAATCCGATTTAAGATATATGTTGTTAATAATTATTATAAGAACAATATTTAATAAGTTAAAAAAATCATTAAAAATAATTGGTTAATGATTAAAGCTTTTAAATTCTTTTGAAAAAAAACAAGTGTTTTGGATATAAAAGTATTTTTGTTTGATCCAAAAACCCATTTTGAGATATTTTTCAAAATAATAAATCTACACTTAATATTTTCCTTAATTTTGAGGTTATAAAAGGAAATTTCTCTAAATTATATTATTTTGAGAAATTACCACGTTGTGCTTTTGTAGGAGTCTTTGAGAGGCACTTAGAGCTCATTTCATTTTCTCAATTAGTATAGTCTCAATGAGCAATTATGAAGTATTGGACGAAATTAACATACAGTTTTTCTTTTTTGAAGAATTAACAGAGCATTTGGTTACCAACGTATTATCACAAAATATACGTTGGTAAGTATATTGCAAGGAAGTATTGATTTTGTCTGAATACCACCTTTCCAATTGAAACCGTAAAAATTCATTCATGCAAAAAAGAAAAATGTTTGCTAAAGAATACAACATGTAAAAATAAAATGTAAACATGAAAGAAAATTATTCAAAACACAAATCGAAAAAAAAATTAGAAATATTTTTGTATCAGTATTTGTAAATTACGTTAGACAAGTGGATATGTTCGGTAAATTTCTGCAGGTAAATTTTCTTACTGAGATTAATATTTGCTTGATTGAGTCAAAGCTCAAAACTAGTAGCTTTATTTATTTATATGAAAATCGAAGGGGCTACCAGATAAATTAAATTTGATACTATAAAACCCCGGAGAGAGCCCAAAGAAGAGCGTAGTAAAGCAATGGAGGAACCTCAGAACGGAAATGGTAGCTTGGCGGCGGCGGAGGAGGAGAACGAGCCTGCGGGCCCACTCCCCGCACCTCCGTCACGGCGGAAACGTCCTCTCCAGTTCGAACAAGCCTACCTCGACGCTCTTCCCTCCGCTAACATGTCTGTTCAATTTCTTCTCAAACTACATTTCTAGGGTTTAGCTCCTTTTGTTTCATTTTACTTCTTCTTTTTTTCGTTTGAATCACTTAAGAAATTGCATTACTTCGATTTGCTAGGTCTTGAGTTAAAAGTTGATAGAGCGTCGTAGGTTTGAGTATTTTACTTGTAAATCATGTGCCAAGATTTGTTCGGTTTAGTATTTTCCCTTTAGACTCAGAAACATGAATGCTCGCTGAATTCCTTAAGTCCCTTACTGCGAGGATAAAGGAAAATGGGAAGAGTTCAAACAAATCATGGAATTTACTGATTGTTGGTATATAGTGGCCTACTGTTTTAGGCTCTGTATCTTAAGATAGTCTAGTAGCTCCCAGGGAATTTGTTCAACAGTAACGCAAGTCTGACTGAGAGAGAGAAAATTTTCCAATTATCTTTGGTATGAAGGAGTCATCGGGGCTTCTGTTCCCGTTGGATTTAAACCTCTAAATACTTCGTTAAACACCCTTTCTGGTACAACGTGAACAAGAAAACTGATGAGACTTGTGTGAATAGCTCCTTTTTTAGTTCAGAAATGCAAGACTTTGTTTTTCTGGTTTGTCCAAGACTTGATATATTTTATCGCTTAGGCTCACATGATAATCAGCTTGTTTCAAAGTAGAGTTATCGGTGCTGATTTTTCTTGTATTGGGGTTTGGGAACAGGTATGAGAAGAGTTATATGCATCGAGATGTGGTTACACATGTTGCAGTCTCACAGGCAGATTTTTTTATCACTGGAAGCGCTGATGGTAAATTTTGATGTTCCTATTTCTAATTTAAAAACATGCATTGGAGATTTAGGGAGTGTGAATAAAAATAGCAGAACACTAGTATTCTAAAGAATAATTGTGACTTATGGAGTGCGATTTATGTCAAACATGTTGAATGATCTTAGATGGGTGAGTTTATTTGTTGATTTTGTGTGGGCATGAGCTATTTCACTTAGACAGCCACTTTGGTTTCAGGTAGTTTGGAAGTATCCTTACCTTTTGAATTAAGCATTAGCCATATGCCTTGATTGGCACTTGAATAACGTATAAGAAGCATGACTTCTTACTCAATACACTAAACATCTAACGATAATATGATGTAGGGCTTGCATGACTCAATGAGTATGAACCTTTATATGGTCATTTCTTACCTTTTCTTTGTTAATGGGGGAAATTTTATCATTAGTTGTAGAATTTTTGTGCGCCCTGGCTTGAGTTCTTAAAGATGGTATATGATTATTCTGGAATGATATAAGGCATTACAACACAAATGTGTAGCTAGCATCCTTATGTCAGCTGAAACAAAGCAAAGAAAATATATTTGTTTTTTCTGCATCAGGACATTTGAAGTTTTGGAAGAAAAAGGCCATGGGCATTGAGTTTGCCAAGCATTTCCGATCCCATCTTGGTCCAATCGAAGGCTTAGCGGTGAGTTTTTCTATATGGATGTGAACATTGCTTTAAAAAACAAAATAATGTATGGGTTTGTTGCATACTTAAAAATATAACTTCTGATTTGCCAATCAAGTTATGCTTACGTTTTAATTTGAATTCCATTCAAACTTCAAGAACTTTAAAAGGGTACTAGTTCCTATGATGGATTTATAATCCTGGTATTTACTGGTTGATAATCTGCTGGACATGCAAGAACAGAGGCATTGTTAACTGTTTCTTGTTCTCTCTGCTGACGTGTTCACTTTTCAGCAATAACGAGAGTAAAGATTGACAAATCTTACCGATATTTGGACTTTAAGACTAACTACAACTTGTTGTCCCATTTGGCAATGTAATGGTTTTTCTGTGTCAATTCCTTTGTGTTTGTACTTTTTCTTGGGCTGTTGTCTTTTTACCGATAACAGTCTAAGTTTTTTTTAGTTTTTTTTCTTAATTTGAAAAAGAAAAAAACTACTGGTACGGATATTTTAATCTTCCCATATAATAATATCTGAAACTATTCTCAGTCTACTGGTCAGTGTGGTTGTAGCTTTAGTGAAAAGATGATGATTAAGTATGTAATGGGTATATCAAATATATAAATATAACAACAGTAAAAACAATGGTATCAGATGTTTAATTCGACCATATAATAGGATCGATGGTTGTCTTATTTACAGATCATAGTTGTAGTAGCTCTAATGGAAAAAAATATGATTAGATATGGGCACTTGGTTGACACGGATTCTCCATCTTATATATCTATGTTGTTACAGTAACGATGTTGAGTAGCTTTATTTGTATCAATACTAGTACAGTCATCAACCGTGACTTGCTTCAGTCTTGCAGGTCAGTGGTGATGGTCTACTTTGCTGTACAATTTCAAATGACGGCGCTGTCAAGATTTATGATGTAGTCAACTATGACATGATGGTCATGATTCGTCTATCCTTTGTTGCTGGTGCTGTTGAATGGGTTTATAAGCAAGGTGATGCCAAAGCCAGGCTTGCTGTTAGTGATCGGAACTCAACCCGTGTACACATATTTGATGCACGATCTGGTTCAAATGAACCAATCATTTCTAAGGAGGTACATTATCAACATAAGGATTGTTATTAATGTCTTATGATTTAAGATTGAGGGTTCAGTTCCAAAATGAAATGTTTTTAATATTTATCTTTTTGAAAGCATTACCATCTTGTTCTTTCCTCAGATCCACTTGGGACCTGTGAAAGCAATGAAGTACAGCCATCTGTTTGACACCGTAATTTCAGCAGACGTGAAGGGCATAATTGAGTATTGGAGCCCTGAGACAATTCAGTTTCCGAAGGATACGTATGCATCCTTTGCTTGTTAACTAATTTAATTTATGGGTTAATGTAATTACTAGCCATATAAACTACATGGATTTTGGAGATAGCCCACGTTTGGTTAATAGTAGTAAATGGCCGGCCCAAAACATTTACAATTTTTTTGTACTAATTAAGCCCAAAAATTTACAACAAATTAACAAAAACGAAAAGGGCAAACCGGTAAGAAAATTTCGAAATAAGTATGTCACGTAAGCTTGTTGGCTATTTACACAAATTAACAAAACGTTGGCTAAATTCAAATCTCTTATGTTTACAATGACTAATTACCCAATTTTTTGTTAATTTATTGATTGGGTGATGTTAAGTCATGTGCACATTGCATTAATGTGAAGTGTATACTTCTCACTGAACTGTAAAAATTCTTCTATTACATGAATGTTTCAGGGTAAAGTTCGAGCTGAAAAGTGACACTAATCTCTTTGAAATCTTAAAGTGCAAAACTTCCGTCTCTTCTATTGAGGTATTACTCTCTTTTATCTATTTTGCTAGAGTATTTGCCTGCTGATATATGTTTCAATTAATTCAAGTAGTTACTTATAAGTCTTGAGAATCGGCTCTTTTCCATTAGGAGAAATCCTGTTCTTTGTTTTTTTTCTTTACTTCAACGTGACTCAGACCCATCTTCTCATTTGGGAGATAGGTGTGCTTACCAATGAGCCATTCCACTTTTCTTTCTCTATCTTTAGAAGAGAAGTTAAGAGTGAATTTTATTGTAGGTGAGCCCGGATGGGAAGCAATTTGCAATAACATCTCCTGATCGTCGGGTACGAGTCTTTTGGTTCTTGACGGGTAAATTAAGACGTGTTTATGATGAGTCTCTCGAGGTGACGTTAATCCTTTCCTGATTCTCAGCGAATGTAGTGCAATTTTGTATATGTTCTTCGTATCTAGCATTATTTATTGAATTTAAATCGTTGTGTCCTTACTAGGTGGCCCAAGATCTCCAGAGAAGTGACGTGCCTATGTACCGGCTCGAAGCTATTGATTTTGGGCGAAGAATGGCTGTCGAAAAGGAGATCGAGAAAACAGAAACTGCTCCACAGCCAAATGCTGTTTTTGACGAAAGCTCTAATTTCCTAATATATGCAACTCTACTTGGAATAAAGGTGAATGATGTAACATGCGGATTGTATCACGCAACTCACATGTCTCTAACAAATCTGATATGACAAATCAGAACACTTCCTAAGGTGAAAAATATGGTATTTATCTGTTGTTTTCTTTGTATATGTAGGTGGTAAATCTCCACACCAACAAAGTGTCACGGATACTTGGGAAGGTAGAAAACAATGATAGGTTTCTGAGAATTGCCTTGTATCAAGGTGACAGGAGTAGCAAAAAAGTCAGAAAAATTCCCTCAACCGCTGCGAATGCTAATGAGAGCAAAGAACCCCTCGTTGATCCTACTCTTGTATGTTGCGCCTTCAAGAAGCACAGAATCTATTTATTCAGGTATGACTTCAATGCTTTCGACTTCCACATAGCATACTTTGTTGGTTCATGTATTATACAGGGTGTTTATAATCATGCTCTTATATCCATTATGGTGCCTGTATATACAAACTTGCTGTGATATGTATTCGTTATCTGAACTTCTTTTTGGAACCTTTGTAGTCGAAGAGAACCGGAGGAACCAGAAGATGCTAGTAAAGGAAGAGATGTATTCAATGAAAAGCCCCCTCCTGATGAACTCTTGGCTGTATCAGATATTGGCAAGTCAGTCACGACATCTCTACCTGAGAATGTGGTAAGCTAGCTTGTTTCCACTCTATTAAGAATTGGATGATACATTAACGACATCATACGCTACTGTATAATGAAACAAATCAATATAAACCACTGTAGAATGAAAAGTAAATAATACAAGTTTAGTACGATTACAAGAATGAAATTGAATGAGATTTTAAGAGCTTCGTATCACCAGATACTAAGTTTATGATGCCAAAGAAATGAAGTTAGTGCTTTTCTCAGTCACCAACTATTCATATATTTGCCCCGTTATCTTTGTAGGATATAGAGCATCTATTCCCCTTCACATTAACTTTCTTGGCGTTGCTTCACCTCAAGAATATATGGAAAATTAATATATATATATATATTATGTCCAAATGTATCATTCCCCTAGTTGTAACCAAGAACCCGTATTATTACAATTTTTCACTGGCTGTGCTCTTCTTTCCTAAAAAAAGATTGTATCACGTTCCTACAGATTATGCACACTACAATGGGTGACATACACATGAAGTTATACCCAGAAGAGTGTCCAAGAACGGTGGAGAACTTCACTACTCACTGTCGGAATGGCTATTATGACAATCTTATCTTCCACAGAGTCATTAAAGGCTTTATGATTCAGACAGGAGATCCTTTGGGGGATGGCACCGGTGGTCAGTCTATTTGGGGTAGAGAATTTGAGGATGAGTTTCACAAGAGGTAACCAACTATTTTTCTTTTTCAGAAGAAACAAAAGCTTCACAAATAAAGTCTTAAAGTTCCGGAGAAAAATAAAAGCTAAAGTTCTACAAGCCTAAACAGCACCAAGTCAAATCTTATCCTTGAGGCTCTTTTTATTATTATAATATTTATTATGATCATTATTATTAAGATAGAGATGCAGTGGTTAATCATATCCGACGTATCTTCTGTAAGTAAGTCTTCCCCAAAAATACTCATGCTTTTGCCCCGAAAATTCCTGAACAGTGGGCCGTAACAGAAATTTTGAAACTTGTGACATTTTTTATGCTTCATGTAAAACAATTGGTGTTTTATTGTTATCATTTTATCTTACATGGCATCTTATGTCTGCCAATACAGTTTACGACATGACCGGCCTTTCACGGTTTCAATGGCTAATGCGGGTCCGAATGCAAATGGATCTCAGTTCTTTATCACCACGGTCGCTACTGCTTGGCTCGATAACAAGCACACAGTTTTTGGCAGAGTTATAAAAGGAATGGATGTCATACAGGTAAACTTATTACTAAGAGGTGCTTAGCCAACTAAATAGTGTTACGATGTTCAGAAAAAACTTACAAAGCTCGTATATTGTTCACAGGCTATAGAGAAAGTGAAGACCGACAAGCTTGACAAACCTTACCAAGATGTCAAAATCCTAAATGTAACTGTTCCCAAGTCTTAAAAACATTCAGGCTCCTGATTTTTCATCTGTTTCATTTTCAGCCATTCTTTGGTTAAAACCCAAGTGAGATTTTCTTTTGGATTTGTGATGAAACTTCTGAGGGTTAAAACATAAACTAAAATGGGGATGCACTGCAATTAGCTAGGCATCCAAAAAAAGTTGCTTGTTTTATTTTAAGAAAAGTGCTCTTGAAAGTAACTTGTATTAGGTTTTTGAAAATGGAAGTGGCAGATGGCTATCGTTAACTTGATGGTGCGGATAGACGCGCATATGAATATTAAAGTTCAAAATATGATCGATGGAAATGTCAAAATCACATCTTGATAAAGCAATCCCAAAGAATAAAAGCTTACCATAGATTCAACCAGCTTGATGCTGTTGTACTTGTAACCAAGAGATCTTATATCTGTCGGTGGTCTCATTTATTCCTGTAGTATTCGTAATTAGTTGCGATCATATCGTAACAAAGAAGTGTTTATTGTGAAATTTGAATATTTGTACTTTAACAAAATTTTAATGTAGACTTAGTCGCTTAAAGAAAAAAAATGTCATATTAACTGTATGACTTGATAAATGATATTTTTTGTAAAAATAAACATAAATTTGTTTTTTTAATCAGAACTAATGCCTGCAAAAATATTAAATATTTAGTTAAAATTACACTTATATACTCAATGTTTAAAAATGGTGGGAAAAATATTCAAAAAAAAATTCTGTTAGCACCGTTCAAAAAAATTTCGTTAAATTTTAAACAGTGTCACATGAACGGCTGAGATTGAATGGGATTTTTATTTTAATTTTTTCCTTTTATTTTATTTATTTAATTGATTTAATGTATTTCCTTTTTTTAATGATACTTAAGTTTAGCCTTTTTCATCCCCAGCCCAGTAATCCTTCTCTTTCGGCCCGGTAGGACCACGCTTCGCGGAAAGCTTCCCCGGAAATTTTCGAACTCCTCGCTAGACCTCGAACTCTCACTGAAATCTATCGAGTTCATCTTTCGAATCGTAAACAATCTTAGGACCCCATAACCTCATATACTGAAGTCAGTGCGACTTTTCCACAACATCTTCTCCCAAATACTCAGCCAAACCAAGCTCGTACTTCACGCTCAAATCCACGAAAAACTCGATGATCGCATAATCTTTCCTTATCTGGACCCCGAGCCAGGACGAGCCTTGGACGTCGGTCACGGGGCGAGGATAGCTTGTGTGGCTGTGCTTGGACGAGTAAATTGCGGGTTTGTTTCCCTTCGTGAACTCAAGATCGCAGGCCTCGACCCACTCTTTGGTGTTGTGCTGGGCGTAATAGACGACAGATTCATTTAAAAAAATGAATAGCACTAAATTACTTACATAAATAAAATAAAAAGAAAAAAACGAAAATAAATACTCCATTCAATCTTAGCCATCCACGTGGCCGTTTAAAATTTAACAGAAAATTTTTGAACGGTGCTAGCAAAAAAGCACTTTGGGTATTTTTCCCACCATTTTTAAACATTTAGTATATAAGTATAATTTTGACTTATCAAGGCTAAGCTAGAGGAGCTACATGAGGATGAGGATCAGCCCAGTGCCAGCTCAGCTTAGGAAGTTGTTAGAGGTTGTTAGAGGTTGTTAAGAGTCAGTTATGAAACGGTTACAACCAATGTCCACGTTCAATGTATCTTGTATTATTATATAAACTCATAATGTAATCACATGTGTAATTAATGAGAATTACAATCTGAATCACATTGATCAGATCACCAAAGTTCATCTTTCTACTCTCTTCATATTCCGCATATTATCTTGGTATCAGAGCGTCGATAATGTCGATTGAAGAAAATTCATCTTCTCCGTCATCAGCTTAGGAAACTCGCGATCCCAGGGCAACAATGGCGAACTCCAGGTTTGCCTCGACACTCAATACAGCTGTGTGTGTGAAGCTTGACAGAGAGAATTACTCAATCTGGAGATCACAAGTCCTGCCTGCAATAGTTGGACACAATCTTCAAAAATTCATCTCTACAAATCAAGCATCACCACCACAATTCATAGAGATCGTCAGAGCAAATAGAACTCCGTTCAAGATCACAAATCCAGATTTTCTAACATGGATAAGAGAAGACCAATTGCTGCTTAGCTGGCTTCTCTCCTCGCTTACAACAACGATCCTCCGATCTGTTACAAGGATCTGAACGTCTCGAGAGCTGTGGAAAACACTTGAAGATCTGTTCGCAGTGAGATCAAAAGCGAGAGTTATGCCTCTCAAACTGCAACTGCAAACAACAAAGAAAGGTTCACTTTCTGTTTCAGAATATTTTGCAAAAATGGAAGGTATAGCAGATTCGTTATTTCTTGCTGGTAGCTCAATAGATGATGAAGAACTGATAATGGCCATACTTATGGGACTTCCTGCTGAGTTTGACACAATTGTTGGTCTAGTTACATTTAGGCTACAAATTATGAATGAACTAACTCACAGATGTCGATATAAGAAATTTTGGCAATGGCTCTGTCTCAAGAGACGAGACTTGAACAGATGGCAAGCAATGTGGATAATCAGGTTCACTCAGCAATGGTATATCATGCTGAATCTCGTGGTCGTGGAAGATCAAGAGGCCGTGGAAGAGGCAGATCTGGTGGAGCCAGAGGCTCCAACAATGGATCACGACCTACCTGTCAGATCTGTAACAAGTAGGGACACACTGCTATTGCTTGTTGGTATCGAATGGATGAATCATATCAATCCAACTCAGACAATACTCAAGCTGCCTCACCTGCACAGCAACAGTCGAAGAATGAGTCAAAGTCAGTTGCGGATTTCTTCGCTGGACCAGAGACGGTGTTTGATCCCTCCTGGTATGCTGATTCGGGAGCCACAAATCATGTCACCTCTGACATGAACAATCTGCAAATAAGCTCGGCCTACAAAGGCAAGGAAAAACTCATGGTTGGGAATGGTAATTGTTTACATATCACTCACCTAGGTCAATCTGAAATTGTTGACAGTAAAAAAAATTCAAAATTAAAGCTGAACAATGTCCTAAGAGTTCCAGAGATAAAGAAAAGTTTAGTGAGTGTTTCTCAACTAACTTCTGAAAATGATGTGTTTGTTGAATTCCATTCAAATTCTTGTGTGGTCAAGGACAAGAAGACAGGTCAGGCTCTAGTTCAAGGAGGAATTGAGAATGGCATGTACAAGCTTGGAGGATCAAGTAGTTTTGACAGAAATGTACCAGCTACTTATAGCACAAGTCTCAAAAAAATTCAAAGCCCCCACTGTACTTCTGCACGCAAAAGGATCAGTCAGCGGGACACCATCAAGCTTTGACAAATTTTAACCCGGAGCTGCAGGGCTTGAACAGGGTTTAGCACCTGTCATGTTGAGTCGTTGAAGTAGATCTGCGATATACTTCGACTGAGCCAGGTACATGCTATATTAGTCTCTCGTCGCCTCAATGCCCAAGAAATAATGTAACGAACCAAGCTGTTTGAGTGCAAACTGGTTGTGCAAATCAGTTGCAAGCTTGGCTATAACATTGTCATTATTTCCTGTCACCAATATATCATCGACATAGACAAGCAGTAAAATATAGACATTATGTTTCATAAAAGTGAAGAGAGAGATATCTGATTTGGACTCACTGAAACCCCACTGCAGTAGAGCTGCTCGTAGTCTCTCAAACCAGGCTCTCGGAGCTTGTTTAAGTCCATAAATTGCTTTGTGCAATCTACACACATAGTTTGGTCTGCTCTCATCTTTGAAGCCATCAGGTTGTGCCATATATACCTCATCTGTCAATACTCCATTGAGAAAAGCATTGTTCACATCCAATTGCTTTATATCCCAGCCTTTAAACACAGCTAGAGTAATGACAAGTCTCACAGTACAAGGTTTAACCACTGGACTATAGGTCTCGGAGAAGTCAACCCCAGGGGTTTGTGAGTACCCCTTGGCCACAAGTCTGGCTTTAAACCTTTGAACTTCACTTGTAGGTAGATATTTAACCTTGAACACCCATTTGTTGCCAATGACTTTCTGGGTTGAGGGAGGTGGAACCAAAGACCAAGTGTTGTTCTCATACAACGCATGGAGCTCAGTCTTCATAGCTTTTGTCCAACCCAACATCTGCCAAAGCCTGCTGGACACTGTATGGCTCACGTGGGCCCGGGAGAACAGCTAGAGAATGCTTTGAGATATTGAATACTTTTGGCTTTGCAATACGTTACGATGACTCGGCCTGACATTGCACATATTGTGAACAAGCTTAGTCAGTTTTTGCAATCACCGACGACAGTCCACTGGCTTGCGTGCAAAAGGGTGTTGAGATACCTCAAAGGAACAATAACACATGGCCTAACGTTCAGACCAGAATCTACTCTCCGTCTAACTGCGTTTGCTGATGCAGATTGGGCAAGTAACTTGGATGATCGCAGGTCGACAAGTGCGTACTGTGTATTCTATGCAAATTGTCTCATTTCGTGGAGTTCTCGGAAGCAGACTGTCGTGGCTCGTTCGAGCACCGAGGTCGAATATCGAGCCCTAGCTCATGTTGCTGCTGAAATGGCATGGTTGAGGTCATTGCTGGGTGAACTAAAAGTTCCGACTTCCCAGCCTCCAGTGGTGTGGTGCGACAACATAGGAGCTGCAGCCATGGCACTCAATCCGGTTTTTCACAACCGCACGAAACACGTGGAAATTGATCTGCACTTTGTTCGCGATATGGTCATGCGAAATGAGATTGAAATTCACTATGTGCCTACGCTTGATCAAACTGTTGATTTGTTGACCAAGACACTATCTGTAACTCGTTTCCTCCCACTCAAGGACAAACTCCATGTCCATACTTCTCCATCACTACTACAAAATATACATTTAGAAGCGACGGGGGGAATTAGAAGCGACTAGTCGCTTCTAATTAGAAGCGATATTTTGGCATTAGAAGCGACTTTAGAAGCGACAGACCTTAAGCGACTTTGTCGCTTCTAATGTCGCTTCTAAAGGTCATTTAGAAGCGAATTTTTGACCTTTAGAAGCGACTTTTGTCGCTTTTAAAAGCCTTTTTTGTCCTAGTGCATGTAGTTTGAGGGGGGGTATCAAGACTAAGCTAGAGGAGCTACATGAGGATGAGGATCAGCCTAGTGCCAGCTCAGCTTACGAAGTTGTTAGGAGTCCGTTATGAAACGGTTACAACCAATGTCCACGTTCAATGTATCTTGTATTATTATATAAACTCACAATGTAATCACATGTGTAATTAATAAGAATTACAATCTGAATCACATTGATCAGATCACCAAAGTTCATCTTTCTACTCTCTTCATATTCCGCATATTATCTTGACTAAACATTTGGTGTTTTTCCGTCATTAGCTCTTTTAATTATCTTTTAAATAAAAAGTTTAATCTTGATATTTTATTAATGTTTAGGTCTTTCTGATAAATTTCTCATTAAAATCCGTAATTATTTTCATGAAAGACCTTTTTCCGTTCTAGATCAAACATCTCAAAGTGTCAGAAAAAAATATAACGAGACTTAAATAATATTACATTTTTAAAAGTGTTTGATTAATTAAAACCGTCTTCAAGTCTCAATGCAAGAACATTCGAGATAAGACTGGATAATTACAAGCCGTGAATTTTCGATCGAAAGCACTGACAAGTTTTCGGATATAAGTGTTAGAATTTTTGGGACAATGTGTTGGGTCATTGTTTATTAAGTCAAATTGATGTGGTCTAATTCGGAATAAAGTTGATGACTTAAGGACGTATTTGTCATGAAATTATTACATGGTTACTATAAGTGCTAATCTAATTTGATGAGAGGCCAAATTACAAATAGACAATAAATATTAGTAACTGCCAAAACACAATTATTAATAGAGTAGGTCTCTGATTGTAAAAACAACTTTTGTTTTTGTATCCCCATCAGAACACTCAGGAAATTTATAATCTTATCATAGCAACTTAATTTAATTTTGGGAATAATTTAGTTGTCGCATGATTATACTGACTTTTACATTGCGTTAATTGTCAACCGGCGATATTGATCAGACTACTGATATTGAGATTAAAAAAAAATACAATGATTTGCTTTTGGTATAATTCGGTATCGAATATGTGTTATTAATCTTTTATCGTATTAGAAATCGGAATCGCACTGTTCTTCTTTTTGGGTTTATATCGATTGGAATCTGCGATTTTAATTTGAATATATGTCACATGCTCTTGTATGCAATTTGATTATTTGGGTATATTCAAATTCTTTCGCCGACTTATGTGAAGTTGCGATACTGTTTTCTGTATTGATATGCGATACTTGTTTTCTGATATCATCGCATGACGGTTTCTTTTATTTTTTTTTGGTTTCTTTTATTTTTTTTGTTTTATGCGATTCAGAATGCTTTGATGATGCCATATAACATTCATGAATTCAATATGTTATACCTATTTTTCGCATATCCTGGGATGAAATTCAGTGAAAATGTTGAATACTGGTTTTCTTTTCGGTGAGTTTGAACTCATTGAATAATATTGTGAAAATTAATGCCGAATAAAAATATTATGGAATTGATATGAAATAATTTATCTATTGTATATATATGAAATACTGATGGTGCATATATTAGTCGTGGGCCTTCTATTCTGTGAAATTATTTCTTAGCAATTTATCCATATACACGTATTTAGGCACCATTTCAGTAATTTATGTACATTTGTTATATACAGAGCATTATATACGCATAACTTTAGGTATTATCACTTCAAAATAAAAGGTAATTATTAGATCTACAATGCTCATTATTTTTTAATAAATAATTAAAACAAAATTATCGCAAAGTGATCTTTATTGTGTAGATTATTTATGAAGAATTTTGAATGTCGTGTATATGTTTATTTATGCGGATACTAATCGACCCAAAGGAAGATTAGTGACTGGCCAAATTATATATACACATTTGTGATAAATATGTAACAATGGTAAAGTTTACTTGTGTATATATGGTAAATATGTAATAATGGTAAATAGATCCAAAGATATATTAATTATTTGACGAGTGTTATTGTTAGTGTTTGATCATTGCAACAAGAGTACCATTAGCAATCGGTATTATTGTCCAAAGACTTGATATTTATGTTGCATTAGGTATCTTGGAATGAGATTTAACATTATTTGAATTTTATTAATTTTACTAAAGTTGAATTTATGTGTATATATGGTTATTGTGATTATATTGTTCTATTCAGCTGTTGCTACCGTATCTGCTAATCTCAATATGGTTATGGTCCTTAGTGGTAACAATTTTAAGGAATAGAAGGAGAACATGATGATTGTTCTTGGCCGCATGGATCTTGACCTATCGTTTAGAATGAATAAGCCGACTTCTCTCACAGATGCTAGTTCTGATGTTGATAAGAGGATCTATGAGAAGTGGGACCGTACCAATCGAATAAGTTTTATGATCATCAAGCGCGGCATACCTAAAACTTTAGAGGGTGCGGTATCTGAAGAGATTACCGATGCCAAATATTTTCTTGTCGAAAGTGAGAAGCGTTTTTAAAATAGCGATAAGGTCGAAACTAGTACTTTTTATTAAAGAGACTTATTTCAATGAAGTTCAAGGGCAATGAAAACATAAGGGAGTACATTATGAAAAGGTCTCATATTGCTTCAAAACTTAAAGAACTTAAACTTAAGTTGTCGGATGACTTGTTTGTCCATTTGGTCCTTATTTCTCTCCCTCATAAACTCAGTCATTTTCAGGTCAGTTATAACTGCCAGAAAGAGAAGTGGTCTCTTAACGAGCTCATTTCATTTTGTGTTCAAGAGGAGGAAAGATTGAAACAATATAAGACTGAAATTGCTCATTTGGCAAGTATCTTTGAAAGTGGTAAAGGTCTGGCACTAAAGAAACATACCCGAAAGGTACTTTCGGATAATTTTTTTCTTTGCAATAAGCCTGGACACGAGAAGGATGAATGTCTTAAGTATCACTTATGGCGCAAGAAGAAAGGTTGCATGAGCTACCAAAAGCCAAGAGATGCCGAGAGATGCATCTATGTTATGTTAGTAATGGTAAGTAGGTAGATGTGAAAGCAATTGGGCATTTCAGATTGTTATTAAGTATTGGTTCTTATTTGAATTTAATAGATACTTTTGTTGTACTGTTGTTTAGACGGAATCTAGTTTATATTTCTTGTTTTGAAAAATTCGGATATTGTGTTCATTCAAGATATTGTGTTCAGTTTATCTATTAATTCTAAAGGTGTTGGGACCGATTCATTTGTTATTTATAACAATCTTTATCTATTATCCTTAAATGTGGAATCATACAGTATTAAAGACAAATTAAGGAATGAAAATTCAACTTCATTATGACATAAGTGATTAGGTCACAGTTCTAAAAATAGAATTGAAAGACTTGTTCTCGAAAGAAAATCTTAAGATTTAAGAAAATAATAAGATTCTCAATGATTCAGCAGTTGGGAGTCTTATGAATGCTAAGGTTTGTACGCGTCTGGATATTGCATATATTGTTGAAGTTTTAAGCAGATAATTTAAGCAATTCAAGTATAAATCTTTGGAATTGAAAGTATGATATATGACAGAGAAATTTCGTCACGAGGTTGCGTATTATGAAGGAATTGAAAGGCTAATTAAGTTATATTGTGACAAGATATTAGCCGTAAAGTATTCCGGCAATATGAATTTGACAAAGTCAGGTTCTTAGTTGTTAAGGAACGAATGCAAAGTGGACAGATTTATATAGAACATTTGGGAACAAACTCCGTAATAGCAAACTCTCTTACAAAGAGTTTACTATCGAAAGTCTTTCCACAACACACTTCATATGCACGTGTTGTAAAGTTTCATGAAATCTAAATTCAGTGGGAGTTTGTTTGTTTATCTATGTTTTGTGTGGTTTGTAATCAACCACATTTATTATGTCTGATCAGACTTATGGAATTTATTTTAGTGCACTTTGCATATTTAAATAAATTTGATCTCTTTAAAGTTGGATCGGATAAAATTGATATGAATAGATCACTTTACGTATAATTTTATCTACCACATATTCATGATTAATTAATTTATGTTATTTGATTATATAGATGTATGTGACCATTGATGAGTTTACTTGTGCTTGATACAATGAAAATCACTTTGATCCTATATTGATATAGTTGATGGACGAGATTGTAATGTCACATCATAATAGTGACTTCTTTTTTACATGTCTAAAGTTGATACATTTATTTTATAACATAGTCCAGTGAGAGATTGTTAGAATCTTTGGGACTATAAATGTTGTAAAATAAATGTGTTGTGTCATTGATTATTAAATCAAATTGATGTGGTCTAATTCGGAATAAAGTTTATGACTTAAGAACGTATTTGTCATGAAATTATGTGGCTACCATAAGTGCTAATTTAATTTGATGAGGAATTAGAAATAAGCAATAAATATTAGTAACTGCCAAAAGACAGTTATTAATAGGGTAGGTCACTGATTGTAGAAACAACGTTTGTTTTTGTATCACCATCAACAAGAACACTAAGGCACTCAGGCAATCTACAATTGGAAGATCACTCACAGTGTTTTCATCCATAAATTCAGGTACGTTTTCGCTATCTAATTTCGATTCACATCAATTGAATTAAGATCATAAAGTAGAGATTAAAAATTCCTAACAATTTTTTTCAATCTAGACAATCAAGGGTTATTTCCAGAGCTGAGATCCGATTCGTGACAAAAAAAAAAGTCGCTAAAGCCCGAACTGATGTTGTCAGTGTCACTACTGATGAGTGGTGGCAACACTAAAGAAGACGCAATGAGTGATTTCATGGTTTTTTTAAAAAAAAATTGAATTATTTCAACAAAAATTTATCCCTTTACCCACTTTTAGGTTTACTAATTTTAATATAACCAATGTTACCTTAATTTTGTGTAAATACCCACATTGATTTGTTTACAATTAAATTAGGCCGAAATTACCCTCACTATTAATTTCTGAAATTTTTTACAAAATACGGCCAAAATAGTCCAAATAAATTCGTTAACAACTTAAGTATTTACACAAAATTATCATAACGTTGGTATATTGAAATTTTTTAAACGTATACATGAGTATATAGCTAAAAAAACTCTTATTTCAATGAATAAATGGTATAATGAAAATAATACTAAATAGATATAAGAGTATAAAATAAATAAGAGAAGTTTAATATAAAATTAATATTTTAATTTGGTGTATAGAAATAGAATTAGGGGAGAAGAGAACTAGTGTTTGATATGGTGTAAATATAGTAGAAAATGATGTAATTGAGTAGAGGTGGTCTTAAAGTAAGACCATATCAGAAATGATCGCTCCAGGCATAAAATTAAGTCTTATTTTAACAGGGCTCCTACCGTTAAGAGGACAAAGGTTTACAAATTCGATAATATAAGGTTTAACCGCTTTAAAGTTTGCACACGCCGTTCCCATCGTCTACAAACTTAGATCGATCCCTGCCCTTTAGGGACATTGTATGGAATATTGAATATTTGATAGTCAAGTTTAGGGACATTGTAATTTATAAAGACATGATTGACAGCGTAAATGGTAAATCGACTATGAAACTCGGAAATAATGAACTCAGATTGGAAGACGTAATGATCAACACATGGCTGATTCAGATGGCAACATTATACTGAAACAGTGAATATGAAAAGATGATATTAATGTAGAAAAATAAGAGCTCAAATGAGTAAGTATCACTTAATATAACCTCAAAAAAAGAGCTGTCGTTCATGTCTTTAGGCAACTGACATAAATACTCTATCCCTCTAAAATAACAAAATTCCACTACGAGAAAACTTATAACACAGAACCCAATCTAAAAAAAACTTGATGAATCGAAAACTCAGTCGAAGAGACTGAAACCCATGTCCTGCAAAACAAAAGGGTAAAACAAAACTCAATGTTAGAAAACAATAATGCATACAATAAAATAAAGCTTGCACGTATTCTTTAAAGAAGAGACTCACGTCATCGGATTCTTCCTTCTCTTCAACCTTCTTCTCCTCCTTAGCCTCAGCGGTGGCAGGGGCAGCGGCACCGCCTCCAGCAGCGGGGGCAGAGTAAGCAACAGCACCACCACCTGAAGGGACCGAAGCCAACTTGGTTCTTCCAGCAGCGATCAACTCAGTAATGTCCTTTCCCTTGACCTCGTTCAAGAGGAACTCGATCATCTTCTCATCGGCTTCAGCTCCAACTGATGATCAAGCAGAGAAGAAAAAATACAATGATATCATTCGGTCTTACTGATTCAATTACTATTCAAGACAGCAATACATATCCTTTGAACTATTCTTCTAAATATAAAATACGCTAACAATGGTGTCGAGTGATTTAACATCTATCCTTTCACCTACTTCATTGTATCCGATCAATTGAATAGTACATATAATTTTTAGACTACCCTAGATGGAAATTTCTAATCGCCGGTTAAAAATAGTTTATGGTGTTTAAATTAAAAAAACAAGAAAACCTCATTGTGGAGAATTTTCCATGAATGTCATTTAAAGCGACGAACAAACCAAACCCTAGTTATAGTCCGCCGCAAGGGATAGCAAATCAAAACCAAAACGTCCACAATCGAAGGCACCTCGAATCAAGCAACAATGAATAGACAGAATAAATACCTGATCCGAGAATGCTCTTCAAATCACTGGCGGTAGGGCAAGTGTTGCCTCCCAAAACGGCCAACAAGTAAGCTGCGAGAACCTTCATCTCTGTAATACACGGAAAAGAATGAGCCAAACAATCAATATAGGTAAGGTCAGTTCGTATACAATGAGAGAATGATGGAGAACGTTGAATATATAAAGATCGAGAGACATACCTGTTGCGTTTGAGATCAGAGGTCTGGCGATTTCGGAGGCGTATAAACAGAGAGCAGAACTAGGTTTTGCGAGAGAACAGCCCTTTATATAGCGATATGAAATCCGACTTTCGATTAGGTTTTATTTTTGGGCTCGGGGTTAATTCTTTCCGGCCCGTTGTGCTGGCATAGCGTTTTCTTTATTATAAAAATATTATATTCTATAAAGGATACCATAAATTACAAATATCCACCTCAACTATAGCGGTAACAAATGTTCTAACTACGACCGTGTACACACCCTCCCCAGGATGGCATGTTTTCAATCTCCACCAAAAGTAAAATTTACTTTCAAATAAAAACTATAGCGGTAACAAATTTATCTCCGCATTCCGGAAAAACAAAAATTAGTTTTTCTCGTTAATATTTGATAGTTACCATAAAAAAAAAAATTTAAATACCTATTAATCGTGTGGAGAATAAATTAAAAATGAAGTGTCAATTTAAAAATGCTCAATGTTTAATTAATAAGCGATAAATAGCCAACGAAATTTTTAAAAAGATTTGCGTACGAAATTACTCAAAAATCGTACATATAAAATAAAAATAAAAACTTTTTAGATAATTTCGTCTTAATTTTTTTGTAAACAATTTTTGTTGGTTACTTATCACTTGATTATGAAACGTTAAGTATTTTCAAATTGTGGTGGTTATAGAGCCAACTTTTTATAAAATAAAATTATAATTATATTTTACTCATATGATTTAGTATCCCTTATAGAAATATTATTATATCAAAAAATGTCTAGACATTTTAAAAATTTGTTAAATCCTAAGCGAGGAATCCTTTCTCTCGGCACATCCATCTTTTACAATTGCCATGTAGCACGTTGCAAAGCTGATGAACATTGTCCCCTCACAATGAAGACATAATGTAACTTATCACCATCATCATCATCATTGCGGCCCTATCACTTTTATAGAGACAAAGATTCCACGTTCTTGTGGTCGGCGAGTCATGCGGCCTCGAATTTGTGAAATCGTCGGCACATAAGAGCCGATTGGATTCCATAATGCAAACGACATTGCTTTCCCAATAGACGCACTCGATGACATTTTGGTTGGAGTCGATTACTTCCACTCATGGTTGAATTGACAACGATATCTTACAAAACATAATAAACGTAATATGTATTGCATCTAATTTTCTCTATCGATTGGTCAATCACTTAACTCTCAATGAAAACATAGGTTTTGATGATGTCTTCATGTGAGATTAATTTTGTGTGTCGATGCGTTGTCATATGTTCGGTTGCACTAGATTCTGATTGAAGCTTTGAGGCTAATTGTGAAAAGAAATCATTGATTTCATTAAAAAAATGAATTTGTTAAAAATAAAACATAACCAAAATTTGTTGCAATATTAGAATCACTATTTTTTTTGCATATAAGTAGACTATTCGAGGATAATAGTTGAAATTTGGTTTAATATTGTGTAATGGACTAGTTCCTTTTAAATGGCAAATGTTGATTCTAATTAGAAGCATATTTCCACTTGTAAAAGTCATTTTTCAATCATTGTTAGGAGACAGTACTTCGAGTCAAATATGATAATCTAAGACATCTTGACATTCTCCGTTCTCGCCAACAATGATGTATATACCAGCCACTTTGGGGCTCTGGAGAGACAAATTTCTCTCATAATTTGTTTCTACAAATAAATCGAGTTCTTATAAGAAATTTAGTTTTTCGAAAACCTGATTTTATTCATAAGATAAATCAAATGAGATTTTTAAGGAGAAAAATCGTATATTATCATATATATATATATATATATATATATATATATATTGATATGAATGAAAGATTCATAATGAGATCTAAAGGAAAAAATTAAATATATAACTAAAGGAAAAAGAAGTCATTCTAACTAACCCTAAATATCTCTCTTTAAAAAGCTATAAATAGAGGATGAAGCGAATCATTTTATTTATTCAATCAAAAATAAAAGTCTCGGTCGTTCTCTTATTCTTTGGCCTAACTTTTATGCTTCTCTTTCCCTTCAAAAATTGATTCAATTCTGGTCCTAAAAATAAATGAGAAAGTATCTAAACATCTCGTTTAAAGTATATGAGATATAAGAAAGTTGCCCACGCATTTGTCTTATTTATTTCAGAGATCATGTTTCAAAAGACCGCGTTGTCATAACATTAACAAGAGGGGAATATCTGATCGTTGAAGGCAAAAAGACGAAGGACTAGTCTATATTAAATTGAGAACAGATTGACAAGATTTGAAGATTCTATTCGTGAGCCCACCCCGAGTTCTTCTTTAACCCAGTCTCTTTATTGGTTGCTTGATATTTGTTATCTCTCTCTTACTAGTCTAGATTTTTATTTACAACCATATTTAATTGACTTATGATAACATATTTATATATTTGCACATTTAGTGATGTATATAATGCCTAAATCACCAAGAGAACACGCATCAAGGAATTTTTTCTCTTGACTCCCTATCTAGTTTGAAATGGAATTCAGTGCACATGGTGCACAAAATTTGGAGATGCTGATTATGGCAGGTTAACTTGATGTAAGGCTAGGTGAGTGTTAATTCTTTTTGGCCTGGCTCATTTGGTCGAGTAGTTTGTTAGGAATTCTTGCCCGCTTGAAAAGATATTTATGTAAATTATCGTTGACATTATTAATAAAATAAAGTTTGACAGTTATAAATTATTCGAATTGAAATGATTATTTCTTATGTATTAAGATTTATAAAACATTCATCGTCCCATAGCCTCCATATCAAACTGATTCACTTGTTGGGCACCTAGGTTCGGGCGGTGACCCAAAACGAGGTCGATGACTGATATACGCCTGGGAAGCTATATCAAAAGTCACATATGTGGAACACATGAGTGAAGACTGATCACTATGTGGGAGCATTCTACACTTGTGGTAAGTGTATGACCTGGACATGCCTTGGGGTAGATGTGTTGTTTAAGGCCCGTTAAGATGCACTAACCGAGGCCACGATGATGGTCACAGTGAGACTTGATCTAAATCCTGAAGTGGTCATGGACACTGAATCATGTATCTGAACTCTCTAACTCGTCGCTAAAAGACTATTCATGCTAATCGCAGCTTATGTCTTGGGAGTCTTCTCTTGGAAGTCTTCTCAGAGCATGATTCGAGTGGAAAGTGATTTACATATACGAAATATAGCCTCCCTGAAAGGAGGTCAATGTTCACTTACCTAAGGGTTGATTCCAAAACCGATAGATTGCGCACACTTTCAAAGTAAGTTATTGTTCGAAAGAATCTTTCGTTGGGGAAGCAACGATGCTTAGGGTTGATATGTATCAAGAGAAGTATGACATAATAAATTGACTGCTCTTGGCAGGGGTTGAACCTGGAGGATCTTGATCACAAACTGACTATATCAATGGACACTCGTCACGATGAGTAAATATAATTCTAGTATTAAACAAGGGTTCCGTCTTTAATTACACAGTGGAGTATTGATAAAGACTAGACAAATCGATGAGAAAAAGAGATAGGATTATATCTTCTTTTTCACCGGGTTCGTTAAGCTTCTACTACTAGGTCCATAGTCTCCGATTCGGCTCTGATAAAGGCGGATAAGAACTTTCGAATAATAATGTTGTTCATTATTTAATCTCACTTGCTGTAATAGTGATTGACAACATCAATGGAAAACGAGTATTTGCAAACTTAAATATATGTTTATAACATAATTGTTTATTTATTGTTAGATCAAGTAAATAAATAATTAATTGGAATTTTTGGCTTGAGAATTTTGAACTGGGCTTGGCCTAATGAGTTGACCAAAAATCCCCTAAGGATATGCCCTAGGGTTTGGCCGAACTTCCTCCCCCCTTCTCTCCTTGGATTTCTCTCTTATGAGAGAAATTCTCAACCATATATAATAATCTGATGGATGAGAGAGAGTTTAGATTTACTGTTGAGATCTAAATGTCCATGTTAAATCCAAAGGAGAGAATATCTCTAGAAGGAGAGAATATCTCAACATAAAGGATAGAAAATCTCTCAGCGGTTATCTCTATACCAATGTTATAAATAGGGATAGAAGGGAAGATGAAAATTAACTTAATTCTTCATATAATCACTCGGTCATTTCTCTCTCCCTCTTGGCCAAAATTCTCTTACCCCTATTCCCCGGAATTACTAATTCCAAACCTAAATAATAGGAGCGAGATCCCGAAACAATATGGTTTCAAGATCTAAGTGAAATCTCGTTGTGCCCACTCATCTTTCTTCTTCGTCTCGTAGATTACGTTTCGAAAGACTACGGTGTGATCGTTGAGTACTATATTCAGAGGAAGGACGAAACAAAGTCGATTTGGAAGAAGGACGAAATGGAGCGCGTGTTAGATCAGGGTATTCTGTAACTGATCCCAAACCCGTGAGTGTTCTATAAACTTATTCTATAATCTCGGTTGCTGAATTGCTTTCATAATTGTATTAAATTAATAAATCTATATCTTGTTTGCAATCATCATTTTAATTGGCGATTGTGAGCGCAATTAATCTTTTCCGCATTTAATATGATTGTTAAGGTGAATGAATCACCAACGAGCAGTTTTAGAGCGATTGTTCGTTTCTGATACACGTGTGATTAACCAAACAAGTGGTATCGTCACGATTGTTCGTGTCCGACACGCGCTTGATTCACAAACATACTCATGTCAACTTTACAACCCAATACATCACCAACAGAGCGCATTTAGTTCACAAACTTTGATCTACACCATAGCTTTCTCAAATGAATATATTGAAGTTATGAAATGACATGTCTCATTTTAGGATTAAGGTAAGCACGATGCAATTCATACATAGTGACCTTGACACATAAGACCTTATTTTGACTTTGCTTCTATTTTAACAAGCATACTCTAATGACCTGTAATAGTGACCTTATGTATCCAAATGAACAGAGCTTGAGCTACAATCCTCAGACTCAAAAGTTCACAAATTTTTTCCGAGTATTAGCTTAATGTCAACTGACTCCACTAAAAAGTTGACACTGGAAATCTCTCGGTTCAAATGAATTTATTTTCTACTCAAATTCAACTTAATTATGTTGAGTGGATCCATTAAATGTTATCCATGTTTACCCTTCATGAATATCATCAACTAGATGGTATTTATAAATTATCATTTTACCCTTCTAGTTGTTATTTCCTCAACTTCTTTGTTACTTGTGAATAAGTTAGAAACAATGTATTGAAGATGAGCTAACAAGTCACATTGTTTCATCCAAATAGAGTTGTTACTTAATTTTGGATACCACGCGGTTCATTTATTTACAATCCAAGTAATAAAGCATGAGGTGATATACATTGCATTTCAACAATCTTGTACATGAATTCCATATATAAGAGAACTTCACAAAGTATCTTCATGTCAACTTCACAACCCAATAAATCACCAATAGAACACATCTACTTCATAAACTTGGATTTGGAGTGTAATTTTCTCAAATGAATATATTGAAGTTATGAAATGACATGTCCCATTTCAGGATTAAGGTAAGTACGATGCAATTCATAGTGACATTTAGACATAAGAGGTTGCTCTTACATTGTCTCTAAAGGTGCACAAGTCAATTATGATTTTCAGAAAATACACTAGAAGAACTATAGAGTATTTGTGCAATTATAATTCTACAACGGGTATTTTAAGAATTGTCTTAAAAGAAATAAGGAAGCATCTAGATGCTCCCTCACCCTATGAAGAATTCGGCCAACATAGCATCAAAGAGGAGAGTTTTATTTCCTTTTTCTTATAAGGATAATTACCCAAAAGAAAAAGGGAAATGAATTTCCTTGAGAAGGAAACAAATGTGCATTAGTGAGGAAACAAATTTCCTCACTAATGCACCCATATGGCCGGCCATACAATGAGGGAAAGGGGAATGGAAAATCAAATATTGTGTCATGAATACATTATTCATTCATGAATGAATAATTGACATTTATAGATTTTTCCTTCTCCTATAAATAGAGCCTCACATAGAGATGTGAAGGTTAAGCAATTTTCTTCTTCTCTCCCTATTGTGGCCGAACCTCCCTCTCTCTCTCTCTACAAAATACTCTTCTTATTTTGCACCTAGATTCACATTCAATCTAGAGAATTAGCTTATGATCCAAGAATTGTTCTTGGTTCATATGGTTTAATTGTGCCCACACACAAATCCTTCCAAAACCTCTATTGACTCATGTAATAAAAATCTTAGGTTTCTCGGGTTCAAGATCAAGTTTCGTAGAAAGGTTTGTGTTCTAGTAAATTAAATAATGATTTTAATATATAACTTGTACATGCTTTTTTCTAGGTTAGTAAAATTGTTTTACTTGAAAAAGAAATTTTTAAATTCTGCCATAAATTTGATTAATTTTAAATTTTTCTTTAACCCTAGACCTATTCCAACAAATGGTATCAGAGTTATGGTAAAAGCATAAACATGTACATGTTATTTAAAATCATTATAAGAAAATTGTTTTCTAAATTTGCTTGAATAATGGTTTTTCCAAAAGACTAGATCTTACAAAATTTTAATTTTTTGGTACGACCTCTAAAATTAATTTTTTGTTGATTTTCCACTTGATAGATATGCTATATAAATACATTAAAAACAGTTTTTAATTATTTTATGTTTAGCATATTCAAAATCAATTTTTTGAAAAGTTTGAAAATTTGTGTACATAGTTTAAACTAGTTTGTTGCACTTCTAGTTTAAATTAGTTATTGAATGTTTTACATTATGTTGTTTATATTATATTATGTTTAATTAATAATATGTTAATATAACACACAATTGAAATCAAAACATACAATTAAAATGTTTTCAATAAACCTCTTTCTCTTTACACCTAGATCCGACGTACTTTTAATTTTTTCAAATTCTGGACAAATTGTTATGGCTCAGTAAAACGGGCATAACTCTTTTGTCCGACCTTGAAAATTAGTGGTTCTTGAACCAAATTAAAGATACGGATGTTAGCTATCTAATGCAATTGGTTTCAGCTCAATCGGATACCGGATGTGTCATTTATGACCTTTTAAGTCCGAGGTGTACGACAGTCCGTGAATCTAGATTTTTTAAATCCGGATTTTGCGACTCCTAGCTTTCTCCCGTCTTCTTAATGCTATCATGGATTTCCGACGTTCTCGTGCTCAACCACCATGAAGACGCCTTGAAGGAAGATGTCATCAAGATATATATATATATATATATATATAGATATACATATTAGTTTTACGAGATTTTTAATCTCAAAAACTTTCAAGTGCAAAAGTGACGATTTATTAATCGCACACACTTTCCTTAGGAAAAATAAATTAATAGACAAAAAGATCCGAGTATGTTCCTTGTGCCTTAGTGCATTAACACTGCTCTCCCCTCACAAATATCAATTTTAGGGTTCTTTTTCTCTAGTGATCCACTCTATCTCTGTTTGCTAATGGAAATTTGTTTCCTATATGTACAAGAGTAGACGTGCCATTTTTCCAAAAATTAAGTGGGAGGATTGCACTCGTTTGCAATCCAGTGTCCCCTTATTTTTTCCTAAAAACTAAGTAAGAGGGTTGTACTTATTGTTTGCAACCCGCGATCCCCAACACTAATGTGAAGTGCATATGTCGCCGGACTAAGAGTCACCCTCGTGGCCCTCTCTTAAATGAGAATACTCATAGACGCATTGCTCCTAACATTGCTTTTATAGCTACGTTCAAAAGTGAAACAATGAGACAAGGCCTCCCCTCGGCGGATTGTTTTCAAAGTAGATCTTGTTGAACTAAGTTGTTGGTTACACACTTAGACTCAAACTCTAGTAATCCTCCCTCGAGGCCCTGCGAAAAGTTTTGAGTGATTAAACATTTTTATAAGGTGGCTAGCAAACACTGATGTATTGACATCATGACTATGCGTTAATTATGTGTCATTTACTTATGAAAGGCGACTCTTTGCGGCCTTCCCTCGAAGGAGTAAAGTGTCATTTTATTCATAACACCTTTGGATTTTTCCTTGTCTAAATAAAATTAAACTTAAAATCCTAAACAAAAGACTAATCGTAAAGTGTTTCAACTTATCAGCAACATGTCTCTAAACACTTTCTCTATCATCGTTTCCTCAAATTAACTGAAACCAAAAACTGCGTAAATAAGAAACATAACCTAGACATCGTCCTTTCAAACGACAAGCACAATTAGGTACTCACCACCCCATGTCCTCCTGAAACAAATAATGATTCGACTCAAGAGGACAATGGCGCCCTAGCAGCCTGAATCCGATCAGATGAGATTGTGAGATGCTATGTTTTAACATCGATGAACAATATGTTGCAACAACATCATCGTGATATTGATTCGGCCTGAACCATGCTCTTCAATCTCTATGAGATGTTTGAAGGGCAAAGGCGCCATGCTAGATAACAAGCGGTTCGACGGTTTGTGAACTATCGTATGAAAGCTAAAACTCCTGTTAGAGAACACATGATATTGATCATAAGTTATCTCAATGACATGGAAATCTTTGGATATGAGATTAATGGAGAAATCAAATAAGATATGATCTTAGAAACTCTCCCTAAATCTTTCGATACTTTCAAACTGAATTACTCCATCAATAAGCTAGGGTAAACTGTTACCGAGCTGATGAAGGAGATTCACACCGCTGAGGGACTCTAGCATAGAAACTGTCCTACCTACCTCAAGGCTAAAGGGAAAGGTATTGTACTGATTACCGAAACTTGTTTAGTAGCTGATAATGTATCATTGTGGATTCTTGACTCCACTGCTACTAACCAAATTTGTTGTTCCTTGAATGGGTTCAGGAAAAGCAAAAGCTTAGAGGATGGCGACTTCTGGTTCAAGTGGGGTGATGGGAGCTTGGTGTCTGCTAAGGCTGTGGGATCCGTGACACTGTCTTTCGAAGACAGGACTTTAAATTTGAATAATGTGTATTATGTTCCTTCCTTTGGGAAAAACTTAATATATGTAGCTCAAATTGTTGAGCAGAATTATTATTTAAAGTTTATTGATAATGGAATTCTTATTACTTTTTCCAATTCATTTGTCACTGATGCATGTTTAAAGAATGGTTTATACTATCTTTATCCTACACAACATTTGCTTTTAGACACTGAAATAGATAATGATCTAATTAGGGAACCCAAGAGGATCAAACTAAATGACTCCTCTGATCTAATAAAATCAACATATCTCTGGCACTTAAGACTTGGTCATATTAGTCTAGATAGGATTAAGAGATTTGTGAGGGATGGTCCACTCAAAGCCTCTACAATAGGCTCACTGCCGACTTGTGAATCCTGTTTAGAAGGAAAAATGACCAAACGACCTTTCTATGATAAAGGTCGAAGAGCCACTGAGCTGCTAGAACTAATACATTCTGATGTATGTGGTCTGCTCAGAATTCAGGCACGGGGAGGATACGAATACTTCGTTACCTTTACCGATGATTACTCAAGATATGGATTTGTCTTTTTGCTCAAACACAAATCCGAAACCTTTAACGTATTTAAGGTCTTACGGGCTTTAGTGGAAAAGCAGACTGGCAAACAGATCAAAACCCTTCGATCTGATCGAGGTGGTGAGTACTTGTCTGAAGAGTTCGATGACTTTCTTAAAGAAGAAGGTATCGCTTCTCAGCTTACAGCACCTGGCACACCTCAACAAAACGGAGTGTCAGAGAGAAGAAATCGAACTTTGATGGATATGGTTAGATCAGTGATGAGTTACTCATCACTCCCTAATTCCTTTTGGGGATATGCCCTCGAAACTGCCGCATACATTCTGAACCAAGTTCCGTCTAAGACGGTTCCTGGTACTCCTTATGAACGATGGACTGGGCGTAAAGCTAGTTTAAGCCACATCAGAATTTGGGGTTGCCCTGCACATGTGCTAAGGCAAAAGACTAGCAAGTTGGCTAATAGGTCAGAATTATGTGTATTCGTTGGATATCCAAAGGAAACCAAAGGTTTCACATTCTATAGTCCCGAGGATGACAAAACGTTTGTCAGCACTAATGCTCGTTTCCTTAAGGAGGACTATATGAAAAATGCGAAACCTAGAAGCAAAATTGTGCTTGAAGAAAAGTTGGGTGAGGAAGCTTCTGCCTCATCTGTAAGAACTATTCTTACCCCAACTAAAACGCAACCTTTAAATTCAGAATCTCATCAAGTGGTACTTCGACGTAGTGGGAGGGTTTTTGAAAAACCTGACAGGTACATGTCCTATGGCGACACTCTCGTAGCCGTCGCAGATATGGATGACCATGTTTCCTACAGCCAAGCGATGACTGGTTCTGAATCAAACCTTTGGCGTGATGCCATGAAAGTTGAAATGCATTCGATGTATGTCAACAAATTCTGGAAACTTGTAGAACTACCTGAAGGGGTTAAACTTGTAGGGTGTAAGTGGATCTATAAGAAGAAAATGGGTCCGAATGGAAACGTTAAGAAGTTCAAAGCGTGACTAGTGGCTAAGGGTTATACCCAAAAGGAAGGTATCGATTATGAAGAAACCTTCTCGCCAGTCGCAATGCTTAAATCCATCCGTATACTTCTATCCATAGCTGCTGCTCTCGATTATGAGATCTGGCAGATGGATGTCAAAACTGCCTTTCTGAATGGCAATCTTGACGAGCGCATTTTCATGGCTCAGCCAGACGGTTTCGTGGAAAATGATCAAGAGGACAAAGTTTGTGAATTGCTTAAATCCATTTATAGATTAAAGCAAGCATCTAGATCATGGAATAGTAGATTCGATGATACTGTTAAAAGCTTCGGTTTTGAACAGTCAATAGATGAACCTTGTGTCTATAAATTGATACATGAGGGTAAAGTTGTGTTTTTGGTATTATATGTCGATGATATACTACTCATTAGGAATGATGTAGATAAATTATCTGAGGTTAAAATATGGTTGGCTAAACAGTTTGATATGAAGGATCTAGGGGAAACTGCATACATTTTGGGGATTCAGATCTTTCGAGATCGAAAGAACCGGACCTTGTCGCTCTCCCAAGCATCTTATATAAATAGGGTGATGGATCGCTTTGCCATGCAAAACTCCAAGAGGGGTGAAAACCCCTTTAGACATGGAGTCTCACTCTCTAAGGACCAGTCTCCCAAGACTGCACAAAAGATTGAGGACATGAGAAAAGTTCCCTATGCTTCAGCCGTAGGAAGTCTCATGTATGCTATGTTGTGCACTAGATCGGATATATGTTTTGCAGTTGGCGTGGTTAGCCGTTTCCAATCAAATCCTGGACCCGAGCACTGGATTGCTGTAAAGCATGTTCTCAAGTATCTTAGGAATACTAGGAACCTGATGCTTACATATTCAGGTACTGACCTGACTATGACGGGGTATACTGATTCCGACTTTCAGGCGGATAAGGATTCCAGGAAATCCACTTCATGATCTGTGTTCATCTTGAACGGTGGATCTGTTGTTTGGAGGAGTATCAAGCAATCTTGCATTGCTGACTCTACCATGGAAGCAGAATATGTGGCTGCTTGTGAAGCATCCAAAGAGGCTGTATGGCTTAGAAAATTCCTTAAGTATTTGGAAGTTGTTCCAAATGTCAATGAGCCCATGACACTTTATTGTGATAATAGTGGGGCTGTTGCTAACTCAAAGGAACATATAAGCCATAAGCGCTTTAAGCATATTGAGAGGAAATACCATTTGATTAGAGAGATCGTGCAGCGTGGAGACGTGGAGGTGAAGAAGATCTCAACGGTGGACAACCTTGCAGATCCTTTCACCAAGGCCCTATCCAATAAGGTCTTCGACCAACATCGAGACGGATTAGGCATGAAGGACTACTCTCATCTTCTTTGAGTCAAGTGGGAGTTTGTTGGCAGAGATGCCCACAAGAAGATTGTTTATTTACACATTGATGTAATATATAAATCTTTGTAAAGTCCTTATTGAAAGATTGTTTATTTACATACTAATGTAATATATAAATCTTTGTAATTTGTTGATTGAATTAATAAAAGTTGAAACGTTCATTCATTCCTTTTAGTTTGATTGAAGATTTATGATATTCAATAGTCTTATAGTCCTTAATCAAACCTAACAATGTATGAAGAGACAAATGTAGATTTGTGTGAACAAACTCTTCATGGTTTGACTAAAACGGTATATTCGCAATCTAAAGATCAACGGACTATTGATCCCAGTATGATGTGTTGGAAGAATCTAGGATGTCTGGTTACGAGGCATAGAGAGTTAGGAACTCTGTAGTTCTTCCAGTGTATCTTTCGAAGATACTGAATTGACCAGTGCACCTTTAGAGACAATAGAAGAACAAACCATTTAACATCTTCTATCTCAAGGTCGCTACGTATGAATCGCATCATGCTTACCTAAATCTTGAAATGAGACATGTCATTTCATAGCATTAATACTCTCATTTGAGAAAGTCAAATTATAGGTCCCATGTGTGATCTAGACAAGGCCTATTGGTGAGATATTAAGTTATGAAGATGTCATGAACCAACTTTGTGAAGTTCTCATAGATATGGAATTCATGTATAAGATTGCTGAGATGCAATGTATATCACCTCATGCTTTATTACTTGGATTGTGAATAAATGAACTGCGCAGTGTCCAAATTTAAGTACCGACTTTATTTGGATGAAACAATGTGACTTGTTAGCTCCTCGTCAATACATTGTTTCTAGCTTATTCACAAGTACTAAAGGAGTTGAGGAAATAACAGCTAGAAGGGTAAAATGGTAATTTTATAAATCCCAACTAGTTGATGATATTCATGAAGGGTAAACATAGATAACATTCAATGGATCCGCTCAATATAATTATGTTGAACTTGAGTACAAAATAAATTCATTTGAACCGAGAGATTCTCAGTGTCGACTCTTTAGTGGAGTCAGTCGACATTAAGCTAATACTCGAAAAAGGTTTGTGAACTTTTGAGTCCGAGTATAGAAGCTCAAGCTTTGTTCATTTGGATCCATAAGGTCACTATTACAGGTAATTAGAGTAGGATTGTTAAACTAGAAACTAAGTCAAAATAAGTTCAAATGTTGAACTAGACTTTTTCTCGGAAAATGTCTAAAGGGTATTTTTGTCCACTAGGACATAAAATTATGTGAATGTCAAAATAAGATTTTGAATGTTTTCATTTGATGAAAATATAAATTACTTTCTAAAACTGAAAAGTCGTTTGAGGCATTATGAAATTAATTTCGTTATTTGTGCAATTATAATTCTACAACGGGTATTTTAAGAATTGTCTTAAAAGAAATAAGGAAGCATCTAGATGCTCCCTCACCCTATGAAGAATTCGGCCAACATAGCATCAAAGAGGAGAGTTTTATTTCCTTTTTCTTATAAGGATAATTACCCAAAAGAAAAAGGGAAATGAATTTCCTTGAGAATGAAACAAATGTGCATTAGTGAGGAAACAAATTTCCTCACTAATGCACCCATATGGCCGGCCATACAATGAGGGAAAGGGGAAGGGAAAATCAAATATTGTGTCATGAATACATTATTCATTCATGAATGAATAATTGACCTTTATAGATTTTTCCTTCTCCTATAAATATATTCATGAATGTTAAGCAATTTTCTTCTTCTCTCCCTATTGTGGCCGAACCTCTCTCTCTCTCTCTCTCTACAAAATACTCTTCTTATTTTGCACCTAGATTCACATTCAATCTAGAGAATTAGCTTATAATCCAAGAATTGTTCTTGGTTCATATGGTTTAATTGTGCCCACACACAAATCCTTCCAAAACCTCTATTGACTCATGTAATAGAAATCTTAGGTTTCTCGGGTTCAAGATTAGGTGCGACGGTGACGAGCGAGCCAAGCAAGGGGATCTACCTTCTCGAGACGGTTCAAGATCAAGCTTCGTAGAAAGGTTCGTGTTCTAGTAAATTAAATAATGATTTTAATATATAACTTGTATATGCTTTTTCTAGGTTAGTAAAATTGTTTTACTTGAAAAAGAAATTTTTAAATTCCGCCATTAATTTGATTAATGTTAAATTTTTCTTTAACCCTAGACCTATTCCAACAGTAACCAGGCGTCATAGATTCTTCCAACAATCATATTATGATCAATAGTCTTTTGATCTTAGATTGTGAATATTTTGTTTTAAACAAACCAAGAAGAGTTTGTTCACAAAAATCTACATTTGTCTTTTCATACATTGTTAGGTTTGATTAAGGACTTTAAGACTATTGAATATCATAAAATCTTCAAACAAATAAAAAAGCAATGAACGAACGTTTTAACTTTTATTAATTTAATCAGCAAATTACAATAAAGACTCATGAGAGATTTATATTACATCGGTATGTAAATAAATAATCTTCTTGTGAGCATCTATGCCAACAAACTCCCACTTGACTCAAAGAAGATGAGTATAGTCCTTCATGCCTAATCCGTCTCGATGTTGGTCGAATACCTTATTGAATATGGCCTTGGTGAAATGATCTGCCAGGTTGCCTAATCCTCTTCACCACCACGTCTCCGTGCTACACGATCTCTCTAATCAAATGGTATTTTCTCTCAATATGCTTAGAGCGTTTATGGCTTCTAGGTTCCTTTGAATTAGAAACAACCCCACTATTATCACAATAAATTTTCAGGGGCTTGTTGTCATTTGGAACGACTTCCAAATACTTAAGGAATTTTCTAAGCCATACAGCTTCTTTGGATGCTTCACAAGTAGCCACATATTATGCTTCCATGATGGAGTTAGCAATGCAATTTTGCTTGATACTCCTCCAAACAACGGATCCACCATTGAGGATGAACACAGATCCTGAACCAGATTTCCTAGAATTCCTATCTGCTTGAAAGTTGGAATCGGTATACCCCGTCATAGTCAGGTCAGTACATGAATATGTAAGCATCAAGTTCCTAGTCCTCCGAAAATACTTAAGAATACATGCTTATTAGGAACCCAGTGCTCGGGTCCAGGATTTGATTGGAAACGGATAACTACTCCAATGGCGAAACATATATCTGGTCTAGTGCACAACATAGCATACATGAGACTTCCTACGGCTGAAGAATAGGGAATCTTTCTCATGTCCTCAATCTCTTGTGCAGACTTGGGAGACTGGTCCTTAGAGAGTGAAACTCCATGTCCAAAGGAGGTTTAACCCTTCTTAGAATCTTGCATAACAAAGCGATCCATCACCTTATATATATAAGATACTTGGGAAAGCGATAGGGTCCTGTTCTTTCGATCTTGAAAGATCTGAATCCCCATAATGTACGCAGTTTCCCCTACATCATTCATATCAAACTTCTTAGCTAACCAGATCTTAATCTCATATAATTTACCCACGTCATTACCAATGAGTAATATATCATCGACATACAATACTAGAAACACAACCTTGCCCTCATGTATCAACTTATAAACACAAGGTTCATCTATTGACTGTTCAAAACCGAAGCGTTTTACAGTTTTATCGAATCTAGTATTCCATGATCTAGATGATTGCTTTAATCCATAAATGGATTTAAGAAACTCACAAACCTTGGTCTCTTGACCATCTTCCACGAAACTGTTTGGTTGAGCCATGAACATGCGTTGGTCAAGATTGCCATTCAGAAAGGCAGTCTTGACATCCATTTATCAGATCTCGTAATCTAGAGCGGCAATTATGGATAGAAGTATGCGGATGGATTTAAGCATTGCGACATGCGAGAATGTTTCTTCATAATCGATACCTTCCTTTTGGGTGTAACCCTTAGCCACTAGTCGCGCTTTAAACGTCTCAACGTTCCCATCCGGACCCCTTTTCTTCTTATAGATCCACTTACACCCTACGGGTTTAACCCCTTCAGGTAGGTCTACAAATTTCCACTTTGTTGACATACATTAAATGCATCTCAAATTTCATGGGGTCAAGCCAAATGTTTGATTCAGAATCAACCATTGATTGGCTGTAGGAAACAGGGTCATCCATGTCAGAGACGGCTACAAGAGTACCGCCATAAGACATGAACCTGTTTGGCTTTTCAGAAACTCTCCCACTACGTCGAAGTACTACTTGACGAGGTTCTGAATTGTTAGGTTGCGTTTCAGTTGGGGTAAGAACAGTTCTTACAGATGAGGTAGAAGCATCCTCACCCAACTTTTCTTCAAGCACAATTTTGCTTCTAGGTTTCGTATTCTTCATAAAGTCCTCCTCAAGGAAACGAGCATTAGTGCTGACAAAAGTTTTGTCGTCCTCGGGACTATATAATGTGAAACCTTTGGTTTTCTTTGGATATACAACGAACACACATAATTATGACCTACTAGCCAAATTGCTAGTCTTTTGCCTAAGCACGTGTGCATGGCAAACCCAAATTTTGATGTGGCTTAAATTAAATTTATGCTTAGTCTATCGTTCATAAGGTGTACCAGGGACCGTTTTAGACGGAACTTGGTTCAGAATGTATGTTTCAGTTTCAATGGCATATCCCCAAAAGAAATTAGGGAGTGATGAGTAACTTATCATTGATCTAACCATCTCCATTAGAGTTTGATTTATTCTCTCTGACACTCCATTCTGTTGAGGTGTGGGAAGGTGTTGTAAGATGAGAAGAGATACCATCTTCTTTAAGAAAGTCATCGAACTTTTCAGACAAGTACTCACCACCTCGATCAGATCGAAGGGTTTTGATCTGTTTGCCAGTTTGCTTTTCCACTAAAGCCCGAAAAACCTTAAATACATTAAAGGCCTCGAATTTGTGTTTGAGAAAATAAAAAAATCCATATCTTGAGTAATCATCGGTAAAGGTAACGAAGTATTTGTATCCTCCCCGTGCCTGAATTCTGAGCGAACCACATACATCATAATGTATTAGTTTCATCAACTCAGTGGCTCTTCGACCTTTATCAGATAAAAGTCTCTTTGTCATTTTTCTTTCTATACAAGATTCACAAGTCGAGAGTGAGCCTATTGCAGAGACTTTGAGTCGACCGTCCCTCCCAAGTCTCTTAATCCTATCTAGACTAATATGGCCAAGTCTTAAGTGCCAAATATGTGTTGATTTTATTATATCGGATGAGTAAATAGTTTTGATCCTCTTTGGTTCCCTAACTAAATCAATATCTACTTCAGTGTCTAATAGCAAAGGTTGTGTAGGATAAAGATAATATAAACCATTCTTCATGCAAGCATCAATGACAAATGAATTGGACAAAGAAATTCGAATTTCATTATCAATAAACTTTAAATAATAATTTTACTCAACAATTTGAGCTACATATATTATGTTTTTCCCAAAGGAAGGAACAAAATACACATTATTCAAATTTAAAGTTCTTTCTTCAAAAGAAAATGTCACGGATCCCACAGCCTTAGCAGACACCAAGCTTCCATCATCCAACTTTAAGAAGAAATCGCTATCCTCTAAGCTTTTGATTTTCCTGAACCCATTCAAGGAACAACAAATATGGTTAGTAGCAGCGGAGTCAAAAATCCACGATGATAAATTATCAGCTACAAAACAAGTTTTAGTAATCAGTATAATATATTTCCCTTTAGTCTTGAGATAGGCAAGACAGTTCCTACGTCAGAGTCCTTCAGCGGTGTGAATTTCCTTCATTAGCTCGGAAACAGTGTACCCTAGCTTATTGATTGAGTAGTTCAACTTGAAAGTATCGAAAGATTCATGGAGATTTTCCAAGATCATATATATTTTGGTTTCTCCATCAATCTCAGATCCAAGGATTTTCATGTCATTGAGTAACTTATGATCAACATCATGTATTCTCTAACATGAGTCCTAACTTTCACACGACAGTTCACAAACTGTCAAACTGCTTGTTATCTAGCCTGACACCATTTCCCTCCAAACATCTCTTGGAGATTGAAGAGGATGCTGTAGTCTGAATTAATATCACGATGATGTTGTTGCAACACATTGTTCATCGATGCTAAAACATAGCACCTCGCAATCTCATCTGATCGGATTCAGGCCACTAGGGCGTCCTTGTCCTCTTGAGTCGAATCATCATTCATTTCAGGAGGACATTGGGTGGTGAGTACCCATTTGTGCTTTTCTATCGTAAGGATGATGTTTAGGTTACATTTCTAATCTACGTAGTTTTCCGTTCCAGTTTATTCGAGGAAATGATGATTGAGAAAGTGTTTAGAGACGTATTGCGGATCATTGAAAGTTGCTGAAAGTTGAAACAATTTATGATTAGTCTTTTGTTTAGGATTTTAAGTTTAATATTGAACATAATAAATGAAAAGGTGTTATGAACAAAATGACAATTTACTCCTTCGAGGGAAGGGCACAAAGAGTCGTCTTTCATAAGTAAATGACACATCATTAATGCATAGATATGATGTCAATACATCAATGTTTTGACTAGCCACCTTATAATTAAATTAACAAAAAATTGGCTCTATAGCCTTATAAAACGTTTCCATTTTGGATATACCCAAGGTTTTGTTAATAGATTGAAAATAGCCAGACAAATTCGTTTACACATCGTAAATAGTCCGAAATACCCTTAATTCGTTTACATATTTGAAAATATAAATTAAGGGTATTTTGGACTATTTACGATGTGTAAACGAATTTATCTGGCTATTTTCAATTTATTAATGAAACGTTGGGTATATCCAAATTACACATAGTTTACAAGGCTATACATCAAATTTACCCTTTAATTAAATCAATAAATTTAGATCTTGTTTATTAATCATTATCATTAATTGGTTATTGTGAGTTCAATTAATGATATTCCGCATTTAATATGGTTATTAAGGTGAATCAATCACCAACACATTTCTCTTGTTTTTGTCTAAGATTTACGACTAAGTTATCCATCACAAACATTGACTTTGACCTTGGAGGACAAGCTCATGTATTTTATCTTACTAGGATCGATAATATATATCATGGCATGACTAATTGACTTCGAGTCTCTTTGTCGCTTTCGCTTGGTTGAAATTTTTGTTGTGTGTTACATCATTGTTCCGACGCGATTTGTATAACAATTTGTTGGCAGACTCCGGGCCCACCAGCCTCATCTCCTCAAATGGTACGTGCATTGTGGCTGGCGACCTCCTTGCTTCCCGGCTCGCCCACCCTTGAGTAGTCGAGCCATGACCAGCCAGCCACTGAGTGGTCAGGTCATGGCCGACCTACCCTCAGATGGTCAGGCCATGGTCGACCTACCGAAGGTGGTCAAGCTATGGTCGGCTACCCACAGGTGGCCAGGTATGGTCACTAGCCTACTCAAGGGTGGGCGGCATCTCATGGTTGGCCATAACCCTCTCCCGAAGTCTATACATAAGAACCCTTGCTCAAGGGTTCAAGTGTGCAATCTCTCCCTCAACAAACTATATGATACCCAAGTTATCAACCCCCGCTAAATAACTCCTAAACATTTGAGAACCGAGCCTTCGAAACATCGTTGATCTAAGCATCATCATTTTATTTTGGTCTCGTCGATCCCTCCTCGTTTTCCTTTAAACCTATGCCCATATTCCACTAATGTTGAGTGTCGAATAGGTAAACAGAGTACATTCTCACTGTTTTTCTATTTTAGTTCACGTCTTTTAATCTATTTCATGTACTAGAAGAACTCGAACCCCACTACAGCTAAGAGACGATTCAGGACACCGAATATGACACGCTCAAAACGAAGCAAGGACCACTCGCCCTGTTATTTTGGACAATGATATTTGAAGATATACACCAAAAAAAAGAAAAAAAGTTGTTGTTTGAGGCAATAAATGACCAAACTTTTTCATGCTAGGAAGGAGAGATTTCATATTTGAATATCATATAAATATATATGAGTTGTTTTTTATTGATTAACAGAAACGATCTCATCTATATTTAACAAAATTTTGAGATTTTTTTTTTACGTTAAATCGACATTTTTTATTTAAATTAATCACATCGTAATCCGAAATCATTTTGAAAAGTGCATCAACATTTACCGTTTACTTTAGGCAATTATTGTTATTTAAATGTTTTAGTGTTTTCTTTAAATTGGATGAATAGAGTGCCTCGTGGGGTGGCATAAAAGAAATTCCGCACTGAGAGAGGGTCATTTGCGGCTAAAAACAGTACTCAAAAGCGCGGGAAAAAACACACAGAGCTTACCTCTTCTTCTTCTTCTTCTTCTGAAAAAAAGAAAAAAAGAAGAGCCTAGCCCTTCATCTATCAGTCTCAGCGACGCCAATTTATCAGATCGCAGTTTAACAATTTTATTTCGCTCATTTCCCCTGTCAATCTGCTCTTCGGTCTGTACTAGGATTCGGTCTACCGGAGCCAAGCGATGAACGCTGACGGACGGCGGAGGGACCGGTGGGACCGCCGGGGCTCGAAGAAGCAGAAGCTAATTCGCTCCGCGGAGGAAGAACTCGAAGCCAAATTAGGCTTTGATCTATTCTCGGAAGGTGACAAGAGGCTCGGATGGTTGCTGACTTTTGCCTCGGTAAGTTTAGCTCGTTATGTAAATTGTTTGGAAATTTTAGTTTGTTGCAGTGGACGGGAAGTGAAGGAAATGTAACTACCGAAATTGGGAAAGTTGATTTAATGTTTATATGTTCAAGGGAAAATTGAATTTCTTTCTTTGGTAAAAAAATTAGGTATTTTTATTGTTTCAAATTTGGTGTTTAAACTTGTTGTGTCCTGCTCGATAAGTGAGAAAGCCAAGGAAGAAAGTGATATGATTTGAATGGCAGTGCTTCCAGAAATTATGCGTTGCATTGATTTTGTTTTTGCTCTTTGAATCCACTTCAATGTGGTTGGTCAATCAGAAAGTCCAGAGATTATCCAAAATAAGTAATATAACGTAGAAAGTCGAGAGAAACATAAGTAATTGTTATTTCAGTTTTAATGTTCTTATGACGACGTAAAATGAAAGTGGTTATTTTTAGTCTGGTATATTTTTTATTTGTTGCTTTCATATCAAATGCCATGGGATTCATTATTGTTTATTGACTCAGTTAAGTTTGTCGTTCAGCCTAAACGATAATTGGCTGCAATCATGAACTTGTAGTTGAAAACTTCTTTTTTCTCCGTGGAAGTATTACATTTTCATATTGTTAGATTGGAATGATTGCTGCTTGAATTTGTAAACTCAGAGAAAGTTGATTCATAAAATAATAATAAACAACGTTTGTGCTGATTGATGGATACTCCTTGTGATTTTGCAGTCGTCGACGGAAGATCAAGAAACCCGTAAAACCTATAGTTGTGTTGATCTATATTTTGTTTCACAGGTAGGTACTATTCACAGAATGGACACTTTGGGTTTTTTTATTTTTATTTTAATATATAATCACTTTCCAAAATTTTAAATACTTTTTTTATCCGCAGGATGGATCCTGCTTCAAAACTAAATACAAATTTCGTCCTTACTTTTATGCAGCCACAAAGGTAATTCGTATCTGCTTCTTAGTTCCTTTATTTGATTTTCCATGTTTTCCTCCTGTGTATCGTGTTTAAAATGTTACCACCATGGTGCTGATTTTATAGTGTTTGAGAGATGCTCTGGTTATTATAGCAATGCTTGTCATTGATATTATTACAGGACCATTCAGAAATGGATGTGGAAGCATATTTGAGACGCCGTTATGAAAGTGACATCGCTAACATTGAAATCATGGAGAAGGAAGATCTCGATCTTGTAAGAAATTTATCATAACTGGCCTTTAAAACAGGCATGAAGCCATTATCACTTTGTCGATAATTTTTTGAGTTTCTTAAGGGGGTAAGATATGAACATCTATACCTATATAAATTGCTAGTTTCTACATTTTGAACGTGTAGCAACAAAGTAGCTAAAACTATCAGAATAATCCTCAGTTCGTTATATCCATTCACTCGATATAAATTAGTAGTGCTTGTTTCTTAAGAGAGACTAAATTATCGGATTAATAGAGCTGGTCTAGATGAAGGCTAGGCACATTACTTTAGAAAATTGCACTGGACCTAAGCCAAAGAAAACATGAATCTGGCTTAGGCCAGGCACAATATTTGTGACTGCTAGCCCACTTGCAAACAGGATACGACTTGGGTAGTGCTCTGGTCGCGATTTCTTTTTATTGCGTTTCTAAAATATGTCCATTGTTCTAGTGAGTTACTTGAGATTTTTAATTAATGAATGGCTGGTTTTCAGCTTCTTGTAATGAAGTTCGACATTATTCCATGTCGGATCTGGTTAACAATTTCGGCGGTGCCATTGAATCTTGTGGCTAGCCTAGGTCAGGGATGAGGCAGTCCCTCTTTTTTGAGGTCGTGCCTAGTTCCCTCGCCTCAGGTCCAGTGCACTGTTTTATGTACTGCTGTTTTTACATCGTCATATGTAGGATCTAATTTATGGAGTATATAGTTTGTTCTAAATAAGCTCCACTACTTGTGGTTGGATTCTCATATATGTGAACATCCTTGGACAGAAAAATCATTTGTCTGGTTTACGCAAGTCCTACCTCAAGCTATCATTTGAAAGTGTACAGCAATTGATGAATGTGAAGAGTGATCTATTGCGTGTTGTTGAAAGAAACCAATCAAAATCCGATGCTGCTGAAGCTTATGAGTTAATATTCACTGAGAAAAGGTATGATTTCTCCCTTCTTTTTCTGGATATTTAAAAATAAACACCTACAACTCGTTCAAAGGTTATTGCTTCTATATTCATATTATTTGAGGGTTTTGATTTCAGAGAACAAAGATCCCAAGATTTTTTAGATTATATTATTGATCTGCGGGAATACGATGTCCCTTACCATGTTCGGTTTGCCATTGACAATGGTAAGCTTATTTGTGCTTTTTCTTGATTATGTACTTTCCGCTGTTAAAATCGAAGTTCTGATCACCTGCGATGTCTTATGATCCTAGATATCCGCTGTGGCCAATGGTATGATGTCAATGTCACTAGTAGTGGCGTGACACTTGAGAGGAGAAAAGACCTTCTCCAGCGTGCTGAAGTCCATGTTTGTGCATTCGATATTGAAACCACAAAACTTCCACTGAAGTTTCCGGATGCAGAATATGATTTAGTTATGATGATATCATACATGGTTGATGGGCAAGGATACCTCATAATAAACAGAGAGGTAATTGTAACTTTGTTGAGACTCCTCTCTGTAGTTTTAACATTTATAAATTCGGCATTAAATCAGATTCTCTTAGAATACTCTGTCTAGGAATATTGAGATCCAGATTTTAGTTTGAAATACTTCTGTTTAGTTTTTTACTAACTTCGATACTTTACACATGTTTGAAGTGTGTTGGTGATGACGTAGAGGATCTAGAATATACTCCAAAACCTGAATATGAAGGGCATTTCAAGGTCTTCAATGTGCAAAATGAGGTACCGATTCTGTTGGACATGAGATGTAATTTTAACTAGTACTTTTCTTTGGTGGTTTTAGATGCCATCTATATTAATAAAAGACTTGTCATCTTTCAGTTGGAACTTCTTCAAAAGTGGTTTGCCCATATGCGGGAGGTGAAACCTGGTATATATGTTACGTACAATGGTGATTTTTTTGACTGGCCATTTCTGGAAAGAAGAGCAGCTCATCATGGGTTACAACTAAGAGATGTATGATACTTAACGTATTTTAATCTAGTTAACTTATCTACTTAGACTTTTCACTTGTTTTCTAATGAATAACACATTAAGTTTGTAGCCTACAAATGAAAGGTTGCATTTGTGAGGTTTCCATTGTTGGATATCAAACATCCCACGTTATAATAGAATGTCTATCCTGGCTGGTGACTTTAGGTTCGACAAGTGTTTACCAGTATTCTTAGTTATGTGGCTGGTTTTTAATCTAGTGGTCAGGTTTAGTTCCGAGGATTTGGCCGGTGTGTACGCCTAGTGTTTGGTCTAGTGCCCCTTGGATCCCTCCGATTTTCACAAGTTTTGTGATTCTGCTAAGGCTTCTGCCTCCTTTTATCAATAGTTTTATTTATTTTATCTTTATTAAGATGACCCATACTGCGAGTTGACAGATTCTCTTAAAGATATTGTTCTTGACTCAGTGTCCTCATGGTACTAATTTAGTAGTCAAGCCATTTATTTATCTTGTGCCTTCAGGTTGCCATTGTGTGCACTGAGAAATTCCGCTTTTCGGTTCGTTGGAAGTGTCTTGGATTATAAATGATTCCATTTCGTTGCTTATGAAATTTATTGCCATTTTGTTAAGTTTTCTTTCTTCCTTATGAGCTTTCAGGAGGTTGGATTTCAGTGTGACATGAATCAGGGTGAATGCCGTGCCAAATTTGCTTGCCATCTTGATTGCTATGCTTGGGTGAAGAGGGATAGTTATCTACCTCAGGGTAGCCAGGGCCTCAAGGTGCGTGTTTAATTCTGGCTTACTTTTTCTTTCCTTCCTACTTTATTGTCCTGGTTGAAAAGATTGTATATTGTTTCCAAGCAGCATGTAGAAACTGACCTCTACTTGTCTTGAATAATTTATTTGTGCTCAGGCATTATTCACATTGAGCCATTCTACCAAATTCGTTTGTAACTCATTATTGTATTCCAATAATTTTAAGTTGATACTGTTAAGTCAACTATTTTACAACCATGCTTGCGAGTTTATACTGTTTAAGTATATTTCAGGCTGTTACAAAGGCAAAGTTAGGCTATGATCCTTTGGAGGTTAATCCTGAGGATATGGTTCGTTTTGCAAAGGAAAAGCCACAGGTATGAGTTAGTATAGAACTAATGCAGTTTTTTTTGGAACACATCGATGCTCTTACTATTGTATAAAATCCCTTACCATTCTATACATATATCGTGTTATATGCACTAAAAGTTTTTCTGTTTTGTTTTTATTTTTTTGTTTGTTTTTTATTTTTATAAATTTACAGATGATGGCCTCATACTCTGTTTCCGATGCCGTGTCAACGTATTTCTTGTATATGACTTATGTGCATCCCTTTATTTTCTCTCTGGCAACCATTATTCCAATGTCACCGGATGAGGTTCTACGCAAAGGTAGTGGGACACTCTGTGAAATGCTGCTCATGGTCCAGGTGGGTTATATTAATAAACTCGTGTATCATGTCACAAGGCTTTTTAGGCCTCCAGCTTTTTATGCATATATCTATAGTATTAAGCTATTGCTCATCCTTTTCTCTGAAAGTAACTTATTGTTGTTGTTGTTAAAGGCATATGAAGCCAATGTCATCTGTCCTAACAAGCACCAATCTGATCCAGAGAAATTCCATAACAATCGTCTTCTAGAAAGTGAAACATACATTGGTGGTCATGTGGAATGCCTTGAAAGTGGAGTATTTAGGTCTGATATTCCAACGAGCTTTAAACTTGATCCGACTGCCTATGAGGTGTGCTCTCTTAATCCACAATTAATCCCTCGAGTGACCAACGATCTTTTCTATATAAAAAATAGATGGCATTCGATATTTCTAGTCCGTCCTAATTTCGTTTGATATTACGACTTTAAGAATATGCCGAATAATACATCGTATCCTTTTCAGCAATTAATCAACAATCTTGATCGTGATCTGCAATATGCTATAGTTGTAGAGGGAAAGATGAACTTGGAATCAGTATCCAATTATGATGAAGTGAAGACTACAATTTTGGAAAAGGTAGTGTATGCTTCTACTTGTGAAACTTAACAATCGCTGAATGAGACTTAACTCTGTAATACATATTCTGAATTTCAGTCTAGTACTATGGTCAAACTTAGTCATTGCTTGAGCTAGTTTACTATGACTTCCTTCAGTGGAGCATTTATTGCAATAATTTCGATCTTGTACTTTTTTTTTTACGTTTTCTTTGGATGAAAAAGAAAAAAAATATGTCAATAAAATAGAAGTACTAGGCAACAAGTTGACCTAAAGAGGTGTCCAGTCTCTAAGTCTCTATAAGAGACAGAAATGGAACAGAGGAAACATTGTTCTTTTTCACCAGGTAAAAATGCAACCTCTATAGTTTGATAATGTCTTCCTCGCACTTTTCAGCTTACTGGACTGCGGGATGACCCCGTACGCGAGGAATGTCCTCTTATTTATCATCTGGATGTAGCAGCAATGTATCCAAATATTATTTTGACAAACAGGCTGCAGGTAGTACAGTCTACTTACTTTTACCTATTGCTCATAAGTTCCATATTTTGCTTATCTTCTGGTTTCCAGCTCATAGTTGCAATTTTCTCATAAAGATGAGATAGTTTTTTACATGCAATGATGATCCTGCTTTTTTCTGCTGTTCTGCTTTCAGAAATCACATCTGCTAGTGGGTTCTGTAGAAAAAACTAATTTTCCTGAAATGAGCTGCTCAATAGCACATAATTAGTACTTATGGTTCAAAATTAGTTGCATTATAAAATCCATAAACCAATCTTACCAAATGCATATTGGAATGTGTATTCCTGGCTTATATAAAAAGTGCAATGTGTTATTCAATTACTATCTTATAAATTTATTTTTTGCAGCCTTCTTCTGTAGTTACAGACGAGATTTGCACTGCTTGTGATTTCAATCGACCAGGGAAAACTTGTCTTCGGAAGCTTGAATGGGTTTGGCGTGGAGAAACTTACACGGCAAAGAAAAGGTTTCTTTTGATCTTTGTTGTGTTTTTTCTACCGAAGCATCTACGTATTTCTTGTCCGCAAGGGTAATGTACTTCAGTGTGCCAGCTATGAACTAATAGATGACTGTGTTTCAATCCTTGCAGCGATTACTACCATCTGAAGAAGCAAATCGAGTCGGAATTTGTGGACGGAAGTAGTGTACAGCTAGCAAAACCTTTTATTGACCTAAGTAAAATAGAGCAACAGACAAGACTGAAAGATCGCCTAAAAAAATATTGTCAGAAGGTACTTTTTTTGGATCTCTTTGTTAATTGTTATTTTCTTAATGATGTGCGAACTATTTTTCCTGAATATGGAAGGCATATAAACGAGTACTGGACAAGCCAGTTTCTGAGCTCCGGGAAGCAGGAATATGCATGAGGGAAAACTCGTTCTATATCGACACTGTTCGTAGGTGAGAAATTTATGCCAACTAAGAACTAATTAGATGCTGAGTTGTCATGTTGATATTCACTGGTTGAGTGGCTGAGCTTGACCATTCTCTATCTGTGTCGTTCTCCTAGGGATCAATTGTGCCACTTACTTTTTTTTTTTTCATTTGTCTTGGCAGCTTTCGAGATAGAAGATATGAATACAAAGGACTTAATAAAGTCTGGAAGGGAAAGCTATCAGAAGCCAAATCTACTGGGAATGTGATAAAAGTTCAGGAAGCCCAAGTATGTAATGTTTTCCTTTTATACTATCGTTGTCTGTTTATTTTGCCTGAAGGGTCTTTATATTTAAGTTTATCCAACATCAAGGACTAGGCTTATGGACACTTATATATGGTCACGTCATAGATTCTTGAAGTCAATACAGGCACTCGGTCTCACCTTCTAACTCTCGGGGTGCTTATATGCTTCTTTCTGTACATTTTTCAGGATATGGTTGTCCTTTATGATTCATTGCAACTGGCGCATAAGTGCATTCTCAATTCCTTTTATGGATATGTCATGCGCAAGTGAGTTGCATTAACTTTTGCTCGTCTGCCATTCCTCGTGTCTGTTGGTGTTGTTTTTTCATCTTTTATTACATTTTTGTTATTATTATTATTAACTAATGACCTCCTTTTGATGTCCCTGTTCCATCAGGGGTGCAAGATGGTATTCAATGGAAATGGCTGGAGTTGTCACGTACACTGGAGCAAAAATTATCCAGAATGCTCGCCTGCTAGTTGAAAAGATTGGCAAGCCACTGGAGTTAGATACAGATGGTATATGGTGCACCCTTCCTGGATCTTTTCCAGAGAACTTTACTTTCAAAACCAAGTATGTACCAAGAGATCACTCGAATAGATTATCATGGTGTTGTCATGCATATATGTGCAATATAACATGCAGGGGGAACTTGAGTTAAGATTTGTTTAGTATGTATCTATGCTGACTTCTGTATGGTGGCTGTCAAATATCAGAGACTCGAAGAAGAAGCTGACCATCTCATATCCGTGTGTTATGCTAAATGTTGATGTGGCAAGAAACAACACAAATGACCAGTACCAGGTCATTTCAAAAATTAATTTTTTTTCATTATTTGTGTTTCCTGATATCTTGCTCTTGAGTTTTGCTGAACTTCACAGTATGATGCTTTGTGGCCGACACTGATAGAATCTCTTTTTTTAATTATCATTGCTCTTACCAGACTCTCTCGGACCCAGTTACAAAATCTTATACAACTCATAGTGAATGCTCAATTGAATTTGAAGTGGATGGACCGTATAAGGTAATGTGGATGTCTACGTGGTGGTATCTCAATTATTGAGCTTCATGTTGCTTATTACCAAAATATTTCGTAAATTGATGCAGGCAATGATCATCCCTGCTTCAAAGGAGGAGGGAATCTTGATTAAGAAGCGATATGCAGTTTTCAACGATGATGGGACACTTGCTGAGCTTAAAGGTTTTGAGATCAAGCGCCGAGGTGAACTGAAGCTCATCAAAGTTTTTCAGGTATACGTATACCCACCACTTTCAACTGTAGTATACGCTTTTACGGTACGACCATCAAATGAGAGTTACCACCTTCACTTAGTTTCTGGTGCTAACTAGGCTAAACATTAGTCTTTAGTGTGTCTGCATTTTTTCTTTTCATTTTTCACATTTACCAATGAAAGAAGATGAATTATCTGGAAAGCTTTCCAAGAAAACATTTCATATGGTTTTTTATCCATGGCCAAGTGTTGGCTTTGGGAGCTCGGATGGCATGCACAACTAACGCACGAGTTTTCCTTTCGCGTCTGTCGTTGTGATTGTAACTCCTCCCAGCCTTGCCATTTTTAATAAAAATAATACCAGAATTTCTGTAAAAGTAATATGTATCATATATCAATTGCATGGAAATATATAAAATTTGTGGAAAAATATCTCAAATTCTGAAATCCAAATACAAACTTGAATTGTTAAAACTAGTACGGACCAAAAATTTGATTCTATACTCTTATCATTTTCCATTTTTTTATTAAGTCTTATTTATTCTATATACGTTTTTCATTCAGGCTGAGCTTTTTGACAAATTCTTGCATGGCTCAACGTTAGAGGAGTGCTATTCAGCTGTCGCTGCTGTTGCAAACCGCTGGCTTGATCTTCTTGATGTATGTAAAATAGATGTTTTTTATGCTATTTTTCCCGTTAGTTGGAAGTCAGGCAAATAACAATTACTTCCTTCAACAGAATCAAGGAAAGGATATTGCAGACAGCGAGTTGCTTGATTATATTTCAGAATCAAGCACCATGAGCAAGTCCCTAGCAGATTATGGTGAGCAGAAGTCATGTGCGGTGACTACTGCAAGACGGCTGGCTGATTTTCTAGGTGACACAATGGTCAAAGATAAAGGGCTTCGTTGTCAGTACATAGTTGCGTGCGAGCCAAATGTAATCTCCTCTAACGACTAAATGCATTTGTCAAACTGTCAAGAATACCATTATTGCCACGAAACCACGATATAGCACATAGCTCTATAGAAATAATAAAAAAAGTCCGACTGTGAAATGAAAGCTCAGTATGGCCATACTGGGGCACACAGTTCTCTTATCATTTCAGAAATTCCTCATAGTTGCTCAAATTTTATGCCCTAGCTCCGGTGTTTCCTTTACAACATACTTACGTTATGATTATAATTTTCTCAACAATATCTGAATGTCATACTGGTCCTTTCAATGTATCTTGCATTACCAAATTGGAAAATATTTTGTGGCCAACAAAATGTTAAACTGTGGATCTTTGCCAGTTTATGTATGAAGACTTTGTTCATTCCGTCATAAGCCAGTTTCGGCTGTGTTTGAGACTTTGTTCCTCCCGTCTTGTTTTGCATTGTTATAAAAGCACATGAAATGCTTCTTCCATGCTGCAGTTTTAATTGCATCTTTATTTTAGGTAACATTTTGAAAATTCTGGAGTGAGTTGGGTTTTATGTGACAAACCAGACTATTTGTCTTTTTCATTACAGAACCAAGTTATTTATATCCTCATTCTGGTCAGATGATGTAGATTGTTAGCAGTTCTGCATGGTATTATTATGCATTTCAGACTCTTATTCGCCACATTTAAACTTGAGTAGGGGACACCTGTGAGTGAGCGTGCTGTTCCAGTAGCAATATTTGAAACAGATGCTGGTAAGGCTTCTGATCCCGATGTCTTTTTTAATCTTTTTATATTTTGCTTAATTTTTTATTTTGGGGTTTGTACAATAAATGTATATGATTGTATTCAGAAATAATGAAGTTTTACGTGCGGAAATGGTGCAAGTTCTCATCAGACGCCGGGATTCGGTCTATTATTGATTGGTCATATTACAAGCAACGACTTAGTTCAGCAATCCAAAAAATCGTCACCATACCAGCTGCCATGCAAAAGGTTTGACTGCCTGAACTGTTACTGTTGAATGCTCAGTATTCATGAGCCCTTTTAGCTTTGGTCATTTGCATAAGCCTTTCTACCTATACCTACTGTGTCATAGAGCGCAGCTAGTCATGAACATTAGTAACATTTTATCTGCTGTTATATGTACTTTAGGTTGTAAATCCTGTCCCTAGAGTGGCTCATCCGGATTGGCTGCATAAGAAGGTTCGTGAGAAGGATGACAAATTTCGGCAACAAAACTTAGCTGATATGTTTAGTTCTATGAGGAGCAAAGATTTGTTGAAAAGGAATGAAAATGACACCGAAAAGGTTAATGCGGAAGATAATGAGATAATTGAAGATATTGAAGACTTCCAAAATCCAAATGGTACCAGAAGGGGACCTAGACCAGTTGTTCGGAGTTATGAAGTTAATAACATTCACATTTCAGTTGAAAGGTCAGCACAAAAGGATCAGAAACAAGCAAATGATGATGAGAAAGGGGATCAATCTCAAAATATGATTTGTTCTGGGAACATTGATAAAGATGTGGATTATCAAGGTTGGCTTGAAATGAAAAAGAGAAAGTGGAAAGATACTCTGAACATGAGGAAGAAACAAAGGTACCGTACAGAACTCATTTTCAATAAATGACTAATGGTAGTTCCGAATTACCATTGAGCACATGCCAAGGTTTTTGAACCATTGATCTGGATTACCTTGCTTATTATATATATATATATATATATATATATATATATATATATATATATATATATATATATATATATATATATATATATATATATATATAATAGAACAACTTTATTGATCCGAATAATAAAATGACATAACATGCAAAAAGATGTCGTACTTCTCCATTGCAGGAAATTTGGTGCACAAAAAAGTTGTTATATTTTCTGATTTATGTTACCTGATGTTTCACCATATTACTTAAATCAATAAAAGAAAAGAGAACCTTGAAGTATGTCTGGCATATTACACGCCCTTGAGCATATTTCTCGAGGTTCTCTAATCACCTTGAAAAGGTTTGGCTCATGAGATGAAGTCTGGCTGTTGCATACTAAAATAATGGAGGTTTTAATATCATAATCTTCTAACTTGTGGTGTAAGGTTTTCTGAAATTCAACAAGCTTTGTTTTTACCATGCCTTACAGGCGTTGATTTGTACTTTATAATGTATGGGTGCCGTTCCCTGTATATGAGTTTCCGATATAACACGGTTTAAATTGACAGATTAGGCAACATAGCCGGTCCATCCTATGTTACTGGTCTTACTCCCGTCAGTCAAGCAGGACGTCGTAAAGAATCCCAGGGGGGAGCCGGTGTTAGCTCATACTTTAAGAGACAAGAAGTAGCCCTGACACGTAGCCACTGGCAGGTAATTAAGTATTCATGAAATCCAAAAAGTGGCCAGAGTTTATTCCATTATGTCTTGCGTTGGCTTAAAACTATCTATTTTCTCCTTCCAGGTAGTACAGGTTGTTCCAACTGCACAGAGTGGCCAATTTTTTGCATGGATTATAGTAGAAGGAATCATGCTCAAGATTCCGGTTTCTATTCCTAGAGTCTTTTACATCAATTCTAAATCCCCATTAGAAGAAAAACTTCAAGGAAGGCGAGTGAGCAAGATTCTTCCTCATGGAAGGCATAATTACAACCTTTACGAGGTACTTCTAGTGCTACTGTTGTTATGTGACAATTGTGCTCCCTGTACACCTGTATGCTCTCTTGATATAAAGGTAACCAGGGCTTGATGATCTGTTCATGCATGTATTGGCAGGTTGTAATTGACGAGGGTCAATTTAAAACAGAAAGCAAAAACCTTACGGCTCTTCTTGCAGATCCAGAAGTTGAGGTCAGAATTTCTGCTGTATACTAGAATGTATCAAATAGTACTCGTAGCCTGTCTTATCCCGCGATTGGCCAAGTGCAATCTAGTTTGTATCTTGTTTTGTTCTAGATGAAGCTTTCTTTTCTCCCTCTTTTAGATATATTTTGTCAATTTCTCTTATTTATTTTTATCAAAATATAAACTTTGATTAAGAATTCTCTTAAATTGTTTGATCAGGGGATCTATGAAACGAAGATATCATTAGAATTCAATGCCGTCACACAGATCGGCTGTGTATGCAAGGTGGATAAAACTGCTAAGAAGAGAAATATCCAAGATTCTTGGAATCTCGGTGAACTGCAGATGAAGACGACAACTGAATGCTCTTATTTGGATCATTCCATCTCTTTCTTTTACTTGTATCATAGGTAGTTTTGACTTTGCCAATTTGATCATTAGTAATTTTGTGTCACCATCTAACCCATATATTCAGCTGGGATTTTGAAGCATATCTTATTTTATATTTCTTTTTACAACCGTGGTATCTGGATTTAAACCTGAATAAATTCCACGAGGCCCTAGCGTTAATTGTTTTAAACTTTTAATTTGTACTTTACAAATTTTCATACCTTCTCCTTTTCTGCATTTTATATTGCAGATTTTATGTATATGCTCGAACTTCCTAACACAATTTGTCTTAATAATTTTAGCATCTCTGAAGGGCGTGCCGTGTTTGTTGTCTACCTTCCTGCTTCAAAAACAATATCACTGGTGGCTGTGAATCCTTATCAGAATAAGGATCTGTCACCATCTATTCTGGAAAAGCAATTCCGCGATGCTTGCCAAGTATTATCTGTTGAGCCACCTCTACCCAGGAATGATATCACATTCAAGGTCAGCCGTTTGGATTCTTAATTTCTCACTTCTTTCCTATGATTTTAGAAGCAGACTCATCTTTTTCTAAATCTAAAAGTTACCCGTACTGGAATGATTTTTCAGGTGGAATATGTTGGATACCTGAAGGATGCCGAAAATATTTTGCAGAGAACAATTAATCAGCACAGGTCAAATTTTATCACATTTATTTTTGTTAATCACAGCTTCAGTAAGTTTTAAGACAAATTTTAAATGGTTGATGTGTTTCGGACATTCATCTATTTGAAGAGAAACTATATTAGTCTTGAAAGCGTGGTTTTGAGGGCAGTTATCATTGGTTAATTTCTTTACCAATTTTGCCATGCATACATTCATCTTTATAATTTATCTTTTTTCACCCGATTGTTTTACAGACAAGAACATAACGGTCCTACGGTAGCTGTTATTGAATGCCCAAATATACAGTCACTGAAGATGGGTGTTCGAACTCTGGATGAGTTCCCATGTGTAAAAGTTCCCTCCAATGCCCGAGATTGTCAATATCAGGCACCAAATTCTGAACTTTTAGCTTTTTTAAAACATTCGTCACAATTCTTTTTCTTCTTTTCGTTTAAATAATGCATAGAATTTAATATTATTCGTCATTATGGTCCATGTAGGCTCTTGGATGGCAACAAGTTGCTGCAAGAGTTGGAATGCAACGATGTGCTGCATCATCCCAGTGGTTAAAAGAGAGGATTTCTTTATGCAGATATGCCCACGTAATTCCTTAATTTCTCAATGATATTCTTTCTTCTTTTTATAACGTGATACACTCTGGTTTGGGCTTTGGTACAAAAACTGGTTTCTAAAATTTGTCATGCAGGTACCATTAGGAAATTTTGAAGTCGATTGGCTTATATATACAGCAGATGTCATCTTTTCAAGAGCACTCCGTGATCAGCAACAGGTTTTTGTCTCTTGCTTTTTATGAGTTTATCGCATCAAGTTCATTTATTGTCTATTCTCCACTTAAAATGGATATTCCTTTGATGTATGATATGCTACTAGAGGATTGTCACGAGTATGCATCTAAAGGAATACGATTCTTTAAATCTTATGATTTTACTGATATTAGACAAACAATAGTAGATGTTCTAGCATTTTTTCTAAAAACGATAAATTTGGTATTCTCTATTCTTCATCTCTTCTTTTTTCGTCTAAATGTAATCCTTTTGTTATTCATTTTTAACAGGTGCTCTGGATATCTGATGATGGAATACCAGATCTAGGGGGCATTAATGAAGAAGACACATGTTTCGCTGACGAAGTTAGTATTTGGAATGTATATAGCTCGGGAATGTAGACTAATGAGTAAAATTTTCAGTGCTAGTCCTATTTTGGTCCTAATTTGTTTTGTTATAATCCTCCCACGGTTGATTTTCTTAATCAGGTCAGTCAACCCATTCTTGCGTATCCTGGAGCATATAGAAAAGTCACTGTGGAGCTGAAGGTTTTATAATTTGTTTAGTCCTATTTTTCAAATTTACATCATGTCAATTTTCGGTAATTGTACTGAATATTATACATGTTTCTGTGAAGATTCATCATCTGGCTGTAGATGCTCTATTGAAAAGCAATCAAGTGAATGAAATGGAAGGAGGTGCATTGCTAGGATTTGAACCAGAAACAAATTCTGGAGTGTCTACTTCTGCTGGAGAAGGAATCTATGACGAGGCTACATCATGTGCACCCGCTTTTCGTGTTCTAAAGCAGTTGATTCAGAGGTGCCTTACAGATGCAGTGACATCAGGGAATGTGTATGCAGATTCGCTTTTGCAACACTTATATCGTTGGCTTTGCAGGTCTGTGTGTTTTGCTTCTCTATAGCTTTTGTTTCAATACTTCTGCATCACGTCTCACCCCTATCTCTGAGCCCTGTTGTTTACAGATTGGACTCATATTTAAGTTTCCTTTGGAATGTTGCAGTCCTCAGTCAAAACTTCACGACCCAGCTCTGCACCAGCTACTTCACAAGGTATATAGATGTTTATTTCTAGAAGGGCATGGACCCTTATTTAATCTCTACTTTTACCTTTTAGAATGTGATGCTGCTATACTGTAAATTTAACGCCTTCTATCATCGAATATTCTGATAATAAGTTTTCACAATTCCAGTGGTTATTTCTGGGTATCAAAATATGAAATAAAGCCAAGATACCAGTGGCTAAGAGATCCCAATACACTAGTTTGAGCCGTGTAAATATGACCCAGTGAAGCACACTGTATATGCTTTTTTTTGTACACCTGGTATAGTTTGGATGTCTGAGCTCACTAAGTACTGGAACACGGTTTACTCGTTATCAATGAAACTTCTATTTCTTCTAGAAATGAATTTTTTTGGACTAATTGGTTTCATGTTTAATGTCTGGCTGCAGGTCATGAAAAAAGTATTTGCACTTTTGTTGGGCGAGTTGCGCAAATTGGGTGCCACTATAATATTTGCAAACTTTTCAAAGGTTATTATAGACACAGGGAAATTCGATCTACCTGCAGCCAAAGCTTACTGTGATAGCTTACTCAAAGCTATGCAAACAAGGTTTGTTTAGCTCTCAAGGATTAACCTTCTGGTAGACTTGCGTTAAAATATTTGGGACCACTGGGAGAGTCTCCCGATTGAACTGCCAGCACCTTGTGGACTTAGTTTGGGGAAGCCTGCACAGCCACGGTTATAATTTATATACATCAACCTCTGTGAAACTTATTTTTTTCTTATTTTTTATTCTTTCAGAGACCTATTTGAATGGATTGAACTTGAACCATTACAGTTCTGGCATTCATTGCTTTTTATGGATCAGGTAAGTCAGCTGTTTACTCTTTCCCAAAGTTTAGCATATTCAAGTTTTACTTAATCTGGAGTTGATCAATGATCTGACTGGAAAAACAGATTTTCTTTAAGTGCTCAACTTAGTCGCAGAATCTAGAATATAAAAAATAAATTACTCCTGAAATTATAGCAACACTTGTATTATTATTCCTATTTCATTTGAAGTTATTAGTTTAAATTCCTGAACTTTTTTGCGTGTTTATTTTACTGCGATAGTACAACTATGGTGGAATTCCAGTTACAGCCGAATCTGATGATGATCCTAAAGGGGTAATCATATCAAGCTGGAATATAGCAGAGTACTTGCCCAAAGAAATTCAGGTAACATGCTTGTTACGATATGTGGTAAAGGTATGAATCTGAACTTGTACTGAGAGTGGGTCTTTTGCAGAATTATTTTGAAGTCGTTGTCTCTGAATTTCTTACTATACCCTGGGACTTTGCCCAAGTGCAAATTGCAAACAGAGCATCTTCGCATGATGGAAGTTCATGCACGCCATCAGTTACAGTCGGAGCAGCTGAGAATTTTGAATCTCATTTGACGGAACATCTTCGAGGAAAGGTACAAAACGAAGCTAGATGATGTTTGGCTTCTTGCTTGTCTTTTTCCGTGCTGTAGTTCCAATCTGGGTGGCGCTTAATATGATTCTTCAGATAAGTTCGCACTTCACGGTAAAACTCCTGGGAAACGTTCGTGACATTCTTCGTAAGAAGGAACTGAATAAGGCAGAGGACGAAAATGAAGTGTCCGCAGAGATGTCTCGGCTCTCTGGTAACGTCAAGAAAGGAGATGCGACACTGGAGTTCATCAAGCACGTTTGTGCTGTTCTCGCCCTGGATCAGAATGTTCAGCACGATGTCCTGGTAATCAGTAATTCTTTAGCATATTACAAAACCGTCTTTCTTGTTTTGTGCGTCTTTTGTTATGTTACATCTGGCTCCTAACTCAACAGGTAATGAGAAAGAATCTACTGAAATATGTGCACGTTAGGGAGTTTGCTCCAGAAGCCCAATTCATCAATCCGAGCCCGTCTTTCGTCTTGCCAAACGTCATTTGCAGGTATCGATATCACGGATTTCTTGCATTCGTTATTCTTTCAGAAGTGCTGATTTGTTTTCGTCCATAGCTACTGTAATGACTGCAGAGATCTGGACTTGTGCCGGGACACGGCTCTGCTTGCGGAGGAGTGGCGATGTGGTGTGGCTCAGTGCGGGCAGCCGTACGATAGGGAAGCGATGGAGAACGCTCTGCTTCAGATCGTGCGGCAGAGAGAGCGTCTGTACCACCTTCAAGATCTAGTGTGTATGCGCTGCAGGCAAGTCAAGGCTGCCCATTTGGCCGAGCAATGCTCCTGCGCCGGCTCCTACCGATGCAAGGAAGATGTATCCGAGTTCCGTCGCAAAATGAACATCTTTCTTAGCATCGCCTCTCGCCAAAACTTTCAACTTCTCCAAGAAATCACGTCTTGGATATTAGGAGTTCAATAGCTCTCTCTCCACATGGATTCCTCAGGACAACTCACAAGGCTGTCCTGTCAACGTTGCCATACTTGCATCCAATTTTTTATATTTATTTCGAAGAGATTATACAATGTAACTTATTGGACAAGGTTGTTAGTCATTGTAACATATAATGACTAACCTAACTGTATGACATTCATGCATGATAAGATTTTATTCTAATAAAGGTTATTAATCAGTTACTTCCCTCTCCCCTCTCCTGTCGCTTTCTTTCTTGCCGTTGATAAAGCTACAAGGGAAAACCGCTAATGTGTAGAATACATCCAACACTCCAAGGAGAGAAAACAATTTTTTTTTTTCATGGCTAGCTAATAGTTTATCAGAAAACAGTGACACAATCATCATTTTAGAGTGTATTTTAAATAATTGGTTTTACTTGGAATTGCAAGTTTCACCAGAAGAACCATCTTCGTTTAGCTACAGATTCGACAACTGGCTCGTTGCTCTTCCTCGTCTCCATTCCCTGCTTCAACGATTCCAGTCTCTTCCTGCATAAGAATAGTACATTTCTTATTAAAGAACAGGTTCCAAATCATTTATTACAAATATATAATAGCAAAATAACGTTCATGCTAGTCACTTGAGCATGTAATATGCGGCTTATATAAAAAAGAAAAGCAGGAATGTGTTGGATCGGCATACTTGGAATCTGTAAGACGACCATGCAAACTCCATCTTTGGCGAAAACCCTCCACGCCTTCCATTCCACTAGCAAGAATCAAGTGCCTGATGAATGAAAATAAAACCATCCCATCAGTTCTTGGAGTGATAATCTTATTATACACAAGCTACTATTGTGAACAAGTACTCGGGGAAGTATAAGAAAGCAGATGTGAGCTATTTCTCTTCCAGAAATGTATGCTATTCTCTTCCACACAGCTGTTAAATTGCGTCGTGCGTCCTTTTCTTCTCCATATTTGTACTTCTAAATAAAAACAAGAAAGAAATTCTCATTTCAGAGGATTACCTCTCTAGTTTTGTGATATCTGATTCAAGTTGATCAGCCCTTTCCTTAGCTTGATCTAAGGGCATTGATAGCCCCAACTTCTGCTCACTTTCCTCAAGACGTTTTCTTAATTCTACATCCTATAATAATTTTGTTCATGAAGGAATGCAAAAAAATATGTCATGAAACCGATATAAGCCTCAAGCAAAATGACAACCAGACAGGTGAATGGGCGAAATAGTCTCACCCTTCTTTCAGCACATTCCTGGTAAAGTGAAATCTCGCTTTGACAAAACGGCTCAAGGTCATTAACTTGCAGGCCTATACAATGTAACATTACAATCAACATGACTCTGAGCTTCACCCTCAGAATGAAAATTTAATCTGAAAATAAGATTTGCTCAGTGCTTTCATGGACAATTTGACTACTATTCATCCGTATCTAAATACAGTAAATAGATATCATTTAAAATCATACTAACTTACGTTTTTTTTTCCTTCGAAGGGGATCCAAAACCTTAAAGTATACAAATGACAATTTAAACTGAACAGCTTAAGAGCGGAAGATAATCATAAATTTTTCCGAATTTTGTCCTCATTAACCAGGGATAGTATTTCCGTTAGTCACCAGGATCATGAAAATCTCTTTATGAGAGCAATGCCTCGTAACTGTAGAAATTAATTCTTCTTTTGATGTATAGAATTCATATTCGCCTAAGTCAGCCATTGATTCACACTTAGAAAGACAAGCTGTGAAGTCTGGTTTGGGGAAAGGTCATAGATTCAACTCCTAAGAGGAGTAAAATTTGTTGTATAGGGGTTGGGTTTTACCCTTTCTTCAGCTCTTTATTCTCTCCTGTAATCTTGAATTCCTTAAATGCTTTTTAATTTTAAAAGTAGTAAAAAAATTGAGTATATCTTTGACCATCAAATATGTGTCTGGAGTTGGGACGGATGAGGTTTGGTGGGAAATAAAATCCAAATCCAGTAAGCACCTATGAGAGGAAAACGAAAACAAAACTTACACAAGAATAAAGTTCTCAACAACCCGTCACACAGTTCAACGCCTTCAGTGACATGAGAAGCAATCTCCGGTGGAATGATTGGAGACGGTGGACCCTTCATCAGATCATCACCCACCAAAAGAGTTTCCTCCATCACCGGTTGCGAATCGACTGCAATCCATGTACCCCATTACAGAATTTTAACTTCGAAGCATGGAAATTTTTGATCATAAAATTTAAGCAATGATTCATGATATTATATACATAGATGAACTCTTATCATTACTACAGTGCTCCTTTCACGCAGTAAAAAAACACATTACTCTTGACAAAACATAAAAACAAAAAAACGAAACAAACTTTTGTTGGACTCGGGCAAATAAAAAAGAAACGAACTTCGTTCATTTTTCAGACATGTAGTATACTTGAGATATAGTACTACATACCATCCATAGTTGCGGTTTAGTTGAAACTCCGATTAGAAGTCTTAACGCAAGACCAAACACTGCCTCTTAATCCAAACCTGAAGGCTGGAAAACCAAAGTCGAAGATTAGGAACAGGGAGAAGAGCCCTATCGATATGGATAAAATCCCTATTGAAGCATCTGATCAAACATGTTGCAGACGCTGTTAAAGTAAAGAAGAGAAGCGAAGGAGGTATGATTGAGAACACTCTCAAAGGAGCTACTCGACTATAAAGTATATATAACACAACGCTCACCTGCTGCAACTTCGTCCGCGAACTCGCACATACATACAACACACACAAATATATATACACACAAACATTCTGCACATAAACACATATGTGTGCACTCACTCGCTCTCTTTTGTTCTGTTACGCAATTTCTTCGCGAGTGATGGTTTCACTCAAAGCTTAGGTAATCGGCTTTGAGAAGATCGGAGATGGAAAAGCAGTGTTTGGAGATCGACAACAAAGGGTTTGAGATCCTTACAGGTCTTTAAAGCTAGGGCTTCATTGTGATAAGTTTGTTGGGGCTTCGTTGCTTTTCCTCTACTCGAAATGTGTCAGAGTTGGACTTGCGCGCTGAGTGTTTGATGAAATACTTGAGAGCAAAATTTTGTTTTGCTCACGTTTTTATTTGGACAAAGCAAGTATACTGTCAAACTTAAAACTTGCAATATAGTCCAACAATTTTGGTTTATAACCATAACCGAATATAAACAACAATGAAAAGACACAAATGCTCTAAAATTTAAGCGGTAATGTTTACAATTCGAAAATTAATGGTTTAAAATTTCTCTCTCCTACAAAGGTTATATTGGTCAATAAAATAAACAATAAATGGACACCTCATCAATTAAGGCTGTTTATTTAAAAATCATAAACGTTTGGCTATATTGTAATAACTATGTTTGTTTTGGTTAATTGAAACAATTATTCTTTTTATTTTATGTTTTGGATTAAGAAGAATGGGAGAAATAGGAAGCAAATTGATTACGACGACGTCAAGCGCCACTGCCGTGAGAAAATTGAAATCTTCGGCGAACACCTCAACGAAATTGTGTTTTTTTATTTTTATTTTTATACCTTTTAACTTTTTTTATTCTAATTTTAACTTTTATTAAAAATAATTAACTATATACTCACGTTTACGTTTATTAATTTCAATATACTTAATGTTAGTGTAAAATATCCACTGTAAATTGATTACGAAAACATTAAGGCTATTTTGTATAAATAATTTATTTAAATAAAATGGCCCAAATAGTCCGAATTTTTTTCGTAAATAACTTAAATTGGATATTTACACAAAATTAACGTTACGTTGAGTATATCAAAATTGGTAAACATATATATGTATATACCTAAAACACCCAAAACAATTGAAGTAAATAAGACAAAATTGATATTTTTTTGTGTGAAGAATTGCTAAAATATCATCACTATTTGTTCTTGAATTTTCCAAAATCTATTAATTTTTTTTCAATCTACAAATACAAAAGGCGAAATATTTTTAAAAATTAAATTTTCTTAAATTTTAACCAATTTAAGTTTGGAGTCAATTTCACCGATTATATTATAAAAATATAAAAAAAAGAGGAAAAAAAAAATGTAAGACAACAACTTAATTGATTTTTGCAAATCAATTTAATTTTTTATTTATTTTTTCCATCGTTAATAGAGTGTAGGGTATTTGTGTTAAATTATTTTTTTTAAATGCGGTATTTCGTTTTTTCATGTGAAATTTATTTATATTTTGGGAAAAGAATATATTTTGGTGAATTTTGAAAAAACCATCAATAAATAGTGGTACTTGGGCAATTTGTTTTTTTAATGTTTTATTATAAATAAGTCAAAGTCGATATTGTATAAATATAATTAAGTGTTGATATTGTGATAGTTAGGATAGTATAATAGTAATACTACATAATTTTCAGTTAGAAAATCGCATATTCGATCTACACTAAAAATTAAACATTAAAATTCCGAATTGATTCTACTCAAATAGATTATTTTAAAATTAGGTAAACACCATTCATAATCATTTTTTTATACGCTATATGAGCTAACAAAACTAGAAGATTAGATAAGTTGCCAAAACTTCTATAATTATTACGTAACTAGTGTGATATATAATAGAAAGGCTTTACTTGCCGATATTGCATGAGAAATTTCATTTTGTAGACCTAAAAATATTAAAAATATTCAGATTAGACCCATCTTGTTAAAAATATCTAAAACTGGACTTTAGGTCCAAAATCGGACAAAATATCCTTCAGCTCATATATAGGGTTTATGTCTCATATTAATCTCATTTTGAACTTCGAATTCACTAAAAATCTCTCCAAATCCGTTGGAATCACTTAAGATCATCGTCATAATGGGTATGTTACTTCATTCCTTGTATTTAAATCATTTTTGTAGTCGTTTTTGGTGGTAGAATCGTTTTCGGATCGAAAAAGAAAAAGTTCGTCAAAAAATCTGGGAAATTTTTTACGATAGGCTGCATGAATTCCATCGTATGCCATCATCGTTCATTGTTATCTATCGTACACCATCGCACGTTATCGTACTCCATCGTACGATGAATTACGATGATGGAAGATAACATGCGATGGAGTACGACAGAAAACGATGAAGGACGATGGCATACGATGGGATTTAGAAAATTTGGTTTTTTGACTAGTGAAGATAATTTTTGGGCAACTTAAGATGGTTTTATAATAAGTTCTGATGTTTTTGTTAGATGTTTGACTAGTTTTCGACAAGTTTGTTTAGTTTTTGAGAAGTTATCATAAATTTGTTAAGGTTTTGATATGTTTGAATAGTTCTTTGACAACTTTGAATAGTTGTTGACAATTATGGGTGATGTTTTTCAGTTTTCGTTAGTGTTGGTGGAAAATGGGTGAGATTGAGCAACATATGAGATTTTAGTAAAGCTCGTACGTATACGTGGAAGCTACCAAAGAAACGACATATCATGAGTTGATCGATATGATTTACGATATTTCCAAGATCGGTAGGATGGCGTATGACTTGAAAATTGAAGTCCCGTACACTTTAGGTACCGTTGTGTTGGCGCCTGGAATCTTGGAAATCGATGATGATGTCGCATATTATATGAAACACGACTATTGGAGTAAATTCCCTATTTGCGTGAGTTTGGAACCACAACGAATCATGTCACTGATTGTTAACAATGTGGATCCGAAGCGAAAAGGAAAACAAGTCTTGAAGGTTCATCGCATTGAGAGCAAAAGACAATATCATCCTCTCGCAATTGAAGTCTCACAAAGTAATCCGAAACCAAACGATGAACGATTTACATACAACGAAGATGAAACGTATAGACGTGATACAGATTCGTTTGACGTCGATTTTGAAGATATTGAAGGAAACGAAGATCATGGCGACAATGATGATGTTGAAGACGCTGAAGTATTCGAAGAGTTTGCAAATGATGAAGAATATGCTGAGTTTGTTGAGAACTTTAAAGTTCCTTCAGGCGACTACCATCTTGAAGTTAATCCTTATAAAGGATCTTCTGTAACTTATACTTGGAAAGATCCTGAATTTACGCAAGAACAAGTAGTTAAAGAGATAAAATATCGTGAAAACCAAGTCAATCCTCTACAAGTAATATATCTTAACTGTTTACGTGGTTAAAGATTCTAAATTTGTTTGTGTCATGAATTTAACCGTTTTATCGTTTAATGTAATAGGTAGCTTAGAAGACTTGTACCTTGGAAAACAGAACAAATCGGAAATGAAGACACACGTGCACTTGTTTTCCATGAGAAATGTTTTCGAGTTTCGAGTTAAATCATCTTCGACAAAAAGGTGGTACGTTCTTTGCAAAAATGAGACTTGTACGTGGAAACTCCGGAGCGTCGTATAGTGGTCAGGAATGTGGGAGATTATGGCTTTCAAAAAAGCTCACTCTTGCTCGCGCGTGATCCGACCCGAAGGTCAACGAGGACCTGCCCCTTGGGTTATTGAACACGTGTTTAAAGACAAATATTCGATCAACTCAATGGCCGATTATTCAGTGCACAACGTTAGGGAAGAAGTGAAGACAAGATGGGGTTTGGACATATCTTCTTTGAAGGCATGGAGGTCAAAGGAAGTAGCTACTGGACTCGTTCGTGGTACACCTAAACAGTCGTATCAGAAATGACCTTCGTGGTTGTACATGTTGAAGCAAAAAAACCCGGCACGGTTACTGATTTTGTGAGAGACGGTGACAAATTCAAGTATGCTTTTTTTGTCATTGGAGCGTGTCTTAAAGGATTTAACTATTGTCGACCGGTCATATCTTTGGATGGATCATTTTGAAGACTAAATACGGGGGACAATTGCTTGTCGCTATTGCATTGGATGCGAATTCACATTTGTATCCAATCGCTTTTGGCGTTGTCGACAGTGAGTGTCTGGAATCATGGACGTGGTTTTTGTTGAAGTTGAAAGAAGTTATTGGTGAAGACGTACCTGATTTGGCATTCATATCCGATCGACATGTTAGTATCAGTCATGGTGTCGAAGTTGCTTTTCTAGGAAGACCGCATGGTTACTGCTACCATCATATGCAGCTCAACGTCCAACACAAGTTTAAGACAGATCACTGTCGCGGTTAATTGTATGAAGCGGCTTATTGTTTCAATAAGACTTCGTTCGAAGCTCATTTTAGGCAACTGTGGCGAAAAGATGTCGAGATGGCGAAATATCTTGAAGATATCGGGTTCGATCGATGGGCAAGACCGTTCTTTCCTGGGAAAAGGTAAAATTCATTAACTTTTAATAGAATATTCATTACCTGAAGTGTTAATTGTTATGTTTTACATATATGATATTATGATGAGTAACAACGCCGAAAGTTTTAACGCTAGAACCAGGCATTCAAGGTTTTTTTCGATAATAACGCTTCTTGAGTACATAAGATTCACGCTACAGAATTGGTTCTTCAAACGAGAGGACATTGTGAACAAGTTAAACACGAAACTTACACCGAGGTGGCAAGCTGACTTTGAGAATATGAACAACAAAACATAATTCGTGCACGCGTATGGGCTTGGTTTGTACGAATGTCACGTTAAAGACGGTGGTGGTGAATACGACGTAAACTTGCAGGCAAATACTTGCTCTTGTGGAATTCCTCAACTCTTAGGTATCCCTTGCGAACATGCTATTGCATCAGCTCAACATCGTTCGGTGGACATATACTCTTTTGTGTAGTCCTTTTTACGTGAAGAAAACATGGATCGAAATGTATAAAGACGCCATCTATCCAGTTAGGAATGAAGAACAATGGGACGTTTCGAACGAAATTAAGAATATGAAAGTATTGGTTCCAGTCGAGAAGAAACAGGCCGGTCGTCCTAGAAAAAGTAAGCAAAGAAGGCGAAGGGTAAACCGATATCCATCTCAAGGTGGAAAAATTGTTGTAAAACTGCGGGAAATGCGGTGGCCTAGGTCACAACAGAAAGACATGCACGTGGCGAGAATTGAGTGTGAATTATTTGTTGTTGACAATTTCAATGTTATTTTTATTTGCTATTTTATGTGTTGTTGACGACATTTGAACAAGTTCAATTAGAGGTTTTTTTGACATTAGAAGTTTTTGAGAAGTTCATTTAGAGGTTTTTTGACAAGTTCAATTCGATGTTTTTTGACAAGTTTAACTAGTGGTTTTTTGACAAGTTCAATATAAATAAACAACTAGAAATTTTATTATAATAACAAACTGTAATAAATAACAAAATGTTAGTACATTCATCGCGCAATTCGTCCAAAAAATAAGTCAACGACCCATTTCTTCTGGAATATCCTCATGTTCTCCGTTATGAGTGTGTCGAATGGAGCTCCAACTAGAAGATGCTCAATATATTTGATGGCGAACATTCCACAATCACCGCTGCAAGAATGATAGATGACAAACGTGTAAACATATAACGTTTTTCACTAAAATTAATTCTTAACATTTACCTTAGACGACACTGAGGAACATTCTGGTTAATGAGCCAAGTGAACTCATGAAGCACCGGTCGGTCGGATGAGAGATGTTGATACTATTAGAATAGGTATACGGTTAAGAAAAATTTATCATTAACACATTAATGGCAGAATATAAAAATTTCTTTTACTAGTAAAACAATTTTTACTAACCTAAACAAAGTGCATATACATATTATGACTAAAAACATTATTTAATCTACTTGAATACTAACCTTTCTTGTGTCTTCAAACTTGAAGCGTCTTGAGAAATGTTGATCTTCTCTTCTAGCTTGATTCCTTCAAACCTAAACGAGAACTTGAGAAACCTAAGATTTCTATTACAAGAGTCTATAGAGGTTTAGAAGGATTTGTGTGTGGGCACAATTAAACAATATGAACCAAGAACAATTCTTGGATCATAAGCTAATTCTCTAGATCAAGTATGGATCTAGGTGCAAAATAAAAAGAGTATTTTCTAGAAAGAGAGAGAGAGAAGGTCGGCCAAGAGCAAGAGAGAACAAGGCAAAATCTTAACCTTCACATCTCTATGTGAGACTCTATTTATAGGAGAAGAAAAAATCTATAAATGTCAATTATTCATTCATGAAAGAATAATGTATTCATGACACAATATTTGATTTCCCTTCCCCTTTCTCTCCTTAGTTGGCCGGCCATACACTTAGAGCAAGGTGGAAATTTGTTTCCTCACTTAGCTTATTTATTTCATTCTTAAGGAAATTCATTTCCCTTTTCCTTTTGGGTAATTATCTTTATAATTAAAGGAAAATAAAACTCTTCTCTTTTATGCATGTTGGCCGAATTCTAGCTAGGGAAGGGGCATCTAGATGCTTCCTTATTTCTTGTAAGACAATTCTTAAAATACCCATTGTAGAATTATAATTGCACAAATAACGAAATTAATTTCATAATTTCCTTAAACGACTTTTCGGCTTTAGGAAATAATTATATGTTCATCATATGAAAATATTCAAAATTTTATTTTGACATTCACATCATTTTATGTCCATGTGGACAAAAGTACCCTTTAGACATTTTCCGAGAAAAAGTCTAGTTCAACATTTGAACTTATTTTGACTTAGCTTCTAGTTTAACAATCCTACTCTAATGACCTGTAATAGTGACCTTATGGATCCAAATGAACAAAACTTGAGCTTCTAGACTCGGACTCAAAAGTTCACAAACCTTTTCCGAGTATTAGCTTAATGTCAACTGACTCCACTAAAGAGTTGACACTGAGAATCTCTCGGTTCAAATGAATTTATTTTCTACTCCAATTCAACTTAATTATATTGAGAGGATCCATTGAATGTTATCTATGTTTACCCGTCATGAATATCATCAACTAGTTGGGATTTATAAAATTACCATTTTACCCTTCTAATTGTTATTTCCTCAACTCCTTTAGTACTTGTGAATAAGTTAGAAACAATGTATTGACGAGGAGCTAACAAGTCACATTGTTTCATCCAAATAAAGTCGCTACTTAATTTTGGATACTGCGCAGTTCATTTATTCACAATCCAAGTAATAAAGCATGAGGTGATATATATTGCATCTCAGCAATCTTGTACATGAATTCCATATCTATGAGAACTTCACAAAGTTGGTTCATGACATCTTCATAACTTAATTTCTCACCAATAGGCCTTGTCTAGATCACGTAATGGATCTAGAATTTGACTTTCTCAAATGAGATTATTAATGCTATAAAATGACATGTCTCATTTCAGGATTTAGGTATGCATGATGCGATTCATATTTAGTGACCTTGAGATAGAAGATGATAAATGGTTTGTTCTTCTATTATCTCTAAAGGTGCACTGGTCAATTCAGTATCTTCGAAAGATACACTGGAAGAACTATAGAGTTCCTAACTCTCTATGTCTCGTAAACGGACATCATAGATTCTTCCAACAATCATACTGGGATCAATAGTCCGTTGATCTTTAGATTGCGAATGTATCGTTTTAGTCAAACCATGAAGAGTTTGTTCACGCAAATCTACATTTGTCTCTTCAGACATTGTTAGGTTTGATTAAGGACTATAAGACTATTGAATATCATAAATCTCTAAAAATGAATGAATGAACGTTTCAACTTTTATTAATTTAATCAGCAAATTACAATAAGGACTTTATAAAGATTTATATATTACATCAATATGTAAATAAACAATCTTCTTGTGGGCATCTCTGTCAACAGATACATCTTCGGGTGGTTGTCGAACATGCCGCTCAACATCATCACCCGTGGCAATGGGAGACTCCAATCCTATACAAATTGTTAAGTTAAGAAAGTTCTACTTTAATTTAACATATCGTTATTGTAAGATAGAATTATACCTGCACGAACGTCGTAAAGTATGTCTCATGCTGCTCCCCTTCCGCGAGGTTTTTCTGACAGTCAAGAACCGTTATCGTTCACTCTGTCAAGTCTACTTTGAATGTGAACCAGTGCACATTCATGAAGTTGACGAAAAAGAGAATCTCCTTAGCCTCCCTCCACGGTTTAATTTTTTTTTCGCTGAATCTCGTCATCCGCACAATGACAGACCTCTGATCCCACTAGACTCTCTCGGGCTCCGTCCCCAACTCTTTCACCTTCTCGAGGTTCATCCGCTTTTGCTTATACCTCCCGAACACGTTTTGAACCCATACATTGTCCATAATGCATACATCTTGGCGATAACCAGTTAGATCACGTTGTCAGTTCATGAGCGTATGAACGATAGCGTCGATATGCTGCAATTTAAAACAAATAATGAATATATATATATATATATATATAATTTGTACGTTACCAAATAAAAAAATTTGTACGTTACCAAATAAGAACTTCGGTGATGTGGTACACGTTGGTAGACGAACATTATCCTTGTAACGCCTAGATACTTCCCCGTCTTAACCCACATCATGAAGTCCGTGTATTCCTTTTTGTTAGGCTCCTTCAGCGGATTGAAAGAAGACGATGCTCGAGTGTACTTCGGCTTCTTCAGATCGGTGAAGTCATCCCACTTCTTCGACCACTTGGGGGGGGGGGGGGGGGGGGGGAGGGGGGTGGCTGAGTTGGAGACTTGAGTGGACCGCCCCTTTTGCGCTTCGACAGTCTCTCCTCTACAGTAGCTTTCATTTTCTCGTCTTGACGCTTCGCCTTCTCCTTTGCAGGAGTCTTCTCCTCTGTAGGAGCATTCTCCTTTGGTGGAGCCTTCTCCTCTGCATGAGCCTTATCCTCTGCGGGAGCCTTCGTAAACCTTTTGAATAAGCCGGCTTGCTTATCCGGGATCTCTGGTTATGGACTCCGACTGCTCATAGGCGTAAACGCCGAAGGAGGCCTACTAGAACGTGTTGGAGGGGGAGGAGGTTGAGCAGCCTCGGTATTCTGTTGCTTCAGCGTATCCGGACCATGGGCTTGCGTGGTAGGAATAAGTCCACCAGGCATCCCAGTAACGTCTCAGAATACATAGTTCAGACGCTCCCATTGTCGAATATGCAAAAAGCGTTAGTTAAGCATATGTAATAACTAACGAAACGAAATAAACGACCTTATTACCTGATCATGGCGTATACGCTCAATTCGATCTTGAACGCGCTCAGATCGCCTGTTAAGTGCGTTCATGTTGCGCTCTATGGTGGCGATGTTTTGGAGGATGTATCCGATTCCTTGGCGAAGGTCTGCCCACATGCCAGCCGTGATGACAATAGGTTCATCTTCGGGACGACTTTCAGGACGAGGCGGAGATTGAGGAGGAGGCGTAGCTTGACGACGATGAGAAGTAGGACGAGGACGAGTTTGAAATTCTTTCGTCGGACGAGCTTCCCGAGGAGTATTAGAGATGTGATCATCATCATCGTCCTCGTCCTCGTCGTGGCCGAGTACGTCTCTTTCTTCTAAGGAAGAATCAACGATGTTAATTTCTTCGTCGATGTTCATCGGCTCTGCCGCATCCTCTCCTTCGATGTCTATCGGATATATACATTTTTTCATCTGCTCTTCAAGGGTCTGAAAGAAACTCTTTTCCCCCGGCCGCGGTCGCAGCATTTGAAGGACGCCTGACTGCAAACATAAAAACAATGTTAATATTTAATCGTAACTTTTAAGAACATCATTAAATTACGATAAAATTTACGGAGTTTTTTTTTCAGGATCTTCTAAACGTCCTTGCTAAGAACAACGTGTTGGAATAGGTCTAGGGTTAAAGAAAGATTTATCATTAATCATATTAATGGCGGAATATAAAAATTTCTTTTAGAAGTAAAACATTTTTTACTAATCTAGATAAAGAGCATATACATGTTATAAATTAAAACCATTATTAAACCTACTTGAATACGAACATTTCTTGTGTCTTTAAACTCGAAGTGTCTCGGGAAAGGTAGATCTTCTCTTCTAGCTTGATTCCTATTAGATCTATCGTACACCATCGTCCTACCCAGCGTACTCTATCGTAACATATCATAAACGATCGTATTCTATCGTCCGGACGATGACATTCAAAGTGTTCTTCATTTCCGAAAAACCTAAAATCTCTAAACTAGCTCAAATCTTCCCAAATCAATCCGATTTAACATACTTTATAGTCGAAAACACTATCTAAACTACATGCAATAGATTTAAGTAAGAAAAAACAACAAATCGTACCTTTTTTTTTGAGATTTTCTCTTTTGGGAGGTTTCTTGAGATTTCGGGTCCTGTCCACCACCGGTTAGGAAGTTATCCGAGCTTGACGACATTGTAGGATGTTGATAACTTCGGTATGATTGTTTAGGGACGTTGAGATTGATTTTTTGAATTTTTTTAAGAATTTGAAGAGCCAGCCAAGAGAAAAGAGAAGAGAAGAGGAAGACGGAAGAGAGGGAAGAGAGGGAAACGAGAGAATATGAACTTATGGGTATTTTTGTCCGATTTTGACCCAAAAGTCCATTTTGAGATATTTTGATAAAGAGGGGTCTAATGTGGATATTTTTAACACTTTTGAGCCCATAAAATGAAATTTTTCTATTGCATTCTATGCATTTCACGTTTTTGTTATTTTAAAGAAGTTTACCTTTGAATATTCACTTATTCATGATTACTACAAAAAAATTCAGTTATTCATCTAATTACATGGATAAAATTCTTTAAAATTGTGTAAGCATTGCAGTCTAATTGTTCATTATATTTCAATTAAAAGTAAATGTTCACTATATTTATGATTATGGTTCTTAAAATTTGATCAGTTTATTATGGTATCAAATGTTGTTAATGCAAGTTTTAATCGCTCAACAATCAAATAGAGTTTCTTGGTATATAGCAAAATTAATATATGATTCTGATTAAGGGAGTCTCGAAATTTTGTCAAATTGGAACAAGATCGTAAAATCTTACGTGAATGATAGAAACGAAATAATAAATAAAACAAATAAATAACGAGATGAAGTTCTTTGGATAACAATATATTGAATATGTTGATTACATGTTGCTTTATATAAAAAATGTGATGATCTCTATTACATAGATCTTATCTTATTTACATTATATCACTCATTAGCTGAAGTCTTCTGTTGCCATACACGTGTTCGGACGATATCTGTCGATTTTCTTCGCTTTTTTCTATGGCGCCCGCTTCTTTTTATGCGTCTCCTTGAGACTTCGTCCTTCGGCTCGACCTCATCCGCTTTTTTTGATGGCGCCCGCTTCTTGCTGTGTATCTTCTAGGAACTTCATCCTTCATCTTGACCTTGTCCAGATCGTCAGCGGGATGCTAAGGACGTGTATATTGGGCTTAGCGTATCTTGGGCATGTTGGGACTTATTAAATGATTTTAGGTAAATCATGGATCCCTCCAATGGTTTAACTCAGAGTGAATATGACTGGTGTGTTTATCCGTAAAAGACTAATGACATATATTCTTATCTTCTATTTTATGCAGATGTTATGTTACTATAATTCATAGTAAAGTTGAAGTGAATAAAAAATGTCAAAATTAAAATCAGTTTTTCAAATGAAGGAATGGGACTAGTAAGAGAAATATGGTAATTGTGATAAAAACAACGACAATCTATGTCTGCATAAGAGACATTACATTAAGGTAATTGAGAAAATTTAAATGAGGTATGCAAAATAAGCGACTACTCCATTAGCATGTTGGTGATAAATACAATTTAGCAATCATATTAAGTGTGGAAGAATAATAATTACGCTTACATTAACCAATTAATAATTATGATTGCAAAACAAGATCTAGATTTACAGATTTAAAATATGTTACGAAAGTAATTCAGCAACCGATTTATAAGAAGTCGTTACTCACATGGATTTTGGCTCAGCTACATAAAGCTCCGACTCAACTTGTGCTCCGTCTTCGTGCTTCGCCTGACATGAGTACTCGAGGATTACACCGTAGTCTTCTAAAACGTAATCTCCAGACGAATAAGAAAGATGGTTGGGCACAATCGATATCGCACTAGATCTCAAAACTAGGTGTTTCGGGATCTTACTCCTATTTTCTAGGAACGAAATTTGCAATTCCAAGAGAAAGGGAGAATGAAATATTCGGCCAAGAGAGAGAGAAAGAGTTTTGGTCGAGTATTTTGTGTAGAAAATTAAGTTATTTTTCCATTCTCATTAATCCCTATTTGCAGCATTTAGAAGAAGATAACCCCTGGAGATTTTCTCTCATTTTTGAGCGATATTCTTTCCTTTTGGGAGATATTCCCTCATTCTAGAGATGTTCTCTCTTATGAGAGGTTTTCTCTCATATTGGATTTAATCTGAACCATTAGATGTCAATAATGAATCTATAATCTCTCTCATCCACCAGATCAATTTTATGGAATATATTTCCTCTCCTCTGATTTAACCAAAGAGAGAAAATCAAGGGCAATATCAAGGAGGGTGTTCGGCCACCCTAGGGCTTATCCGTAAGGGATTTTCGGCCAACTCATGTTCCAAACCCAGCCCAAAAATTTTAAGGCCCGTTTGCTTAAAAATTCAATTAATTATTTATTAACTTGATCCAACAATAAAAAACAATTATGCAATAAATATTTATTTAATTACGCGAATATGTGTTTCCAGAATTAATGTTGTCAATTACCATTACAGCGAGTGAGATTAAATAATGATTGACATTATGATTTGAAAGTTCTTATCCGCCTTTATCAGAGCCGAAGGGGGGATTATGGACCTAGTATTAGAGGCTTAACAAACTCGACAAAAAAGACGATGTCGCTTCTAAATATTACCCGCCATATATTTAGAAGCGACTTTAGAAGCAACTAGTCCTTTATAAATATTACCCGCCATATATTTAGAAGCGACATTGTCGCTTTTAAAAATTTAAAGTTTATTATTTTAAAATTTATTTTCCGGTTTATTACTATTAATTAATTAAATATTATTATTATTTAATTAAAATTATTATAAATATAATTAAGTGTAATAATATTGAAATTTACTAATTGAAATCAAATTAAACATAAACTTAATATAATCAAAAGTCGATAATAACATAATCGAATGTCGATAATAACATAATCGACAATGTCTAAAGTCGACAATAACATAAGTTCAAACCGATAATAAGATAAACAAAAGTTGATAATTAAATAAACATAAACCGATAAGTCTAAAACATGGAATAAATTACAATCATCATCGTTTTCCTCGTCGTCCTCATCCTCGTCATGCGCGTCTCCCGCTGGGTCCGTGTGGAGGCTCATCTGGTTCGGTGTCACTGGGAGTCAAAGCTCGATCTGGTCTCTGCTGCGAACCCGAAGCACCTGCATTGGGTCCGAACTGGGTCATGCACTGGTCCAAAGTCGCCCTAAACACGGGAGACAGATTGAAGTTTAGGGTCTGACTTAATCCAGCGGCCATACCAAACACAACTCTTTGGAGAGCGGCCAGCTTCTCTTCCATGTCAGAGGACGAGTTCGAACTCGCATTCCCTATGGAAGACGATGAGCTGTCGTGGGCTTGGACTTCAAGCATGTCCAAGCGCGAAATTAGTGGCCCAATTCCCGTAGTCCAATCACGTCGCGTCCCAAGGACTTCGCTCATAGCAACCTCCTCCAAACCAGCCAAGTTCACCTCACGTCCCGAGTCTCGAGCTTGTTCTTGTAGATCACCCACCCGAGCTATTATCCGAGCCTACATACACAATACAAATTAAATTAATTATTAATAACAACAATTATAAGGTAAATTTTATAACATATATACTTACATGATACTCTCCAGCATCAGGCCTGGTCAACTGACCATTGGGAGTCGTGTGCATCCTCTCCCATGCACCGAGCAACCTTATCATCTGCCTTCCTTCTCCTACCCGTTGCATTTAACACATTATTGTTGGCAGATATGCCCACAAGAAGATTGTTTATTTACATATTGATGTAATATATAAATCTTTATAAAGTCCTTATTGTAATTACGCTTCTTCGCTCGATTCCCGCGTGGGCCCCGCCTCGATCCGCTCGATCAGAATCGGCACCGTCTCATGGATCGTCACCTCCGTCCGGATCGGGCCCGCATTTTGTGGGCCTGAAAAACCAACTTTGTTGAAACATTTAATTTCATTCATTCTTTTTCTTTTTGTTGTTAAATTAATAAAAGTTGAAACGTTCAATCATTCCTTTTTAGTTTGATTGAAGAATTATGATATTCAATAGTCTTATAGTCCTAAATCAAACCTAAATATTTATGAAGAGACAAATGTAGATTTGCGTGAACAAACTCTTCATGGTTGGTTAAAACGATATATTCACAATCTAAAGATCAACGGACTATTGATCCCAGTATGATTGTTGGAAGAATCTATGATGCCTGGTTATGAGGCATATAGAGTTAGGAACTCTATAGTTCTTCTAGTGTATCTTTCGAAGATACTGAATTGACCAGTGCACCTTTAGAAACAAAAGAAGAACAAACCATTTAACATCTTCTATCTCAAGGTCACTATGTATGAATCGCATCATGCTTACCTAAATCCTGAAATGAGACATGTCATTTCATAGCATTAATAATCTCATTTGAGAAAGTCAAATTCTAGATCCATTACGTGATCTAGACAATGCCTATTGGTGAGATATTAAGTTATGAAGATGTCATGAACCAACTCTGTGAAGTTCTTATAGATATGGAATTCATGTACAAGATTGCTGAGATGCAATATATATCACCTCATGCTTTATTACTTGGATAGTGAATAAATGAATTACGTAGTGTCCAAATTTTAAGTAGCGACTTTATTTGGATGAAACAATGTGACTTGTTAGCTCCTCGTCAATACATTGTTTTTAACTTATTCACAAGTACTAAAGGAGTTGAGGAAATAACAACTAGAAGGGTAAGATGGTAATTTTATAAATCCCAACTAGTTGATGATATTCATGAAGGATAAAAATAGATAACATTCAATGGATCCGCTCAATATAATTAAGTTGAATTTGAGTAGAAAATAAATTCATTTGAAACCGAGAGATTCTCATTGTCAACTCTTTAGGGGAGTCAGTTGTCATTAAGCTAATACTCAGAAAAGGTTTGTGAACTTTTGAGTCCGAGTCTAGAAGCTCAAGCTTTGTTTATTTGGATCCATAAGGTCACTATTACAGGTCATTAGAGTATGATTGTTAAACTAGAAGCTAAGTCAAAATAAGTTCAAGTGTTGAGCGAGACTTTTTCTCGGAAAATGTCTACAGGGTATTTTTGTCCACATGGACATAAAATGATGTGAATGTCAAAATAAGATTTTGAATATTTTCATATGATGAAAATATAAATTATTTCCTAAAGCCGAAAAGTTGTTTAAGGCATCATGAAATTAATTTCGTTATTTGTGCAATTATAATTCTACAATGGGTATTTTAAGAATTGTCTTAAAAGAAATAAGGAAGAATCTAGAAGCTCCCGCCTAGGTAGAATTTCGGCCAAACAAGCATCAAGAAGAGAGTTTTATTTCCCTTTATTTATAAGGATAATTACCCAAAAGGAAAAGGGAAATGAATTTCCTTGAGAATGAAACAAATGTGCTAAGTGAGGAAACAAATTTCCTCCTTGCTTGAGGTACATGGCCGGCCAACTTAGGAGAGAAAGGGGAAGAGAAAATCAAATATTGTGTTATGAATGCATTATTCTTTCATAAATGCATAATTGACCTTTATATGTTTTTCATTCTCTTATAAATAGAGCCTCACATAGAGATGTGAAAGTAAGCTTCATTCTTGCTCTCTCTCTAATTGCGGCCGATTCCCTCTTTCTCTATAGAAAATACTTCTTTTATTTGGCACCTAAGTCCTCATTAGATTATGCTAAATTAGCTCTTTAGCTCGTAGACTTGTTCTTGAGTTATTGTTTTTAATTGTGCCCACACACAAATCCTTCTAAACCTCTATAGACTTTTGTAATAGAAACTTTAGGTTTCTCGAGTTTACGTTTAGGCTTGAAGGAACTGAGCTAGAAAAGAAGATCAACCTTTCTCAAGATTCATTTAAGATCAAGCTACAAAAAAGGTTAGTATTCAAGTAATTAAATAATGTTTTTAATTTATAACATGTATATGCACTTTATCTAGGTTAGTAAAATTATTTTACTAGTAAAAGAAATTTTTATATTCCGCCATTAATATGATGAATGATAAATTTTTCTTAATCCTAGACCTATTCCAACAATTATAACTATAATATATAACTTATGTAATTTGAAATTGAATGAAAATATACTTACGTGATTATGACGATACTCCAAAAATGAGATCGTGCCTTGTCGACTCTTTGTGGTCTTCTTCTTTTGATTCGCCGTATTCCGTTTGGACATGTCCTAGAAAACAACATTGGTTAGAGGAAAAAAATTATTTTTTAAGAATAAAACAATTGATTAATACGTTTAATCTAATTTATACCTGAAACGTATCTGTGTTCATCCTATCAATTTTCTCAGACCACTGTTGTCGCATCAGACCCTTGGGCGTTTTCTCGAGAGCCTCCTCTTTATCGCCACTGCACTCGATCCGGTAAAACCGATTATATTTTGCCTTTCCGTCACGCTGACGCTTCTTTGTGTCGCGGATAATAGTCTTCTCGATAAGACTTGAGTAGCACGCTACCGGAATAAGGTCTCCCGACTTGTCCTCGTACACAAAGTCGTACTCTGCGTATATACCAGACAAAACGGCTGCTACTTGTTGTGCCGAGGCGTCATTCCAGCTCGGCGTCGTCGGAGGGATGTGCAATCGCACCAAAACTCCAAGACTATTGGCAAACGTGCCAACGCGCTCTCCTTTTTTGACTCTCTCTTCATCACCTCTACTTAGAGGCGGATAAAACGGACACAAAAGGGGTCGAATACAATCTTGAATTTCTTCCTTTTTCTAGCTCTTTGCAAGCTTTGACCTGTAGTCACACCTTGTCTGGATAAAGGCGGCGGATGCTCATCTCTGCTACTCTACATACTGCAAAGCATAAAAGATAGATTAGAATTTTAGTTTATGAAATACACTAAATTTAGTTTATATTAAATGTAGTTAAAAAATTTACTCAATCTTGTTCATCGTCACTTAAGAAGTCAATTTGATCTATTTCAAGATCATCGTCAACAGTATCTCCAAGGAAACGATCAACGTCATCGTCATGATCATCGTCGTCTATGAGGTCGTTGATAGGCTCATCTTCGGTAGCATCATCAACTAGAATCGGTTCACAGTTATCGTGAAGCTTAGACAAACAATCGAAATCAGTATGTTGTACGGATAATGGAACTACATCTGATGATTAAACGTCATTGTCAGGAAAATCTCATACGAATCGATGATTACAATCTTCGACGACTTTCCATTCCCTTTTTTTAGAATTTCAAGAATTGGGCAAGTAAAACACTTGTTTGGCTTGAGTAGCGAGTATAAATGGTTTGTCTGGAGACCATTCTTTCGCCACATAAGCACTTGTCGTTTTACATACGTTATCTTTGCAAAATTGTCTACGTGAATTGTGCTTATCACCATACCAACAAACACCAATATAGTACGACTCGGCAATCATGTCGATAGTTCAGTACGACAATATCGCCCATCCTTCCGTAGAACGTGTAGCCATCCACAAACACCACTATTTTGAGTAGTACGCATCTCATCGCGACGAGAAGTGATAAACTTGAAGCCATTCACTACACAACTCGGATAAATGTGAACATTCAGTAAATGTCCGACCGACAATGCATATAACTCGTCAGACACATCGACTCCGCCAACTTTTTGGTCGTACATTTTTTTAGTGAACCAGACTAAATTATTTTCGATGCGCTTCGTCAACATTATGGCGATGTTTAGATTCCATGAGATTCCAATGCCCATTGTTTATAAGTTCAAGAAGTTAGAGAAATAAAAAACAAATTTATGACTTTATATGAATACGATTAAAAAGACTCACGTCATATACGGATCGATTTTGGTACAATTTGTCAAGATGTACCACTCTGCCATCTCTCTCGACTTGTCGTCTAACCGGGTTGGACTCATCTTTCCATAAGGCACACACTTCTCGGATTGAAAAATAGAGAACTCATGAGGCAGAACGACATCCGTCGAGGCATCTTCAAAGTACCTTGCAACGAATGCCAAAGCTTCTTCCACAACGTAAGCCACAACTCGGAATGCTTAAGTGTTCCAAGGTATCTTTCAAATGGATACCTCCATCTCATATGCACTGGACCACCTTCAAGAGCTTCCTCAGGGAGATGAATGATGACATGAACCACGATCGTAAAGAAAGCAGGCGGGAAAATGATTTCCATCTTACACAATATCTTAACGATGGAATTTTGGGCTTCTCGAGATCCTCCACTTGTAACGTTCTTGAACAAATGAGCTTAAAAAAGTTTCCAAGTTCTGCAATCGTCTCTTGGATTTGTTTCGGAACATAAGGACCAATACCCATTGCCAACAACCTTTGCATTATCACGTGCAAGTCATGTGCCTTCAACCCGGTCACTTTTTCATCGGGAGTGACATTCTTTTTCAAATTCCCTGCGAGACCGTCGGGAAACTTAATTGACTTGAGAAACTCGGCAAACATTTTTCGTTACGTGGGTGTCAAAACATATGAAGCTTGTGGTTTTAACCACCTAATTTCACGCTTCTCCAAGTGTAAACTAGACTTAATCTTTAAGTCTTTTTAATCTTGTCTCGCCTTATCGGTGTCCTTATCTTTCCCATCAATGCTGAGCAACGCCCCGATTAAGTTTTTCTACATATTTTTTTCTATGTGCATCACATCAAGGTTGTGCCTAAACGTCAAATCAGACTAGTAAGGTAACTCGTAAAAGATACTTTTCTGGGTCCACTTTAGCTCGCTCTTGCCTCGCTTTCGTTTCGATCCCATAGACTGCTTATCTGTAATCAATTCAAGAAGACTCTTCAACTGCTCGAGAATTTGGCTTTTAGCCAATTTCTTCGGAGGCTTTCGTTTCTCGACACGCGTTTTGTAGTGACCACTGCATGTTGTCATTCGATGACAATCTGGCAAATATCGTCGATGATCGTAATACACGACTCTGTTTTTAACAGACAAGGATTGTGTGTCTTTGGTGCACGTCGGACACGCAAGGTACCCTTGAATACTCCACCCAGATACACTGCCTCGAGCATGAAAATCCTTTATTGTCCAAAGAACTGCTGCCCGCAAAAGGAAGACATGATTATGGTTAGACGCATCACGCACTCAAACACCCAATTCCCACAATTCTTTCAACTCTTCAACGAGCGGTTGCAAGAATACGTCAATATCTTTCCTAGGCAATTTCGGGCCATGAATCAAGAGAGCCAGCATCAAGTACTCGGATTTCATACACAACCACGGTGGAAAATTGTACACCGTTAACACCACCGGCCACATGCTATATGATAGGCTCATTTCTCCGAAGGGATTGAAACCATCTGCAGCAAGTCCAAGTCGTACATTCCTCGGCTCAATGGAAAAGTTTGGATATGTTTCATCTAACTTCTGCCACGCTTTCCCGTCAGCAGGATGTCGTAGAACACCTTCTTCAACCACACGTTCTTTCGCGTGCCGCTGCATTTCAACAGTTGTGTGTCGGGAAGCGTACAATCGCTTGAGACGATCTTTCACAGGAAAACTTACGTGGTACTTTTTTTTAAACAACCTATCTACTATCGTTGCATACCGGACAAACATCTGCATCTTTAAAATCCTTCCAAAACAAGAAACAATCGTTTGAGCAGACGTCAATCATCTCTTAGCCCATGCCAAATCGCTTCAACTTTGATTTTGCCTCGTTTTGTTTTTCAGGAATTCTATTCCCAACATGATGAGATTTTTTCAAGAGTTGCAGAAGTTCTATAAATGACTTGTTCGTCCAATGGTTCGTCACTATAATGTGAATTAACTGAACCAAGAAAGATAATGATGAAAACTCCTTACAACCGGGATACAATTCTGCATTCAACTCGGCAAATAGATCTGATATCTGCTCTTCGTCAGCCACATCTTCAACATTTGGATCATTATAAAAATCAGGATCATTCCTAATATCGTTGACTGCGTCATGAATTCCACCAACATCATCTTGATCGTTTGAATCATCGAGAATTTCTGGTACGGGAATGATTTCTTAACGTGACTTGTCGTGATGATACCATTGAGTGTAATACGGAGTACATCTTTTGTCCATGAGATGCGCTCGAACAACTCCGACGTGTTGTCTTATCACATTATTACAACTACGACAAGGATATTTTAATTTGTGCTCGCTGTTCATTTGGAGTCGTGCAACTCGAATAAACTCGTTCACGCCCATTTCGAATTCAAGACCACACAGATTATTCTCAATAATCTAATTTCTACTTGGGTTTAACATGACACCGAATGTTGAAAATTAGGACAGTGAAAATTAGGAAATTTGTGACATTGTGAACAATTAGAAGACGGATAAGGATTTGATCTAAGAAAGTTTTGAGATTTAGATAACTATTAGAGATTATGATTGTTTAGTTCACTTAATTATTTAAAAATTTACAAAAATTTGTACAGTTTTTCCCCTAAAATATGAACAAACCAAAAATTTGCAATTTACAAAAATGATATATATATATATATGTGTGTGTATATATACCAGTCAGAATAATCATAAACAATCGATAACTTTCAAATAATATATTTAAGTTAAAAAACTTAGTTACTATAACCAATTACTAATTCAATTTCATACCTAAATTAACAAAGTAAATTATTATCCAAATTAATATGACTAAACAAATTACATATATATATATATATATTTAACAAATTAAGTAAATTATTATCACATTCAAATTATTAATTTCTTACATTCATAACAAGTTATTTATTTAACAAATTACTTATTCAATTACATACCTAAATTAACAAATAAAATACATAACAAAATTAATTATAACAAATTATTATTTCAATTGCATACCTAAATTACTATTTCAAAATATTACACATAAAATATAAATATCCAACCTTGTAAGCGAGACGAGTCGGGTAAGCACAAGACGAGCAAACTTGATAACAACGAGGCAACGCAACGAACAACAAACGCACAGAAGACTAAATAAAAAAAAAACAATCATAAAAAACCATAAACCAAAATATAACTATAATAATTCTTTAAAACAAACTTATATCTTAGCAAGTGGCGAGGCGACACAGTGCGAGAACGGACGAGGCTGCGACACAAACTACGAGATGAGCTGCGAGTCCGATTACAAAACGACCTACGAGACATTAAAAAACATTGTTCAACATATACTCAAGACATATATTGAAAAATTTAATTACTACAACATATTAAAAACAACTTATGGAGGGCACGAGTACGAACTGAGGGACTAAGTCACCGAGGTTGGAAATAAACGCCGCGAGGTTAGAAACTACACAACGAGATCAAAACCGATTCAAATTGAGTCAAACCAAGTTAAACGAAAATTAACACTTACCAGCGAAGGAGAGGCGAATGGCGGCATAGGGGCGGCGTGGGGTGACGCAGGGTGGCGCATGGCGGCGCAGGGGCGGAGGGGAGGGTGGTGCAAGGGCGAAGGATGGCGGAGGAGGGCGGAGGGGAGGCGGAGGGGCAGATGGGAGGCAGAGGGGCGGAGGGGGAGAAGGAGAAGAGGGGCAAAGGGGGGGAGGGCCAAAGGAGGAGGGCGGAGGGGCGGAGGAGGGGAGAAGGGAGGGAGGGGAGAAGGGGAGGATGGGAGGAGAAGAGGCGGAGAGGAGATGGGGGGGAGGGGAGGAAGAGAAGGGCGGAGGAGGCCGAAGAAGGAGGGAGGAGGAGGGAGGAGGGCGGAGGGGCGGAGATGGTGGGATGAGAAGGGGAGGGCGGAGACTGCGGCAGGGCAGAGGGACAGAAGGGCGGAGACGACGGAGGGCGGAGGCGGAGGTGGTCGGCCGAAGGAGATTGCTTGGAGAGGGCGAAGGTTTTTTTTTTCGTTTAGGGGAGGAGAAATGGGAGAGGGGAGGTGAGGGTCGGTAGCTTTAAAGCCCTGGGAGCATTAGAAGCGACATTAGAAGCGACTAGTCGCTTCTAATGACCTTCACAACCAAAACAACGTCATTTTGATAAGTGGGGAAATTAGAAGCGACTAATGTCCCCGTAGGTAAAATTTTGGCGGAAGGGTTTTGGAGAAAAATAATTTGGGCATTAGAAGCAACATTTAGAAGCGACTAGTCGCTTCTAATGCCAATTTTCGACACTTAGTGAAATTTGAAATTTTGATAGAAGGATTTTGGAGCCAAATAATTTGGGCATTAGAAGCGACATTTAGAAGCGACTAGTCGCTTCTAATGTCTAGATATCTATACTTAGTGAAATTTTGGCGGAGAAATTTTGAAGCGAAATAATTCGGGCATCATAAGCGACATTAGAAGCGACTAGTCGCTTCTAATGCCCAAACATACTGAAATATTTGGCGCGGAGGGTGCGAGCCAATAATTTTTTTCTTTAGAAGCGATTAGTCGCTTCTAATATTTTGACTAGAACCATTAGAAGCGATCGCTTCTAAATCACAAAAATTCCTTTTTTTGGGAAAATTCGGGGTGTTTACATTAGAAGCGACTAGTCGCTTCTAATGCTAAAATGTCGCTTCTAATTCCCCCTGTCGCTTCTAACCGTATATTTTGTAGTAGTGCGATATAGTCCTATCTCTTTTTCATCGATTCGTCTAAGCTTTATCAATACTCCACCATGTAATCTAAGACGGAACCCTTCTTTAATACTAGAATTATATTTACTCATCGTGACGAGTCTCCACTGATATAGCCAGTTTGTGATCAAGATCCTCCAAGTTCAACCCGTGTCAAGAGAAGTCAATTTTTTCGTTATACTTCTCTTGATACATATAAGCCATAAACCTTGTTGCTCCCCTAGTGAAATATTTTTTCGATCGTTAACTTACTTCGAAAGTGCGCGCAATCAATCGTTCTGGAATCAACCCTTAAGTGAGTGAACATTAACCTTCTTTCAGGAAGGTTGGATTCTGTGTCTGTAACCCACTACCCACTCGCATCATGCTATGAGAAAACTCCCAAGACATAAGATGTGATTGACATAGTTAGCCTTTCAGTGAATGAGTCAAAGATCTCAGAAACATAATCCAGTGTGCATGATCAGTTCAGGAATTAGATCAAGTCTCATTGTGACCATCATAGTGGCCTTGGTTAGTGCGTCGTGACGGTCCTTAAACAACACATCTACCCCAAAGCCTGTCTAGGTCGTACACTTACCACAAGTGTAGAATGCTCCTACATAGTGATCAACATTCACTCATGTGTTCCAGATATATGATTTTAGATATAGCTTTCCAGGCGTATATCAGTCATCGACTATGTTTTAGCACACCGCCCGAACTCAGGTGCCCATCACGTGATATATTTTAATACAGAGGTTATGTAATTATGAATCTTTAATAAATCTTCATAAATAAAAAATAACCATTGCAATTCAAATAGATAATAAATGTCAAACTTTATTTTATTAATAATATCAACGATAATGTACATAAGTATCTTCAATTCCTAACATAGCACCCCATGTCAAACTCTCAATTGAACATAGAACATGTATTGAAGAAGAGAAACTACAAATTAGTGAGATACCTTATGCTAGTGTAGTTGAAAGCATCGTGTTTTCCATGATTTGTTCAAGACCTGACTTAGCACATTCAATGTTAGTAGAGTCATGTTAATAATGTTGGAAATTTATTTAACAATTTACATAATTAATTATATAGCATATCTAATAGGCAGAATTATACAATTAGATCTAACATATTAAAACAATTTTAATATATTAATTTTAACCTAGGCATTAAAAATAGTAAACATGTCAATAAACAATTTTATTAAAAACATGTGATCAACAATTGAGCAAACAAACTATCAACCTATATAAACCATTTATATTAATTCTTCCAAGTCGTTAGAAAGACTTACACGTGAGACAGTAAACTATCTCGTGCATGGCTCGCTATCGCCAGAATGTCTCGTCGGATTGCCTTGAAAGCTCGCCGGCCGGACAGGGCAAGGGAACTTGCCTGACAGAAACTTCGCCGGGTTGGGAAGTCGCCAGACTGGACTTGTGTGCCTGGGAGGGTTCGCCGGACATGGGAGATCTCGCCGGACAGGGGCCTGTGCATCAGTATCAGTCGTCGGGTCGGATGCCTGTGAATCACATAACCCAATATGAACACGTTATGATACCAACCGTCGGGTCGGATGTAACTATAAGTTAGCTATTTCCCGTTGGAAAATCAAATGTCATAAGGTGTCATATCAATTACGCATTCACTTCAGGATTTAGGTAAGTATCAAAGTATCCCTCGTATGTGATCTTGAAGTTTCGAGTAATTAAACGGTTTTACCTCGAGATTCTAAGTATCATTGGTCTTGTCCAATATCTTCTATAAGATATCAAGAATGAAACACAGAGTCATAACTCTCTATATCACAAGATAATATATCACGATTCATTTAAACAATCATTACTTAGATTCAATTGCTCTATCGATCTTAAGATTGCGAACATATGTTTAAACTAGTCACAAGGGGCTATCTTGTCAAGTCTGTACTTAACACCCCTTTCGTTGATGACAGTTTTAGAGCGTAACATTCATACATAAACACAAACATAAGAATAAAGAATGAATATTTAATTTTATTAATGTCTCAGCAAAATCAAATACAAAGTATCTGAATGTCTAATATCTCATTTGTGAGCACCAATCCGAACAAATAAAACCAGGGAAAGAACATTGATTTCTGTAAAATGTACTCTTAAATATATACCTAAGGGGTTCGCTTGTGCATATTGTTCGAAATATGCACATAGACAAATGTCAAAATTGAAGGCTTCTTGAATTTTGACTATACTCAGAGCATTTGACACTCGTAATTTATGAACATGATATGTGTTATAATATGTTGTAAAGCAGTAAGTTGGAAGTCTACACTATTATTGGTGATTGATACACCTTATCAACCATATCAAATGCATAAGAATATTAATTACTCTCACATTAATCAATTAATAATTATGATTTCTAAACAAGATTTTTGATTTACTAATTTAATATATATTACGAAAGAAATTAGGCAACCGATTCATAAGAAGTCGTTATAACACTCTCATGGAGTTTGGCTCAACTACAAAAAGCTCTGATCCAACGCGTGCTCCGTCTGCGTGCTTTGTCCGACCTGAGTACTCGAGGGTGACACCGTAGTCTTTCGAAATGTAATCTTCGAGACGAATAAGAAAGTTGAGGGGGTACTACTCAAACTCAGGTGCCCATTACGTGATTCAGTTTAATACGGAGGCTATATGGAATGATGAATGTTTAATAAACCTTAACACATAATAAATTAACCATTTCAATTCAAATAAATAATAAATGTCAAATTTTTATTTTATTAATAATATCAACGATAATTTACATTAACATCTTTTCGTGGGCAAGAATTGTTACTACAATCATTGATGCACTCTCGGCTACCAAAGCTTTGTTCAACCACTGTTTGGAACTGTGAAGATTTCGAAAATATCAAGAACAAAGAGCTGTTTGAAATTATGACGCACGTTAGATCAGAGTAGAGAATTGTTATGTTTTGATATAAATTAAGTAAAACTCTGATTTGTTATTTCAAGTGCCTAGTATATTTTTTTGGTCATTTTGGTTAGCTTAAAATATAAGTTGTAAAGTCTACAAGTTTTATGGTGTATAAATAGGACTTGGGGCTGATAAAAAAGTAGAGAGAAAATTATCAGATAAAAAAAATACAAAATTCATAGAAAAGAGAAATGAAAAATTGATATATATCAAGATTTATTATTCATTCTTGGTGAGTGTGAGTGAAACTTGTAATATGAATTTTATTTCATGGTGAAGTCGATCGTAAACTCCGACCGAGACTGGATATAGAAAATTTGCCGAACAAGGATAAATCGTTTGTGTTTTCATTGTCTAAAGTCAGAGTTAGATTCGATTTCTTGAAATTCAAGAACTTGCTCTTGAATATAAATAAAACATTTCCATAACACTATTAACGTTATTAACAAATATTTAAAAAATTTATTGATCAATATTGGCAATTACCAAACGAAGCATTTCTATGTTGATTTCTTTTGAGCTTCAGTTAAAATTTATATTATAATTTGAAATTTTGATTTAGTTTTACAAATTTATCGAAAAACAAGAATTAGTTATTTTTAATACCATTAAGGATTTTATTTTTGTTTTGTTGGACTGAGAAGACCATAGTAGAATGTTTCAAGAAAATCTGATTGACAAAATATGTGAATTTAGTTGCATAGTCGGGTGGTTCTCTCCAATAAAAAATATTTGACGAAAAAGGCGTTGAACAAATCCTCCCATGTGAAGATGCAGTCGGAAGGGAGAGATTCCAACCAACCACTTGGTCTGTCCCTTAGTGAAAATGAGAATAGTCGCGAACTGCATCCACGAGGAAACTATGAGAGTTTCAGTGACGGTAAAATAAATGCAATCATGTAACTATGAGAGTTTCAGTGACTAAGAGACAATGAAAAGTGTATGAACTGTTGATGAACAAATGTGATGAACGGGTATCTTCTCTAATCTTCCTCTTTCTCTTTGCTCTCTTCAATGTTGTGCTTTCCAATGATTATTCCCCTTTCCTCTTCTGTCCCTTTTTTAGGTTAAACAATCCACTTAAAGTCATGCATATTTTGCCTTAATTTGATCGAACAGTCCGAATCGTTGCAAACGTGTAAAATTTGGAAAGCCAAAATGAGGTCATCGTGCATATATGCAATTAACACTCAAACCATCAAATACTTAAGTTCTAGCCTTGATTCTTTGTCTAAGATCGTCTAATAATCACCTGTAAAATGCACTTATTAATTATAATTTCGAACCACGCGAGAATGTCATTCGTATCATGCTCAAGAGTATTTAGTATTTCACTATACCTGTTATTTACAAAATTATATAAACCCAAAGGTTTGATGAATGAAACGATGTCTTTTGCGACAATGGAAATTATTTTACAAGAAATGTATTACAATCTTTCTAATTATTTCCAGCCAAAAATGCGGAGAAGAGTTAGAGAAGAAACACACATAACTTGACTCCTGTCTTATTCCACCATACATATTCATTGATCCAGATGACAAATACGGCACAAGTAAACTGCGAGACCCGAATTTTGATGCATGGAAGTTAAGCACGCCTGTACTCGTCTCCACAGTCACCGATGACTCTGAGAAGATCTCTACCTTTTTCAGAGACTTCCTTGATGCTGTTTGTATCTTCTTCGTCAAGAGAGAGCGAGAAGATGGCATTGGCATCTTCTATGTGCTCCGACAATCCCAGCCTCACGCCGATCATCGATCCACCAACGCCAGGCTGAAAATGCCACAACAAAAACAAAGAAATCGTCACTCAAGATATAATTTTAATTTAGACAGCGCTCGGGTAGTTTGAAGTCATTTTACTTGATCTAGTATGTATTTCACGGCCACGGTTGGAATTGATACGCCATGTTTTGAAGCCACGCGCTTCAGTGTCTGAAGTACAACTTGGAACTGCTTCCAGTCTCCCCAAGCATCAACCATCTGCAACACGTACTTGTTATAGGTACTCACTGCTGTTGGAAATCCACGAAAAGAAAGCAGTAAAATGAACCCCCAAGACTGTGAAAACTATCTGACACTAATCCAAAAACAGGTTAAAATTGGAATATGATGAAGCCCTTTTTAGGTGTAGTTGTTGGGATTGGACCTCGGCCCAATCCGACAACAAAATTAATGTCACATTTCTCGTACCACAGGATTCTCGAGCCGGACCAACATGTTAGTTTCAACCGGACAAAATGCAAATTGTCGACAATAAATTTTAACTGACCCATTAAGGTCACCGAAACTCTTGACAACTTCCATATAGAGTTTGTGGACTCGATGCAGCTAAGACCGAAGAGTTTATGATAGTGCGTAATACAAGAGAAGGGTTTTGAAGGAATGCATACGCGCTTATACTTTTGGAGGGATGGCGTGTTTAATGGAGGACCTGCAAAGGGTATAGACAGGTTCGTGTCTAGGAACTTCTCCGATAAGAGACCGCCCATCACTGTGCCGTACCTGCACTTACAATATCACAAATTTTATAGAATAATGATGTTGAGCGACCAAACTCCACGAGAGACAAGATAGAGAGACGTTATGAGTTTAACTCCAGTAAGCTGACACAGCTCCGCCATCTTTTGTTGAGGACGCATATCGATGATCGAATGTTGCACCTAATTGATATATATATATATATATATATATATATATATATATATATATATATATATATATATATATATACATTTCTGAATTTTTAGCTGCGTACAAATTTGGGGCTGGCGGTAAAAGAGAAGGGGAAACGAATATTATGCTTCTACTATACCTGATTGCTTACGACAGGGATATTGTTTTCTATAATAATTTGGAGTCTTTCCGTGTCAAAATTCGTTAACGCGATCGTCTTAATTTTACCTGTTGCACAAGTTGTGTCAGAATGCTAATAAAATTGAATGGTGATATGTGGATTAACACCTTGCACATTACATCTACCTTCCTCTTTCAAATCAGTAAGGTGTTTTAGCGCATCAAGGTAGCCCCCGTTGGCATAATCCCACCTGACAAAAACAAAAAGCTACAAATCAGGTGAATAGAACAAAAAACTGAAACCTAGGAGTGTTTATGTTTGTTTGTTACCAATGAAACTGAAGCATGTCCAATGAAGCCACGTCCATTCTCTTACGCGACGTATCGATGTTTTGCCTCACATAGCTACTCGTCATCTTAACAGGTGACGGAACCCACTTTGTGAGACTGCACGACCAAAATATATTTGTTTTTTGTTGTTATAATCGTACCTCCCTCGGATATGAGTACTGATTATTATGCCATAAGAGTAAACAAAAGAAAAAAGGAAAAAGTACTTACCCTCGGACCTTTTCCAAGAACTCAGGTGGGCGCTCTCGGCGAACCTTGTTAATAAAGATCCCATACAGATCTTCAGCTGGTCCATCTATGAGGTCAAAGAAAATATTGAATTAAAAAGATAACAAGTATCTTGAAGTACTAATTTGGACATTAGAGAACCGAGTCGGTGGCTATGAAAAATGATTCCCTCTGCTAACCAACCACCTTCCAAATAAAAAATGTAACTCAGAACGTTCTAACTTCACTTCAAATTCACATCTTTGCATGACTAGTCAATAATCTTAGGAGCACAGAAGTTGGTTCCGTAAACAATCCCGTTTGGAAAACACTACACCGAAGAGCACACAAATTAACAGCAAGTCCAGGACTCAAGGATCGCACTCCACAAAGAAAAAAGAGAGCATATACTAAAATCTTCACCAGAGGAATCACACATCAAGAAATGTGCAATATGCATACATATATTTACTCATTTTTTTGGAGGATTCATCAAGCAGTGACAGTGTCAGTGTCATACATATATCAGCCATGTCAAAGGTAGCGAGCCCCGAATCGGCATATTTAAGCATCGAATCGACAGCTGTATCTCTCTCAATCCGACCCCACCCGCCACTCGTCTGCCACATCCCATTCACAATGCGGCATATCTCCAGCGAGTCACCGCCGTTCTTGACAACACACGATCTTTCCCCAGTCACGCACTCGATCAGCGATGACCCTTTTCTCCACTTACCTTCGTTAATTCTTTTGCCTGAGAGCTCGTTACCACTACCACCAAGCTTCAACTTTCCCGACCCTAGTTGGTTAAGCTGTAACAGCTTTGCCATTTCAAAATGGGAAGAAACTGAATACTCAACACTCTTTCTTACGTTATCCGCTTCTCTCCCTCTCTCTTTTATTTTCTTCATGAAACGGAAGGATTCAACTACTTGAAATTACAATTCTGCCCTTTTACTATTAATACGAACACCACGCAAAAGGAGAGAGTGGGAGACGACCACGTCGCAAAAGCAAAGAAACGACAGAACGTTTATGGACTCACAGTGGTCGGCCATGTCGAAGGTGGAGAGACCAGCGTCGGCGTAGCGGAGCATCGCGTCGACGGCGTCGTTCCGGTCGATTCTTCCCCAACCGCCGCTGGTTTGCCACATTCCATTTAGGACTCTGCAGATCTCCAACGAGTCGCCTCCGCTCTTAAGCGTCGTCGTGACTCGCTCCACAACCGATTCCGGGGCCGGGTTTGAGCAGAGTCTCACATGAGTCGACCTAGAAGGTGGATTCCGAGCGAAGCCGTGGAATTTGGCGGTGGTGGCGGTACTCATCGTTGTCGCTGACGCCATTTTGGAGAGGAGAAAGGAAACGTTTCGGGTTCGAAAAGGAGGGAAATAGCGAAACGTTTCAGAGGGTGGATAAGATGAGACGGGTTGTAGTGGAATCAGTTTAACGCGGGTATATGTAATTCAATATTTGTCCATGTTTTAAATACTATTATACCCCTTTTATTTGTTATTTTATTTTAAAGTTGCTATGCCTTTAAAAAATCTTAACGTGTGGTACTTATGATAGAGTATCACGTCATATCACGTGAGTTTCAATTAAGTGGTCGTGAGTTCGAACTCCACCTGCAACCAAATTGTTTAAAAATAATCTTAGATAATTTTTTTGTAATTATATTATAGTTAGATGCTATTTTTTCTGTTTTTTAAACGTTGTCAACTTGCTAGTTATTCAAATTGTAACAAAACAACGTTTATAAATGAGTTATAGCGTATAATTTATCATCTTGGTTAATTATAAAAGTTATATACGAGATTATTAAGTTAGTTGATGGTAAATTACACACTTTCACACAAAAACACATTACCATTGTACTGAGTAAGCACTTCTTTAAGTATTTTATAACTAGAGCAATTTAAAATTATGTATGAGAATATGTTAGAAAATAATAACTATGATAATTATGACCCTTAAATAACATTTGAGCTCATTTTCTTAAAAATGTTCAAAGCAACTCAAAATCGTATTAGAATCTCAGTACAATAACACTTAAGATAAGACAAGTTTTTGACGAAAATTCAAAAAACGAAGTGAAAAATATGATCGTAGACAAAAACACGTCTCTGGAGAGAGATATTTTGAAATTTGAAATTTGAAATTCAAGTTAGTAATTAATTTTGAAATATGATCGTTGTTTCTAGAAGTCACTACCCTGCAAAAATGACGAGTATTATCCGAAAGACGTGTCCAAGGGTCTGATGCGACAACAGTGGTCTGAGAAGATTGATAGGATGAACACAAATATGTTTGAGGTATAAATTAGATTAAACGTATTAATCAATTGTTTTATTCTTAAAAAATAATTTTTTTCTTCTAACCAATGTTGTTTTCTAGGACATGTCCAAACAGAATACAGCGAATCAAAAGAAGAAGACCACGAAGAGTCGACAAGGCACGATCTCATTTTTGGAGTATCGTCATAATCACGTAAGTATATTTTCATTCACTTTCAAATTACGTAAGTTATATATTATAGTTATAATTGTTGGAATAGGTCTAGGATGAAGAAAAATTTATCATTAATCATATTAATGGCGGAATATAAAAATTTCTTATACTAGTAAAACAATTTTTACTAACCTAGATAAAGAGCATATACATGTAATGAATTAAAAGCATTATTAAGCCTACTTGAATACGAACCATTTTTGTAGCTTGATCTTGAAGCGTCTTGAGGAAGGTGGATCTTCTTCCTTGGCTCGCTCGTCACCTTCACACCTAAAACGTGAACTCGAGAAACCTAAGGTTTCTATTACAAGAGTCTATAGAGGTTTAGAAGGATTTGTGTGTGGGCACAATTAAACAATATGACCCAAGAATAATTCTTGGATCATAAGCTAATTCTCTAAATCAAGTATGGATTTAGATGCAAAATAAAAAGAGTATTTTCTAGAGAGAGAGAGAGAGGGTCGGCCAAGAGTAAGAGAGAACAAAGCAAAAGCTTAACCTTACACATCTCTATGTGAGGCTCTATTTATAGGAGAAAGAAAAATCTATAAAGGTCAATTATTCATTCATGAAAGAATAATGTATTCATGACACAATATTTGTTTTTCCCTTCCCCTTTCTCTCTTAGGATGGCTGGCCATGTACTTGCCTTAGTGAGGAAATTTATTTCCTCACTTTTAGCACATTTGTTTCCTTCTCAAGGAAATTCATTTCCCTTTTCCTTTTGGGTAATTATCCTTATAATTAAAGGGAAATAATTATCCTTGCAATTATCCCATTTGGACTATAAGACTATTGAATATCATAAATCCTCAATCAAACTAAAAAGGAATGAATGAACGTTTCAACTTTTATTAATTTAATCAGTAAATTACAATATGGCCTTTACAAAGATTTATATATTACATTAATATGTAAATAAACAATCTTCTTGTGGGCATCTCTGCCAACAAACTCCCACTTGACTAAAAAAAGATGAGAGTAGTCCTTCATGCCTAATCTGTTGGGATTGGTACCCACAAACGAGATACTAGACATTGAAATACTTTATGTATTTAATTTTTGCTGAAACATTGATATTAATAAATGTTCATTCTTTTGAAGATTGTGTTTAGATATGTTTAGCTATGCTCTGAAAATGTCATCAACGAAAAGGGTGCTAAGTACAGACTTGACAAGATAGCCCCTTGTGACTAGTTTGAAACATTTGTTCGCAATCTAAAGATCGATAGAGCAATCGAGTCTTAGTAATGATTGTATGGATGAATCATGATATCTCATCTTTTGATATAGAGAGTTGTGACTCTATGATTCATGCTTGGTATCTTATAGAAGATATTGAACAAGACCAGTGATACTTAGAAGCTCGAGATAAAACTGTTTAAACACTCGAAGCTTCAAGATCACAACTAAAGGGGATTATGATACTTACTTTAATCCTGAAGTGAATATGTAATTGACATTAAACTTTGTGAACATTTGATTCGTCAATGGGAAATGGCTAAGTTTTAGTTCCATATGACCCGACTATTGGGGTCGCAAGGATTTGATGTTGGGTTACATGATTCACAGATATGGAATTCATGTTGTAACAATGCGAATATGCATTAGTATCACACTATGCTTTGTTATGAGAGTGTGAATGAATAAACCCGGCCACGTATTCATTGAATGAGTTCATTCTTTGATTAAAACATGTGACATGTAAAAACATCTCACTTTATGTTTTTCTCATTCACAAATAACAAAGGAGTTAGTGAAATAATAACTCAAGAGGTAAAACAATAATTTTACATTTCCTCTTAGTTATTGATACACATGAAGGGTAATATCGTAAGATACTCCGTGGATCGTGTGAGAAATGGTTTTATCACATCAAACATAAAATATGCGCATATGAACAGAGAGATTGTCAATATTGGTACTTTAGTGGAATCGACCAATATTAAGAATTAAAAGACGGAAAATGTTTGTGAACTTTTGTTTCCGATCTTTATTCTAAAGCTTCGTTCATGTGGGTCCATGAGGTGTCAATGATAGACACTTGGAAGAGATTAAAAGAACTGGAATTGTTGATTTACTCATTAAGTATAAATTGTGATTTATACCGAGAAAATTATTTTCTTATAACTCAATAAATAATTGGTTATTTGTTTTTGGTTATTGAATCGTAGAGTATTATTATTATGTTGATAATAATACACTCGAGTGATTTGATAAAAGAAGAAAATAAATAGTTTCTCATTTCGTAGTTATTTGATAACGATGAAATAATTTTAATGATGTGTCATTAAATATAATGAAAGTTCTAAATTGATTTTAGAAAATAAATCAAATATATTTGGGATCAAAATGAAAGAATTTTGGACGAGCAGGAGAGAGGGAGTTGGCCGAATTGGGTCATGGGTTTGACCCAGCTTAAGCCCATTTATAACTGTATAGATAGAAGCTTAAAAAAACCCTAATTACTTAATCCCAACCCTAGTTAATTTTCGGCAACCTCTCTCGCTCTCCCTAGAGATACTCGGCCGAAATCCCAAGAAAGAACAAGAGAGAAAATCGTTTTCAATTCTTCTTCTTTAATTCCTAATCGTTCTTGAAAGCCCACCCTTTCAATCTCAATAATTCCTCTTGTATTATTGTTCATTTCCCACTCGTGGTGTTTGATTTGTTTTGTGTTGTTTTATTGATTTAAAAATTGTTTTTAAAAACATATAGAAAGCCAAAAATCCAATTTTAGGTTTCAATCCGGCGAGGGACCCATCCCAGGACGTTCAGCGTCCAATCCGGCGAGTTTTGCCCTTCCAGCGCCATTCCGGCGACTCCAGCCCGGCGAGGTAAATCCGGCGAACCAATCCAGCGAGGGGATTCCAATCGCGCAGGTCCCGGCGAGGTCAATCCACCGAGGCGTCCTAGCGATATCCAGTCCGGCGAGGGCTTCTTCATCACGTAGGTCCCGGCGAGGCTCCCAGTCCGGCGAGCGTGCGATCCGGCGAGATCTCCCTGTCAGGCGAGTTTCCCGCGCGGCGAAGGTCGCCTATCCCGTGAGCGACCAATCCGGCGAGGCGCCCCAGTTCGGCGAGCATCATGTGAGGCGAAAAATCCCAGTCCGACGAAGCCTCCCCCAGGCGCCCATTCCGGCGAACCTCCCCAGTCCGGCGAAGGTGTTCCCAGGCAATCCAGCGAGCGTTTTCGATGTGACGTGGCATTCCGATGATAGCGAGCAACGTCAAGGTTGTTTACAACCTTAAATGTGAGTAACTCTTAATTTATTAAATAGCTATAAATTATATAAATTGTTATATAGGATGTTTAGCTTATTTAATTGTTGAGTGTTGTGTTTAATAAATTGTTTCTAATGACGTAATAAATTTTAATGCCTTAGCTTGTTTAAATATATTAAAATTGGTTTTAATATATTAGATCTAATTATAATTTTCCGCCACATAAGATGTGTATTATAATTAATATTGAAAACTGTTAAATAATTTCCAACAAATGGTATCAGAGCTAGATAAAGGCATTAAAATTTAGATTTAATGACTAGTTTCGAAATTTGTTTGACTAGTTGGTGTTGACGTTTTTGTATGATTGTTTGTTTGCACTATGAATGCTTTGTGTATGTGTTTGTGATTGTGAATGGATCCTCATTTGATATGGCTCTAGGATGTTTGCTCCGGTTATCGTCCCGAAATTTAAATTTATTTATGTAAAGTGTGAGCCTCAATTAGCGAGGACATTTAAATTGTAATTTATTTTTGTTGTAATTCGACGATGAGAATACAAGATGGCAGCACCTCGGGATTGGCCGCACGTTGGAGAATGTGTGGGGGCTAACCCGAAACATCCGATGATGCGTCATTGAAGAAGAAGATTAAATTGTTTAATTTTATTCTTTTTGTTTTTAAAGGGTTGTATTTAAAAATGGGCCTATTGATGAGTTAATTATTTTAAATATTCGATATTTAATTTGTTTTTACTCATTGCATATAACACTCACATGTCATATATGATAGAACGCCAACATCATTTTAAAATGAAATCGTTCATAAAGTTTATAATTAACAAAAGTTATAAAATGATTATAAACTATTATCAAAGAATATGATTCTTTGCAAAAACTAAGTGGGAGAGTTGTTTATCGTTGAAGCAACCCAAGGTCCCCGACACGAGTGAAATTAATTAAATATGTGATGAACTAAGAGTCACACATAGTGGCCCTCCCTTCAATGGGAGTACTTCGGAAGTATTTAATTAATCTCACTGTTCAAGAACTAAGCCTAAAAGAGAAACTTTGAAACGGGGTCTCCACATAGGTGAACCGTCTTCAAAGTGACTTGAGTGAGGGCCCACGTGTCGGTTGCACACTTAGACTTATGTATTAGAGCCCCTGCGTTAAAAATAAGTGACCAAATATTTATGGTAATTAGTGAGAACTAGAAGTTGTGACTTCTTGGATGGTTCGAACTAAGTAGTGATGTGTCACGACTGTGAAAGGAGGTTAATTACGGTTTCCCCATAGGAAAAGTAATTAACTATTGTTGTTCACAATACCATGAATTATTTATTTTAGGATTGTTCATGCATGCATATAATTCGAAAATATAGCACATACTAAAATCATTTATTTTATCAATTTTTTTCAGCAAAATGTCTTTTAATCCATTTCAAACGATTTTAAGTTCTAATAAACTCGAGGGTGAGAATTACGTTGACTGGAAACGTAACCTCGACATCGTATTGATGGTAGAGAAGCACAAGTATGTTCTCACGACCCCATGTCCTCTTGCTCCGAGTGCTGACTCGAGTAAGGAAGACAAGGACGCCTATGATGCGTGGATGAGATCTGACGAGATTGGTCGATGCTACATTTTGGCATCGATGAACAATGTGTTGCAACAATCTCATCGATATATCTCCACTGCATATGACATCTTGTTCAACCTTCATGAGATGTTCGGATGTCATGGGCGTCAGGCAAGGCAGCAAGCTATTCGCAGTTTCATGAACTGTAGGATGAAACAAGGATCTTCGGTTCGGGAACACATGCTATTGATCATGGGTCACCTGAACGATATGGAGATCCTTGGTTTAGAGATTGACGGAGAAACCAAGATTGACATGATCTTGGAGACTCCAACGGAATCTTTTGATAGCTTCCGTCTGAACTACTCTATGAACAAGCTCAATTACGTTGTGACTGAGCTTATGAAGGAGTTGCAGACTGCCGAGGGACTTCTCCCTAAGAACAAGAAGAAGTCGGGAGAGCTCAATGTTGTTGAACACAGAGCATCGACCTCTTGTTATAAAAGGATGATAAAGAGGCCCAAAAACGCCAACCGAACGGGTTCCAAGAAGCCTTGCAAGAAGGCTGTGGATGCTAAGGGAAAAGGCATTGCAAAGGTGGACAAGTCTGAACACAAGGGTCACCATTGCGGAGAGGTTGGCCACTAGCGGAGGAACTGTCCTACCTACCTCAAGAGTGTCAAGGGGAAATGTATAATCTTTGTTACTCAAGTTTGTTATACCACAAAAAAGGCATCGCCCTGGATTCTTGATTGCAGGGCGTCTGAACCATGTTGTGTGTAATTTGAATGGTTTTAGGAAAACCAGGAGCTTAGGTGACAGAGAGTTCCGATTCAACTGGGGTGATGGAACGAAGGTCGGAGCAAGATCTGTCAGGACCATGAAACTCAAGCTTGGAAAGGAAACTTTATTACTGAATAATGTTTATTATGTTCCGGATTTTTGCAAGAATTTGATTTCATTTGGTCGTTTAGAAGAGCAAGGTTTCAATTTTAAGATCAATAACGGTATTGAGATTTTTATTGGTGATTGTTTTATTACTAAAGCTCAACGTGTGGATTCTATTTATTATTTATATCCTGTTGAGCCGAAAATCTTAGACACCGAGGTAAATAGTGAGTCACTTAGGAAGCATAAGACGTTTCATACTGATGAAACTGATGACACATATCTATGGCACCTACGTTTTGGACATATTAGCCTGGATAGGATCAAGAGATTAACAAAGGATGGTCCTTTAGAATCTCTACACGTAGGATGTCTTCCTACATGTGAATCCTGTCTTGAAGGCAAGATGACCAAGAGATCTTTCTCAACAAAGGGTCTAAGGACCGCGCAAGTATTGGAACTTGTACATAGTGATGTATGTGGTCCAATAAACATCCAGGCAAGAGGGGGTTACGAATATTTTGTGACCTTCACTTATGAATACTCTAGGTTTGGTCATATCTACCTTATGCGACATAAGTCAGATACTTTTGAAATGTTCAAACAGTATAAGGCTTTAGTTGAAAAGCAGACGGAGAAACAGATCAAAACCCTTAGATCAGATCGAGGGGGAGAGTACTTGTTTGGAGAGTTCGAAGAATTTCTTAGGGAAGAAGGTATTCATTCTCAGCTTACAGCACCTGGAACCCCGCAGCAAAACGATGTGTCAGAGAGAAGGAATCGAACTCTGTTAGATATGGTGAGGTCGATGATGAGTTACTCATCGTTTCCTAATTCGTTCTGGGGATATGCTCTAGAAACAGCTGCTTACATTCTGAACCAGGTCCCATCCAAAACGGTACCTGGCACACCCTATGAAAGATGGAGTGGTAGAAAATCCATTTTACACCATACTCGCATCTGGGGTTGTCCAGCACATGTGCTGAGACAAAAGACTAGCAAGCTGGCTAGTCATTTAGAAGTATGCCTTTTCGTGGGATATTCCAAGGAGAGCAAATGGTACATCTTCTATAGTGCTGCTGATCAGAAAACGTTCGTTAGCACGAACGCTAGGTGTTTGGAAGCAGATTATATGAAGAATTCAGTATCGAGAAGCAGACTTGTGCTAAAGGAACTGTTGGGTGAAGTAGTTGGTACTTCACAAGATAGGATGGATCCTATTCCAACAGTGGGAGAACCACACTCGGAACCTGCGACTCCTGCGCTTCGTCGTAGTAATAGAGTTGTAAGACAACCTGTTCGATACATAGGTATCGGAGAATCTTTTACTGCAGTCGCATACAATGAAGAAGATGATCCGGTATCATTTTCTCAAGCAATGCAGAGTTTCGAGGCAAACCTATGGCATGAAGCCATGAACGTTGAAATGCATTCGATGTATGTCAACGAGTTCTGGAAGCTTGTAGATCTGCCTGAAGGCATTAAGCCTGTTGGCTGTAAATGGATCTACAAGAAAAAGAGAGGACTGGATGGAAATGTTGAGACATTTAAGCCACGACTTGTGGCGAAAGGGTTCACTCAGAAAGAAGGTATCGATTATGAAGATACCTTCTCGCCAATCGCTATGCTGAAGTCCATCCGCACTCTCTTATCCATTGCTGCAGCTCTAGATTATGAAATCTGGCAAATGGATGTCAAGACTGCATTTTTGAATAGCAATATTGACGAGCGCATTTATATGGCTCAACCAGACGGGTTCATGGAGAAAGGCCAACAGTGCAAGGTTTGTGAGTTGCTCAAGTCCATTTATGGACTGAAGCAAGCATCTAGGTCGTGGAATATTAGATTCGACGAGACTGTGAAGAGCTACGGCTTTGATCAGTCAGTAGATGAGCCATGCGTTTATAAGATGATAAAGAATGACAAGGTGGTTTTCTTAGTCCTTTATGTGGACGACATACTACTCATTGGGAATGATGTAGGGAAGTTGTCAGAGGTTAAAGTCTGTCTGTCAAAGCAATTTGAGATGAAAGATCTTGGAGAGGCAACTTACATTTTGGGTATTCAGATCTTTAGAGATCGTAAGAATCGAAAGCTAGCGCTCTCTCAAGCATCTTATACTGATAAGATCATGGATCGCTTCAGTATGCAGGACTCCAAGAAAGGACAACTACCTTTCAGACATGGAGTACATCTCTCAAGTGAGTAGTCTCCCAAGACACCTCAAGAAGTTGAGGACATGAGACACATTCCTTACGCTTCAGCCGTAGGAAGTCTCATGTATTCTATGCTTTGCACGAGACCAGACATTTGCTAAGCAGTAGGCGTGGTGAGCATATTTCAGTCTAACCCTGGACCCGAGCACTAGGTTGCTGTCAAGCATGTTCTCAAGTATCTTCGGAGAACGAGAAACTATATGCTTGCGTATTCAGGTGGTGACATGAATATGACGAGATATACCGACTCCGACTTTCAGGCGGACAAAAATTCCAAGAAGTCCACATCAAGGTCTGTGTTCACCCTAAACGGTGGATCCGTGGTTTGGAGGAGTATCAAGCAATCTTGTGTTGCTGACTCGACCATGGAAGCCGAGTATGTGGCAGCTTGTGAAGCTGCAAAGGAGGCTGTGTGGCTGAGGAAATTCCTTATGTACTTGGAAGTTGTTCCAAGTGCAAGCGAACCTATTACACATTATTGTGATAATAGTGGGGCAGTCGCTAATTGTAAGGAGCCAAGAAGTAACAAGCGTTCTAAACACATAGAGCGCAAGTATCACCTGGTTCGAGATATCGTTCACAGAGGGGATGCTGAAGTCATGAAGATCTCAACGTTGGACAACCTTGCTGATCCCTTCACGAACCTTTAACGAGTAAAGTCTTCGAGGGACACCTAGAAGGATTGGGACTGGAGGATCATTCGCATCTCCTTTGAGTCAAGTGGGAGTTTGTTGGGATTGGTCTCCACAAAGGAGATATTAGACATTGAAATACTTTATGTATTTAATTTTTGCTGAAACATTGATATTAATAAATATTCATTCTTTTGAAGATTGTGTTTAGATATATTTAGCTATGCTCTGAAACTGTAACCAACGAAAAGGGTGCTAAGTACAGACTTGACAAGATAGCCCATTGTGACTAGTTTGAAACATTTGATCGCAATCTAAAGATCGATAGAGAAATCGAGTCTTAGTAATGATTGTATGGATAAATCATGATATCTCATCTTGTGATATAGAGAGTTGTGACTCTATGGTTCATGCTTGGTATCTTATAGAAGATATTGAACATGACCAGTGATACTTAGAAGCTCGAGATAAAACTGTTTAAACACTCGAAGCTTCAAAATCACAACTAAAAAGGTATTATGATACTTACCTTAATCCTGAAGTGAATATGTAATTGACATTACACTTTGTGACATTTGATTCGTCAATGGGCAATGGATAAGTTTTAGTTGCATATGACCCGACTGTTGGTGTCACATGGATGTGATGTTGGGTTACATGATTCACAGATATGGAATTCATGTTGTAACAAGTTAAAGTACATTTTAAACAAGTTAACGTACGTTTTTAACAAGTTAAAGTTACGTTTTGACAAGTTGAAGTACGTTTTTTACAAGTTAAAGTACGTTTTTTACAAGTTAAAGTTACGTATTGACAAGTTAAAGTACGTTTTTTACAAGTTGAAGTTACGTTTTGACAAGTTAAATTACGTTTTTAACAAGTTAAACTTACGTTTTGACAAATTAAAGTTTCGATTTGACAAGTTAAATAGGTTTTTACAAGTAAAAGTACATGTTTTACAAGTTGAATAACGTTTTTACAAGTTGAAGTATATTTTTTACAAGTGAATGTATGTTTTTAACAAGTTAAACTTAAGTTTTAACAAGTTCAACTTTCGTTTTGACAAGTTAAAGTACGTTTTTTACAAGTTAAAGTTACGTATTGACAAGTTAAAGTACGTTTTTTACAAGTTAAAGTACGTTTTTTCCAAGTTAAAGTATGATTTTCACAAGTTAAAGTTACGTTTTGACAAGTTAAAGTTATATTTTGATAAGTTAAATTACGTTTTTAACAAGTTAAAGAACGTTTTTAACAAGTTAAAGTACGTTTTTAACAAGTTAAAGTACATTTTAAACAAGTTAACGTACTTTTTAACAAGTTAAAGTTACGTTTTGACAAGTTGAAGTACGTTTTTTACAAGTTAAAGTACGTTTTTTACAAGTTAAAGTTACGTATTGACAAGTTAAAGTACGTTTTTTACAAGTTAAAGTACGTTTTTTACAAGTTCAAGTACAATTTTTACAAGTTAAACTATGTTTTCTACAAGTTCAAGTATGTTTTTAACAAGTTAAAGTTACGTTTTGACATGTTAAAGTTATATTTTGACACGTTAAAATACGTTTTTTACAAATTAAAATACGTTTTACAAGTTGAAGTTGTTGGGATTGGTGCCCACAAAGGAGATATTAGACATTAAGATACTTTATGTATTTATATTTTGTTGAAACATTGATATTAATAAATGTTCATTCTTTATAAGACTGTGTTTAGTTATGTTTAAGCTATGCTCTGAAACTGTCATCAACGAAAAGGGTGTTAAGTACAGACTTGACAAGATAACCCCTTATGACAAGTTTGAAACCATTTGTTCGCAATCTAAAGATCGATAGAGCAATCGAATCTTATTATTGATTGTTGGCATGAATCATGATATCTCATCTTGTGATATAGAGAGTTGTGACTCTATGATTCATACTGAGTATTTTATAGAAGATACTGAACAAGACCAGTGACACTTAGAAGCTCGAGACAAAACTGTTTACACACTCGAAACTTCAAGTTCACAACTAAAGGAGTATTATGATACCTACCTTAATCCTGAAGTGAATATGTAATTGACATTGCACTTTGTGACATTTGATTCGTCAATGGGCAATGACTAAATTTTAGTTGCATCTGACCCGACTGTTGGTGTCACAAGGATGCAATGTTGGGTTACATGATTCACAGATATGGAATTCATGTAACAACAATGCAAATGCATTAGTATCACACTATGCTTTGTTATGAGAGTGTGAATGAATAAACCTGGCCAGGTATTCATTGAATGAGTTCATTCTTTGAGTAAACATGTGACATGTAAATACATCTCACTTTATGTTTTTCTCATTCACAAATAACAAAGGAGTTAGTGAAATAATAACTATAAAAGGTAAAACAGTAATTTTACATTCCTCTTAGTTACTGATACACATGAAGGGTAATATCGTAAGATACTCTGTGGATCGTGTGAGAAATGGTTTTATCACATCAAACATAAAATGTGCGCATATGAACAGAGAGATTGTCAATATTAGTCCTTTAGTGGAATCGACCAATATTAAGAATTAAAAGACGGAAAAGGTTTGTGAACTTTTGTTTCCGATCTTTATTCTAAAGCTTCGTTCATGTGGGTCCATGAGGTGTCAATGATAGACACTTGGAAGAGATTAAAAGAACTGGAATTGTTGATTTACTCATTAAGTATAAATTGTGATTTATACAGAGAAAATTATTTTCTTATAACTCAATAAATAATTGGTTATTTGTTTTTGGTTATTGAATCATAGAGTATTATTATTATGTCGATAATAATACACTCGAGTGATTTGATAAAAGAAGAAAATAAATAGTTTCTCATTTCGTAGTTATTTGATAACTATGAAATAATTTTAATGATGTGTCATTAAATATAATGAAAGTTCTAAATTGATTTTAGAAAATAAATCAAATATATTTGGGATCAAAATGAAAGAATTTTGGACGAGCAGGAGAGAGGGAGTTGGCCGAATTGGGTCATGGGTTTGACCCAGCTTAAGCCCATTTATAACTGTATAAATAGAAGCTTAAAAAAACCCTAATTACTTAATCCCAACCCTTTTTCGGCAACCTCTCTTCTCTCCCTAGAGATACTCGGCCGAAATCCCAAGAAAGAACAAGAGAGAAAATTGTTTTCAATTCTTCTTCCTTAATTCCTAATCGTTCTTGAAAGCCCACCCTTTCAATCTCAATAATTCCTCTTGTATTATTGTTGATTTTCTACTCGTGGTGTTTGATTTGTTTTATGCTGTTTTATTGATTTTAAAATTGTTTTTAAAAACATATAGAAAACCAAAAATCCAATTTTAGGTTTCAATCCGGCGAGGAACCCTTCCCAGGAAGTTCAGCGTCCAATCCGGTGAGTTTTGCCCTTCCAGCGCCATTCCGACGACTCCAGCCCGGCGAGGCCAATCCGGCGAACCAATCCGGCGAGGCCAATCCGGCGAACCAATCCGGCGAGGGGATTCCAATCTGGCGAGGGGAATCCAGTCAGGCGAGGCGAGTTTGGCGAGGTCAATCTGGCGAGGCGTCCCATCGATCTCCAGTCCGGCGAGGGCTTCTTCATCGTGCAGGTCCCGGCGAGGCTCCCAGTCCGGCGAGCGTGCGATCCGGCGAGATCTCCCTGTCAAGCGAGTTTCCCGCGCGGCGAAGCTCGCCTATCAGGCAAGCGCCCAGTCTGGCGAGCATCCTGTGAGGCGACAAATCCCAATCTGACGAAGCCTCCCGCAGGCGCCCATTCCGGCGAACCTCCCCAGTCCGGCGAAGGTGTTCCCAGGCAATCCGGCGAGCGTTTTCCAGCGTTTTTGACGTGACGTGGCATTCCGACGATAGAGAGCAACGTCAAGGTTGTTCACAACCTTAGATGTGAGTAACTCTTAATTTATTAAATATCTATAAATTATATAAATTGTTATATAGGTTGTTTAGCTTATTTAATTGTTGAGTGTTGTGTTTTATAAATTGTTTATAATGACGTAATAAATTTTAATGCCTTAGGTTAGGTTGTTTAAATATATTAAAATTGGTTTTAATATAGTAGATCTAATTATAATTTTCCGCCACATAAGATTTGTATTATAATTAATATTGTTTAAAATTGTTAAATAATTTCCAACATAATCCGTCTCGATGTTGGTCGAAGACCTTGTTGGATAGGGCCTTGATAAAAGGATCTGCAAGGTTGTCCACTGTTGAAATCTTCTTCACCTTCACGTCTCCATGCTGCAAAATCTCTCTAATCAAATGGTATTTCCTCTCAATATGCTTAGATCGCTTATGGCTTCTAGGTTCCTTTGAGTTAGCAACAGCCCCACTATTATCATAATAAAGTGTCATGGGGTCGTTAACATTTGGAACAACTTTCAAATACTTAAGGAATTTTCTAAGCCATACAGCCTCTTTGGATGCTTCACAAGCAGCCACATATTCTGCTTCCATGGTGGAGTCAGCAATGCAAGATTGCTTGATACTCCTCCAAACAAAAGATCCACCATTCAGGTTGAACATAGATCCTGAAGTGGACTTCCTGGAATCCTTATCCGCCTGAAAGTTGGAATCGGTATACCCCATCATAGTCAGGTCAGTACCTGAATATGTAAGCATCAAGTTCCTAGTTCTCCGAAGATACTTAAGACCATGCTTAACAGCAATCCAGTGCTCGGGTCTAGGATTTGATTAGAAACGGCTAACTACGCCACCGACGAAACATATATCCGGTCTAGTGCACAGCATAACATACATGAGACTTCGTACGGCTGAAGCATAGGGAATTTTTCTCACGTCCTCAATCTCTTGTGCAGTCTTGGGAGACTGGTCCTTAGAGAGTGAAACTACATGTCTAAAGGGGTTTTGACCCTTCTTGGAGTTCTGCATGGAAAAGCGATCTATCACCTTATCTATATAAGATGCTTGGGAGAGCGACAGGGTCCGGTTCTTTCAATCTCGAAAGATCTGAATCCCCAAAATGTATGCAGCTTCCCCTAGATCCTTCATATTAAACTGCTTAGCTAACCAGATTTTAACGTCAGATAATTTACCTACATCATTTCTAGTGAGTAGTATATCATCGACATATAATACCAGAAACACAACCTTGCCCTCGTGTATCAATTTATAGACACAAGGTTCAACTATCGACTGTTCAAAACCGAAGCTTTTAACAATATCATCGAATATGATATTCCATGATCTAGATGATTGCTTTAATCCATAAATGGCTATAGGAAACAGAGTCATTGCTTGGCTATAGGAAACAGAGTCATCCATGTCAACGACGGCTACGAGAGTATCGCCATAAGACATGTACCTGTCTGGCTTTTCAGAAACCCTCCCACTACGTCGAAGTACTACTTGACGAGGTTCTGAATTGTTAGGTTGCGTTTCAGTTGGGGTAAGAACAGTTCTTACAGATGAGATGGAAGCATCCTCACCCAACTTTTCTTCAAGCACAATTTTGCTTATAGGTTTCGTATTCTTCATATAGTCCTCCTCAAGGAAACGAGCATTAGTGCTGATAAACGTTTTGTCGTCCTCGGGACTATAGAATGTGAAACCTTTGGTTTCCTTTGGATATCAAACGAACACGCATAATTCTGACCTACTAGCCAACTTGCTAGTCTTTTGCTTTAGCACATGTGCAGGGCAACCCCATATTATGATGTGGCTCAAACTTGCTTTACGCCCAGTCCATCGTTCATAAGGAGTACCAGGGACCGGCTTAGATAGAACTTGGTTCAGAATATATGCTGCAGTTTCGAGGGCATACCCCCAAAAGGAATTAGCGAGTGATCTAACCATATCTATCAAAGTTCGATTCCTTCTCTCTGACACTCCGTTTTGTTGAGGTGTACCAGGTACAGTAAGCTGAGAAGGGTTTCGATTCCGTCTTCAGACAAGTACTCACCACCTCGATCAGATCGAAGGGTTTTGATCTGTTTTCCAGTCTTCGACCTTTATCAGAGAAAGGTCGTTTGGTCATTTTTCCTTCTATACAGGATTCACAAGTCGGTATGAGCCTATTACAGAAGCATTGAGTGGACCATCCATCACAAGTCTCTTAATCTTATCTAGACTAATATGACCAAGTCTTAAGTGCCAGAGATATGTTGATTTTATTAGATCAGAAGAGTCATGAAGTTTGATCCTCTTGGGTTCCCTAATTAGATCATTATCTATTTTAATGTCTAATAGCAAAGGTTGTGTTGGATAAAGATAGTATAAACCAATCTTTAAACATGCATCAGTGAAAAATGAATTGGAAGAAGTAATACGAATTCCATTATCAATAAACTTTAAATAATAATTCTGCTCAACAATTTGAGCTACTAATATTAAGTTTTTCCCAAAGGAAGGAACATAATACACATTATTCAAATTTAAAATTTTGTCTTTGAAAGACAGTGTCACGGATCCCACAGCCTTAGCAGACACCAAGCTCCCATCACCCCACTTGAAGCAGAATTCACCATCCTTTAAACTTTTGCTTTTCCTGAACCTATTCAAGGAAAAACTAATTTGGATAGTAGCAGTGGAGTCAATAATCCACGATGATACATTATCAGCTACTAAACAAGCTTCAGTAATCAGTATAACACTTCTCCCTTCAGTCTTGAGGTAGGCAGAACAGTTTCTATGCAGAGTCCCTCAGCGGTGTGAATCTCCTCCATCAGCTCGGTAACAGTGTACCCTAGCTTATTGACGGAGTAGTTCAGCTTGAGAGTATCAAAATATTCAAGGAGAGTTTCCAAGATCATATATATATTGGTTTCTCCATTAATCTCAGATCCAAGGATTTCCATGTCATTGAGATAACTTATGATCAATATCATGTTTTCTCTAACAGGAGTCCTAGCTTTCATATGAATGTTCACAAACTGTCAAACCGCTTGTTATCTAGCCTGGCGCCTTTGCCCTTCAAACATGTCATAGAGATTGAAGAGCATGGTTTACGCCGAATCAATATCACGATGATGTTGTAGCAACATATTGTTCATCGATGCTAAAACATAGCATCTCACAATCTCATCTGATCGGATTCAGGCTACTAGGGCGCCCTTGTCCTCTTGAGTCGAATCATTATTCGTTTCAGGAGGACATGGGGTGGTGAGTACCTAATTGTGCTTTTCCTTCGAAAGGACGATGTCTAGGTTATGTTTCTTATTTACGTAGTTTTCCGTTCCAGTTAATTCGAGGAAAGGATGATTGAGAAAATGTTTAGAGACATGTTGCTGATAGTTGAAACAATTTATGATTAGTCTTTTTGTTTAGGATTTTAAGTTTAATTTTATTTAGACAAGAATAAGTCCAAAGGTGTTATGAACAGAATGACACTTTACTCCTTCGAGGGAAGGCCGCAAAGAGTCGTCTTTCATAAGTAAATGACACATCATTAATGCATAGTCATGATGTCAATACACCAGGGTTTGACTAGCCACCTTATTAAAAATTTGATCACTCAAAACTTTTCGCAGGGCCTCGAGGGAGGATTACTAGAGTTTGAGTCTAAGTGTGTAACCAACAACATAGTTCAACAAGATCTACTTTGAAAACAATCTGCCGAGGGGAGGCCTTGTCTCATCGTTTCACTTAAGAACGTAACTATAAAAGCAATGTTAGGAGCAATGCGTCTATGAGTACTCTCATTTAAGAGAGGGCCACGAGGGTGACTCTTAGTCCGGAGACATGTGAACTTCACATTAGTGTTGGGGATCGCGGGTTGTAAACAATAAATACAGCCCTCCCACTTAGTTTTTAGGAAAAATAAGGGGATCCTGGATTGCAAACAAGTGCAATCCTCCCACTTAATTTTTGAAAAAAGGCACGTTTAATCTTGTACATATAGGAAACATATTTCCATTAGCAAAGAGAGATAGAGTGGATCACTAGAAAAAGAACCCTAAAATCGATATTTGTGAGGGGAGAGCAGTGTTAATGCACTAAGGCACAAGGAACATACTCGGATCTTGTTGTCTATTAATTTATTTTTCCTAAGGAAAGTGTGTGAGATTAATAAATCTTCACTTTTGCACTTGAAAGTTTTTGAGATTAAAAATCTCCTAAAACTAATATCTTCATCTTCATGACATCTTCCTTCAAGGCGTCTTCATGGTGGTTGAGCGCGAGAACGTCGGAGAACCACGATAGCATTGAGAAGAGGGGAGAAGGCTTGGAGTCGCAAAATCCGGATTTAAAAATCTGGACTCGCGGACTGCCGTACACCTCAGACTTAAAAGGTCATAAATGACACATTCGGTATCTGATTAAGCTGAAACCAATTGCATTGGATAGCTAACTTCTGTACCTTTAATTTGGTTTAAGAACCACTAATTTTAAAGGTTTGAGCAAAGAGTTATGCCCGTTTTACTGAGCCATAACAATTTGTACAGAATTTGAAAAACAGTTAAAAAATATGTCGGATCTAGGTGTAAAGAGAAAGAGGTTTATTGAAACATTTTAATTGTATGTTTTGATTTCAATTGTGTGTTATATTAACATGTTAATAATTAAACACAATATAAAATAAACAACATAAATATAAAACATTCAATAACAAATTTAAACTAGAAGTGCAATAAACTAGTTTAAACTATGTACACAAATTTTCTAACTTGTCAAAATATGGATTTTGAGTATGCTAAACATAAAATAATTAAAAACTGTTTTTAATCTAGTCTTTGAAAAACCATTATTCAAGCAATTTTAGAAAACGATTTTCTTATAATGATTTTTAAATAACATGTACATGCTTAACTTTGACCATAGGGTTAAGACGTGTTATTTCGTGGATGCAAATTGTTCCCCAATTGCCGAAAGACCACCCACTGAAACATTTAGTAATTGACGACCCGTCACGAGGACCCTACCCAAACCTGCGCCGCTTGCCCCAACGTCACGTGCTTATGTGCCTCAATGGCGCCTACAGGAAACCACTAAAGCTTATATGCCCGAGTTTGAGCTAGAGTCGGTGTCACCGGTGGCGACACCAGCAATAACATTTGTGAGTGTGAAAAAGTGGCATAGTCTTGCCATCTCACCTCCACCTCATCGCCACATGACATTCCGCTCGTTCCCCACATGTTTGAACTAACTTATTATTATATGCAATAATAAATATTGTATTCATGACACAATATTTATTTTTCCCTTCCCCTTTCTCTCTTTGGATGGCCGGCCATGTACTTGCCTAGTGAGGAAATTTATTTCCTCACTTAGCACATTTGTTTCCTTCTCAAGGAAGTTCATTTCCCTTTTCCTATTGGGTAATTATCCTTATAATTTAAGGGAAATACAACTCTCCTCTTGATGCTTGTTTGGCCGAAATTCTACCTAGGGGGGAGCTTCTAGATGCTTGCTTATTTCTTTAAAGACAATTATTAAAATACCCATTGTAGAATTATAATTGCACAAATAACGAAATTAATTTCATAATGCCTTAAACGACTTTTTGGCTTTAGGAAATAATTTATATTTTCCTCATATGAAAATATTCAAAATCTTATTTTGACATTCACATCATTTTATGTCCATGTGGACAAAAATACCCTTTAAACATTTTCAGAGAAAAAGTCTAGCTCAACACTTGAACTTATTTTGACTTAGCTTCTAGTTTAACAATCCTATTCTAATGACCTGGAATAGTGACCTTATGGATCCAAATGAACAAAACTTGAGCTTCTATACTCGGACTCAAAAGTTCACAAACCTTTTCCGAGTATTAGCTTAATGTCAACTGACTCCACTAAAGAGTTGACACTGAGAATCTCTCGGTTCAAATGAATTTATTTTCTACTCAAATTCAACTTAATTATATTGAGCGGATCCATTGAATGTTATCTATGTTTACCCTTCATGAATATCATCAACTAGTTGGGATTTATAAAATTACCATTTTATCCTTCTAGTTGTTATTTCCTCAACTCCTTTAGTACTTGTGAATAAGTTAGAAACAATGTATTGACGAGGAGTTAACAAGTCACATTGTTTCATCCAAATAAAGTCGCTACTTAAATTTGGACACTGCGAAGTTCATTTATTCACAATCCAAGTAATAAAGCATGAGGTGATATATATTGCATCTCATCAATCTTGTACATGAATTCCATATCTATGAGAACTTCACAAAGTTGGTTCATGACGTCTTCATAACTTAATATCTCACCAATAGGCCTTGTCTAGATCACGTAATGGATTTAGAATTTGACTTTCTCAAATGAGATTATTAATGCTATGAAATGACATGTCTCATTTCAGGGTCTAGGTAAGCATGATGTGATTCATACATAGTGACCTTGAGATAGAAGATGTTAAATAGTTTGTTCTTCTATTGTCTCTAAAGGTGTACTGGTCAATTCAGTATCTTCGAAAGATAGACTGGAAGAACTATAGAGTTCCTAATTCTCTATGCCTCATAACCAGATATCATAGATTCTCCCAACAATCATACTGGGATCAGTAGTCCGTTGATCTTTAGATTGCGAATATATCGTTTTAGTCAAACCATCAGGAGTTTGTTCAGGCAAATCTACATTTGTCTCGTCATACATTGTTAGGTTTGATTAAAGACTATAAGACGGTTGAATATCATAAATCTTCAATCAAACTAAAAAGGAATGAATGAATGTTTCAACTTTTATTAATTTAATCAGCAAATTACAGTAATGACTTTATAAAGATTTATATATTACATCAATATGTAAATAAACAATCTTCTTGTGAGCATCTCTGCTAACAAAAACTTGATTGTACATACGCCAGTGAAATAATTTCATCCTTGATCAATTTCTTTACATAATCATGTCTTAGCCTAATACGTCTAGATTTTCTGTTATACACTTTGTTGTATGCACGAGCTAAAGTAGCTTACTATGGCAATGTATTGACACGTTCGATATGTTGTCTTTAGCGAACAAAGCTATTAAATAAGGTCTCTTAACCACTCATATTCTTGACCACCGTAAGCAAGAGCCACAATCTCTGATAGTCGAATGAGTTATACACATTTGTTTCTTTCTCTTCCAAAATATTGCACTACCAGCAAGTGTAAAACCCATCCCGTTGTAGACTTGTTACCTCCAACACTTGATGTCCAACTATCGTCAGCATATCTTTCTAATATGATAGGAAATCTATCATATTGTGGACCGAAATTTGTAGTTTCAAAAGATAACCAATAATTCTTGCAATGGCATTCCAATGTTCACCGTTGTGGTTGCTTGTAATTCTGTTCACTTTACTAACCGCAAATACTATATCTTGTCTAATGCATTATATCAAATATATAAAACAGCCAATAGCACTTGCATACTCCAACTAAGCCTCGACTCTTTCATAATTCTTTTCAAGCTCAGCACTTGGGTCGAACAGGTTGTTCACTTCTTTGAACCTTAAGTGTTTGAACTTATTAAGCACTTTCTCAACATAATGCAATTGAGTAAGTTCATACCCCAACAAGTTCGTCTCACTTTAATTTCCAAAGTTGTATCAATTTCTCCAAGATCTTTGCGCTTGAATGTGGAATAAAGAAATTTATTGTTTCTAAAAATTCCTTCCAGTTTTGCTGCTAATGATCAACATAATTTCAAAGCAGAGACAAAGAAAATCGCTAGGTTTTCACGAACCTTTGTGTACAAACATTTTTCACAAATGTTGTGAACAAATCCATTTAAAAGTATGATCGAGTCAAATTTTAGATCCATAGTTTTGGTGGTTGTTTCAATCTGTACAAGGATTTAAACATCTTGCAAAACCTTGTGTTCATTTCCCAGAAGTACATAAGCTTCTGGTTGTTCCATGTAAGTCTCCTCATCAAGATCTCCATTTAGGAATGTCATTTGACATCCATTTTGTAGGTTGTGCAAAGAACCTAACACGAACAATATTCTTATACTTGTCGTTCCTGCTACCGGTGCATATGTATCGAAATAATTGATTCCTTCTTTTTGTTGAAATCCTTTGGCTACTAATCTAGCCTTGTAGCTATTTAAAGTGTCATCACTATGATACGTTCTTCAAAACTCCAAGTTATTTCCAATGAGTTTAGACCTTTTGGATAAACCGACAAGCTCCCACGTGTGGTTAGATATAATCGAATTAATTTAATCTTGGATACTATCTTTCTAAAAGGCCGAATCTCTTGAAGTAGCGACTTTCTTAAATTTTTTTGGAACATCTTCCACTTGAAGAATAATAGGGATCTTACAAGAATTTTTTTTTCTATTTTCTTCCATTAAGTAAAAGAAAATAAGTTGAGAATCAAGTTTGTTAGGTCATAGATCCTTAGCCTTTCAGACTCTCTTACTAATCGCAACTTCTTTTGGTAACTCGTTCAAGTCGATGGAAATTTTTCAATAATTAGAACGATTTGAAATTTTCCGAAATGTCGATCTTCATTTTCCTAAGTTTGTTGACAAGAAATTTCAACTGGTGCACTTGTGCGGGTATCGAGTTTGAATCTGACATCCTGAAATCAAAGTACTTAAAAATAAAAAAAATCACCGTACCTAGTTCTTTAGCCCGAAATTTGAATCGAGAGCCTTCCAAATTCCCATCGCTAAACTATTTTGGTTGTAGAGATTGTAGAAGCGGGTAGATAGAGTGTTTAGAATGTCCCCGTGGCAAACCAACTTGTCCTTCTTGCGCTTCTGCGCTTCGTTTTCAGTTCCTCAGTATCCTCACCGGTTAGTTATGAAATCGGCACAAACTCCTGGTCAAGTACATAGAAAATCTTCAACGCCGTCAAAAGAAAGATCATTTTGTCTTATCGGTGGGTGAAGCTAGTCCCGTTGAAACGGTCCAACTCCATGAGGCGTTGGTTCATCACATTGATTTTATAAACAAAAGTTTCGATAGCCATAATTGAACACACTTTTAGATTGTTAGAAAATAATAACTATAATAATAACGATGCTTGAATAATGTAGAACCTGTTTTTCTCAAAGTGTTTTGAGCACTCAAAATCGTCGTAGAGTCTCAATGAAAGAACATCCAAGATAAGACAATCTTTTACCGAAATTCACAAGACAAAATTAGAAATCCCGTAGTAGGCAAGGACATACTTTTGAAGAGAGAGAGAGAGAGAGAGAGAGAGAGAGAGAGAGAGAGAGAGAGAGAGAGAGAGAGAGAGAGAGAGAGAGAGAGAGAGAGAGAGAGAGAGAGAGAGAGAGAGAGATTTGGGAATATGAAGATCGAAATTCAAGTTAGTATTTAGTTTTGAAGTAATATATTTTAAAATAATCCACCGTTGTTTCTATAAGTAGCGACTTTAAAAAAAAAGACAAGTATTATCCAAAAGACGTGTTATCTAATGGATGCAAATTCCTTATCGACTGTAAAAAATGGTCCACTAAAAATGTTTAGTAATTGGCGACCCGTCATGAGATTCGATCCAAGTGTACGCTATTCACCACGAGGCCACGTGCTTAAATACCTCAAGTGCGCCTACAAAAAGCCACAAAGCCTCCATACTTGAGTCGGAGTCCGAGTTTATGGCGACACCGACAAAGACATCGATGAATGTGAAAAGCGGCATAATCTTGCCACTTCACCTCCACTAATTCAACATATGTTTGAACTAGTTTATTGTTTCATTTTATAAATGTTACACTAATTATTGTAGTTAATCAATGTGAAACTTTTTCTATTCTTATTCTCTTTTATTTCTTTTGCATTATTACGACATAATTGAGCCAAAAATTTAATTGTTATTAAAATTCCAACATAAATTTATTAAAATTATAGAACAAAAATGAAATTTATTTTTGCATAAAAAAATGAAACGAACAGTTTGTGGAGTAATTGTAAGACTAGCTTCGCATATGCTGGCTTCCAAATTTCAAACTACATTGGAGTATACGTCGAGTCTTATGCACAACGATCACGTAATGATGCCGTTCATGCTCATGGTTTCATGCTCTTCATTCTCATAATCCTACGCTCCATCTGCAAAATATACCGATTTCATTATTTATTACGGTCATTTAACCTAAATATTATCAATGTCATTCCTTTATGGACACTGTATTTTTTTTTTTTTTGCATCTTTGTTATTTTTTTTGCATTAACATACACTTAGAATTCTTTTGTTTGCAATTTCTTGTATCTTATTGGGTAGAAAAGAAAAACGAAAAAATACTTCGCTTCTTTATTCTGTAATATATATATATATATATATATATATATATATATAATATACGCACTTATAAGTCATGTGTACTCAACTTAAAAATAAAGCAAATAATTATGTGACTAAAGGTAAAAACGCATCAGCTAAGTCAAACTATCTTAAAGTAAGCAAACCGACCGTTCACTAAGTCAACTCAACTAATTTAGTCCTTTATATTTCCCTGAAACATTGATGAAAGATACTCGACGAAAAGCTTGGACAAAAGACTTATCCGTAGGTGTTTGAAGACGCTTAGTAAACACATCAATTAGCTTACGGCGAGTCCACACAATTTTTTTTTATGTCACATCCCGTAAGGTTTTCATTACTGATATCGGTATCAATATTAAGATTTTAATTATTTTGGATATACCGAATATCAACAGATATGTCGATGGATATTTTATAAAAGATTCATACCGACTACCGATGATACCAATAATTTATCATTGATATACCGAATACCGATGAGTATATCGATAAAAGTTGTGTAACAATTATATTTTTAAATAATTCAATTATATATATAAGTAATCTAATTCAAATATAAAAAATATTATAATCTTTATGACAAATAATAAATTTCAAAATAGTTCTCAATGCTAAATATTAAAGAACTCAATAACAAACTCAAATTCACTTGTAGGTCGAGTATCGAAATATATAAAAAAAATTCTCAAGAATTTAAAAAGTATTTAAGAATTTGAAAGAACTTAAGTCCTGAAAGAAATCATGGGATCCTGCCATGATTGAAGAACTTAAATCCTGAAAGAAAATGTTACTTGGATCATTGTGAAGAAAACCAAGGAACACCGAATAATTGGATCAAGAAGTTACTCAAAATCGAATATTGAATTTTTGGTGTTATGGCCCCCCTATTTAAAGTCAAACTTGTAGCTAAATGCTTCTAACAACATGAAGGAATTGGTTATAATGAAATTAATTCTCCAGTGATCAAACACATGTCAATTTGAACCATTCTTTTTTTGTTGCTAACTTTGATAATAGAACAAATGGATGTCATATATCTTTCTTTAATGGAAGCCTTGATGAAATAATGTATGTGCAACAACCAAATGTTATAAAGTTAGAGATAAACAATCTAAGTTTTAACTTCTTCACAAATCCCTATATAATTTTAAGTAGTCCTTAATCAATGGTATCTCAAATTCCATCAATGTAGAAGTCATTATGATTAATGTGTTTATTTCTAAATGTTATGATATATATATGTTGATGACATGCTAATTTTTTGGATGGAAAATTTTGAGAGCAATATGTCAAAAGAACAATTGAGGAACATATTTCAGATGAAAGATTGGCCGAGCTCAAAAAATTATAGGCATTGAATTTGGCAAAAATAGGCATACGAGAAAATTTTGCTCATTCGGAAAGAGCTATTTGGAAGGAGTGCTTGAGAGATTTGAAATGTCATCTACAAAAACAATAACTACACGAATTCCACTATATATCAAACTCACCTCATCACAACAACCTTCGACAATTGAAGACTCAAACGTCATGTCCAAAGTTTCATATGATAATGATGTGAGAAGTATGATGTTCTATATGATCTGCTCAAGATCAGACTTGACTTATGTCATCCGTTTTGTTTCAAGGTTCAGGGCCAACCCTGTAAGAAACAATGGAATGTGGTAAAATGGATCCTAATATATTTAAAAGGGTTAATTGATTTTGACATTGTTTATGATATATGTAACACTGACAAAGTGCAGGTTGAAGGATTTACTGACTCGCAATTATAGAGTAGCGCTCACACTAGAAAAGCCATCGATGTATATGTGTTCAAAGTCTGTGGTGGAGTTGTGAGCTGGAAAGCCTACCTACAATATGTTGTAGCCTTGTCAATTAAAGGAGCTAAGTACATGATACTTGCAGAAGTAGTGAATGAATCTATATGGATGACGAGTCTAGTAAGCGAGCTTACACTACTACAAAAATGACCTTTAGAAGCGACGGGTGGCATTAGAAGCGACTAATCGATTCTAACCTAAACACCCTTATTTTTCTTGAAAAATGAAATTTTTGACCTTTAGAAGCGACTAGTCACTTCTAATTGTCCGAATTGACAAAGTAGAAGCGACAAGTCGCTTCTAAAGGCCAAAAATATTAGCTCGCACCCTCCGCGCCAAATATTTCAGTATGTTTGGGTATTAGAATCGACTAGTCGCTTCTAATGCTCAAATTATTTGGCTCCAAAATTTCACTAAGTATAGATTTTTGGGCATTAGAAGCGATTAGTCGCGTCTAATGCCCAAATTCTTTGACTCAAAAACCTTTCCTCCAAAATTTCACTAAGTATAGATTTTTGGGCATTAGAAGCGACTAGTCGCTTATAAATATCGCTTTTAATGCCCAAAATGTTTGGCTCCAAAACCTTTCCGCCAAAAGTTCACCGGGCGGACATTAGAAGTGACAAGTCGCTTCTAATGCCCCTACTTACCAAAACGTCGTCGTTTTGGTTTTGGTGGACATTAGAAGCGACTAGTCGCTTCTAATGTTGCTTCTAATGTCCCTAGGGCTTTAAACGCCCAAGCCTCTTTCTCTCTTCCCCTCTCTCTCATTTTCTACCGCCCCACCCTCTCTCTCCTGCCCCTCCTCTCTCTCTCTGACCGCCCCGCCGCACCTCCCTCTTTTTTGGCCGCCCATCCGCCCCTCTCACTCTCCCGCCCTTCCTCTCTCTCTCTCTCTCTCTCTCTCTCTCTCTCTCTCTCTCTCTCTCTCTCTCTCTCTCTCTCTCTCTCTCTCTCTCTCTCTCTCTCTCTCTCCCTCTCCCTGCAACTGCTGGTCTCCGCCCCTCCTCCTTCTCTCTCCCTGCAACTATCGCTCTCCGCCCCTCTGCCTCCTCTCTCCTTTTTCCCTGCACTCGCCAGTCTCCGCCCCTCCGCCTCCTCTCTACTTTCTCCCTGCAACCGCCGGTCTCCGCACCTCCGCCTCCTCTCTCCAGTAAGTTTTCTCTTTTTTCTCTTTTTTCTCTCTGTTTGGATATCCTCCTTGAAGATCTCCTTTTTCGGCAGCCTTTTTCCGGTGACCCGCGCGGAGGCCTTGACGCATCCGCCAGTCATCCCTTTTCCGGCGACCTATGAGGTAAGTGTTTACCTTTTTTTTTAATCCTATTTCACTTAAGATATGTTTTTAAATTATTATGTTTTTATTTTTATTTTTTTCTCTGGTCGTAGATTTTTGGCTGCCATCTCACTTCTTCGGCCGCTACTCGTAAACAACGACTTTCGGTATGTTTTTTTTAGTTTGATATATATAAGTTTGTTAATTAGTTTTTAGTTTTACCAATATATTTTTATATTAGCGTTGTATAGTTTTGATATATATAAGTTTGTTGCCTCGCACATTGTTTCATATATTCTTAACTTAATTATTAAGATAGTAAAATAACTAAAAAAATTAGGAAATGTATATTTTGTAACTACATTAACATATTTTTAATATTTTACATAGTTAGAGAATTTGTTGTTAAGAATTTATTTAATAATTGAGTTTGTAATTAATTATCACTTATTAATAATATGTTGGTCGTAGTCTCGAGTCTAGCCTCGTCCCGCGCGTCCTACGTCGTCCCACATCGTCGTTGCTTCTCGGTATGTGTTTTTTGTTTTTCTTGGTTTGGTTAATGCATTTTTAATTTTTGTTAGTTTCGTTTTAATTCGGTTTTAAAATATGTTTTAGTTATTCGTATTTATCGGAGTTTCGAGTTGGTTGCAACCTCATTAGAATTTAGATATGAGGTTTGTTCTTCATTTTATGTTCGTGTTTATTTTTTTTTTGTTTAACATGTAATAAAAGTTCTAATGTATTTTTTTAATTGTTTTGAATTTTCTTTTTAACTTTTTTGAATTTTGTTAATTTTTTTTAGTTTTTTCTTACTTTTAGAAGCGACTAGTCTCTAAAGGTCAAACATAAAAATAAAAATTGAATGCTTTTTATGCGACTATAGATGCGACTAGACGCATCTAATTTCGTCGCTTCAAAACATTAGAAGCGACTTTTTTCGCTTCTAAAGACCTTTTTTATCCTAGTGTTAGATTTCAGCAAGACCAAGTAACCATCAATATCAACAGTCAAAGTTCACTTCAGTTGGAAGAGAATCAAGTCTTCATTGAGTGGTCAAAACACATATATCATGGTGAAGCTTCATTTTTTAGGCATAGTAAACTTAGGAAAGGTCAAAGTGATGTCAACCGAAGAAAACTCATATATATATCACCAAGGAATTTCCTGGATTCAAGTTTGAGCATTGTCTAAAGTTAAGGTAGGGGAATCACTCTATAAGAGTACATTTTTTGTTCTTTTACGAGATGAAACTAGGATGTTGTGATTAAGGTGGAGAATACTGTATTAATCACATCATCAATTGGTTTTGGATTGTTTATAACAAAATTTAGAATTTTGTTACATAGTAGGTGACAGCTGGATCATATACAACGATGACTTAGACTTTAAGCAATCATTCGAACATGTTTAAGTAGAGGTAAATGATTTGTTTCTTATTCCATGCATATTACATAGGTTCTAAATAAGAGTGAAGATGAGATAATTTTTGGGATTAACAAGTACGTCAAGTAATCGTGTAATTGCGTCTAAATATAGGGTTCTTCATCGTGGGAATTTCAATTCTTTGTAATTTGTTGTCTAAACGTTTATGAAGATCAAATAATGGACAAAGTAGTTACTGACTGAACAATAATAAAATTGATGTCTAATTCTCATCCAATCTTCTTCCCCACGTCAATTAATATAATCCATAATAACTGTAGTTTTAACGTACCTATGTTTTGAGGGGTTAATTTTGAGTTGTTTGCAACATCTATAAAGAGTATTGTCCATAGCAAGATTCTAGTTAATAAAATGAAGCATGATATTGTCGTTTCTCTTTAGAAATGTATACTCGAACATAGAACTCCAGCTTTTTTTGAGTTTGATCATATTCATTATTGTAATTCTTTTAAACGCTTAGCCAACTGTTACATACAACAATTGTAACAATGTATGTAACAAATGACAAGCAAGGAATAGATGACAGTAAAGGTGAAGATTAAATTCATGAACACACCCAATTGGTAACCCAGTTCGGAGAAACGTCTCCTACATCTGGGGAGTGTGATAACCTAGTGAAAATGATTTCACTATCATAATAGTTCTCAGTACAAATGAGCTTACATGAACAACACAAACATCAAAGCCAAATTACTAACTATAAAGTGAAAATCTAATTTAGTCCTCCCCCTGAATTAGTGACCATTCAAAGATCTACAAAAGACACACCTTCACGTGTTCTTTGATTACAAGAAAAAATCTCAGGCATAACTAGTTTATTCACGCGTAAACACAACACCAAACATGAATCAATCAAAGTGGGTGATCTGGTTCAACACTATTATTCTTCAAGTCAATACTCTTCAACAAAAGCCTCAAAAAGGCTAAAGGGTAGCAACCATTCCTTTTATAGCGTCCAGATTAGGAAGTGTCCATGCTAGGGTTTCTCAGCAGATAAGCACGACAACATCAATAAGGAAGGATCCTTAAATGTAACATCAATGATTATCACAAGACTGTCTAAATATAGCACACATAATCGCATACTGTTAAGACAGAAGATCTTGATAAGCTAATGTGACAAATCTCGGTAAAAAACTTGCCTAATAAAAAACATCCAATCAAATGTAATAACAAACTCCCCCTTTGGCTATTTTCTAGGCAAGCACAAAATTGAATTGGTCACAATTATTTTATTCAAAAAGACCTAGAATTTCTCCCCCTGATTGCCTCAAAACATAGAACAAAGGCAAGGAAGTAGTCTTCACATTTCTATACGAAGAAATAAACAGAAGTAGTCTTCAAAATAGTCTTCAGAAAATTCAAAAGCAAATCAGCAAAAGGAAGAAAATCATCCAGGAAGCATTCGAAACAGAAATAATGAGTCTTAAATAGAGACTGTGTCAGAGGATGTTGGGACATTTGAGCTTTGGAAGAAGAAGGCTTTGAGGAGTTCTTCATAGTCTTGATCATACTTTCCACAATAGCCTTGTGCTTTGAAGAATTCTATATAAGTTCATGAAGAAACACAGACTCTTGAAGAACCAACTGAAATGCATCATTATGAACATAGGGCTGAGAGAGGGGAACACTATCCTTGGAGACATGAGTATCAAAATGACGTTCTATGTCACAGATATGCCTCCCTTCGAAATGTTTCTGATGCAACTTGAGAAAGAATTGAGTCTTTCCCAGAAAATCATCAGAACAAAGTAAATCCCTCTACTGATCAACCAAATCTTCGAGATGAGGCAAGGGAAGCCAATCGGCATATGGGCAGCATAAGACTTTGTATGCCTAACAAAATGATCATAGACTAAAGCACCAAAGTCAAACTTGCAATGGGTACCAATATGATAAATTAAACGACCAACCTCAATAGATATCATGGATCCATTGGAGGGGTGGACCCATGTGGTGGTAGCAATGCATGCAAGAATGGTATACTTTGCAGTGAGCTCAGATGCAGGAAGACCACCTTTGATCGGCCAAGTGACTTTCTCATTCCATGTGATAATTTTTACAATGATATCTAGACTCGGCAGAGGATCACAATGACTAAAGACTAAGCGACACATCGTGGTGTTAATCAAGGCAGGTGTGAAAGTAAATACATCGCCTCGAACATTAACTTTCCCATAATTAGGATTGTCAGGACAATCCATGTTCGAGGGGAGGCTGATAATGAACTTTTTAACAAGCTTAGGGTAATAAGGATCAAGGTGACTTACATTCATAAGCAGCCCTACCTCTTGTAGAAGATCAAGAATCACCGAGAACCTCTTGGCATCGACAGACAGCTCACGTTCAGGGAAGATGTTTCTAGCATAAACAAACTTCCATTTGGCAATGCTTTGTAAGAAAATGTTGTCCAGAGGAGCCGGAGCAATGCTCGTCAAAATCTTCATTCCATCCTTATATTTCTTGACCTCTAAAACATGAGAAGTAGGGGCTTTCGTAGGCTCATCCACTTGAAAAGGAACAGTCAGAGGAGAGGGAATCCTCAGAGAATGATTTTTCTTTTGTTTTAGCCTTGAGACCCTCTTGGTCTTCGACCTGAAGGCAGCAGTCCTAATTCTTTTTAGAATAGGTTGACGAACATAGGACACTTGAGGAGTGGTATGAGGAGTATCTGTTCGCGGAGAAGAAATAGGCACCTCAGGCTGAGGATCTGGAGACTCAGACATTGGAGTTGGATTGTCTGTTTGAGGAGAAACTTCCGGTGTCAAAACTCTCTTGACTTTCTTCTTCGCTGTGCGGAGAGCACTGATGATTGTGTCATCATCATCAGGAACATTCTCATTCTTTCTCTTTAAACTTGTATTAGAGTTTTCGACCGAAGCTGACACAAAATTGTCAGGACAATCCAGATCGACATTTGGGGATTTCTGGCTTTCCTCATTCAAACCCTAAAAGTCCTTTAATAATCTCTATATTGGCAGGATAAGGTTTCATATTCAAGGGCATGCATCTAGACGGTTCACCCTTGAGAGGAAAAGAGGTACCTGAGACTGAATTTGTCGACAAAGGACCTTGAACCTCTTTTTCAGAGAGAGCATTCGCGTCAGAGGAATCACTAGAGGGCTGACTGGTAATGTCTCGAATAGACAAGGAAGGACATTGATTCTGAGGAACATTGAGAACCTGCTCTCACACAGATGCACCTCCGGCCTGACCATCGGCACGATCAGTGGAGGGTTGTAACAATTCCCTAGAATACTGCTTCTGTGCATGCTTTTGTACCACATTGCGTGGAACGTTTTTTTTCTTCATTTTCGTAGGCTTTCGAAGAAAAGTTGTGTAGATATCGCTTCTTGTTCCGACCATGGTTATAAGAAGGAAGTTTATGAGAGGGCACTTGCTGGAAAAATTCAAAATCCGACAGTTTAAACCGCTATGAGAGAAGTTATTATGATCGAAGAAAAAGATCTCATAGCTTAAGAGGATGCAAACCGTCACAACTTTATGGTCAAAGAAACGACAAAAGTTTTTGTCGTTTTTAAATAAAACACACTGGCAGTGTTTAGCCCATAAGACAATAACAAAATAGCAATCTTGGGCCGAGTGTAAATAGTCCCAAAAAATTATTAATTGCTATTTATCCAGAATACATAGACCAATAGAAGCACGCAAATTCTTAAAGGTATTCGCATCAGAGCCTTTGTAAAAATGTCAACAAGCTTCTTCTGTGTCTGAATATACTCAAGGCGAACCTTTTTACTTTTAAAAAGATCCCTTATAAAGTGATGACGAATGTCTATGTGTTTTGTCTTGCTGTGTTGAACATGATTTTTAGAAATATTTATTGCACTTCGGTTGTCACAAAACAAATTCATGACATCTTGTGGAACACCATATTCCGCAAGCATATGCTTCATCACAGAAGTTGAGTGCAACTACTACTAGCGGCTATATATTCAGCCTGAGCTGTGGAAAAAGAAATCCATTTTGCTTCTTGCTGAACTAAGAAATAAGGTTGTTTCCAAGAAAGAAGCATCCTCTAGATGTGCTTTTACGATCAACAACACTTCCTGCCAAGTACAGCATCACAATACCCCACTAGAGTAGATGTAGTATCAAATGAATAATGCAGCCCTAAATTGGATGTGCCAGAGATATAGCGGATAATTTTATTCACTTGACTTAGATGACTGACCTTAGGATTTTCTTGATAGCGAGCACATACCCCAACTGCGTATGTGATATCAGGTCTACTGGAAGTAAGATAAAAAAAAGACTTCCAATCATACTCCTGTAAAGACTTTGATCAGTAGGAGTACCAGAATCATCATTGATGAGCCTGATATGAGTAGTTGTAGGAATGCGTTTGTGTGAGGATTTTCATGCCCAAATCTCTTGACAATACTAGTGGCATACTTACTTTGAGAGATAAAAATTCCATCAGACATCTGTTCAATTTGGAACCCAAGAAACAAATTCAGTTCACCAACCATACTAATCTCAAATTCACTCTTCATTTGTTTCACAAACTGTTGGACCATACTATGAGACATTCCACCAAATTCAATATCATCAACATATATTTGAGTGATCATAAGCTGATTGTCCTCTTTCTTTACAAGCAGTGTCTTGTCAACACCTCCTCAAATATATCCCTTAAGAATAAGAAATCCAGTCAGCCTCTCGTACCAAGCACGAAGTGCTTGCTTCAAACCATAGCGAGCTTTTCGGATTTTATACACATGATATGGAAAATGTGGATCTATGAATCCCTTGGGCTGCCGCCGATTTCGCACGTCTAGAATAGCTATAAACTAGAACAAAAGCCTAAAAAAGGCTAAGGGTAGCAACCATGCCTTTTATAGCGACCAAAAGAGAATACGTATGGCTTGAATGCACTCTTGATATCCATCTGGAATAACTTGAAGTGAAAATGACATGAAATACCAAGGAGAATACATATGGCTTCTAACCTTGCAACAGGAGCAAATGTTTCATCAAAATCAACTCCCTCAACATGTGTATATCCTTGTGCGAGAAGTCCGGCTTTGTTCCGACTGACATTACCATGTTCATCAGACTTGTTTTTAAAGATCCATTTTGTACCAATTATATTCACTTGATCAGGTTTAGGTACCATATCCCAGACAAAGCTCATCATGAACAACTTCATTCACATTTCTTGGCTCAAGCTTAAAAACGAAGCAAATGTTACCAATCATTTCACGATAGTTTATAATTCTTTCTTCTTGTCTAAATGCTGTCATTTACATCCCCAATGACACTATCAATGGGATGATTATTTTGAATTCTAGTGGAAGGAATCAATTTGTGACTTATATCATTTGAAGACTCAGTTCAATTGTTCATATGAAGCATCATTCTGATTAAAACTCTCAACAATAGTACTCTTTGTGGCTTCATAACTACTGAAATTATCCCGACGCACACTGTTAGAAACAAATAGCGTAACATCTTGTCTGACAGTTTTCTCCTGTTGGTGGAATCATCCTTCATCATCAGGCACATATATATCAGTGGTATCTTTGACAACAACATTCACAGATTTGACCTTCTTTGATTTCAATATCGGGAACTCCAGTAACAACCTTCTCGACAATGATTTTCCGAAGCCTTCTATAGTTAAGATGACCAAGACGTCAACAACTTAGCTTCTTCAGCCTTTGAAATCATGCATGATTCAGTTTTAGGGTTTTTATGCGGAGACCACATGTAACAATTATCTTGTTATCTCTTGCCCTTCATAAGAGTATCATTTTGGGATGTTTGACTGTGCACTCATCACGAGTGAAATTCACAGTGTGATTGGAATCACAAATTTGACTAATACTTATGAGATTTGCAGTAAGGTCATCAACAAGAAGAGCTTCCTTCAGACAAGTAAGACCTTGAAAATTCATGGTACCTTTTCCAATAATCTTAGCCTTGACTCCATCTCCAAAAGTCACATAGCAATTATGATAAGGCTTCTCATATGTAAGATAGTTTTTAACGCCTGTCATGTGCCTAGAACAACCAATGTCAAAGTACCAATCATTAGAGGTGGAGGCACGAAGAGAAGTATATGCAATGTTTGCACAATGATCATTCTTGACTCTCCAGATCATACGTGTCTTTCTGCCAGATACGTTGTAACGTTTAACTTCAGATTTGGATTGACTGTTCATTCTATTAATCAGTCGATAATAATAAGGGTGTATGTGACCTCTCCTTCCATAGTAATGACATACCCATGGAGATCTATTGAAATGAGATCTCACATGTTGTCGAAACAGTTTTCCATCATCAGTCTCTTTCATTCTCTGCGGAACAAATTTAGTTTGTTGGGTGGTAGCACCATGAGAAAAACCAAGTCCCTTCATATTCTTCGCAGATTTTCCCAAGGTTAGACTTTTATCTAAATCATGAGTACTAGAGTTCAACATTCTAACAGACTTTATCATCTTCATCAGATCATTGTTTAGACGAGCAACTTCCAACTTTAGTTCAACAATGGTTTCCAGAAGTCTCATCTTATCATTGATAAGATGCAGGATCACATAATTAAGCTATTTTAAACATCACACTTGTCAATATCTTCAGTATAATCAGTAGAAGAAACAGTAGAGCTTACAGTGTGATCAGATTCATGTTCCTCCAATTTGATGATAGTGGAGGTAAAAGCAACGAAATTGTTTGCATTTTCATAATCACTTTCCTTCTCCTAATCAGAAAGTGTAGCAGTATATCCCTTCGTCTGTTTTCTCAAGAAATTTGTACAGTCCTTCTGTATGTGACCATACCCTTCACATTCATGACAATGTACTCAGTCCTTTACAGATTTCCTGTCACCATTTATGTTAACTCTCTGTGAAGTATTCCCTTTTAGAGACTGATACACCTTTCAGATGTAACATGTCGTGGAGGAAATCTAGAAAACTTCTTCATAACCCTGTTATAATTTTTAGACAAAAGAGTAATAGTATCATAAATGTCTTCATCAGAATCAAAAGATTGCTGATTAGAGGGTTGTTTTAGAGAACTCTTTAGTGCCATGCTCTTGTTTCTTTTCTCTGAGCAGGGAATAGAAAGTTCATAAGTCATGTGGGATCCGATCAATTCATCCAAATTTATGGTTGAAAGATCTTGAACTTCTTCGATAGCAGTAACCTTCATTTGAAATCTCGATGGAAGAGATTTGAGAATCTCTCGAATAAGCTTTTCATCTGACATTGGAAGACCAAGAGAAAATGATTCAGTAGATATATCACGAATTCAAACATTAAACTCGGAAATGATATCATCCTCATTCATGGTGAGAGCTTCAAATTGAGTGGTGAGCATTTGAAGTTATGAGCTGCGAACTTTAACAGTTCCTTGAGGACCCACTTCAAGAATTTCCCAGGCTTCCTTGGCACCGTTGCATGTGTTGATTATTCTGAAAGTATTCTTGTCCACATCATTATAGATGACATTGAGAGCTCTGGAATTTCGAAGAGCCTCTTCATTTTCCAATCTTTCTCTGGTTTCAGGCGGCTCACACATGTTTCTTCATTAAGAACATTAGGAGGCTTCCATCCATTTAAAACAGCCTTTCAAGTCCTGCTGTCAAGAGCCTTTATGAAGGCACACATACGAGCTTTCAAGTATCCATAGTTAGATCCATCCAAAATGAGAGGTCGGTTGAAAAATTCGCCTTCCCTGAAACTTTCCATCTTAACAGAAAGTAAAAACAACAGGAAACCACCTTACGTAAAAGGTGCCTGCTCTGATACCAATTGTAATTATGTTAAACGCTTAACCAACTGTTACACACAATAATTGTAACAATGTATATAAAAAATGACAAGCAAGGAATATATGACAGTAAATGTGCAGATTAAAAGTAAAGAACACATACAATTGGTAACCCAGTTTGGAGCTACGTCTTCTACATCTGGGGATGCGATAATCTGGTGGAAATGATTTCACTATAATAATAGTTCTTAGTACAAATGGGTTTACATGAACAACACAAACTTCAAAGCCAAATTACTAACTTTAAAGTGAAAATCTAATTCAGTCCTCCCCTTGAATTAGTGATCCTTCACAGATCCACAAAGACACACCTTTAGTGTTCTTTGATCGCAAGAAAAACTCTCAGACATGACTAGTTAATTAACGCGTAAACACAACACCAAACACGAATCAATCACAATGGGTGATCTGGTTCAACACTACTATTCTTCAAGTCAATAGTTTTCCAGGCCGGCGATCGTGCACGTCTAGAAAAGCTATAAACTCGAACAAAAGCCTAAAAAAGGCTAAGGGTAGTAACCATGCATTTTATAGCGTCCAAAAGAGGAAGTATTCATGCTAGGATATCTAAACGGATAAGCACGACAACATCAATAAGGAAGGATCCTTAAACGTAACATCAATGATTATCACAAAACTGTCTAAATATAGCACACAGAATCACATACTGTTAAGACAGAAGATCTTGATAAGATAATGTGACAAAATCTCGGTAAAAAAGTTGCCTAATAAAAAATAGTCAATCAAACATAATAACAATTACTCATCAAGATTTCTCATCTAATTTTGTTACCCACATCGACGAGTATAATTCAAAATAACTTAAGTTTTAGGGTACCTTTGTTGTGAAGGTTTAATTCTGGGTTATTTGTAACAACTATAAAGAGCATTTCTTATAATGAAAATCTAGTCAAAAAATAAAAACAACACAAGTCGTTTCTCTTTAGAAATGTATACCTGAACGTAGGACTCCAACTTGTTTCGAGTCCAACCATATTCATTTCTCATCAAAATTAGAGTTCAGGAGAATCTGCGGTATTATTTGCATAATACATCAATAAAATAAGATAAAAATGTACAATTTTAGGTTTAGGAGCATTTATAATCACGCAAATATAAGTTTATAGTTATGACAATTATAGCATGAGACACTTACTTGCATTTATTCATTTGGTCAGAAGCTTGAATGAGATTTGAACATGACATTGTCACCTGTTCGGCACCAACACTATAATACAATATATGTATGAGAACACTCAATCGATAATGAAGAAGCTAATTATAATATAAATCAAATATATTATATAAACATAAAAACAAAGATTTAACGCTAAGAAAATTCCAAACATGGCTTCCTTCCACAACCACTATTACAAAAGTTGGATTCCACAATGCTTATTAAAAATTGTAGAAAACTCTCACAATAATTATTAATCGTTATGGGATCCTGAGTTGCAGAATCTCCTATAACGCTTAGACATCCATTATGGGAGCTTTTATGACTCACAACGTTTAATATCCATTTTGGGAGATTTGACGTCCTACAATGCTTAGACATTTATTGTGAGAACTCTTACAACTATTAAAGATCCATTGTCCAAACAGTAAAAAAGAAAAGTTTGGGAGCTAAATCTCGCCGCAGAGATGTACAATTCTTGTCGGGATGAGATGTCTCATAACAGATGTATTATGCATTGTGGGAGATAGGTTTAGACGTTGCCGAGTTAAAAATCACTTCAATTTGTGGTGATCAACACATATTATCTCAAATTTGGGTTACAAAAATTATATCCATTTTATTGATGACTTTATCAGGTTCACATGGATGTACCCATTGAAAGTCAACGGGTGCTTAAGAGTTCAAGAAATATTTTGAAAAATTTATGAGGTTCACCATTCGGGCTGTCCAATGTGACTTTGAGGGTGAGTAAATTCCATTAATCATGTTTCTTTCCGAGCATGGTATAATTTTACGTCACCTTTGCCAACATGTTCATGCTCATAATGATCGAGCTAAAAACAAGTATTTTAGTTGAGCTTGACATGTTATCGCTAGAACAACATCAACTATCTATTTCAATTTGGTATGACTTCTTCTCCATATAAACATTATTATCAATAGTCTTCCCACCACTGTTCTGACTGGATCAACTCATTTCTAAAATATGTAAAATGAAGTTCCATATGATAGCTTTTCCCGTGTTTTTGGCTGTTGTCAAGTATTCTACTCGTTTTAGGTATGTTATCCTCAAGCCTAAGGTCTTTTTTCTCCACTAAACACCCTCTAGAGATATTTTCATGACCATTTGCACCATCTTCAATCAAACAAGGCGTGGGTGATTCAATGTGGAAAGAGGCCATGCATGCTGAGCTTGATGCGCATTGTGTTAATAACACATGGTCCCTTGACAATGCCACCAATATCATTGGCAACAAGCGGGTATATAAGATAAATTATATCCCATATATTGCTATCAAACGGTACAAGGCACATTTGGTGGCCAAAGTCTACTAATAGATTGTTGGAGTTGAATTTACTGAGGCTTATAGTCCTATCATCAAGTCATGTACAAGGCATTTTGATGTCACTCTTGTTGTATAAGAGGGTCGGGCTGTCAAGAAACTTGTAAGTAACTTTTATTAAATGGTCTATTCACTAATAAGGTATATATGGCTCAACCAAATAATTTTACCAGCAAGTCATATCCTGATCACGTGTGTCGCCTCCACACAAAAATTATGGAATTTGTTAGGCCCTTTGAGCTCGGTTTGATCGCTTCCGGTGTGCCCAACAAAGGTGGGGTTTTGTAAAATCCAAGGTAGAAATATTCATACTTAATTTTCATCTTGGATGGATTATACATTCTACTGCTTGCTTGTTTATTTTGATGAAATTCTAAACATTCGCAGCAAAAGCACTAAAAATAAACTGGAAACTGAATAAGCATTCAAAATTTATGGTGACATTTGTCAGAATCTTCATAATTTGAGATCACGGAATTGAATGTTCTCATAAAAACAACATATACCTTTAGCTTATACCATTTTAGCGATGTATACGTAAGATTTGCTAGTAAATACAAGTAATTTTATCTAATTGTTCAATTATTATTTTTCATTTTTCTTGATTGATTAGTTAAGTCAATTGACTCTATACAACTAATTTACTATTTTAAATACATAAAGTCCACATTCGTATATTATTAATAGCGTGAATTAAATAATTTATTTGTATCACATAAATAAATTAAAATATTATTGATAAAAAGTAAAAATTGAAAAAAATAATTATCATTGTCACGTGGATAAAATTAAAGTAAAGAGGACAATTAATTTACCATTAAAAACTAACTTAACTTAAAATGTTGTATTAAAAAATATGATGCGACGAATTTAGTAATGACAAAAGTACTAATTTCTCTAAAACGAAAAGTACCTCGTGCTTAAGTCCTTAACCATTTGAGACAGCTGGATCAATTTGAAGTAGTCAATTTCATGTAAAGCACTACAATAAGGCATAATAAGAGATAAATTAGTCAGATGTGCGCGGACATATACACACATATATAAATTAGTCAGATGTGCGCGGACATATACACACATATATTATGTATACATATGTTATGTATGTACCTGATCCTTTCAAGCTCTGCTGAGAGTGCTTCAATATCAGTGAAATATGTATTAATCAAATCAACAACATACTGAGGCCCCTTTGTACTCTTTGATGACTGAATTTCTGAGAATTTCTCATTTACGACTCCCTGTCGTCAAGTATATGAACAAAAAAATCGATAGAAAATTGACTAAGAAAAACATGTTCTATTAATTTATTTTAAACGACAAAAGAACTTTTGATGAAGTGACGCTTCATATATAATAATTTCTCTGTAAATTTCATTAGGGTAGTAAATCTACTATTCATATATATTTAAATTTGGAACCATAGAATTTCTCTTCCAAATTAAATCATTCAGAATGGTTTAAATACAGCATAAAAGTTTTTTAGTGTCTACAAATCAAAGGGAATGTTCTCATCAGCTATATATATATATATATATATATATATATATAAAGAGAGAACAAAAACATTGGAAAACGGCAAGACTTGATTAAAGAATAAATGGAATAGAAAAGCTCTATCACTACCAATTCATACACACTAGTTCGACCGAGAACCATATGCATACACATCAAACTAAGTAAATGACAATGCACCATTTATGTGTGCATCACCTCATCAAAGAGAGATTTCAAATATCCTTCAAGCAGTTCTTCAAGAATGCACAAGGCCATGGAGGGAGGGAGGGAGGGAGGGAGGGAGAGAGAGAGAGAGAGAGAGAGAGAGAGAGAGAGAGAGAGAGTACTATGACATGAGAGAAATGCACATTCCAATATGTAACTGGTCTATGGCGGCAATGAGTTGTAGATACAGACAATATGCTTTGAAGCGACTCTCATGCGTTTATCATGCTACGTTATGAATTAATTAAACACATATTAAAAGAAAAACACATCTAGAATAGCGTGGATTCAATCTTGCTTGCCTTCAATAAAAATAAAAAACGGAAAGTCATTCCACTCTAAAATTCCTGTTTGAAAATTAACTTTTAGACGTAAAGATATGCTTCCTTTTCTTTCATTTCCCTTCCAAATGCACCACTCATCAACAGCTAACTGATAAGATTAGAAACACTGCATATAAAGTAGCATTTGCTTTATATATATGTCTACATCTGAAGTCATTAACCGATATATACAAAGCTGCATATTACAAAAAATAAAAAAAACAAATAATTATAAAACAATGGTTTATAGGAATGTCCAAGTTATAAGAAATGACGGACTAAATATATAATATCTTAATTTAAATATATAATATTTTGCGTAAAAAGTACATGATGTTAGATTCAGTTGTGCCGTTATATAAAGTCAGTTAATTAAACGAAAATATACGACGACAACCTCAAGATATACACAATGTAGTATTTGTCATAAATATTTTTTTCATTAAAAGATGGGTTTAATAGTATTATTAAAGATTAATAAATATAATTCAAAACAACTTGCTTGGATAATTATAAAAATCAATATTAAATAGTTTTTAATTAAGTATTTACAAAAATGATTTCATAAAATTTTTATTGATGCTAATTGTAATATAATTTTATTTATTTATTTTATTGTTAGACAAATGATAATATTAGTATTTGCTTAATTTTACGAAAAAATTAAGTAGTGTTTAATTTGTGACTGCCACGTGTATTTTTATCAACCTTAACCGACTTTATTTATTAGTGTAATTGAAATTGTTACCGTGAAAAAATATAGGTATTTAAGTATTTATTTATTAAAATATTATGTCTGCATGTGGTTATATCTTTATTTATATATAAATAGTGTTATTTACTATTTTGTTTTTATGTGTGATGAAATTTTATAATGAAATATATGTAGCAAAAGACAATTTTTTTTTTTAATAAAACTCGATCGTAACATATCACAATATATCGTAATTAATATTAAATTATGAAAGATAATGTAATTAACCGCAACATACAGCAACTGATCAAAGTGTTATTAGATTTATTTTTGTCTTTTGGCACATATATTTCATAATAAAATTTCATTACAAATAAAAATAAAATATTATCGTAAATACTTTCGAAAATTTTCTTTAGGCAAACCCTCCATCCTTTCCATGGAGCCATAAAATATTAAAGTTAAGATATCACCCGTAGTTATTTTTTTTAAAGGGATAATCTCATTAACAAATAGATAAACACGGTACAAGCCTTACCAACACATCGGATAGAGGCCGGGACCTCATACACATAAAACAAGTCTAAAAAATTAATGAGAAACAGAAGACAGTAGAATCGGAACAAAGGAGACGATGTGCTAATTGAAGACTAAACGTAATCTAACAAAAGCACTCTCGGGCCCCTTCAAATGAGATCTTCTGCATATCGTAACGTGCACATAGCGACGCCAACCCATCATAGAGCACTAAAAACAACTAGAGCCGAGACAAAGCCATTTTTTTTTACTAACAACTCTGTCTATCTCTAACTTTAAAACATACCTCACTAAACAATGCAAATTGAAACATCAACTAACCACTACAATAAGATCTAATCTGCTGCAAAACCTAAAGTTACTTCGAAATCAAACTGAAAAATCAATCAGAAAGACTAAAGATTCACTCTGACTCACCCCAAAATTCTACCGAAACCAAAGGGCCACGCGGCTCGTGGAGCAGCGCCAACAGAAGTCCCAACGTCGAACAAGCACTCTGAACACTTGGAGGCGACGACAGATCTGACCGGCGAGCATCGGCGATGACAGATCCGGTCGGCGAGCTTCGGCGACGACAGATCTGTCCGGCGAGCTTCGACGTCGACAGATCGGATCGGCGAGTTTCGGCGAAGACAAATCCGGCCGGCGAGCCAAATACGTACTTCGACACCAAAGTAGATCTGAGATCTGTTTTAGAGATCCATGGTTGCGTGCGTCGAAGGTGAAGTGACGCGATCCTCCATATCAACGTTGAAACGGAGAGGACGAAGACGTCGGAACCGACGGAGGCGCTGGACAAACGGCGGCGACGGAGAAATTACGGCGAGCTTAGAGACGGGGGAAGGAAACTCCCTCCCCCGGACCTTGGTCGCGTAAACGACGCCGGAACCCGGAGAAGGCATCACCCATAGTTACTTATATCATGAAATATAGTATTTCAATAATATGCTGGTAGGAGTTAGGTAGGCTAAATAAGAAATTATAGGCTTTATTAACAGTACAGTATCTTTGGAGCATTTGATGTAACCGATGCATACTATATAAAAAGTACCTCACTTATTAAATTTTTCAGCATAAGTATCGCTATATTATTACACGGGGTTCAAAGGAGAAGGATTTGACGATTTTAAGATGACTTAGGTGATTTTATGTTTTAACGATCCGTGGATTTTTTTTTTTTGTTGTAACTGCTCGTACTTGCGATAATGTTATATAACTTTCAGTTAAAAAATCGTGAACCCGACTCCCACAACAATATATTGTAAAATAAAAATCGTCATATTCAAACGTCTAAGAAGATATTCTCCGTAATTACTTATATCATGACATATAATGTTTCAATAATTTGCTGTGGTAGAAGTTAGCTGGGCCAAATTAGATATTATAGGCTAAATATTTATTAGCCGTACATTATGTTTGGAGCATTTGGGGTAACTGAAGCATTTTACAAAGTACTTCATTTGCGTGGACGTATCTATATTATTGCACGGGGTTCAAAGCGGACGGATTGGGCGATTTTGAAACAACTTAGGTGATTTTATTCTTTTAACGATCCATGAAAATTTCAATAAATTGTAACCGTCATATTCAAGCGTCATGGAAGATGTTAACTATAGTTAGTTACCTCATGATATTGTTTCGCTAAGACTAATTTAGTTTTTTTAAAAGCTAAATCTTATTTAAATATTTGGTAAAATTGTTTATGTTAAAAGTTAAAATGTAATTTTCAAAATTTTAACTAAAAAACTGAAAACAACAATTTTATAGCTTTCGATTTTAGTTTTTGCTTCTTTCTCTTACCTTTTTTTCTACTTACATTAAGCTTTAATTCTAATATTCTTCTTATGCTTTTATTAAATTATTTGTTTGATATATCCAAAATTTAGAATATATTTTTTGTAATCAATAAACACCCATCCACTTAAATGTATTTCTTAAATACCAAAAAATACTTCATTATTACTTTTATTTTGAAAACGTGGGTGGTACCACAAATTACTTTATTATTATACTAATTACATTTTATATATTATTTACAAATATAAATATATATTTTATCAAATACTAAATCAGCTTTTTTAAACAATAATCATTTTACAAAACCAAACACTCATTTGGTTTAAAACAACAACTTTTTTGAACAATTAATGTAAAATCATAATTTGTCATATGCAAAGTTAAGCCAGAGTCAATGTTTCTATAATTTGATGTGGTAGAAGTTAGCTGGGCTAATTAAATATTATAGGTTAATTATTAACCGTACTTTATCTTTGGAGCATTTGGCGTAATGAATTACTTCAGGGTACCTAAATTGTTAGCTTATATTCGTGGACGTATTGTATATTATTACACGGAGTTCAAACTAGATGGATTGGGAGATTTTAAAACGGTTCAGATTTACTAGTCTTTTAAAGGTCCGTGAAAATTAATACTGTAAACGCCATATTCAAAGAGAAATTTCATTTTGTAGACCTAAAAACATTAAAAATATCCACATTAGACCCCTCTTGTTAATAATATCTAAAATTGGACTTTTGGCCCAAAATCGGACAAAAATACCCTTCAACTCATATATAGGGGTTTATGTCTCCATTTTAATCTCATTTTGAACTTCCAATTCATTAAAAACCTCTCCAAATCCGTTGGAATCACTACAGAGCATCGTCATAATGGGTATGTTAATTCACTTCTTGTATTTAAATCATTTTAGTAGTCGTTTTGGGTGGTAGAATCGTTTTCGGGTCGAAAAAGAAAAAGTTCGTAAAAAAATCTGAAAAAAGTATACGATAGACTTCATGAATTCCATCGTCCTCCATCGCACTCCATCGCCCTCCATTGTATCTCATCGTCCTTCATCGCCCACCAGACGATGAGTTACGATAGAGGACGATGGAAGGCGATGGAGGACGATGGAGGGCGATGGTGTACGATGGAAGATGATGGAATACGATAAAGGACGATGGGATTTCGAAATTTTGATTTTTTGACTAGTTTCATTAGTTTTTTGACAATTTTGAATAGTTGCTGACAATTTTGGGTGATGTTTTTCAGTTTTCGTTGGTGTTGGTAGAAAGTGGGTGAGATTGAGCGACAGATGGGATTTTAGTAAAGCTCGTACATATACGGTGGATGCTACAAAAGATACGACATATCATAAGTTGGTCGATATGATTTACGATATTTCCAAGATCGATAGGATGACGTATGACTTGAAAGTTGAAGTCCCGTACACTTTAGGTACCGTTGTGTTGGCGCCTGCAATCTTGGAACCTAATAATGATGTCGCATATTATATGAAACACGACTTTTGGAGTAAATTTTCTATTTGCGTGAGCTTGGAACCGAAACGAATCATGTCACCAATTGTTAACAATGTGGATCCAAAGCGAAAAGGAAAACAAGTGTTGAAGGTTCAACGCAATGAGAGCAGAAGACAATATCATCCTCTCGCAATTGAAGTCTCTCAAAATAATCCGAAACCAAACGATGAACGATTTGCATACGACGATGATGAAACGTATAGACGTGATAGAGATCCGTTTGACGTCGATTTTGATGATTTTGAAGATGTCAAAGAAAACGAAGATCACGGCGACAATGATGATATTGAAGACGTTGAAGAAGAATTCGAAGAGTTTGCAAATGATGAAGAGTATGCTGAGTTTGTTGAGAACTTCGAAGTTCCTTCGGGCGACTACCATCCCGAAGTTAATCCTTGTAAAGGATCTTCGGGGACTTATACTTGGAAAGATCCTGAATTCACGCAAGAACAAGTAGTTAAAGAGATAGAATATCGTGAAAAACCAAGTCAATCATCTACAGGTAATATATCTTAATTGTTTACGTGGTTAAATATCGTGAACTTAATCGTTTATCGTTTAATAGGTAGCTCATAAGACTTATACCTTGGAAAACAGTTTGAGAACAAATCGGAAATGAAGACACACGTGCACTTGCTCGCCATGAGAAATAATTTCGAGTTTCGAGTTAAATCATCTTCGACAAAAAGGTGGTACGTTCTTTGCAAAGATGAGACTTGTACGTGGAAACTCCGGAGCGTCGTACAGTGATCAGGAATGTGGGAGATTGTGGCTTTTGAAAAAGATCACTCTTGCTCGCGCGTTATCCGACCCGAAGGTCAACGAGGACCTGCCCCTTGGGTTATTGGACACGTGTTTAAAGACAAATATTCGATAAACTCAATGGCTGATTATTCAGCGCACAACGTTAGGGAAGAAGTGAAGACAAGATGGGGTTTGGACATATCTTATTTGAAGGCGTGGAGGTCAAAGGAAGTAGCTACTGGACTCGTTCGAGGTACACCTGAACAATCGTATCAGAAATTACCTTCGTGGTTGTACATGTTAAAGCAAAAAATCCCCGGCACGGTTACTGAATTTGTGAGAGATGGTGACAAATTCAAGTATGCTTTTTTTTCCATTGGAGCGTGTCTTAAAGGATTTAAGTATTTTCGACCTGTCATATCTTTGGATGGATCATTTTTTAAGACTAAATACAGGGGACAATTTCTTGTCGCTATTGCATTGGATGCGAATTCACATTTGTATCCAATCGCTTTTGGCGTTGTCGACAGTGAGTGTCTGGAATCATGGACGTGGTTTTTGTTGAAGTTGAAAGAAGTTATTGGTGAAGACGTACCTGATTTGGCATTCATATCCGATCGACATGTTAGTATCAGTCATGGTGTCGAAGTTGCTTTTCCAGGAAGACCCCATGGTTACTGCTACCATCATATGCAGCTCAACGTCCGACACAAGTTTAAGACAGATCACTGTCGCGGTGAATTGTATGAAGCGGCGTATTCTTTCAATAAGACTTCCTTCGAAGCTCATTTTAGGCAACTGAGGCGAAAAGATGTTGAGATGGCGAAATATCTTGAAGATATCGGATTCGATCGATGGGCACGACCGTTCTTTCCTGGAAAAAGGTGAAATCCATTTACTTTTAATAGAATATTCATTACGTTAAGTGTTAATTGTTATGTTTTACAGGTATGATATTATGACGAGTAACAACGCCAAAAGTTTTAACGCTAAAACAAGGCATGCAAGGTCGTTTCAGATAACAACGCTCCTGGAGTACATAAGATTCGCGCTACAAAATTGGTTCTTTAAACAAGAGGACATTGCGAACAAATTAAACACAGAACTTACACCGAGGTGGGAAGCTGACTTTGAGAATATGAACAACAAAGCAAAATTCATGCACGTGTATGGACTTGGTTTGTACGAATGTCACGTTAAAGACGGCGGTGGTGAATACGACGTAGACTTGCAAGCAAATACTTGCACTTGTGGAATTCCTCAACTCTTAGGTATCCCTTGCGAACATTCTATTGCATCAGCTCAACATCGTTCGGTGGACGTTTACTCTTTGTGTAGTCCTTTCTACGTCAAGAAAACGTGGATCGAAATGTATAAAGACGCCATCTATCCAGTTGGGAATGAAGAACAATGGGACGTTCCAGACGAAATTAAGAACATGAAAATATTGGTTCCAGTAGAGAAGAAACAGGCCGATCGTCCAAGGAAAAGTAAGCAAGGAAGGCGAAAGGTAAACAGATATCCATCTCAAGGTGAAAAAATTGTTGTAAAGCGAAAATGCGGGAAATGTGGTGGCCTAGGTCACAATAGAAAGACGTGCACGTGGCGAGAATTGAGTGTGACAAGTTTAATTAGAAGCTTTCGACACTTTCAAAGTTATTTTTGTTTGTTACGTTTATGTGTTGTTAACGATGTTTTTATGTTTTTATGTTTTTGACAAGTTAAAGTAGTGATTTTTTGACAAGTTCAAGTAGTGTTTTTTTGACAAGTTCAATATAAATAAATAAAGAGAAATATTTATAAATAAATAAAGGGAAATATTTATAAACAAATAAATAAATAAATGTTAGTACCAAAAATAAATGACAACTACATTCATCGCTTAAGTCGTCCCAAAAATAAGTCAACGACCCATTTATGCCGGAATATCTTCATGTTTTCCGTTACAAGCGTGTCGAAAGGCGCTCCAACTAGAATATGCTCGATATATTTGATGGTGAACATTCCACAATCACCGCTGCAATACACAAATGACAAACGTGTCAACATATAACGTATTTCACTTCAATTAAATCTTAACATTTACCTTAGACGACATTTAGGTATATCGTGGTTAATGAGCCAAGTGAACTCATGAAGCACCGGTCGGTCGGATGAGAGAGGATGATACATCTTCAGATGGTTGTCGAACATGCCGCTCAACATCATCACCCGTGGCAACGCGAGACTCCAGTCCTATACAAATTGTTAAGTTAAGAAATTTATACTAGAATTTAGTAAAGTATCGTTATTTTAAGATATGATTTATACCTTCATGAACGTCGTAAAGTATGCTTCATGATGCTCCCCTTCCGCAAGGTTCTTCTGGCAGTCAAGAACCGTAATCGTCCACTCCGCCAAGTCTACTTGGAATGTGAACCAATGCACATTCCTGAAGTTGACGACAAAGAGAATCTCCTTCGCCTCTCTCCACGGTTTGATCCTTTTGTCTCTGAATCCCGTCATCGGCACAAAGACAGACCTCTGATCCCACTAGAAAATCTCAGGCTCCGTCCCCAATTCTTTCGCCGCCTCGAAGTTCAATCGTTCTTGCTTATACCTCCCAAAAACGTTTTGAACCCAGACGTTGTCCATAATGCAGACATCTTGGCGATAACCCTTGAGGTTACGTTGTCGGTTCATGAGCATATGAACGATCGCGTCGATATGATGCAATAACAAAAGAAATAATGAATATAAAGACATATTGAACGTTAATAAATAAAATAAAGACATATAAAGACATACCTCATCAGTCATCCACTCCCCTGAGTTAGTGATCGAGGAGAAGAATTTCGGTGATGCGGTGCACGTTGGTTGTCGAACATTATCCTTGTATCGACAAAGGTACTTCCCCGTCTTCACCCACATCATAACATCAGCGTATTCCTTCTGAACAGGCTCCTTCAGTGGGTTGAATTTTGACGATCCTCGAGTGTACTTCTGCTTCGTCGGATCGGTGTATTCATCCCAATACGTCGACCGCTGAGGGGGTGGGCTCCTGGGAGACGTGGGTCGGTCGCCCCTCTTGCGCTTCGCCTTCTCCTTGCGGGACCTTTCTTTTTCTCTTCTTTCGGCGTCGCCTTCTTCTCTGGCATCGCCTTCGTCTCTGCCGTCGCCTTCTCCTCTGTAGGAGTCTCGTCCTCTGCAACAGAAGGAGCCTTCTCTTGTGCCGGAGCCTTCTCATCTTCCGGCGCCTTCTCATCTTCCGGAGCCTTCTCTTTAGCAGGAGTCCTCATAAACTTTTTGAATAGGACGGCGTGCTTATCTGGGATCTCCGGTGATGGACTCCGACTGCTGATAGGCGTAAATGGCGAAAGAGGTCTACTAGAAGGTGCTGGAGGAGGAGGATGTTGAGCAGCCGCAGCCTCGGCATTCTGCTGTTGAGCAGCCGCAGCCTCGGCCTTCTGCGTATATGGACCACGGGCTTGCGTGGTAGGAATAGGTCCACCAGGCATCCCGGTAACGTCTCCGAATACGTAGTTCAGACGCTCCCATTGACGAATCTGCAAAAATTCTTAGTTAAGCATATTAAATAAAATAATAAACGAAATAAACGACCTTATTACCTGATCATGGCGTATTCGCTCAATTCGATCTTGAACGCGCTCAGATTGCCTGTTCAATGCGTTCACGCCGCGCCCTACGGTGGCGATGCTTTGAAGGATGAACCCGATTCCTTGGCGAAGGTCTGCCCACATGGCAGCCGTGATAACAATAGGTTCATCCGAACGAGGCGGAGATTGAGGAGGAGGCGGAGGACGACGAGGACGAGCTTGTGATTCTTTCGTCAGACGACCTTCCCGAGGAGTATCAGAGATGTGATCCTCATCCTCGTCATCATCCTCGTCAACGTCGTGACCGAGCACGTCTCTTTCTTCTGCGGCAGAACCGACGATGTTAATTTCTTCGTCGATGTCCTTCGGCTCTGCCGCATCCTCTCCTTCGATGTCTATCGGATATAGACATTTTCGGGTCTGCTCTTCAAGGGTCTGAAAGAAACCCTTTTCCCTCGGCCGCGGTCGCAGCATTTGAAGGACGCCTAACTGCAAAACATAATAACAATGTTTATTTAATCGTAAAAGAACATTATTAAATAACGATAAAACTTACCGATTTTTTTTTTAGGATCTTCTCAACGTCCTTGCTAAGAACGACGATAGTTCTGACCACGAATGCATTCTCGGCATTCGATTTCCTACTCCGTTTCCGAAGGCGTGCCCAATCTCCGGGATAGCCTCATACGCCCAATACTGCAAGGCATGAAGATTGCCAGTCAGCGTGTACTTCGCCTCTTTTTGGATGACGTCGGGCTTCTTCTTCAGCTTGTCGTCGAGGCTCTCTCGGTGGCGCTTCAAATCCACTGAGAGGGACAGAAACGTCTCCCCCCAACTCATGTTCCCCCATGGCAGGCTGTAGAAGAAGGGGAAATCTTCCACCCACTGGAAGATCGGTTGCCACTTCGGAGGTATGGTTTTGTTTCCCGGTTGTCCGAACAAGTAACCGAGAACAAAGACGCACAAACCTAGTTTATAGACGTCATCCGGAGCTTTGCACACCATCCAATTGTTGACGAGTATGCTGAATTTGATATTGGCAGACTCATTCAGATACTCGTCAATGAGTCTGCGGGAAGAGCGTGCTTCCTTCTCCTCTTTAGTTGTACCGTCTTTGTAGTCTAGCCCCGAGATTAGGGCATACTCGAGGCGTCAGAACCTCACTCTCTTTCCTCCTAAGCCGAATTGGATCGCTCCGGCTTTGATTGACTCAACTTTCCTCTCCAACAGAGAGTGGACGAGGACGGGAGCGAAGTTCAAATCAGAGGTGATGAAGAATTGCTCGAACACCGTCCCTCGGAGTTGCTCGATCAATTTCATCTCCTCGAAGCGCTACTTCACATCTTTTAGGACCCGGGATCCACCATACGTGATTCTCCCCGGGAAAGTGCCTTGGACAAGGAATTTCAAGTGATCCTGCACAAAAAAACAACAAAAAACATCAAAAAATTAATTTTTTCAAAAAACAATTCAAAACAATCGCATCTTATCGTCCACTATCGGCCTTTATCGTATTCTATCGTCCATATTGTAGCCCATCGTAACTCATCGCCCCCTATCGTACGCTATCGCCCAGGTCTCGTTTGAAGCCTATCGTACACCATCGCCCAACCCATTGTACTATATCGTAACCTATCGTACTCTATCGTAACCTATCGTACTCTATCGTACTCTATCGTATTCCATCATCCGGACGATGGCATTCGAAGTATTCTTCGTTTCCGGAAAACCTAAAATCTCTAAACTAGCTCAAATCTTCTCAAATCAATCCGTTTTAACTTACTGTATAGTCGAAAACACTATCTAAACTACATGCAATAGATTTAAGTAAGAAAAAACAAGAAATCTAACCTTCTTTTGAGATTTTCTCTTTTGGGAGGTTTCTTGAGTTTTCGGGTCCTCGCCTCCACCGGTTAGGAAGTTATCCGAGCTTGACGACATTGTATGATGTTGATAACTTCGGTGTGATTGTTTAGGGACGTTGAGTTGGATTGTTTGAATTTTTTTTTAGTGAATGTGAAGAGCCGGCCGAGAGAAAGAAGAAGATAAGAGGAAGAGAAGGAAAGAGAGGGAAAAGAGAGGGAAAATAGGAGAATATGAACTTAAGGGTATTTTTGTCCTATTTTGGGCCAAAAGTCCATTTTTAGATATTATTAAAAAGAGGGGTCTAATGCGGATATTTTTAATGTTTTTAGGTCTACAAAATGAAATTTCTCTATCCAAACGTCCATGATTTTTTTGGGACAACACGAGTAATTATTCGGCATTTTATCTTAATCAAATTATTTTTAAAACTTCGTTATCTATAGTTTATAGGTGGTGTATTTTTAAAATCTCTTGCTTTAGGCATGATGTTTGCTAGACGGAGGCCGTTCAATCCCTACGACAGAAATATGAAATAACTATGAAAACAAAATTATGAGCTACTACATTAATCCGCATTTTCGGGATCCGGAATGATGATTATTGCCCATGATACGGAGTGCCGATCATGGTATCAATGGATGGTAGGGGTCCGATGACTAAATATTCTATTAAGTGTTTAGACAGATGTTGAATTGTTCTCACATTAGACGTAATTCCAATACAAGAAAAATGTAAAACAAGATTCTACGCAAAGGTAGTAAGATGTAAAAGTAGTGTGTTTCTCTCTCATTGGTATTTCGATGCTCTTCTTTTCATATGTTTTTCGTTGAGAACGTGTATTGACCAGATGTACGTTTATGATAACCGTCGTCGATCATTTAGATCGTGTGTTAGTATCTTTTACAACTGCTATATGATTATTTAAGACAGTTTTTATGCTTAGATGACATTCGTAAGTCTTAACTCAAATGACTAATCTTTATATTACCGACGACTTATCCGAACTGTTCGGTTAGGAAGATCAGTATTCTTATCGTTTCTCATTCTTATGCCTTGGGGAGAACCTACTCGGCATATTTGCGGCATGCTCGACAATATGTTATTCGGCATATATGGTCTATTCGGTGTTATGAAAATCTGGTCATAACATGGCCCTTCAATTCCTTAGTATTTGATTATAGCTGAGAAATTTATTGATTCAATATATCTCATGACCTCCTAATATCGCATTTCAGATATGAATACTAAATGCGTAACACATGCTACTTGTTTATTTCGAAACAGTTATCTATTGCTCAAAATTTATAATTTAACTTGAATTTTTAATATTTAACTCGATTTCGTCGATATACTTTTATTTGGGCATTAACTGATATATCTTTTACTTATACGTTTTAAGTATAAATCTATTCATCATAATGTGACTTGTTTGGTATTATGTTGTTCAGAATATTATGAAAACCTGCTCATAACACTAATTATATATTTTAATATAGAGCTAATTGAAATGTACAACTTTTAATTGCTTTTAAGCTAATTAACATGTATTGGCTTCCGATTACCAAAGAGTATAATACTTTTATTTATACTTTTAAGTATAAATCTATTCGACATGCTATGACCTGCTCAATATTATGCAGTTCGACATATTATGAAAAATATGGTCATAACACTAATTATACTTTTTTAGTATATAGCTAATCGATATGTACATCTTTTCGATTTTTTTTAAGTTGATCGACATGTACATGCTTCCGATTACCAAAAATTATAATTTTTCAACTTATAATTTTTAAGTATAAATCTATTCAGCATGTTATGACCGGTTCGGTATTATGCTGTTTGACAAATTATAAGAATCTAGTCATAAATTTCATTTTCTAGACCCCAAAAGATGATAAATATCCGTATTAGACTCATCTTGTTAAAAATATCTAAAAATGAACTTTAAATCTAAAATCAGACAAAAATGCCGTTTTTTTTTAATTTAAGAGATTTAACTGATTGTCTTTGCATGTTTTTTTTGTTCGTATTGTGATTATTAGGAAGAAATATGTTAAATCGGGTTAATTTGATTAAGTTTAGACAAATTTTGAGGTTTAAATTTAAAAAATGACGAGCACAAAATGGCATCGTACGTACGGTGATTTTTTTTTAATTTTGTCGTAGTACAATACGATACAAAAAAATAACACTTTAGACGTATCCGGCCGGCTTCCTGAGATCCACAAGGCTTGGCCGGCAAACCTCCATCGCACACATTCAATCCATCGGATGGCCCCCTAGTGAGCCAATGGGTTCATGCTAGCCGGCTAGGGCTGACACCACGTCAGCTCTGCCGCTTTCCTTGCCGCCATAAACAGAGTCTCCGACCGCCACCATCGTTGCATCCGCCTAAGATTGACATAGACCAACTCTCCGGATGAAGGGGAGGCCGCCTCCCGCGCATCTCCTTGTTGCTCGCACCGCCACCTTTTCCGAGTGCTCCGGCCGGCGATGGCGCGCCATCTCCACCAAAGACCGGCGCAATTAGAAGGGTAAAATGGTAATTTTATAAATCTCATCTAGTTGATGATATTCATGAATTGTAAACATAGATAACATTCAATGGATCCACTAAACATAATTAAGTTGAATTTGAGTAAAAAATAAATTTATTTGAACTAAGAGAATCTCAGTGTCAATCTTTATTGAAGTCAGTTGACATTAAACTCATACTCGGAAAAGGTTTGTGAAATTTTGAGTCCGAGTATTGTAGCTTTGTTCATTTGGATACATAAAGTCACTATTACAAGTCATTAGAGTAGGATTGTTAAACTAGAATCTAAGGCAAAATAAGTTCAAGTGTTGAACTAGACGTTTTCTCAGAAAATGTCTAAACGGTATTTTTGTCCACATGGACATAAATGATATGAATGTCAAAATAAGATTTTGAATATTTTCATATGATGGAAATATATATTAATTTCTAAAGCCGAGAAGTCGTTTGAGGCATTATGAAATTAAGTTCATTATTTGTGCTATGTTAATTCTAAAATGGGTATTTTAAGAATTGTATTAAAAGAAATAAGGAGGTATCTAGATGCCCCTTCCCTAGTGTAGAGTTTGTCCAACATCATCCATAGAGGAGATAATAATTTGCCTTTAATTATAAAGATAATTACGGAAAAGAGGAAATGAATTTCCTTAAGAAGGAAATAAATATGCTAAGTGAGGAAACAAATTTCCCTCGTTAAGGAGAGCATTTGGCAGCCATGTACAGGGAGGAAGATGAGACAAAATTAAATATTGTGTCATGAATACACAATTGAAAAGGGTTATTACCCTTTCTTGATTTTCCTTCTCTTATAAATAGAGCATCACATAGAGATGTGAAAATAAGTTTTCTTGCTCTTGTGCTCTTCTTTTGGCCGACCTCTCTCTCTCTCTCTCTCTCTCTCTCTCTCTCTCTCTCTCTCTCTCTCTCTCTCTAAAATCCCTTTTATTTTTGGCACCTAAGTCCTCATTAGAGTTAGGCTTAATTAGCTCTTTAGATCATAGACTTGTTCTTAAGCTATTGTGTTTATTTTTTCCCCACACACAAATCCTTCAAACACTCTTTAGATTCTTGTAATAGAAATCTTAGGTTTCTCGAGTTTAAGACTAGAAGTGAAGGTGACGAGCAAGACGAGACGATTTTCCTTTCCCATGGCTCATCAAAGCTCAAGTTACTAGAGAAAGGTTAATATTCAGGTAATTTAATAATGTTTTAAATATATACATGTTCATGGGTTTGACTAGGTTAGTAAATTTGTTTTACTAGTAAATAAATTTTTATATTTCGCCATTAATGTGTTAATGATAATTTTTTCATTAACCCTAGACCTATTCGAACAAGTGGTTCATTCTTGAGAGATAATTGATGAGTGGAGGATGGAATCAAAATAAAAGAATCGTCGAACACTTTTCGCACATGTGCGGAATCAAGTAGGGAGTTGATAAATTTGTTAAGTGGTCTGTTAGTCGATGAATTAGTTGGGGAACCCATGGCGCATAAATAGAAAAGTAGGAAAAGTAATGAAAATACATTACTTTAATACCTTTCTGACGCGCGGCATCTGGAATGCCTTGACTCCTTGCATCCCCTCGCACTAGACGCATCGTTGCAGGCAATGAATCTCCTCGGAGCAGTCATATTGAGTTTGAATTCGATCATTGCTCAATTTTAAACTCGGTGGGTAATGTTATCGCTGTTGGAAATTAATTAACGTTTAATCAGTATTATTATATAACACATCAATATGTGGCGAAAATATATAATAAGATCTAAAAATACATTAAACACATTTTAACATATTAAGCAAAATAGGCATTAACAATTACTAACATGTCAATAAACAATTTATAACAAACATATTGACAAAAAATTGAATAAACGATCTAACAACCTATAAACAATTTATAAAATTCAATCCCAAATCGAATTTGTTTAGGAGACTCACATTAGAGGTTGTAAACAACCTCGTGCCTTACTAGCTAACATCGGAGCGCTTTGTTGGATTCCTAAGAGCTGCCTCGCCGGATTAGAAAGTCTGTCCCGCCGTATAGGAGGCTGGCCGGCCGGTCAGGGTTAGCATGTGAGCCTAGGGGTTCCGCGAGTCGCTGGAGCTGCGGGACCTATGCGCCTAGGTGCACATGGGCTAGGACACATGGCTGGAGGAGTGGCTCAAGCTGGATGAACCTTGAACTCGCGTGGTGGCACAAGCGCATGCGAGGCGCACCTGTCCAGCAAAGACGACCTATCCGTCGAAGGCAATCCGACTGACTGGAAGGCTGAAATGAGTCTCATTGCGTCTCGCTCATTTTCTTCGCGTTTTGGCCGATTCTCTCCATATAAAAACATCCCTTAAACACCACGAGAAGAGTCAATGATAATTCTCTCGAATTTTGGGGAGATTAAGAGGGTGGGCTCTTCAATTGAACAACGAAGAACAAAGAGAATCACTTAAGAACGAATCGAGAAATCAAGAAACTGTTTCTTGACTTCTCTCTCTCTCAAAAAATCTTTGCCAATAACGCGCACAAGGGGAGGGGATTGGCCGAGTTCTTTTCTAGGGTTAGGTTACTAAGGTTTTTTAAAAACTCCTTTAAATAGAGAGAGCGGGCTTTACTTAGGTCAAACCCATTAGTCAAACTTAAGCCCATTGTTCTTTTAAATGAATTTCAAAAAGTAATTTCCCAACTAATTCTTTAATTATTGATGAGTAGTCTCTTTTATACTCTCCAAAAATATATTTGATTTGTTCCTAAAATAATATTTAATTACTTTAGAACATCTCATTTATTTAATGACAAATCAGTAATTATTTTCATAGTATTCAAAGTAGCACGAAATGAGAAAATATTTATTTTCATATTTTATTTATTTGAATCATCAAAATATATTATTTTCAATATAATAACATGATATGACTCATTAAATAAATGTAATAATAAATAACTAATTATTTATTTAAGTACTTAGAAAATCATTCTCTTAGTGTAAAACACAATTTACATTCAATGAGAAAATCAAATCGTTCTAGTTCAATAAATCTCGTCCGAGAGTCTATCATTGAGACCTAATGGACCCATACGAACGAAGCTTTAGAATAAAGTACGAACTCAAAAGTTCACAAAAAATTTCGGGCTTTTAATTCTTATCATTAGTCGATTCCACAAAAGGACTAATATTGAAACTCTCTAAGTTCATATGCGTTTATTTTTCGTTTGATGTAACAAAACAATTCTTCACACGATTCACGGAATATTCTTCAGAAGAATTTTTTTGTCACATCAAACGGAATAAACACTTATAAACTTAGAGAGTTTCAATATTAGTCCTTTAGTGGAATTGACTAATATTAAGAATTAAAAGACGGAAAAAGTTTGTGAACTTTTGAGTCCGATATTTATTCTAAAGTTTTGTTCGTATGGGTCCGTTTGGTCTCAATGATAGACTCTTGGACGAGATTTATTGAACTAGAACGATTTGATTTTCTCATTGAATGTAAATTGTGATTTACACTAAGAGAATGATTTTCTAAGTAATTGAATAAATAATTAGTTATTTATTATTACATTTATTTAATGAGTCATATTATGTTATTATATGGAAAATAATATATTTTGATGATTCAAATAAATAAAATATGAAAATAAATATTTTCTCGTTTCGTACTTGTTTGAGAAGTATGAAAAAGAATTAATGACTTGTCATTAAATAAATGAGATGTTCTTAATTAATTAAATATTATTTTAGAAATAAATCAATTAAATTTAGGGAATATATTTGATTCTGGCCAGCCATATTTATTGAATTATGATTGGATAATAAATCAAATAATTCATTAAAAGGTTGAGTAGAGCTTAAGTTGACTAATGGGTTTGACATAACTTAACCCCGTTATCTCTCAATATAAGTATTGGTTTTTTCGAGTAAACCCTATCCCTAATCACACATATCACTCGGCCACTTTTCCTCTCTCCCTTGTTACAGAATTGGCCGAGAGTTTTGAGAGAGAAAGAATCAAGAAAACATTTCTTGATTTCTTGTGTCAACCTTTGAGTGATTCCCTCATACGTTGTTCAAGACGAAGAGCCCACCATCTTAATCTCCCTCAAAACCCGAAATTAATATCATTGAATTTTTTGTGGTGTTTGGAGTGATTTTTGTTTGTAGAAAACCGACCAAAAATTGAAGAAGGACGAGCGAGACGTGACGAGACGGAAACCGGCCAGCCAGCCTTGCGCTTGACCCAAACCGGCTAGTCAGCGAGCCACAGTGGGCATGTCTCCTCACGCGCGACCTGCACGTCTCCAACGCGAGTCTCCCTGCCCTCCACGTATCCTAGGTCCCTCTCCACCTTGGCGCTTAGGTCTCGCACCTCCAGCTAGGCGCACAGACCTGCAGGCTCATAGGCGCACCTCTTGTCCGACAAGCAGGAAATCCGGCGAGCCTGTGCATTTACCATTTTGGCGAGGCAATTGAATAGGCATTTCGGAGTGAGCTAGCAACGCACGAAATTGTTTATAGGTTGCTAAATTGATGGGTTAAGTAAATAAAATAATTAAATTAGATTTAAATTATTGGGCTTTAAACGCAATTAGGGTTGCGCTTATTTTCTCCCTATGGCATAGTATATGGCTGACCATTTTGGCTAAAGGAAACCAAAATTTTCTCTTTATTTTGTTTCTAAATTAATGGAGTGTTTATAAGAAATTTATCTTACCTAAAGTCACTCTTTATTTTATAAATAAATATGATGACATTTTGAAGGAGAACAATCCTCCTATATCATCTAAAATAAATAAAAGGTATTATCTTAGATATGATTGCATGCATGAGGGAAAATTTAGATTCACAACATATAATGGCTGAGATTAAATCTACAATTTAAGAGAAAATAAAACATTCTAACCTTGTAATAACTCTCTTTAAAGTAGTATAAATAAATGAAAAAATGAAGCATTTTTCAATCAATCAATTTAGGGAAATTTCATGGGTGTCCATACCCTAGGGTGGATAACCATATTCTATTTTTCCTTACCTTGAGAATTGCTTTAATTCCATTTTTAGAAATAAGAGAGAAAATATCTAAAATTCTCTTTTAGGATTTGTGAGATAAAAAAGTGTTGCTTACAAATATTTTCTTCTCACATTGTAGATTACATTTTGGAAGACTATAGGGCTATCACATAGATGAGTACTTTGAGTAAATCTTATCATGGAGGATTATAATGAAGGCGGATTGTGAAAGCTTAAGCTTGAAGTTTCTGTTCGTGAGCCCAACCCCTGTCTTTTGATTTCGTCCATTTTATTGGTTGCTTGATATTTTCTCTTCATCTATAAATAATTAAGTAATCTAGATTATTTTATACAATCATTAAATGGCTTATGATGGCATAATTATTTATTTTTGCATTTATTGATTATATAATCTGCCTACATCACCAACAATTAGTCGCTAGCAAAATAGCACCGAGGTACATAACGAGGAAACATAACGTACTCACACTGACTTTTTGGTATATACATTGATCCATGATGTTCTTTTTTAAGCCAACTGAATTGATGACATCATGAAATTTTCAATACCATTTGCAGAAAGCTTCTTTCAAACCGTAAATGGATTTATTAAGCTTGCAGACTAAATAATCACCATTCTAAATGTTGCTTTAACACTTTCTTAAGGATCTCGTTGTTCATTCAGCTGTTCAATTGATTGTTCAACATGATCTTGATTAGCAATTAGATCTAAATGATTAACATTATTACCTTATGGAATAATAGCAGGTTATCCCACACATGATTGAGCTTTATGAGTGTGTATGTAATTAGTCTATCATTTGAAATAAAATTTGACCTTTATCGTTATCAAATTCAGAGATCGAGTCATGCAATTGTTCACTTTCCCTAATAAAGTCATTCTCACGTAATTTATCAGTTCTTGATTCAACAATCCTATTACCCTGAGATGGAAAATAAAACCTATAACGTTTAGACTTCTTAGCATATCTAATGAAATACCTACTAATTATCCTAGTGTTTAGTTTCTTTTCTTGTGGATTATAAATTCTTACTTTAGACGAGCATTCTCAAGTGCATGAATGTCGAAAATAGGGTTTCCAACCTTTGAATAACTCAAAAGGCGTTTTCAAAATAGACTTGGTTTGTAATCTGTTTAATATATGTGCGGCCATCTTTAGTGCTTCAGTCCATAAGAATTGAGAATGTCTTGTTTTACTCATTATACTTCTCACCATGTACATTAAAGTTTAGTTTCTTATTTCACATACAACATTCTAGTCTGAAGTACCAAGCGCATTGTATTGGTAAACAATCCCATGTTCTTAACGAAACTTTGCATATGATCCAGGTGCTTGTCCATTCTTAGTGTATCTACCATAAAACTTTTCACCTTGATCAAATATCAATATCTCGATTTGTGTACCGCATTTTTTCTCTACCTCGGCCTTGAAAACGTTAAAAGCCTAAAAAACTTCTTCTTTTGATTGAAGTAAATAGAGATACATAAATCGCGAGAAATCATATATGAATGTGATAAAGTATCTTGGAGCACTTGCACCCATGCTAGGACAACAAATATGGTCGAGGGTGTATCTCTCTCATGTGCACAAAGTCAAGAGCTAGAGATCACTACTTTAATTACACATTGACAAACCAGCAATCACAATCCTCGACGTAAGGAAGAAAGTTTTGAGAAATAAGACCATTCATTTGGTCAAAATAAAACTCAAATTGTGAGTATTCCCTGGTGAAGCGATAAGTGAACCTTCTACGAGGATTCTAAATTTTTTGGCGTGCTTCAGGACGTATCGAGGTATCTCGAGAAGCGTGCAGAGTAAAGAAACATGAAGCGAAGTGTTGAGACTTGCACCCAACAATATTTTGTGATCAAGATAGGTGGGGAGACCTAAGTAAACTACTTAGGAAGGAAATAATAATTTTTAGGTGCATCGTATTTCTTAGTAAACAAGAGTAGTTAAAAGCCTTAAATTGTAATAACTAATAAAGATAAGCCGACCTTTTTCTTGAGAATGTAGTTCGGGTTATCCCCGATATTTTTAACCATTAATTTGTTAGAACCCGGCCCTTGCTAGAGCGGGGGAGATATGAGATAGTAAGTTGACTCTCAGATTCAGTAAAGAGTGGAAGTGTTGAGAGTCACATCCAAAGCCTTTACCTTAAAACAATAACGAGCTATTAACGTGACCAATCTAATTATTTGGGACATCACCCGGGATGATTTCCTGTAAAATAGAATAGGTGTGTGCTTTGCATGTGATAAAACGCTAAAACATTAATCAACTTTGTGGTGGTACCCACGAGGTTATGCCTTGTATTAGGGCCAAGAGTTCTTGATGGAGCTGAGAACTCCAGTTTAGCGGGTGTCGCTCGTAGGCGTACTGCTCATGGATCGTAGTGGCAAGCCCATTATTTGCACGCATAAGCATTGAGCATTGACTCCTGATGAAGATGGTACCACTAGTAAATCACAAACAAATTTAAAACACCAAGGCGCTGAAAGATTGTTGGTCAGTCTAAAGCTGGTTTTTGCTTCCAAGGGTTGTGGCAGTTGGAGACAAGTGATTAGATGAATGACAGCTCGCATGCATTATCCATTGATACTAGAATAGTTATGCATCTTATGTGTTGGTTTGCACGTCACATGACATTAGCTATTTTTATTCCTAAGCAGGACTCTCGCTTACCGAGTCAATCGACTCATATTTTTATGACTCATGGTAATGTAAGTAAGGAAAACTCGTAAGATGCAAGTGGAGTAGAAGACCTAGCATGTAGCGCATTGACCTATGGCCGATGAGGTATCACAAATCGAGAATGTGATTTTTTACGTTGTCTATTAAAAACCTTCCATCGGGTGTTTGTAAATGAGTTTCTATAAAACTCCATATTTATATTCTAAAATAGAAAATAAATTTCCCCCGATTTTTCATAAACTATTTTTGCATCCACTATGCGTCAGTAGACCTTTTTATTATTTTTCATTTATGAATATTATATTATATTTGTGTTAATCGATCACGGCTTGTGGGTTAGCTGACGCTCGCGGGTCGTGACATTAGCTAAGCCGCATTATCTCTCATGCGCAAGATATGATCATGCACAGCTCCAATCCAGTAAGATTCATGGATGATAATTTCATAATAAGGGTATTTCCCAAAGCCTTATTTGAAGTGATGAGTTTCTCATCTATTGCTTTGATTAAAGTTGGCCTCTTTGAATTCGAGAACATCACATTTCACATCAAAATAACTAACAGTTTAACTAGCTGCATTTTACATAATAAACATGCTTATTAAAATATATTTTGAAGAAAATAACTATATCATATTTTATCAATGTCAGATCATGTTTCACTAGTAAAATCATTTTAATAACGTAGGCAAAGTGTATGAACATCTTATAATTTAAAAATATTATTTAATTACTTGTTTCCTTGGGACTAACATTTCTTGTAGCTTGATCTTTAAGAAGCCTTAGGAAAGGATGATCTTCTCGTCTTGCTCGTTGTTGGGATTGGTGCCCACGAAGGAGATATTAGACATTGAAATACTTTTGTATTTGATTTTGCTGAAACATTAATAAAAATTAAATATTCATTCTTTATTATGTTTGTGTTTATGTATGAATGATGTGCTATGAAACTGTCATCAACGAAAGGGGTGCTAAGTACAGACTTGACAAGATAACCCCTTGTGACTAGTTTAAACATATGTGCGCACTCTAAAGATTGATAGAGCAATCGAATCCGAGTAATGATTGTTTGAATGAATCATGATATATTATCTTGTGATATAGAGAGTTGTGACTTTGTGTTTCATTCTTAATATCTTATAGAAGATATTGAACAAGACCAATGATACTCTGAAACTCGAGATAAAACCGTTTAATCACTCGAAGCTTCAAGATCACATACGAGGGGTACTTTGATAAATTACCTAAATCCTGAAGTGAATGCATAATCGATATGACACCTTATGACATTTGATTTGTCAATGGGCAATGGCTAAGTTATAGTTGCATCCGACCCGATGATTGGTGTCATAACGTTGTCATATTGAGTTATGTGATTCACATATACGGAATTCGTGTTCAAACAATGCTAATGCATTAGTATCACACTATACTTTGTTATGTGACTGTGAATGAATAAAGCTGGCCAAGTATTCATCGAATAAGAACATTCATTGATTAAAACATGTGACATGTAAAGAAATCTCACTCTATGTTTAATAACAAATGAGTTAGTAAAATAAGAACTTAGGGGTAAAATGGTAATCTTACATTCCTCTGAGTTACTGATACACATGAAGAGTAATATCATGAAGTACTCCATCTATCGTGTGAAGAATTGTTTTGTCACATCAAACGAAAAATAAAAGCATATGAACTTAGAGAGTTTCAGTATTATTCCTTTAGTGGAATCGACAAATATTAAGAATTAAAAAACGGAAAAGGTTTGTAAACTTTTAAGTCCGATATTTATTCTAAAGTTTCGTTCATATGGGTCCATAAGGTCTGAATGATAGACACTCAGACGAGATTAAATAAACTAGAATAATTGATTTACTCATTGAATGTAAATTGTGATTTACATCGAGAATGTTATTTTCTAATTAACTTAATAAATAATTAGTTATTTATCATTATATTTATTGAATGAATCATATTGTATAATTATATTGATAATTATGCATTTTAATGATTCAAATAAATAAAAGATGAAAATAAATATTTTCTCATTTCGTACTTGTTTGCGCCGTATGAAGTTATTTAATGAAATGTCATTAATAAATGAGAGTTCTAAATTAACTGAATTTAGAAATAAATCAAAAGAATTTGGGAACAAAATAAATTGTTTTTGGCCGTGTATAATGATATGTGATGGCCGAAAATAATTAGTTAATAGGTTTATAAAATGGTTTCAAATTAAGTAATGGGTTTGACCCAGTTTAAGCCATTTTAATCTTTTACATAAAGGCTTAAGGGAAACCCTAATTGACTCAACCTTATCAAATTACTCGGCCATTCTCCTCTACCCCTTTGTCTGTGTGTTTCGGCTGAGAGTCAAGAAAGAGAAGAAAAGAAAATTTGTTTTCTTGTTCTTGAATTGTTCTTGAGAGTTTCCCAATTCCTCGATTGTCCGATTAAGAGTCCACACTCTTGATCTCCCATAAATTTGAGTTTATTATCATTGATTCACAATTATGGTGTTTGAGTGATATTGTGTTCTTTAGGGCTGGCCAAGAGTGTGAAGATATTGATTTGAAATCAATCGAACCATCGACGATTCCCCGCCGATTTCAGCATAGGCATGCCGCACCTGTCCGGCGAAGTCCTTGTTCGACGAAGCCCCTGTCCGGCGAAGCCTCTGTCCGTGAAGCTTCTGTCCGGCGAAACTCCTGTCCGGCAAGTCCAAGTCTGGCGAAGTACTTGTCCGGCGAGCCTCCCAGTCCGGTGAAGCCTCCTTGTCCGCCCAAGATGTTTCCTTGCAATCCAACGAGCCTTCTTCATGTGTTCAACCTTGACGAGGCCTTCTGGAGTTAGCGAGTAACGTCCGGGATTGTTTACGATCTCTATTGTATGTATTTTTCAATGAATTGGATTTGCGATTATAAATTGTTTATAGGTTGCTAGATTGTTTGCTCAATTTGTTGATCACATGTTTAGAATAAAAAATTTATTGACGAATTCATAATTTTTAATGCCTAGGTTAATTTTAATATGTTAAAAATTGGTTTATATTAGGTCGAATTATATATTTCTGCCATATTTATATATATTATATAATTTATTTTTTAATTGATAAATAAATTCCAACAAATAGTATCAGAGCTAAATAAAGGCATTAAAAATTAGGTTTAATGACTAGTTTTGAAATTTATTTTGACTAGTTGGTGTTGGCGTTTTTTGTATGATAAATTGTTGCATTATGAATATTGTGTGTGTGCTTATGTGAATGGATCCTCGTCATTATGGCCCTAGGATTTTTCCGGTTATCGTCCCAGGTTTTATTTTAAATTTTAAATTATTTAAATTTGCGAGCCTCAATTTGCAAGGACAATTTTAATAGTAATTTATTTTAATTGTAATCTGACAACAAGAAGGCAATGAGGCATCACCTCGGGCTTGGCCGCACGTTGGAGAACGTGTGGGGGCTGACACGAGACATCCGATGACGCGTCACAAGGCTTCCTGGCCGATCTACTTAGGATATAAGATAGTTTATTTTCTTTAAGTTTTTTCCTTACGAGTTGTAATTAGAAATGGGCCATTGTGTGAGTTATATAATTTATAAAATTTCATATGAATAATCACCTCACATTTCATATAGGATAAAACGCCAACATTATATTAAAATGAATTTTTCATGTAGTATATAATTTATAAAAATTGTAAACTGATTTTAAAAGAATATGATTTTTTGCAAAAAGTAAGTGGGAAGGTTGTTTATCGTTGAAGCAACCCGCGGTCCCTGATTTGAGTTTAATTAACCAAATTTGCGATGAACTAAGAGTCACACATAGTGGCCCACCCTTCAATGAGAGTACTTCAGAAGCATTTTGTTAATTAAACTGTTGTGAACTAAGCCTTAAAAAGAAACGATAAAGCGGGGTCTCCACATAGGTGAACCGTTATCAAAGTGACTCGATTAAAGGCCCACATGTCTGTTGTACACTTAGACTTATGTTTTAAAGTATTCCTCACATAGAGGCCCTGCATTAAAAATAAGTGACCAAACGTTTATGGTAATTAGTAAGAACTAGAAGTTGTGACTTCTTGTATGGTTCAAACTAAAAAGTGACGTGTCACGACTATGAAAGGTGGTTAATTACGGTTTCCCGATAGAAAAAGTAATTAACCATTGTTGTTCATAATACCAAGAATTATTTAACGCTTTCCTCACCATATAAGGATTGTTCATGCATGTAATTCGAAATTGTAGCACATACTATTTTTTTTTTATATTTCCAGCAAAATATCTTTTAACCCACTACAAACGATTTTAAGTTGAAACAAACTCGAGGGTGAGAATTACGTTGACTGTAAATGTAACATCGACATCATGCTGACGGTGGAAAAGCACAATATGTTGTCGCAACCCCGTGCCCTCTTCCCACAAGTGCTGACTCGAGTAAGGAGGACAAGGACACCTATAATGCGTGGATGAGGTCTGATAAGGTTGCGAGATGTTACATCTTAGCATCTATGAGCAATGTGTTGCAACAATCTCATCGAGACGTCGCCAATGCAAATGACATTCTCTACAATATCCATGAGATGTTTGGATTTCATGGGCGTCAGGCAAGGCAGCAAGCTATCCGTAGTTTCATGAACTGCAGGATGAAGCCGGGAACTCTAGTTCGGGAACACATGCTAGTGATCATGGGTAACCTAAACGACATGGAGATTCTCAGGTTTGAGATCGACGGAGAGACCAAAATCGACATGATCTTGGAAACTTTGATGGACTCATTCAATAGCTTCTATCTGAACTACTCCATGAACAAGCTCGAGTACAATGTTACTGAGCGCATGAAGGAGTTGCAGACTGCCAAACGACTTCTCCCTAAGAACAAGAAGAAGTCTGGGGAGGTCAATGTTGTTGAACATAGGGCCTTGACTTCTAGTTCTAAGAGGGTGACGAGAGGACCCAAAAACGCCAACTGAACGGGATCCTAGAAGCCTTACAAGAAGGCTGCGGATGCTAAGGGAAAATGCATTGCAAAGGTGGACAAGTCTGAGCACAAGTGTCACCATTGTGGAGAGGGTGACCATAGGTGAAGGAACTGTCATGCTTACCTCTAGACTGTCAAGGGGAAAGGTATGATCTTCGCCCTGGATTTTAGATTGCGGGGCTTCAGACCATATTATGTGTAATTTAAATGGTTGTAGAAAAACCAGGAGTATAAGTGATGGGGAGTTCGCGTTCAACTAGGGTGATGGAACGAATGTCGGAGCAAGATCTGTCAGGATCATGCAGCTCAAGTTTGGAGACAAAATTTCACTGCTGAATAATGTTTATTTTGTTCCTGATTTTTGCAAAAATTTGATTGCTTTTGGTCGTTTGGAAGAACAAGGTTTAAACTTTAAAATAAATAATGATATTGAAATTTTTGTTGATGATTGTTTTATTACTAAAGCTCATCGTGTGGATTCTATATATTATTTATATCCTAATGAGACAACAATCTTGGATATCGAAGTGAATAAAGTTTTACTCGGGAAGCGTAAGACATTTCATGATGATGAAACTGATAACACATATTTATGACACTTACTTCTTGGATATATTGGCCTAGATAGGATTACGAGACTAACAAAGGATGGTCCTTTGAAATCTCTGTTGGCAGAGATGCCCACAAGAAGATTGTTTATTTACATATTGATGTAATATATAAATCTTTATAAAGTCCTTATTTTAATATTCTGATTAAATTAATAAAAGTTGAAACATTCATTCATTCCCTTTTAGTTTGATTTAAGATTTATGATATTCAATACTCTTATAGTCCTTAATCAAACCTAACAATGTATGAAGAGACAAATGTAGATTTTCGTGAAAAAACTCTTCATGGTTTGGTTAAAACGATATATTCACAATCTAAAGATCAACAGACTATTGATCCCACTATGATTGTTGGAAGTATCTATGATGTCTGGTTGCGAGGCATAGAGAGTTACGAACTCTATAGTTCTTCCACTGTATCTTTCGAAGATACTGAATTGACCAGTGCACCTTTAGAGACAATGGAAGAACAAACCATTTAACCTCTTTTGTCTCAAGGTCACTACGTATGAATTGCATCATGCTTACCTAAATCCTGAAATGAGACATGTGATTTCATACCATTAATACTCTCAATTGGTAAGATATTAAGTTATGAAAATGTCATGAACCAACTTTGTGAAGTTCTCATGGATATGGAATTCATGTACAAGATTGCTGAGATGCAATATATATCACCTCATGCTTTATTACTTGGATTGTGAATAAATGAACTGCGCAGTATCCAAAATTAAGTAGCAACTTTATTTGGATGAAACAATGTGATTTTTTAGCTCCTCGTCAATACATTGTTTCTAACTTATTCACAAGTACTAAAAGAGTTGAGGAAATAACAACTAGAAGGGTAAAATGGTAATTTTATAAATCCAATCTAGTTGATGATATTCATGAAGGGTAAGCATAAATAGCATTCAATGGATCCGCTCAATATAATTAAGTTGAATTTGAGTAGAAAATAAATTCATTTGAACTGAGAGATTCTCAGTATCAACTCGTTAGTGGAGTTATTTGATATTAAGCTAATATCCGGAAAAGGTTTGTGAACTTTTGAGTCCGAGTATAGAAGCTCAAGCTTTGTTCATTTGGATCCATAAGGTCACTATTACATGTCATTAGAGTAGAATTGTTAAACTAGTAGCTAAGTCAAAATAAGTTCAAGTATTGAACTAGACTTTTTCTCGGAAAATGTCTAAAGGGTATTTTTGTCCACATGGACATAAAAAGATGTGAATTTTGAATATTTTCATATGATGGAAATATAAATTAGTTTATAAAGCCGAGAAGTCGTTTGAGGCATTATGAAATTAATTTCATTACTTGTGCAATAGAAAATGGTAATTACTCTTTCTTGATTTTCCTTCTTCTAAAAATAGAACCCCACATAGAGATGTGAGAAGAAGTTTTAGTCTTGCTCTCTCTTGCTTTTGGCCGACCCTTCCCTCCCTCTCTCTTTCAAAATACTTCTTTTATTTTGGCACTTAAATCCTCATTAGACTTAGGCTTAATTAGCTCTCTAGCTCATAGACTTGTTCTTGAGCTATTGTGTTTAATTGTTCCCACACACAAGTCCTTCTAAACCTCTATAGACTCTTGTAATAGAAACCTTAAATTTCTCGAGTTCATGTTTAGGCTTGAAGGAATCGAGCTAGAAGAGAAGATCAACCTTTCTCAAGATCCATCCAAATCAAGGTTCAAGAAAGGTTAGTATTCAAGCTCTCTAATTAATTATACCATGTATACGCACTTTGTTTAGGTTTGTAAAAATTGTTTTGATTGTAAAAGAAATTTTTATATTCCGTCATTAATGTGTTAATGATCAATTTTTCTTAACCCTATACCTATTCCAACAATCACTAACTGTGGGATCCATTCCCGCATGTGAATCCTGTCTCGAGGGCAATATGACCAAGAGACCTCTCTCTTCGAAAGGTCTAAGAGCCACGCTGGTGTTGGAGCTCATACATAGTGATGTATGTGGTACAAACAACATCCAGGCAAGAGGAGGTTACGAATACTTTGTAACCTTCACTGATGACTACTCAAGGTTTGGTCATGTCTACCTTATGCAACATAAGTCGGATACTTTTGAAATGTTCAAAGAGTATAAGGCTTTAGTTGAAAAGCAGATGGAGAAACAGAATAAAACCCTTCAATCAGATCGAGGGGGAGAGTACTTGTCTGGAGAGTTCGAAGACCTTCTTAGAGAAGAAGGTATTCATTCTCACCTTACAACACCTGGCAGTCCGCAGAAAGACGGTGTGTCAGAGAGCAGGAATTAAACTTTGCTAGATATGTTGAGGTCATTGATGAGTTACTCATCCCTTCCCGGCTCATTCTTGGGATATGCCCTAGAAACGGCAGCTTACATTCTGAACCAGGTTCCGTCAAAGACGGTTCCTGGTACTCCATTTGAGAGATGGTGTGGGAGAAAATATTTTGTACACCACGTCCGTATCTGGGTTTGCCAAGCGCATGTGCTGAGGCAAAAAACTAGCAAGTTGGCTAGTCGTTTAGAATTATGCTTTTTTGTGGGATATTCTAAAGAAACGTTCGTTAGCACGAAAGCTAGGTTTCTGGAAGCAGACTATATGAAGAATTTTGTACCGAGAAGCAGACTTGTGCTGAAAGAGCTGTTGGCTGAAGTAGCAGGTACTTAACATGATATGACGAGTCCTATACCAACAATAAAAGAAGCACGTTCAGAACCAGAATCTCCTATGATTCTTTGCAGTAACAGGATTGTACGACAACCTGATCGATACATGGGTGTCGGAGAGACTTTCATTGCTGTCGCAAACAAGGAGGAAGATGATCTAGTATCATTTTCCCAAGCGATGCAGAGTTCCAAAGCAAACCTATGGCATAAAGCCATGAACGTTGAAATGCATTTGATGTATGTCAACGAGGTCTGGAAGCTTGTAAATCTACCTGAAGGCATCAAGCATGTTGGGTGTAAATGGATCTATAAGAAGAAAAGAGGACCGGATGGAAATGTTGAGACATTTAAGGCACGACTTGTGGCTAAGGGGTTCACACAAAAGAAAGGTATGGAATATGAGGACACCTTCTCACCAGTCGCGATGCTAAAGTCCATCTGTACTCTTTTATCCATTGTTGCCGCCTTGGATTATGAAATCTGGTAGATGGATGTCAAGAGTGCATTTCTGAATGGAAGTCTTGACGAGTGCATTTATATGGCTCAACCAGACAAGTTCATGGAGAAAGGACAACATGGCAAGGTTTGTGAGTTGCTGAAGTCCATTTGTGGACTGAAGCAAGCATCTAGTTTGTTGAATATCAGATTCGACAAGACTGTGAAAGGCTACGGTTTTGATCAATCAGTAGATGAGCCATGCGTTTATACTATTCATTGTGAATGATGTAGGAAAGTTATCAGAGGTTAAGAGATGGCTGTCAAAGAAGCTTGAGATGAAGGATCTAAGAGAAGCGGCTTACATTCTAGGGATTCAAATCTTTAGAGATCAAAAGAACCGGAAGTTAGCGCTTTCTCAAGCATCTTATATTGATAAGATCATGGATCGCTTCAGTATGCAAGACTCCAAGAAAGGACAGCTACCTTTCAAACATGGAGTGCCAAGACACCTCAAGAAGTTGAGGACATGAGACATATTCCATACGCTTCAGCCGTAGAAAGTCTCATGCTTTGCACCATATATTTGCTACGCAGTGGGCGTGGTGAGTAGGTTTCAGTCAAACCTTGGACCCGAGCACTGGGTTGTTGTCAAGCATGTTCTCAAGTATCTTCGGAGAACGAGAAACTATATGCTTGCATACTCAGGTGGTGACATGAATATGACGGATAAGGAACTATTCCAGGAAGTCCACATCAAGGTCTGTGTTCACCCTGAATGGTGGATCCGTGGTCTGGACGAGTATCAAGCAATCTTGCGATGCTGACTCGACCATGGAAGCCGAGTATGTGGCAGCTTGTGAAGCTGCAAAGGAGGCTGTGTGGCTGAGGAAATTCCTTATGTACTTGGAAGTAGTTTCGAGTGCAAGCGAGCCTATTACACTTTATTGTGATAACAGTGGGGTTGTCGCTAACTGTAAGGCGCTAAGGAGTCACAAGCGCTCTAAACATACAGAGCGGAATTGTCACCTGGTACGAGACATCGTTCATAGACGGGATGCAGAAGTCATGAAGATCTCAACGTTGGACAACCTTGTTGATCCCTTCACAAAGCTTTTAACGAGTAAAGTCTTCGAGGGACACCTAGAAGGATTGGGACTTAAGAATCATTCGCATCTCCGTTGAGTCAAGTGGGAGTTTGGTTGGATTGGTGCCCACAAATGAGATATTAGACATTGAAATACTTTTGTATTTGATTTTGCTGAAATATTAATAAAACTAAATATTCATGAGATACTCATTCCATTTTTCTTTAAATTTACTCCATGAAATCTTTCCCGTTCTTCTTCTTTTCTCAACATCCTGATCAAAACTTCTGAAGCGATAATACAAGAATGACGATAGAGGGCCATCTTGCCTTTTATTATAGAAATAATCTTATAGACTCCCATTAGAGTTTAGCTCCCCTCAAATTTTCACTCTTACACCTTTTTTTTAACTTCATATTACTCAATACAACAATTTGTTTAACCGATATTTTTGTTCTTCACAAGAAAGATACAAACTTCAGAAGACAAGAGAGACTTTTTGTTTTGCTTGATGTTTTTCGACGTATGAGTGTGTAATCCTACACGACAAAAAAAGAATATCTTAAGAGACATAAAAAATGTCTTCTGATCCGAAACACAAACAACTAGCGGACATTTCACGTAACCGATGAAAGGATGTCAATGAGACCACATCTTATCTTGACTCCTAAAACTACATAAAATTTGGTAAAACAGAATATCAGGCCCAAACCTCTACTAGTCAAGTTTACTCATCCACCATTTCATCTCTCTCGCTCTACTTTACAAAGTTAGCGCAGTATTTTCTCTCTCCCATGCAGCTTAGTAATTGTAGTGTGAACGTGTTTAGATTATCACAACACAATATATTAAAGTGGGAAAATTAGTAGTATTTAGTGCGAGTGTTACTCTAGTTCACACAGTGTTTGCACTAAAATGACGGGAAAATGGTATACTAAGTAGCGTATTTCCAAATTCACTATATAATTATTTATCTAAGGCAATTCGATGCGACCAACTTTGTTACATAAATTTAGAATTATTGCATAGTCCTATATACGTTTTATTATTTTGGATATGACCAACGTTTTGTAAAATTCGTGCAAATGAGTTTAGTGCTTACGTGTTATGTCAAATTACGCTGTTAACAATGATATTCGGATAAACGAACAACGTAAATTGACATGAAACTTAAGTAATAAAGCCATTTACATGAGAAAACATTGGTCATTTTCAAAATGAATTAATAAACCAAGACCATTTCGCCAAAATTTGATAAATTTATCCTCAATCCGAAACATGTATTTAATTTTTGACTCTATTAACTGTTTACAAAAATACGTTATTTATCAATTGTTAAAAAAAAGCATACAAGAGAACGTTACTAAGATTCGTTGCATTAGTTGTAAGAAGTGCTTATCAAGATTAAGTTTTGACTTCTGAAAGTATAGTCGGCCGTGGTAAAAGGAAAGCAATAGCAATCACCAATCGAATACAATAACTTCAATTGGAGATTGAACTAGCTTAAAACTCTTAATTGTAGCGTTCCACCCTTAAAGGCACGACCAGTTTGATGGTCTATATAAGGAGACCAAACCCGAACATGTTCTTTACATCCTTAATTTGCAAAATACAAATTGCTCTTCTTTCCAAGGAAACATCTAGGAACGCAATCAAACCATCATGGCTCGCCCAAATGTGTCACGTTATTACATTGCTATTACCATAACCATCCTGTGGCTGAGCATGGGTCCGAGTGAAGCCGCCCCGAAGAAAGCAAAGAAAGTGAAATGCAAAGACAAATGGTACCCCAATTGCCACAAGAAAACAATGTACTGCCCGGAAGCCTGCCTCCGGGACTGCTATGTTGACTGCGCCAGGTGTGAGCCGGTATGCTCCCTCCCGCCCCCCTCCCCGTCCCCACCGCCTCCGAGACCTCGCGGTCGCCGCCACCCTCCTCCGCCCCCGCCCTATCAGCATTCTCCTCCCCCGCCCCCGCCAGCGGTGCCCGTCCCCGTCCCTCACTCGCCGCCCCCGCCCTACCAGCATTCTCCTCCCCCGCCAACGGTGCCCGTCCCCGTCCCTCACTCGCCGCCCCCGCCCTACCCGCATTCTCCTCCCCCGCCAGCGGTGCCCGTCCCCGTCCCTCACTCGCCGCCCCCACCCTACCAGCATTCTCCTCCCCCGCCAGTGGTGCCCGTCCCCGTCCCTCACTCGCCTCCGCCTCCGGACACTTCAGGCGCGGCCGGAGGGAAGAGAGTGAGATGCCGGAACAAAGATTTTCCCACTTGCTTTGGCGTGGGACACACCTGCCCCGCCGCTTGCCCCAATCAGTGCCAAGTGGACTGTACTATTTGCAGTCCTGTTTGTGGTAACTCATAATGTCATAATTTCACCTTGTTAAAAAATAATTTAGTTAGACCCTCGCGTCCATTAGTTTATACCAACATTAGTACCTACTTGTTTAAACGGTTTTTATTATTATACAATCTATGTTTAATAAGTTTTAGGTAAATAGTCATGAATATTACTTAACATTCTTTGCTCGCTACTATTCGGTTAAATAATAAGATTATTTTTGAAACGTTAGTAATATAACAGTAAGAAACTGTAAATGTAATTATATGTCTAATATAGCTTTATTTATGTGTTTGTAATAATTACAATATTTTTGTTTACGCAGGCACAAAGTTTTAGCATTGCATCTACTAAGTTCCATTTAGCTTCATCAATATAATTTAGCATTATGTTATTTTTTTTCTCCCAGAATGCAATCGACCCGGGGCAGTGTGCCAGGACCCCAGATTTGTGGGCGGAGACGGCTTGACATTCTACTTCCACGGCAAGAAGGACCGCCACTTCTGTCTGATCTCAGACGCGAACCTCCACATCAACGCTCACTTCATCGGAAAGCCTGGCCCCAAGCCCGGGTCACGTGACTTCACATGGGTGAGCTCCCTCGGCGTTCTCTTCGGCTCCGGACACAACCTCTCAATCTCTGCTCTCCCAACCGCCTCTTGGGACGACTCCGTCGACCACCTCTCCCTCTCCCTCGACGACTCCCTCGTCACCCTCAGCGGCAGAAGCGAGTTCCGGTCAGCGACCGTTCCCACCGCCGTATTCCGGCGACCGGCCGGCGAGGAGGTTAACTCCGTGGAGGTCGAGCTGGAAGGGGTGTTCTCGGTCAAGGCAAGGGTGGTCCCTATCACGGTGGAGGACTCGAGGATCCACAACTACGGGGTCGTCGACGGAGTTGACTGCTTTGCCCACCTCGACGTTAGCTTCAGGTTCTTCTCGCTTGGTGATGACGTGGACGGCGTTTTGGGCCGGACTTATGGGCCGGGCTACGTGAGCAGGGTCAAGATGGGAGTGTCCATGCCGGTGCTTGGTGGGGACAGGGAGTTCGCCGCGTCGGGGCTGTTCCAGCCTGATTGTGCGGTGGCCAAATACGTGTCACCACTGTAAACCAATACTGTTAAATGTGGTCTACATGAGAGGTGATTATAATATCTATAATATACATAACAGGCGTCCGTAAATGTATGTGAGGATCATTTCAACTTTTTCTTAATGTTGCACTGTGCGGTCATACTATCAGTTAATGGTGTGTATGTGTTTTGATCAGCGTTTCAATTACTACAAACCGCACACATACCCGTCAATTATTATTAAAATATTATTTTCATACATGTGTTCATAATTATCTATACATGACTTAATTAACTTAGTAGCTATTCCGCATTCTTAATTTTTTTTTACATGAAGTATTAGAAACAATACTGTGGCAATATTTGCCTCATGCTCCGAACGGGGAAACTGAGCTCTCTAAATTTAGAGGGACTAAAATGGAAAATAGAATTAGGAGAGCTAATTATAACAAAGGCATTAAGCGAACTACTACAATACACTACATATAGACAATTGGCATGATTGATGTAATAGATCCAAATTTTACTTCATGCGTTTTTATACATCAAAATATAGGTTTGAAACTATAATTATCAAAGTTCAAGTGAGAAAGGATATACTCAGAATATGTTTTAAAAAAAAGATGTAAAATAAAGATCGATCCGAGTGAAAAATATTGTTAACTAATTTAAACATTTCTTTTGTTTAAATGTATGGAACAGCAGGATAGTATTCGACTATTTTTCTAAATGCATGCTATTTTTATAAGATCTTACTAACTATTTTCGTAATCGTGATTTCCGCAAAAATGAGTTTTCAAAGTTGACATTAATAATATGTAACTTGAGATCAATTACGTTGTAAAAACGGTTGAACAAGTTAATTATATTGTCGATTAAAAGAAAATTATGTTATGTTAGTTTGAAATCAAGATTTAATTAATGCGTTTACATCCTAAAATGTTAAAAAGGTACAATATTTTACATATAAATATTTATTTGTTAAATACTTAATTAGTATGTTAATTTATTTTGCTAGATGTTTAGATAAAAAATTACCAAAATTTAAAACGCATATTCACAAATATTTTCTCAACTTTTAAAATTTAAATGGCTCTATTTTTTTCACCTAAAATCCTCATAATGATTGAGCCCAACCTGGTTCACATGCGCACTACTATTTTACAGCTCTATAATAATTACATTACAGACAGTAATATTAAATAATAAACTAAACAGTGCTTCTATAATACGTAACCAGTGATCTCAAAGCAAGGCGGAGACGATGCATGCGTCCAGGTAACTTTTATATTCTATCTGTATACATATATTTGAACTTTAAAAAAGTGATTGGTCAATTTCTATTCCCGAGCCGATCTCCAAAAAATAACATGCACGTTCGACATGTGATATAAGAACCATACATTTTGTGCAAGTAACTAACGGTTGTATACTAACGAGTTTGAGCATGCATATGCATTACCCAAGGTGATAAGTCAACGGTATTTGACTTGTTGTGAAAGGAAGAAACACCCAAGAATGCCCTTAATTAAGTTCTTGGGCATCATTTGAGAAAAAAATAATATAAGATAGCTTCACCGAATGAGTCATTTAAGGCCGCTCAGCTAGAATGGCATAGTATTGTGCACGATGTCGTAATCTTCCACATACTTGTATTGTACGTACTTGAGATTGTTACAATTATATAAGCATATTATAGACGTGTAGAGATAAGAAATAGTACCAATGTGCCGATAAGAATTTAAAATACGTATTATAAAACGTACTATTTTAATCTTCGGCATGAACGTGCAATTACCGTAGACAGACCTAATTACTCTGTGTAAGAATTGACAATAGCCTTTTCACTACAAGAAATACTAGCTTCGGTCGTCGCGGTACTTATCAAACAAAATATTATGGCTAAATTAATTTCAGCAGCGAAACCACATTAAAAGGGAAAAAAAAAATGATGTTTCAAAATCTATGGAATGAAAACAAACCAAACAAGCGAGCATGATGAATTTAGTCAAACAAGTTAATACTAAGAAACTCGGTGAAATATCAGAGAATGGTAAAGTGCAAGCAAGTAATTTAAAATGTAAGGAGTGATTATGAAGATTCACATTTGACTTTCCGAAACTTTCGTCGGCCGTATTAAGAGCGAAGCAATGCATAAACAATCAAAGTAAAAGTCACTCAAACTAAATCTTAATGCATGATAAAAGTAAGTGTTAAATAAATACACATTGGTTTATAATTTACTATTGATAGCTGTCTGGCACACGTAAACGAAGAGCACTACGTGATGATCTATAAAGACACCCAGCACTACTCTCTCCAACCATGTACCATAGAATCTAATACACAATAGTATTATAACATCAATATAAGCAAGATGGTTCGCACACGTCAATTAATTGTCATCACAATAGCCCTCCTGTGGCTGAGCATGGCTCCGAGCGAAGGAGCGACAGACAAGCAGAAGAAAGTGAAGTGCAGGGACTCGCGGTACCCTGAATGCTCGAAGAAAGAAAACATGTACTGCCCGGAGTCATGCCCCAGGGACTGCTACGCGGACTGCGGCAAGTGTGAGGCCACCTGCCCCCCCTCCCTGTACTCTCCTCCGCCTCCGCCGAAGCTATTCCCCGTCCCTCAGTACTCTCCTCCGCCGCCACCGCCGGACACGTCGGAGGCAGCCGGAGGGAGAAGAGTGAGGTGCCGAAGGCCGGATTTCCCGGCATGCTACAACGTCCAACACACCTGTCCCCCTGCCTGTCCTAATCAATGCCAAGTCGACTGCGGTACTTGCAGCCCTGTCTGCGGTAATCATCTCATCACCTCTATACAATTGACTATATAAAATTATTCTACTTTAAAGTATTTAATTAATTTTGAATAAATCATAATCATTCAGAAAGATATTAATTAAGATTTCTCGAATGTGAATAAAAGAGTGCAACCGGCCTGGGGCGGTGTGCCAAGATCCCCGGTTCGTGGGCGGAGATGGTTTGACATTCTACTTCCACGGCAAGAAGGACAACCACTTCTGCCTTGTCTCAGACGCCAACCTCCACATCAACGCTCACTTCATCGGAAAGCCTGGCCCCAAGCCCGGGTCGCGTGACTTCACATGGGTGAGCTCCCTCGGCGTTCTCTTCGGCTCCGGACACAACCTCTCAATCTCCGCTCTCCCAACCGCCTCTTGGGACGACTCCGTCGACCGCCTCTCCATCTCCCTCGACGGCTCCCCCGTCACTCTCGGCAGCAGAAGCGAGTTCCGGTCAGCGACCGTTCCCCCCGCCACCTTCCGCCGGCCGGCCACCGAGGACGTGAACTCCGTGGAGGTCGAGGTTGAAGGGGTGCTCTCGATCAGGGCGAAGGTGGTCCCCATCACGGCGGAGGACTCGAGGATCCACAACTATGGGATCGTCGACGGCGTCGACTGCTTTGCCCACCTCGACGTCAGCTTCAGGTTCTTCTCGCTCAGTGATGACGTGGACGGCGTTCTGGGTCGGACTTACGGGCCGGGATATGTGAGCAAGGCAAAGATGGGGGTGGCCATGCCGGTGCTGGGCGGCAACAGGGAGTTCGCCACGACGGGGCTCTTCAACCCTGATTGTGCGGCGGCCAAGTACGCCAGCGCCGGAGATCAAGCCTCACCATTGGCGACTACTAATGTTGGGGTTATGAACTGTGGCGGCGGCGGGGTTGGAGGCCGTGGTGTTGTGTGTAGGAGGTGATTATATTATGGATGCATACGTATATGCGTCTCTATATGACGCTGGTTTAAGTAAAAAGATTAAGATTGTATGGTTTAGTTACCTATTTAATTTTATATGTTTTGTTTTAACAAATATGTACGTCACTACGGGCGACGTTATTGAGTTGACATAATAGACTCAAGCAACAATAATGATGTTAACGTTGCATGAATAAAGTTTCATTTTGTTAAGAAAGTATTCTATCAAGTCGATTTAAAGTTAATTATTATTAGTGAAGATAATTTTATTTATTTCGACTTCATTCATAATTTTAAAATAAAATAAAATTATAGCTAAGATCTTAAGAAAATTAAAAAATTGATTAATTAAAATAATTATTTAAAAAAATATAGATATCGTATTATGAACGATATTTAAAATACCTACTAGAAACATTAACATAAAAATATTGAATCTCATAACGAGTGTAATATATTTATTTATTTAAATTGTAAAGTAAAAATATAAATACTCGAAACAATAAACATTCCGAATCGAACTGGTAGATCTAGCGGTATGATTTAATCTACATTTGAGTTATTTTCTTAATCCCTACAGTATAAATGTCTAATTTTCAAATAGTTTTGAGTGGTCCTGAAAGTTTTAGACACCCTTTTGAGATTGCAATTTCGTCTCGTAGGCTGATAATCTAGGTAGGAAATAGGTGAGCCCCAAATTTCTTGCTTGGAGGGCTTCGAGTGGACAAAATTTCGGAATCTTCCTAGTTGTCTAAAGGGAATTTTAGCTCTATTGAGTCTTTGTCTTTTTAGCAATCGTCTCGCTTTGGGTCTTATTAGTTTATAATTGTTATATCAAACACTTTAGGTATTGTTTGGAACTCGGAAAAAATGAAATTATTTTGTATTTTTTTTTAGATTGTTTGGATTGAATAATAGCCTTTAGATACGGCATTTTGTCGCATCCAAATGTCAAAAGTCGCATCTAAACTGACTTTTAGATACGACAAAGTCGTATCTAATGCTCTGGATAATAAAAATAAAAATTTTGATGCCAGATAAGCAATGTATAAGGGGGAAAATTTGGCCTGCCAAATTTTTCGTAACTTTTGAATGCGACATTCTCGCGTCGGGTAATACTAAAATACTTTTGGATGCGACATCGTCGCATCCGATACTGTACTCAAGACAAAAATATATTTCGCAAAATACTAAGGTTATATGCGATAAGTCGCATCCAAATATACATTCGGAAGAGACTAGTCGCATCCGAAAGTGCCCCGTAGCATAATACCAAAATTGTAGTCAGACTAATTTTATTTTGGAAAATATGAGAGAAAATATATAACTAAAAAGTAAATATGATTTGCCTTTAAAATTGTGATGGAAAATGAAAATCAACCTTATTTCACACATGTGGAGGATTTTCATTTTCCATCCCCACACACGTGTAAATAAAGTAGAAGAAAATGTATACTATATATATTTTTTATATTATATATGCACACATAAATAGAACAAAAATATTCTAAGAAAATCTAGTTTTTTCTTAAAAAATAAAAATTTGTTTTCTTAAAAAAAATTTAATAAAAATAAAAATAATAATACAAAAAGTTGATTTTTTTTTACTTAAGAAATAAAAAAAAAATTAGACATTAAAAAAATCAAAAAAATCAGTTAAATTAAATTAATAAGAGTAATGTAGACACTTGATACATAACAATTGCAAAATAACCAAATTTTCAAAAAAACAATTGATTTATAACAATAAACGTAAATAAACTGGAGAAATATGACAACTTTAACCCTTAAAAGTGAAAAAAACCTTAATTTCGGAAAAAAAATAAATATATATTAATAATCGACTATAATTATCCAACTAACGGACACAAAAAAAAATAACTCACAACTAACATCCTGAAATTAATAGCTATTAGTTTGAAAAATCTAAAACAAAACTGTTTATAATCTCTACATATCCGGATATTAAGTCCACCCAATTAAATTATCATCCAAACTTAAAATAATTAAAGTAACAGTTAATTGACAAAGGATCTAATCGGATAACATAATTTTTAACAATGCCACATCACTCAATTTTAGCTATTAATTGAAAAAACGAAATGTATGCCTAAAACACAATATCAGAGTTTCAACAGACTATCCGGAGCAATGTTTCATTTTTTTTCTAAACAAAAGACTAGAATAAAAATAAATAAAATATTAAAAACAAAATAGATTTTTAAGAAAAAATAATTTAACAACATTATTAAAAAATTGAATTTTTTAAAGCTAAAAAAATAAAAAATAAAGTAAATAAAATAAAAAAGAAATAAAAAATTTAAAACATCAAAAAAGATATTTGATTTCGATTGTTAAAATAAATTAAAAAACATAGTTTCTTTTTCTGAAAATAATATTTAAATAATAAAAAAAGTAAAAAATAATAAATTATTTTGTTTTCTAAAAAAATAAAAAAAAAATTTTAAAAGAAAATATTTTTAAGAAATAAAATTTAAAAATTTAAAAAAATTAAGAATAATATTGAAAATAATAATTAAAAAATTGGGTCATTTTTCCCTTAATAAACTATTAAATAAATAAGAAATTTTAGTTTTTTTTCTTAGAAGAAAAAATCTATTTTTTTCTTCAAAAAAAATTGGTGTTTTTCTTAAAATATATATATATATATATATATATATATATATATATATATATATATAAAGTTTCATAAATACACTATACGTCAAGTTTGCGCGCAAAAAAATATCATGAAATAATTAAAATTTTTGATTTAATTTTTCATTGTTTTTTCCATCTTAATGTTTTTAGCATAGCCAAACATGACGGAAAAATATTAGGGATTTTCATTTTTTCGTTTGCATTTTCTACCCTTCTAAACATAACATAGAATTTTAGTTTTCTCATGCATTCTCCCTTCCGTTTTCATTTTTCTTCAAATTTTCATTTTCTATCATATTTTATGAGTTCTAAACGGACCCTTATGGATTTACTAAGTCGAGCTCAAAACTATAAGAACTTATTTAAGATCCTCGTTACTTAATTACTTTCCTCGTGGGAACAAAATATTATGCTTACTTCTCATTTTATTGGACGGATAAGATTGGATATATTTGGTGGTTGCAGAGTTATTAGATTTCTTGAAAGATTAGTTGTGTAACGAATAAAACTCATCTAAAGTTTGTTTTATTTGTTGATTTTTTTTTTTGTTAAGCTCTCTATTTTAGAGAACTTCATCGGGCAACTAGTTCACATAACTTCTTACTTTTTTATATCGCGTACGGAGTGTAAAAAGCGTGTTTTTCCATTATTGTTCTTGTTAATCTTCATTAAAAGATTGGGTGAAAGTAAAAATTTAGACCCAAATATTTTGAGTATTAGAAGCGACTTGTGTTACCTTTTCTAAAGTCGCTTTTAATTCTCAAAATAATACACTTAGTGAAATTTTGGGGAAAAAATTTAGACTTTTATATTTTAGGACTTCGAAGCGATTTAAAAGCGAAAAGTCGCTTAATTCCAAAAAAAAAATAAACTTAGTGAAATTTTGACAGAAAAAATTTGCAGCCAAATATTTTAAGAAATAAAAGCAACTTCAAAAGCGAGAAGTGGAGTCTAATTCCCCAGTTTCTTAAAAAAAAATTGGAGAAAAAGGAAACAAAATTATTTTGTTAGTATAGAAACAAGGAACCAAATTATTTCTCTTCTAAAATTTCCTTTCTTGCTATTAAAGGTCAAAATTTTCAATTTTCAGAAAAATTTGACTTCGATGAAGTAGAAGCGACAAGTCTTTTCTAAAAATAAAATGTTAGTTATAATCGTAAGCATGTTTTTAAAAGTACTTTTTTGTAGTAGTGCGAGAGAGATCTTTAACTCTCACGTAGAGCTAACAGATGGTCTCATGTTCTTGCATCTTTATGTTCCCAAACTTGGTGGTGACGAGTTGAAGTGAAATCTCATCATCCATACATAACGAATTGGTGTGGTATATTCATATCATAACATATGAACAGTAAGACCTAACAGTCTTATTGAGACTAGAACTCATAGGGAATAAAATTTATGGATGGAATCAAATATTTCGTAGTTACAGACAAAAGTATTCGGTTATTGCTGAAAAATCAATATACTTTTAATGTCGAATCAGGATCAACTAGGACAGAAAAAAAGCATTGGGTCGAACTCTTCTTTGGTGTCAAGGTAATAGCTATGAATAGTCATCGACTCCCGGGAAAGGGGGGACCTTTTATGTGACATACAATGCATTACAGGCGTATGATGATTACGCTTCAACCGGGTTATTATATTCCACCTTTTAGAACGAAAGGAACTTAAATCAAAATACTTAATAACATGGCGAGAAATTTATACAAAACTTCTACCCCGAGCACACGCGAAGGAGCCGGAGACAGCCAAGTGAAATCCAATCCACGAAATAATTTGATCTATGGACAGCATCGTTGTGGTAAAGGTCGTAATGCCAGAGGAATCATTACCGCAGGGCATAGAGGGGGAGGTCATAAGCGTCTATACCGTAAAATAGATTTTCGACGGAATGAAAAAGACATATATGGTAAAATCGTAACTATAGAATACGACCCTAATCGAAATGCATACATCTGTCTCATACACTATGGGGGTGGTGAGCAAAGATATATTTTACATCCCAGAGGGGCTCTAATTGGAGATACCATTGTTTTTGATACAGAAGTTCCTATAAAAATGGGAAATGCCCTACCTTTGAGTGCGGTTTGAACTATTGATTTGCGTAATTGGAAGTAACCAATTAGGTTTACGACGAAACCTAGAAATCGATCACTGATCCAATTTGAGTACCTCTACAGGATAGACCTCAACAGAAAACTGAAGAGTAACGGCAGCAAGTGATTGAGTTCAGTAGTTCCTCATATAAAATTATTGACTCTAGAGATATAGTAATATGGAGAAGACAAAATTGTTTCAAGCACCGACAGATTCAGAAGCCCCCTTGTTTCAAAGAGAGGAGGACGGGTTATTCACATTTCATTTGATGGTCAGAGGCAAATTGAAAGCTAAGCAGTGGTAATTCTAAGGATTCCCCCGGGGAAAAATAGAGATGTCTCCTACGTTACCCGCAATATGTGGAAGTATCGACGTAATTTCATAGAGTCATTCGGTCTGAATGCTACATGAAGATCATAAGCCAGATGAAGGAACGGGAAGACCTAGGATTAGAAGATCATAACATGAGCGATTCGGCAGATTTTGATTCCTATATATCCGTACTTCATTATATTATATATATAAGAATTATACGATATATAGAAAATCCATCTGTAGAGATATCATCATCTACATCCAGAAAGCCGTATGCTTTGGAAGAAGCTTGTACAGTTTGGGTAAGGGGTTTTGATTGATCAAAAAGAAGAATCTACTTCAACCGATATGCCCTTAGGCACGGCCATACATAACATAGAAATCACACTTGGAAAGGGTGGACAATTAGCTAGAGCAGCAGGTGCTGTAGCGAAACTGATTGCAAAAGAGGGGAAATCGGCCACATTAAAATTATCTTCTGGGGAGGTCCATTTGATACCCAAAAACTGCTCAGCAACAATTGGACAAGTGGGGAATGTTGGGGTGAACCAGAAAAGTTTGGGTAGAGCCGGATCTAAATGTTGGCTAGGTAAGCGCCCTGTAGTAAGAGGAGTAGTTATGAACCCTGTAGACCATCCCCATGGGGGTGGTGAAGGGAGGGGCTCAATTGGTAGAAAAAAACCCGTAACTCCGTGGGGTTATCCTGCACTTGGAAGAAGAAGTAGAAAAAGGAATAAATATAGTGATAATTTGATTATTCGTCGCCGTAGTAAATAGGAAAGAAAATATAATTTGTTTCTTCGTCTTTATAAAAAAATAGGAGTAATTTATTGTGGCACGTTCACTAAAAAAAAACCCTTTTGTGGCTAACCATTTATTAAAAAAAAATATGCTTAACATAAAAGGGGAAAAAGAAATAATAGTCACATGGTCCCGGGCATCCACCATTATACCAATAATGATCGGGCATACCATTGCGGTTCATAATGGAAAAGAGCACTTGCCTATTTATATAACGGATCGTATGGTAGGTCATAAATTTGGTGAATTTGTAACCACTATTAATTTCCGGGGACATGCAAAAAATGATAATAAATCGCGTCGTTAACGTTAAGAATTACATAACTTTTAGTTTATATAAAAGTATATCGTTCATTAGTTTAGTGAGGAGTGAACCTTATGAAAAATAAAAAAAGTGTAATAAGGAGTGAACCTTATGAAAAATAGAAAAACTAATAAAAAAAGGGATCAATCAATATACAAAAGTACGCGCTATAGGAAAATATATCTCTATGTCCGCTCACAAAGCAAGAAGAGTAATTAATCAGATTCGTGGACGTTCCTATGCAGAAACACTTATGATACTCGAACTTATGCCGTTTCGAGCATGTTATCCAATTTTAAAATTAATTTATTCCGCAGCAGCAAATGGAAATCACAATATGGGCTTCAACGAAGCAAGTTTAATCGTTAGTCAAGCTCAAGTCACAGAAGGGAACACTATTAAAAAGTTAAAACCCCGAGCCAGGGGACGGGGTTATCCGATAAAAAGACCCATTTGCCATATAACTATTGTACTTAAAGATTTACAAGCAAAAGAAGAAAATTTGGATTCTTTAACACAAATATAATATATTTAAATTCACCAAAGATAAAATACAACATATTATGTTCAAAAAAACCTGTATGAAAAAAAATATAATAATAAGTACTATACTAAGATGTCGTGATATGTATAGTAATACTAGTAGGGGATTATGGGACAAAAAATAAATCCACTTGTTTTCCGACTTGGTGCAACCCAAAGTCATCGCTCTATTTGGTTTGTACAATCAAAAAAATATTTCGAGGAGTTACAAGAAGATCACAAAATACGAAATTGTATAAAAAATTATGTACAAAAAAATATTAAAATATCTTCAAGTGGTGAGGGAATTGCATGTATAGAGATTAAAAAAAAACCGACTTGATTCAAGTCATAATCTATATGGGATTCCCAAAGTTATTAATAGAACCGCGAAAAATAGAAGAATTACAGATTAATGTCCAAAAAGAACTTAATATTGTGAACAGAAAATTAAACATAGTGATTTCACGAATTTCAAATCCTTATGGACACTCTACTATTCTGGCAGAATTTATAGCGGGACAACTAAAAAGTAGAGTTTCATTTCGCAAAGCAATGAAAAAAGCTATTGAATTAACAGAACAGGCGGGTACAAAAGGCATTCAAATACAAATTTCAGGACGTATCGACGGAAAAGAAATAGCCCGTGTTGAGTGGATCAGGGAAGGTAGAGTACCCCTACAAACTATTCGTGCTAAAATTGATTAATGTTCCTATACAGTTAGAACTATCTATGGGGCATTAGGGATCAAGATTTGGAGATTTGTAGACGAATAAAAAAAGCGATATTTTTTATTTATATTTAGATAAATCGGGTATATAAAAAAAATTATTTAATTATTATTTTTTGTATGTTAAATTAAAACAAAAAAATAAGAATCCTATAAGGTTGGATAAAAATTAAATTAATTATTCTTTTTGTAATTGCTATGCTTAGTGTGCGACTCGTTTGTTTTTAGGATTGGAGTAAAAAAAGACAAGCCCAGAGTCATAGTATTAACTAATAAACTACTCATGCTTTCGCACTATCTGGATATAAGGAATCCGTAGCGATATGATATATAGGGCATATCGTTGTAGCAACGGAACTATTAAAAAAAAAACTATTTGATTTCGAGTTGTTAAACTAAAATATAAAGATAAACAGAAGGCTGAGAGAAAGAGATAAAAATATTACTGGAATATAATTCCAATATGTAAGGTCAACAGTTCATTTAATTTAATAAATGTAATAAAGCATTAATACGGATTGAATTTTAATTAACTAAAATTCTTCTATGTAAGAATAACTAAAGAAACAAAATCAAGAGCCCAGAGTCAATAAAGACTGAGAAGGTTGACTCAAGAACAAATGTAATTGCGGGCTCCATGGATTCTAGAATTTAGACCTAACCATTAATCGCGAAGCGATGGGAACGACAGAACCTGTGATTGCATAAGATTCTCTTCCCAACGACTCTTAATGATTCATTGGGTAGGATGGCGGATCAAACTAAGAATCAATTCATTTATTTTAAAAAAAAGCATGTCATTAATTAATCCTAGAACAAAAGTAATGGCATGAACTAATCCTATAAAACTGAATATTAAATAGAGTAAATACCCGCCCTCGAAAATTTGAAAGATTCTTAAATTGTAGTCAATCTAATAAAAGTAAAAGGGAATTAATAATAAATGGATTATCAAAGGCTTGTATAATTTAATATATAGTTTTCATATATTATTCATTAAATCTAAATAGATGTATATAATTTTATAATTGTTTCATTCGCGAGGAGCTGGATGAGATGAAACTCTCATGTCCAGTAGTAGAGATGGGAGTAAGAAATTCCCATCAACTATAACCCCAAAAGAACCCGATTTCGTAAACACCATAGAGGAAGAATGAAAGGAATATCTTTTAAAGGTAATTCTATTTGCTTTGGACGATATGCCCTTCAAGCGCTTGAACCTGCTTGGATCTCATCTAGACAAATCGAAGCAGGACGGCGAGGAATGAGCCGAAACGCACGCCGTGGCGGAAAAATTTGGGTACGTATATTTCCCGACAAACCAGTTACAGTAAGACCTACAGAAACACGTATGGGTTCAGGAAAAGGATCTCCCGAATATTGGGTAGCTGTCATTAAACCAGGCAGAATACTTTATGAAATGAGTGGAGTACCAGAAAATATAGCAAAAAAAGCTATTTCAATAGCGGCATCAAAAATGCCTATACGAACTCAATTCATTATTTCAGGATAGGGGTGTAGAATCAAACGAAATAGGATAAAAAATAATTTTTAGGGTTTTTCTTTTGAATAAACAAAATTTATATATTTTTTTTACGTGGCTTTAACATTGAAACAAAAGATAAAAATTCTATGATTTAACCTCAAACCCAAAAGATAAAAATTCTATGATTCAACTTCCAATTTGAAGTTGTTGATGTTTATACCAATCGATCATATAATAAAAATTAGGATTCATTTCGATTAAACGTCCTTCCTATTAATCTGGAAGTTCTTCTCAGATACAAGGAAATGATTCAATTCCAGAGCCAAAGATAGTAGTTCTCGAACAAGCAATCGAAAAGATTCGGGAGCATCCTCAGGTTTAAGTATTGGGCCCCCAATAGTTTTTCTGTAGGTTTCTTCATATGCAGTCTCCAAAATGTTTCAACCTTGTTTGATACTCGTACACATATTAATGAGCATGTTTCTATCAAATTAATCATTGTAAATGGATCGAGAGCTTTGGAGTTTGATATGGATGCTCCATCTTCGGTAGGGCTCCAACAATCTCATATTTCTTCACAAAAGTGATGACATCTTGATGTATATGGATGGAAGACAAAAGAAGACGCAGCAAACTTCAAGCAACCTTGATATTTAATTATTCAACATGAAAATTACATACAAAAATGTTCAGACTTATAATCTTGGGGAGCAGAAAACAAATAAAAATAAAAGTAACAATCAAATAAATGGTCTAAATAGACCTAATAATAAAGGACTTACGTAGTGCCCATAAAAACATCAAATACAAACGAAAAACGTAAAAAGAAAAGCGCTCTTAATTATAACTTTTGACGGATCATGGCTGCATCATTCTCCCATGGGTTGAGAAAATTCTTCCCCAAATTTTCTCACTTCTTCATCGGAGTTATCTCATGTGTAAGGGATGAGATGTTTGACATTAAAAACGTCGGCCGTACGATTGTGGGACGGAAGTTTAAGAGGATATACGTTGGATTTAATTTTCACGATGATTTCCATGGGGTCCATCATTTTCGCCTTGAGCTTGTTGTACTCATGTGTCAAAATATGTTTTTACTAAGAACAGCCTAAACAAAATATCCATTGTCAAATTTAACCTCACGATGTTTCTTATTCGCAATATTTTTGTACTGCATTGTAGCTTCCTCAAAGTTCACGACAGTGAAGCGGTAAGTTGTTTGAAGTTGGTTGATGAAGACTGCGAAATCGCCGTGAAGGCAGGTATTATTGGGAAGTGACACGAGGTTCAGTGCCCAGGGAGGGAAGATACCATAAACAACTTGAAATGGGCTGAACCGGTTCTTCGATTTGTGGCATGATTATGCGCAAATTCGGCATCGCTAAGTTTCAGATCTCAACTTATTATTGCCTCACCGACAAAGAATCGGAGGATATTTTCAAAAGAACCATTCACGACCTTGCTTTGACCATCGGTTTGCAGATGCTAGGTGTTACTAAAAACGAGAGGCGTATCTATTAGGCGCCAAAGAGATTTCCAAAAGTAACTCAAGACCAGCGTGTCACGATCAGACATAACCGAGATCGAGAGTCCATCATTAGCACAAAAATAGCCTTTAGATGTGATATTTTGTAGCATCCAAAGGCCAAAAGTCGCATCTAAATCGAATTTTGGATCCGACTTCAGATGTGACTATGTCGCATCCATAGTAGTAGCTAAAACTATCGGATGTGACTAGTCGCATCCAATACTTTCCACCATCAAACATGATAATTTTGATGCGACTCATTGCATCTAAATTCGACAAAAGTAAAAGGTTAAAATTGGCGGTAAACGACATTCGCATCCAAAAGTCTGCGCGCCAAAAGTATTCCCTACGACTAGTCGTATCAAAACGTGTACCCGCAGCGACTAGTCGTATCAACCAATCTATTAAACATATTTAACAATCATAATTAACTAAACATATACAACAGTTTCAACTAACTAAACATAGACAACAGTTTCAATTAACTAAACATATTCATACATTTCGAATTTACTTAACATATTAAACGATTTCATTTCATTAAATATATTTACAAGTTTCTATTAATTAACTAGCATATTTAAGTTCAATTAAATAAACACATTTTAAATTAACTAAATAAATAAAATAAAATTTAATTGCCTAATGTAGAGACGAAGCTGAAATGCGTTGAACGATATTTGAATCCGAGACGGCGATTGCGAGCGTGGAAACAAAACTGTGACCAAAATAAAAAATACAATTTAACAATAATTAACAAATATCTATGAAAAACTTAAAAATACTAGGTAACGTGCAGTGAGGCTGCGGAGGAGGCGACGGCGAGACAAGTGACGGCCGGCGAGGCTGCAGAGGAGACGACGCTGCGGAGGACTACAACCTGTCAAAATAATAAAACAAATTTTTAAATTATTAATTCTCCACAAAATCCTAATCCATTACAGCAAAAATAAAATTTAAATACATACCGAGGGGCGGCGGAGGGATGAGACCGGCGAGAGAACTGTAGGTACCGAGAGCTGCGGGAGGCTGTGAGAATCGGGACTGTGAGGCTAGGAAGGTCTGAACGGCGTTAACTCTCGAACAAAAATGTTTAACATTAAGAAGAGAAGAGTAGACTTACCTGCGTTCGTTCGGGACGGAGCAGCACGCTGCGTGACGGTCGGGCACGAGATGCGGCGGGAGGGCCTGAGGCATGGAGGGGCAGAGAGGCAGGGAGAGAGGGGTGGATGGAGGGAGGATAGGCGGTCGTGGCGGGGGGCGAGAGGGTTGGAGGGAGGGGCAGAGGCAGGGAGGTGCGAAGTGAGGGAGGGGCAGAGGCAGGGAGGGAGGGGCGAAGGCAGGGAGGGTGGGCATAGGGAGGGAGGGGCTGCATAGGGAGGGTGGGCGGATGGAAGAACGACATAGGAGGGGCGGAGGGAAGAAGGAGGGCGGAGATTTTTCCTTAGAGAGCAAATGGGCGGAGCAAGGGAGGGAGAGGAAGAGTGAAATGGGAAAAAGAGAGGGGAGGCGAAGTCATATAATCGAGCCCTAATTTTTATATGCGAACATGTTGCATCCAATGGTTATCTTTGGATGCGACAAGTCGTATATGATGTCACCACTGGATGCGACTATTTCGCATCTAATGTTTCTTGAAAATTAAAAATAGAAAAACACGCCACGTTGATTTAAAACCAAGGAAGGGGGAAAATTGACTCGTCCAAATTTTTTTGAGACTATTAGATGCGACAATGTCGCATCTAATGATCTTCAAAATAAAAAATAAAAATTTCACGTCAGTTAAATAATGCGAAGGGGGGAGAATTGAGACTATTCAGTTAATCCAAAATTTGAGACTATTAGATGCGACACAGTCACATCTAATGCTCATGTTAAACCTTCCGATGCGACTATGTCGCATCTATTTCTATTTCCCAGGCAAAAAAAATATTCGTCATATACTCGTGTTTATATGTGATAAGTCGCATGGAAATGTACCTCGCATGCAAAATTTAGATGAGACTAGTCGCATCTAAAAGTCACCCGTAGCAGAAAACCAAATTTGTACTAGTGCATGAAGGTTATATATTTTGCGGAAAAAAAATTGAGGCGACATTGACCGCGTCGATCGTTTTTTGGCACGAAATGAAATGAGCCATTTCAGAGAACCGATGAACGACAACAAAATTTGAGTCGTGGCGGCGTTGAGTACGTTGGAGGCCGACCATAAAGTCTATACTGATTCAACTTATGGTTGGGTCGGTATTAGAAGTGGTGTATTTGCATTTGGTTCCTTGTCTTTTGCAAGATGACATGTGTGGCAGGGACCAACAAAATATGTGATATCTTTGCGCAAAGAAGGCCAAGAAAATAGGATGCCACAACGACGTGATGAGTTAGATCTCAATCGACATTGACCCTCATTATATAAATTGCAGATGATATTAAGCCGAAGACTACCCTCGCAAATGCATAAGCACTTTTTATAGAATAAGAATGCATCATACCACAAGAACTCACAGTATTCACGTGTGTGAAGGTTCCTGATAACATTTGCGAAGAATGGGTCTATTGTATAAAGTTCGGCCATGGAGTCTAAACCGCGCACTTATACTGTGACAATCCGACTTTTTGGACTCTCATTTTATCTTAATTTTTTAACTAAAAAAGCGGAATAATGTTTTTCTAATATATCCTTCATTTTCATATAAAGTCTAAACTTAAAATAAAAACAATTTTAAAAATAGTTTTTTATATTTAAAATCATACAAAATTTAACTAAAAGAAAATACCAAAGTATATACTTGAAAATGATCACAAAACCAAAAACATGAAATTCAACTCCAATCCTTTAAAACTAAATAAACTTTGAAAATAGAAGTTTTAACCATTAAGTATTTTAAACCAAATAACTAAAATGCGTAGCGGAAGTCTTTTAGTAAAAAGTGAGCGAAAGCTAAAACCACACTGCTTAGCCATCGACCGCCGCTGATCCACCCTCCTCATTCATTCATTTGTTGTTTACCTACAATACAGACGAATAAACAGAGTGAGCTAACGTTCAGTGACAATAACTATAACTCACAAAGTTAAGTGATGGACATGCATGAATTGATTTTTAATATTTTGAATTAAAATCGTTAAATAAAATAACTTACCATAATATTTATATAATTTTTAATTCGGGGTCCCCTAGAGTAGTCGTACTAATTTTAGTGTACACTTTGGAAACGAACTACGAGGCCGCACCCTCCCATAATTCGCACCATCATAAACATATAACATATGAGAAAACTCTCTCTTTGAGCCCGTAAGTCGACTCGAGAGAATTCCCTTATTACCTCTGTAGCTCAAGGCGGTACAACTTTCTTACTTATCTTATCACTTGATTATTTACGTTTCACATGACATATAACATAAACATGAATCATACTATGACTAAGCGTAGTAACATGTTATGCATATTCTAATAACTCATACATATACTTATCGTAACAAACCATACAATAATCATCACACATTATTTATCGACGCATACTCGAGCATACATAAAATACCAAACAGTCAAACATAACACACATAATAAGATACTCATCATATTAAATATTTAACTAATCCGTATTGCAGTGAGATTATTCTTACCTTGACTCGGAAACGTAGGACTTTATACTCAAACGATCGAAAAAGGTATTCGACTCGAGAACTAATTGAAGAAAAATAATTCATATCTAAGAAAATAGAATATGGATAGATTAAGATTCTACAACAATCTGAGAAGATGGATTTTGACAGCAAAAGACTAAAATACCATTTACCCTAGATTTTGATAAAATATTAATTTCCAAGAAAACTTCTGAAAACTTTCCAGAAGCTAGGAAAACCTAATTCAGGCGTTTTCTTCTTTTGTAACATGATTAAAATCAGAATGCAAAATAAGGAAAACGTAAATAAGATTTTATAGTGTATAAACGATCTTTTGGTAAATCTGTACACTTATTCGTAATAAAATCATAAATAAATATCAGCTCCTTTAAAACGCTTGATATTTTAATCCTATAACAATAAGAGTAAAATTAATATGTAAATTAGTAATGTAGCTAATTTAAATAAATCGATAAACATGCTGTTGAAAATAAGTTTAAACTCATAGGGCGCTGATCCGAATTTATTATTAATATGCAACCCGTTTATCCAAAAATCATGATATTTTAAAGTCGCATCTGAAACAAACTACATATTCGTATATAAAATATGTCGATCAAAATAATAAAGCTTACTAATTTAAAATAATGTGTTTTGTTCCTGATTAATATAAAACAGTGAAGCAAATATGTAAGACAACATTTTGATAATACATTAAAAGACTGAAAATATAGTTGTATTGCACGCTGGACGTTTACAAAATCCTTATCACTGTCATGAGAAAAATATATTTGTCAGGAATAAATATTATCGTAAATATGTGAGAGGGGATGATTTTGTAGAAGAAGGAAAAATGTTTGGCTGAGAACTTCAAGAAAGATAAAGAACTGAAATTGATATCTGTAGTAATAAGAGAAACATACCCTGTGAGGCTGATTGATTCAGTCACTTTATCATCATTAAAGAAAATTAATAAAAATAACTGCAGATATAATTTTCTTTGATTAAAACATGTGACATATAAAAATATCTCACTCTATGTTTTTCTCATTCACAGATAACAAATGAGTTAGTGGAATAATAACTCATAAGTAAAACGGTAATTTTACATTCCTCTGAGTTATTGATACACATGAAGGGTAATATTGTAAAATACTCTATGGATCGTGTGAACAATTGTTTTGTCACATCAAACGTTAAATAAACGCATATGAACTTAGAGAATTTCAATAATAGTCCTTTAGTGGAATCAACTAATATTAAAAATTAAAAGACAGAAAAGGTTTGTGAAATTTTGAGTCTGATTTTTATTTATAAAGTTTTGTTCATGTGGGTCCATTAGGTCTCAGTGATAGACTCCCGGACGAGATTTATTGAACTAAGACGATTTGATTTTCTCATTGAAATTAAATTGTGTTTTATACTAAGAAAGTGTATTTCTAAGTAATTGAATAAATAATTAGTTATCTATTATTACATTTATTTAATGAATCATATTATGTTAATATATGGATAATAATATATTTTAATGATTCAAATAAATAAAATATGAAAATAGATATTTTCTCGTTTCGTACTAATTTGAATAGTATAAAAATAATTGACTATTTGTTTAGAAATAAATCAAATGAATTTTTTCAAGAATGCCATAGACATCACTCGGCCATAATTAATGAATTAGGTCAGAAATCGGGCTCAAGTTTAAACTATAGGGTTTGACCTAAGAAAAGCCCGATTTTTCTCTCTACTTCAGGGTTTTTTCGAAACCCTAATCCTGTAACCGTAATCATATTACTCGGACAAGCCCCTCCCTTGAGTGCTCTTGTGTTGGCCGAGAGAAAGAAAGATAGAGAGATCAAGAAATATTTTCTTGATCTCCCAAACGTTCTTGAGTGATCACGAGTGTTTTTCGATGTTCAATTGAAGAGCCCACCCTCTAAATCTCCCAAAAATTCGAGAGAATTATCGTTGACTCTTCTATTGGTGTTTGAGTGATATTTTACCTGCAGGAATTCACTCGAAATGCGAAGAAATCGAACGAGATACAACAAGGCTCTATTCAGCCTCCCTGCCGGATTGCGACGCCAGACAGAGTCGCCTAAGCCGCTACCAGAGTTTGACGCGGATCCAAGTTGAGCCACTTCACCAACACCTTTCCCTAGGTCCCACCTACCTTGGTTCATAGGTCCTGGAGCTCCATTGTGTCGCAAGAAGTCATAGGCTCACAGGTTTATTTCAGACCGACCGGCCTGAGTCCATCCGGCGGGTCAGCAGCTTGGAATTTTGACGAGGCGCTCCAATGTTAGGTACCAACACACAAGGTTGTTTACAACCTCATATATAAGTGTCCTAAAACGAATTGGATCTGCGATTTATTTTATAAATGTGTTTATAAGTTTTTATATCGTTTTATTCAATTTGTTGACATGTTTAGAAAAATACTTTATTGACATGTTAGTGATTTTTAATACCTAGGTTGTTAATATATTAAAATGAGTTTTAATTTATTTTAGATCTTATTATATATTTCCGCCACTTATAGATGTGATATATAATAATATTGTTTAAATTGTTAAATAATTTCCAACAATTCACCTTCAAACTCAAAGTGACAGAGTAGTGACATAGTGGGTCGGCGGGCTAGAGCTGTTGCAGGATTAGACGGGAGGAGAACTATTTTCATGCCTCCAAATAAGAAACTATTTGTACTTCTAAGACCATCGTGTATTGAGTGGCGATCAAATTTCAACGGTTTCTCCAAGACCAAGTAGCACGCATCCATAACCACAACGTCACACAAAATTTCATCTTAATATGTCGTGCAAACTAAAAATTTAACGAAAGACCATTAGGAAACAATAACATCAATCCCATTTTGAAGTCATGCCAACTTGTATGGCTTGGGATGTATTTCCACAAGAATGGCCAACTTCTTAATGATTTCTTCAATAATGACATTTTCACAACTTTTTGGAATCCACAAAAAAACGACAAACCTTGTCGGCGATGGTACATGTAGATTAAACGGTGTTGATACGGAGCAAACCATTGTGACATATTGGCGTGAAGAAATTTTGGCAGAAGCAACATAACAAATAGCTTCTTTGACCACATCGGCGTCTTCCGTTTCTTCATCATAAATCGAATCACCCAAAATGTTCGTGCACTTCGTCAGCAATTAGTCCACAACGGGAGTTTTTCGGGAAATTATTTCGACGATACCCCGAATCTCCACAACCAAAAAAACGAAGGCCTCCACAAACAACTGTTGTGCATGTTGGAAAAGATGCCCAAACGAAGATTATTTATTTACATATCGATTTAATATAAATCTCTCATGAGTCCTTATCGTAATTTGCTACTTAAATTAATAAAAGTTGAAACTTTCATTCATTTCTTTTTCGTTTGTTTGAAGCTTTATCATATTTAATAGGTTTATAGTCCTTAATCAAACCTAACAACAAATGAAGAGTCAAATATAGATTTGTGTGAACAAACTCTTCAGGGTTTTCTTAAAAGGAAAAAATTCCCAATCTAAAGATAAATGAAATAATGATCCTAGTATGATTGTTGGAAGAATCTATGATGTCTGGTTACGAGGCATAAAGAGTTGAGAACTCTATAGTTCTTCCAATATATCTTCCGAAGATACTGAATTGACCATTACACCTTTAGAGAAAATGTAAGAAAAAACCATTTAACTTCTTTTGTCTTAAGATCTCTAGGTATGAATTTTTGTGCTTACCTAAATCCTGAAATGAGACATGTCATTTCATAGCTTACATATTCCCATGTAAGAAAGTCAAATTCTAGGTCCACTATGTGATCTAGACTAGACAAATTGGTGAGATATTGAGTTATGAAGATGTCATGAACTAGCTTTGTGAAGTTCTCACATATTTGGAATTCATGTTCAAGATTACTAACATGCAATGTATATCACCGCATACTTTATTCATTAGATTGTGAATAAATGAACCGCGCAGTATCAAAATTTAAGTAACGACTTCATTTGGATGAAACAATGTGACTTGTTAGCTCCTCGTGAATACGTTGTTTTTAAACTTATTTGCAACTAACAAAGGAATTGAAGAAATGACAACTAAAAGGGTAAAATGATAATTTTATAAATATCATCTATTTGATGACATTCACGAAGAGTAATCATAGATAACATTCAATGGATCCACTCAACATAATTAAGTTAAATTTAAGTAGAAAATAAGTTCATTTGTACCGAGAGATTCACAATGTCAGTTCTTTAGTGGAGTCAGTTGACATTAAACAAATACTCATAAAACGTTTGTGAACTTTTGAGTCCAAGTATAGTAGTTCAAGCTTTGATTATTTGGATCCATAAGGTCACTACTAAAACTCATTAGAGTAGGATTGTTAAACTAGAAGGTAAGTCAAAATCAGTTCAAGTGTTGAACTAGACATTTTCTCAGAAAATGTCTAAAGGGTATTTTTTGTCCACATGGACATAAAATGATGTGAATGTTTAAATAAGATTTTGAATATGTTTTTCATATGATGGAAATATAAATTAGTTTCGAAAGCCGAGAAGTTGTTGAGGCATTATGAAATTAATTTTATTATTGGTGCAATATTTTAATAATTGTCTTAAAAACAATAAAGAAACATCTAGAAGCTCCTCCCATAGGTAAAACTCGGCCAACATCAAGAGAGGAGAGAAATTATATCTAGAAATTCATTTGCCTTGATTTATGAAGATAATGTTGGAATTTAGTTATCAATTAACCTAATTAATTATGAAACATATCTATATATGGCAGAAATTCATAATTCAATTTAACATATTAAAAACGTTTTTTAACATATTCATAACCATGTCATTAAATCTAAACTAGCATGTCAACAAAATTTATGAACATATCGATAAATTCATTTAAGCATGCAAACGAACAATCTAAATAAATATAATCATTCTACAATACTATATCATTCAGATCCAATTCGTTTAAGAGACACTTACATAGGGTTTGGATCTGCGAGAGCAAGTCTCGGTGTACGTCCAAGTGATCGGCCGATCCTCTACACCACGCGCGTCAAGGAGATCCTCAAATTCGTCGTGCCTTCGTTCCTCCAAAAGTGGCCGGCCCTGGGGAGAGAAAAATCACTCAAACAACCACAAGTTGAGTCAATGATAATACTCCAGGGATTTTAGGAGACAAAGAGGGTGGGCTCTTTCGTGGGAACAAGGGAAGAAGGGGAAACTCAAATAAAAGGAAGGGCTGCCGGGAAACAGTTTTCCTCTCTCTCTTTCTCTCTTAATTTCGGCCAAAACCTCTCAAGCACAAGGGGGGAGAGGTTTGGCTGAGTGTTGTTCGAAATTAGGCTAGGGTTACCAATGAGAAAGCCTCCTTTTATATCAGAGAGAATGGGCTTAAGTTAGGTCAAAATCCAGTTAAGACCCATTCGTCAAACTTAAGCCAAAACTCCTTTTAATGAGTTTAAACAATTTTTCCAGCCCATAAAACACCAAATATGGCCGGCCATATTGTCCTAATAATCTCCCAAATTTATTTGATTTATTTCTAAAATAATATTTAATTAATTTAGAACATCTCATTTATTTAATGACAAGTCATTAATTATTTTCATACTAATCAATGTAGTACGAAACGAGAAAATACTTATTTTCATCTTTTATTTATTTGAATCATCAAATTATATTATTATCAATATAATAACATAATATGATTCGTGAAATAAATGTAATAATAAATAACCAGTTATTTATTTAATTACTCAGAAAATAATTTTCTTAGCGTAAATCACAATTTACGTTGAATGAGAAAATCAATCATTTCTTGTTCATCAAAATCTCGTCCGAGAGTCTATCATTGAGACCTTATGGACCCACATGAACGAAGCTTTAGAATAAAGCTCGGACACAAAAGTTCACAAACTTTTTCCGGCTTTTAATTCTTAATATTAGTCGATTCCACTAAAGGACCAATATTGAACATCTCTAAGTTCATATGCGTTTATATTTCCGTTTGATGTGACAAAACTATTCTTCACACGGTCCACGGTGTATTTTACGATGTTACCCTTTGTGTGTATCATTAACTCAGAGGAATGTAAAATTACCGTTTTACCCCTCAGTTATTATTTCACCAAGTCCTTTGTTATTTGTGAACGAGAAAAACATAAAGTGAAATGTCTCAACATGTCACATGTTTTATTTCAAAGAATTCTTTATTCGATGAATACCAGGCCTGGTTTATTCGCTCACACTCTCATAACAGAGCATGGTGTGATATTAATGCTTTAGCATTGTTTCAACACAAATTCCATATTTGTGAATCACATGTTTCAACGAAACAGTATTATGACACCAACCGTCGGGTCAATGAAACTTCATTTAGCCATTGCCCATTGAAAAATCAAATGTCATAAAGTGTTACAAGAATACATGTACTCACTTCAGGATTTAGGTAATTACTAAAATACCCCTCGTATGTGAGTTTGATGTCTCGAGTGATTAAACGGTTTTATCTCAAACTTCAAAACTTCACTGGTCTTGTTCAATATCTTCATTAAGATATCAAGAATAAATTACAGAGTCACAAATCTCCATATCACAAGATAAGATATCGTTTAATTCATTCTAACAATCATTACTAGGAATCGATTGCCCAATCGATCTTTAGGTTGCGAACTATTATTTAAACTAGTCATAAGAAGGTATCTCTTCAAGTCTGTACTTAGCACTTCTTTCATTGATGACAGTTTCAGAGCGTAGACATAAATGCGTAAACACAATCTTAAATAAGAATGGATATTCAATTTTTATTTAATTTCAAAGCAAAACAAATACAAAAGTATTTAATATCAAAAATCTCCTTTGTGGGCATAAATGCGAACAGATAATAGCCAAAAAAGAAAAGAGAAAATGAATTTCTTTGAGAAGGAAACAAATGTGCTACGTGAGGAAACAAATTTCTCTCACTAATGCACATAGAGGGCCGGCCAAACACACAAAGAAAGAGAAGAGGAAATCAAATATTGTGTCATGAATACACAATAGGAAATGGTAGTTACCCTTTCTTGTATTTTATTCTCCTACAAATAGAGAGACTCACATTGAGATGTGAAAATAAGTTTTTGCTCTTGTTCTCTGTCCATATGGTCGGCCATCTTTCTCTCTCTCAAATATCTCTTTTACTTTGGCACCTAAGTCCTCAATAGACTTAGACGTGAATTATCTCTTTAGTTCATACACTTGTTCTTGAGTTATTGTGTTTACTTGTGCCCACACACAAATCCTTCACATCCTCTATAGAGTCTTGTAATAGAAACCTTAGATTACTCAAGTTCACAACTAGGTGTGAAGGAGACGAGCATTCCGTGTAGATGAAGCTTGGAGCGAGACGAGACGTTCAACCTTTCCTAAAGTTTCTCAAAGATCAAGCTACACGAAAGGTTAGTCCCAAGTAAAGTATGGTTAGATAATGTTTTAAAATAATTTGATGTTCATGCACTTTGCCTAGGTTAGTAAAATTGTTTGACTTGTAAATAAATTTTTATATTCTCACCATTAAATTGTTAATGATAATTTTTTTCTTAACCCTAGACCTATTCCAACAGTGCATTCACTATAAGCGCGTTATACGTGCGGCGTGATTGTTGTTTCGCCATCGCAAGGGCACATTTATGCGCCTCAACCACTGTCACAAGATCGAACATGTTGAGAACATCTAGAATTTGAATGAGTGAGCCACCGATGTACCGCTAACCGGTTTGTTCTACAGCTTTGAAGATCTTGTTTCAGGCTTTGAGCATGAAAAGTTCGTATAGTATTCCGTGACATATCTTGACCCTTGACAGTGTTTCTAGAGAGATTGGTACAATGTTCGGGTGTAGTTATATGGAAGAAATGCGCCACGCATATATTTCTTTATTTTCTCCCATGTAGCAATTTTTTCCTTCCCGCTTCTAGCACGTTGTACTTTTGTTTAGGTCCACCAAGCGGTCGCACGACCGCCAAACCGGGTAGCGAAGAGGGACACTCGCTGGTCTCCTGAACCTCTTTGAAATTAAGAACCTCTTCGGTCGAAACAACCAGTCAAGAAAATTTTCGGCGTTGACGTTGTTGTGGAATTATGGGATCTCCATTTCAAAAGCCAATTCCCAGCGCGCGTCGTTCTCTAAGCCTTCTACCCGTGGTCGAAGTCGGGGGTGATTAGAAGGATCTGGTGCAAATGGATTATTATCTTCGGCATTGGAATTGTCAAGTGGGGGCACCGACGCTGTGGGTCGTGTTGGGATTGGTGCACACAAATGAGATTTAAGACATTATAATACTTTGTATTAGATTTTGTTGAGAGTTTATATAAAGTTAAATATTCATTCTTCATTTAAGTTTGTGTTTATATATGTATGTTACGCTCTGAAACTACCATCAACGAAATGGGCGCTAAGTATATACTTGACAAGATGACCTTTTGTGACTAGTTTAAACATTTGTTCGCAATCTTTAGATCGATGGAGCAATCGAATCTGAGTAATGATTGTTTGAATTGATCATGATATCTTATATTGTGATATAGAGAGTTGTGACTCTATGTTTCATTCTTGATATCTTATAGAATATATTGAACAAGGCCTGTGATACTCTGAAGCTTGAAATAAAACCGTTTAATCACTCGAAACTTCAAGGTCACATACAAGGGGTATTTTGGTACTTACCTAAATCCTGAAGTGAATACATAATCGATGTAACACCTTATGAGATTTGATTTGTCAATGGAAAATGGCTAAAATTATAGATGCATCTGAATCGGCGGTTGGTGTCATAATGCTGTCATGTTGGATTATGTGATTCACAGATACGGAATTCATGATGAATAAATGCCAATGACTCAGTATCGCACTATGGTTTGTTATGAGAGTGTGAATGAATAAACCTGGCCAGATATTCATCGAATAATAACATTCTTTGATTAAGACATGTGACATGCAAAGACATCTCACTTTTATGTTTTTCTCATTCACAAATAACAAAGTAGTTAGTGAAATAATAATTCAGGGGTAAAACGGTAATTTTACATTCCTCTAAGTTAGTGATACACATGAAGGGTAACATCGTAAAATACTCTGTTGATCGTTCGAAGAATTGTTTTGTCACATCAATCGTAAAATATACAAACTTAGAGAGTTTCAATATTAGTCCTTTAGTGGAATCGACTAATATTAAGAATTAAAAGACGGAAAAGGTTTGTGAATTTTTGACTCCAATCTTTATTCTAAAACTTCGTTCATGTGGGTCCATTAGGTCTCAATGATAGACACTCGGACGAGATTTATTGAACACGGACAATTTAATTTTCTCATTTAAGTAAATTGTGATTTACACTAAAAAAATATTTTTCTAAGTAATCAAATAAATAATGCGTTATTTATTATTACATTTATTTAATGAATCATATTATGTTAATATATGGATATTAACATATTTAAATGATTCAAATAAATAAAAGATGAAAATAAATATTTTCTCATGTCGTACCATCTTGAATAGTATGAAAATAATGATTTGTCATTAAATAAATGAGATATTCCAAAATAATTTAATACTATTCTGGAAATAAATCAAAATAAATATTTTTGAAATATATAGGATTATACTCGGCCATAATTAATGAATTAGGTCAGAGAATTAATTTTTGAAATTAATTAAGAGAATAATGGGTTTAAGTTTGACTATTGGGTTTGACATAAGAAAAGCCCGCTCTCTCTTTATTTAATGGGCTTAAGTTTGACGATTGGATTTGACATAAGAAAAGCCCGCTCCCTCTTTATTTAATGCGCTTAAGTCTGATTTATGAATGTGTTTATAAGTTGTTAGATGGTTTGGTTCAATTTGTTGACATGTTTAGAATAAATAATTTAGTGACATGTTTATGATTTTTAATGCATAGGTTGTTAGTTTATTAGAATGAGTTTGAATACAAATCATATTATATAATTCTGCCACATATAGATGTGTTATGTAATATTATTTTTTAAATTTTTAAATAATTTCCAACAGGTCGCTGTTGAAGGAGCAGTTCGACAAAGCGGGTTAGTGCATTCATTTGTACACGTAAAACAAAAAGATTTTTCACGTCTATTCATGTCATCCAAATCAGCCTAACGATCAGGAAATCCTCCACGTCTACCTCGGCGTGCCATGACGGGCGTGGGGAAGATCGAATTGGCTCTAATCTCAACTGATGTAGATGTATGGTAGAACAAAAGAAGACGTGTTAAACTTCAAGCAAGCTTGATATATTTTTTTAGTTATTCAACATGAAGATTACGTACAAACATACTCAGACTTATAATCTTGAGGAGCAGAAAATAAACATAAATAAAAGTAATAGTCAAGTAAACCTTAAAATAAGGGACGTACGTAATGCCCATTGAAACATGAAAAAAAATAAGGAAAAACGTTAAAGAAATAAAGCGCTCTTAATTAAAACTTTTGACAGATCATGGCTACATCACATCTTCTAAATGGTTGTTTAGGGCTTTACACCCAATTATGAGGGACTTCCATGTCTTCTGATCAATGGACTTAATAAGGCACCCATTTTTACCTTCCAATAAGCATAATTATGTCCGTGCCGCGCGAGAAATAAAACCTCATTCTCTGAAATTATATCTAGTTATAAACAACAACAGTTTGATCAATACAAATCTCACCTAAAAACTTAGGGTGCCTATCCTAATACCACTTGGCAGTCCATATCACTTGTTAGCAGTTTTCATAATAAATGTTATGGAATAAAAATAAGGACAACTAAAGCATAATTTGTTTAATAGAAAAATAAAATCAGAGTCATCATAAATTATCGTATTTTATCGAAAGTCGTCAAAAAATATTTTTTAAATTTTTTTTCGTCGGAAGTCATCGAAAGCCGCTAAAAAATATAATTTATAGAAATTTTTATATTTAATCGTATTTCATCGTAAATGGGTTGAAGTTCATTATTAATAATATCGAAAATTGGAGTTTTACAAACCTTTCTTTTAAAATCCTAAATTTTAAAACATCAAATAATCTTGAATAACAATTCTAAAATAACTTCAAACTATAAAAAAAATATTTAAACAAACCCAAAAATAGAATGTAGTGAGAACTTTTGTCGTCATTTTTTGTTTCTACTTTTGAAGAAAATAAAATGGGTAGGACTTTGAAGTTCGCCGAAAATGATAACGACAAAAGTCCCATTATCATTTTCTCCATCTAGTTTATCAAAATGACGTGAGATAATATATGCAATAAAACATGTAACAATGAGAAAAAAATATAAATATGAATATATTTGAATTTAAGATATTTTCGTCTAAAATTAAATATAAAATCTCATTTCAAATAGAATTATCAAAAGAAACAAAAATTCTAACTATTTGAAGTATTTAATTAAATTTTCTCATATATAATATAAATATGTTGTTGAACTGTACACTCGCAACTCTCTTGGCTCTAACTCCAAGATCAAAGTATGTCTTCTCCTATGCTAGAGCACATCGTCCTCTTTAAGCTTAAATCCGATGCATCTCCCTCCGACGCCAAATCCTTTGTGGAGGGCCTCAACGACCTCGCCTCGATCCCCGAAGTCCTGGAAATCGCCGCAGGCCCAATTCGGCGACTCCGGTCCTCTTCCGGCGACTTTACCCACTTCCTCTATAGCCGCTACGCATCCGAGGCCGACCTCGCCGCCTACGCCGCCCACCCCGACCACCTCGCCGTCGTCTCAAAATCCGCACCCCTCGTCGCCGACGTCCTCGCCGTCGACTGGCTGGACGGAGAAGAGCCACGTGGTGCGCTCCGTTCGGGTTTAGCGGCGAGGGTCTCGCTGTTGAGGCTCAAGGATGATCCCAGAGAGGGAGACAGGAGGGAAGTTATGGCGGAGATTGGAAGAATCCGAGAAGGGCTTGTGGCCGCAGGGTTATTTAGTTTCGGCGAGAATATCTCGCCGGCGAGAGCAAATGGGTTCTCCGTTGGGTTTATGGCGGTTTTTCCAAGCGTGGGAGATTTGGATTCCGTGGATTGGGATAGCGTCGAAGTAAGGGTTCAAGAGTACTTGGATTCCTCTATTGTCGTTGATTTTGTAGTTCCCTCGTCACATGAATCGGTCTGAAATTGACGAAGAGGTCAGGGATTTAGTTGAGCTGATCCGGAGGATAATTGTGAAATACCAAAACTTGTGTGTGTACATGTTCTTCGTTCTTACGAGAAACCTGGTACTTTTTTTCTTCCCCAAAATGGGTTATATCCAGTTTCTTTTATTGTCATCAACCAAACAGTATCAAACTTATTTATTACTCCTCGATTCTTTGTTGCCACCCATACTCGTAGAAAAATTTAATTTCGTAGACTCGAAAATATTAAAAATATTTACTTTAGCATTAAGATCATACAAAAATACTTTTAAACTCATTTATACAGTTTTTTTTAGAGATTTGAATATCATTTTCAACTCAAATTTTCTCTAAATTCGTTGAAATCATGTAATATCGTCGAAATAATAAATAAGTTACTTAATTTACTCTAATTAAGTAATTTTTATAATCGTTTTTAGTGTAAAAATAGTTTTTCGATCGAGAAAAAAAAAGTTTGCAAAAAATTTGAAATTTTTGGACGATAATTTAAGTTGATGGTTATCGTACGACATCGTAAGTCATCCTAGGATGATTTTACGATGTCGTACAGGCGTACGATGACCTTCAATCTAAATTGTCGTCCAAAAATTTCTGATTTTAACGAATTTTTTTTGGTCGATCGAAAAACGATTCTAACATCAAAAACGACAACAAAAATAATTTAAATAAAGTTAATGAAGTAACAAATCCACTATTTCGATAATTTTAATTGATTTCAACGAATTTAAAAAGATTTGATTTGAAAATGAGATTGAAAGCTCTATAAATGAGTTTAAGGGTATATTTGTCCGATTTTGGACGTAAAGTTTAGTTTTAGATATTTTTGAAAAGATGAGTATAATCTGGATATTTTCAATGTTTTTGAGATTTTAAAATAAAAATTTTCTGCTCATATTGTATCAACCGAAATCCCCTTTGATTTTTTTTCCAAAGATTCACGCTCTTGTTTTGTTTCATCAAATTCCCAATCTAAACATCCCAAAATATTTTTTTTCTTATAAACAACTAGACATCATTTATAAGTGTTCCCGGTTGGGTTTATGGTGCTGATTGTAAGGTTATTTTCATCTTAATGGACTGGAAATAATGAACATTAATGATATTAAAAAACATAAACATCCAGGAAACTTATTTTGTGCTGCAACTCAAATCACACAATAAGTGAATCAGATCGTACGTTAGTCGTGTTTTGACATGACTTCTTCAAATCAGAATCCAAACTACAAGAGTAAATGGTATGGTAACAAATGTATTGATGTTAGCCGTAAAGTAAGACTTTTTAGTGCAACTCCTTGTTAATATTTGAGTCAATAAAACGAGTTTTCTTTAAATTCAGTATTTATTGCAATGTAAAATTTCATGAGACCGTGAATTAGTCATAGATTTTGAAAAATGAGTATTTAAGGCCAATTAAGTATTTCGAAATGAATTAAGGATTTTGAGTTGGACTCAAATAATTTTACTTCCTCGAATAACATTTTCGGTGAGTTCTCGAGTACTAAGAAGAGTATCGGGAGTGAAAGTAATTTCCGAAACACCTTAAATATATTTCAAATAAATTAGAATCAAAGAAGATTTATTTTGGTTTATTTTCTAAACTACTTCCATTTTATTACGGACGAGATATTTAGTCGCGAATAATAAATGGATCGATTTGCAATAGAAGGTGAATTATTTGTAAAGAAATTGATGAGAAATAATATGTAGCAATTTTTTTCATCCTTACCTCATTTAAGACTTTCCAGCCACGTTAAAACTCTACACTATTCTTATAGCCTTATCTTCATAGACACACAACCCTAACCAAAACAAACAAAGAAACAGAGGAGGCGGTTCTTCGATAGAGAGAAAGAGAGAGTGAGACGCATGTTAGAGAGAGAGAGAGAAAAATTCGTGAGAGATAGATAGAGAGAGAGAGAGAGAGAGAGGGACGAATCCAAGACACATAGAAGAAAGTCGTTCAAGATCGAAGGTAGGTAACGGATTTAGGTCGTTTGCACAATTTTCTATCCGTATTAGGTTTGAAAAATTAGGGCTTTTGATGTTAGTACTTATTTTCGTGTATTAGGTATTGTTTGAATTCGTGATGGTTTGAGGCTGACTTCATATGATTTGAATTGATGCTTGAGCTATGAATTGGTACTTGAACGTTTTGGATCAAGTAAGGAAACACGGACGTGGTTAGGTCAGTTTCGAATATGATTATTTTTTCTTAATATTTTTTTTTATGGATAATAGACATTCTAAGGTTTCTAAAAAAATCAAGATTATCTAATTTGGTTAAGATTTGAGGGAGATATGATTTTTTGAAGTTTTGATCTTGAGCAGTAAAACTGTGAAAGTCCGAATCTATGTATCTGTTTTGCGCTATGTTTTTGAGATAGCACTCTTACTCTAAATTGAGCTTGTAATATATCAATAGAAACATACGGAATTTAGCTTTCGTTTTAAATTGGAATCGTTTCATTTTGAGTTATGTAGATTACGTTATGTTAAATTCTTTGACTGATGGTTGAGTCTGAAATTTCTAATCAGCTAATTCGGGTTTTAGGTTGATTTTAGAGTTTCGGATTTCACATTGTAACTTGATGTTGAGATATTTTGAATGATTTTGTGATGTGATTTTATTGTGTTTAGTATTATTTTGGATGAATGAGTTTCTAGGCGAGTCGGAGAATCGTTAGGGTGTGAATAACTTAGAATAAGTTTGTATTTTTGTTCACCTCGTATCGTAGGTATGAGGAGGCAGCGGCGGTGATTCTTGTAACTCACGAGCAAGCTGCAAGGGCTTTTTGGGTTCAGCAACGAGGAGGAGAGGCGCTACTTGATTCCGACAGCGAGTACGACGACTTGGCAAAGTGTTCGAAGGAAGCGAGGGTAAGCAGCGAACGCGCGGCGAGGGCTGTAAGGCCTTGGCACATCTAGACGAAGAGCAGCGGTGGAGACTTGGCGGCGTAACGTAAACTTGAGGCAGCGAGTTCTCGAGGGTAGGGCTGTTAGCTAATGTTAACTATATTATGTAATAATAGTGGTAAATAATAATGTAAGCTTATTAAACTAACCACGTGAGTTAGCTGGTTGTTCCGGGAATCGCTTCGAGTGGTTTAAGATAAATCAAGAGCGACGATTTTCTAGAGTGTGTGTTGAATCCGTAACATTTGTGTAACGTAATAGTTTTCAAATAAATTCATAACTTTCAAAGTTATGTTAAGGTTTACTTATTTTCATTATACCTTATAGCAAAACTATATTAGTATTATCAATGTTATTATGAATTTTAGGTTATGGAAAATAGTTGAGAAAGTGGTTTAAAAATAAAGTTTCATCACCACCTTATTAGTTATGATTAATTTTTTAATTACTATTCAAACTAAGTTTATTAATTATTATTTTTAGGTAATTATTTTACTTATAATAATTTACATTCTTAATTACGATTAGTAGCATTTTCAAGTTTATATCTATTTATTTTATACCACGGGTTACTAATTATGCTTGTAATCCAACATTGTGTTATTTTTAATTCATAGAATCTTAGGGGTAAGACTTTCTCTACATATCTAGGTTTAATTGTTAAGTTTCTTATGGCTCATAGTGAAAGGAAACGAGTTCTTTTTACTCTTGGGTACTTAATATCGGGTTTGGTTAGTGAGTATTTTAAGGAGAATAGAATATCTTTTATATTATGTTTCACGTGTAGCATCTATATTCAGAATTGGTTAGCCTCTCTTGATCGCTGTTTTGCTTGGTATTTGTGTCCTTATTGTGTTGTTTCTCTTGAATGAGAACATTGTTGGCGTGTGATGGATATGAATTCCATGCAGTTTTTTATGCTTTGTCTATTCGTTATAAGTGTAGGGGATTGGTGCTCCGCTGAGTTCAGAACTAATGTCATCCAATGCTCCATTGATATTCTCAGCTATCGTTGTAACAATTAGGACTTAGAGAAGAGAGGAGCTAGCGGATTAGGAATCTAAGTAAGTGGGAATCAAGTCAACTACTTATCAAGTGAATCACATGTTTATGTGCATTTTACTGTGTTAATAGTCAAGAGTAGTTGGAAGCCCATAAATTTTATACACTAATCAAGATAAAGGCTTCGGCCACCTTTCATGAAAATGTAGCTTCGAGTTTTATCCGATGAGTTCAAACGTAACTTCTTACAACCCGAACCTTTGTCTATATGAGTAGTTACTCTTCCTTTAACTTACTCATTTAAGATTCACCCGATTAACGGGGTTACGAGAAAAGCAGGGACTAACATACCTCAAATTCCAACTGAGTTATCTGTTCTAGAGGCTGTACGGTTCACACCTTGAGTCCTCTTTTAAAATACCATAACTAGCATATTTAACAATAATTATTTGAGTTTGTACTCGAAACGATGCTCTTCCCGTTGTAGTTAGGATTGTACTCCGACTTCATTGAGTATCAAACACTTAAAAACAATTGACTTCAGTGGTACCAGCAAGTCTGAAGACTTGTATTTTTGTCAGGGAATCCTGACGGGCGCATGGTATTGGAATTTGTAAGTAGCCGACATGCTGGACACGCCTGAGCTTTCAGGGTGCTCCTGAGTGCCCTTATGTATGAAGATGGTACCATTTGAGGATCCTAGACAAAGTTAAATATTGGAGTCACCGTCATGACTAAATTGCTCGGGTCTGAGGGTTGACTGCTTGTTCTTCTAAGTGTTATTGCAGTGAGTTGTTGGATGACCTAATGATCGGAATAACATGATTGCACTTAGAAAACGATCGTACATGCATACATTATTATGTGTTATGTGCACGTCACATGTAATCTAGTCGTTCATATGACTAGATAGACTCCCACGTGCTGAGTCTTTCGACTTATAGCTTATGACCCTCGGTAATATAGGAAAAGAGAAAGCTTTTTATGGGTAAACGGAAGATAACCAATTCAGATGTGCGTCGCTCGACCTGTAGCCATGAGAGTTTTTGTTCTAATGGGAAAATGGTGTTTTGTTATGAAACTAATAAACTTTTATTTTTGTTACTCTTTTAATACATGGATGTATGTATAAGTTATATGATAATATATCTAAAATAACGAGTATGTTTTAGTTCGTATATAGTCGCTATGAAACTGATGTATAAAAAAAATCCCAAAATTTCAGTCAATTTTTATCTATGTTTTGTAGCTATATACTATCAACTTTTTTCTTCCGCTATATTTATACGAATGGTGTATGTGTTTGATTATCTTGGATTGAGAGATGGGAGAATGTCACGGTTCGCGTGTGAGCTACGGCTCGTGCGTCGTGACATGAGTTTTGGTATAAGAGCCCATGTTGAGTCGTTTCTGTAGACTTAGGGACACATGGTCTTGTATAGGTTAGTATGTAAATTTGAGTGTTTTTTGATGATTGGGAAGATGAGGATACTTGTGGGGATCCAGATTTGGATCCTGATGAGCCACATGGGGAAGTGGCTAAGTAGTTTGATGTATTATTGATCTATGAGATGCATTGTTTTAGATGTATGGACCTCTTGTTTGAGGTAGGCCATGGTGATACGAGATGAACTAGTTACATCCATTCCCCTTTTGACTAACTCTTGGTGTTGGGATTGGTGCCCACAAAGGAGAGTCTATCATTGAGACCTTATGGACCCACATGAACGAAGCTTTAGAATAAAGTACGGACTCAAAAGTTCACAAACTTTTTCCGACTTTTAATTCTTAATATTAGTCGATTCCACTGAAGGACTAATATTGAAACTCTCTAAGTTCACATGCGTTTATTTATCGTTTGATGTGATAATACAATTCTTCACACGATCTACGAAGTACTTTACGATATTACTCTTCATGTGTATCAATAATTAAGATGAATGTAAAATTACCTTTTTACCCCTGAGTTATTATTCACTAACTCCTTTGTTATTCGTGAATGAGAAAAACATAGAGTGAGATGTCTTTACATGTCAAATGTTTTAATCAAAGAATGTTCTTATTCGATGAATACCTGGACCAGTTTATTCATTCACACTCTCCTAACAAAGCATAGTGTGATACTAATGCATTGACATTGTTTCAACATGAACTTCGTATGTGTGAATCACATAACCCAACATGACCACGTTATGACACCAACCGTCGGGTTAGATGCAACTATATCTTCGCCATTGCTCATTGAAAAATCAAATGTCATAAGGTGTCACATCGATTATGCATTCACTTCAAGATTTAGGTAAGTACCCAAATACTCGTATGTAATCTTGAAGTTTCGAGTGATAAAACGGTTTTATTTCGAGCTTCAAAGTATCACATGTCTTGTTCAATATCTTCTATAAGATATCAAGAATGAAACACAGAGTCACAACTCTCTATATCACAAGATAAGATATCATGATTCATTTAAATAGTCATTACTTAGATTCGATTGCTCTATCGATATTAAGATTGCGTACAAATGTTTAAACTAGTCAAAATGGGCTATCTTGTCAAGTCTGTACTTAGCACCTATTTCGTTGATGACAGTTTTAGAGCTTAGCATTCATACCTAAACACAAACATAAGAATAAAGAATGAATATTTAATTTATTAATGTTTCAGCAAAATTAAATACAAAGTATCTTAACGTCTAATATCTCTTTTGTGGGCACCAATCCCAACAGATAGTTGTTATTGATTCTAATTATTCAGAACTCAGCTCACTAATCATATAATGTTGATAAAGTAATTTTATTATTGAATTCAATAATTATTCATTCGTCATCTTCAAGTGGGCAATATGCTAACTGGTACAACTTGAGTCAAGGATCCATTATGAGACCCTGGGAAAATCACTCTAATTCAAAATATCGCCGCTATCTCACCTCTCACCCAAGTTTGCATAATATTGGTGTCCAGTTTTCGATTTAATAGATTTGTCCTTGTTTTTCTTGATTCAAGAATAACACTCCTTTTAAATGTATCCAAATTTTTCCCAATGGCAATATTTTATATGGATGTTTTGGTTTGGACCTTGAGATTGAGATGTGGATCCAAACTTGACTTTCTTTTATAGTTCCCATTGGTTCTAGGTCCTGTCCTAACAAAATTAGTCTCACCACTGCCTTATATGTTTTTCTAGTTCTTGATTTTGAGATCTCTGGACTTAAGGGACTGAAAGTACTTTTTATAGGGATATGGAGTTGATGTCATACTAAATAGAAGTTTTGTCTTTTATATAGGCAAAGAGCAGGGAGTTTAGGATGATTATAACTTGATATTCATCACTAGCTTTTCTCTCCTCAATTGACAAGCTCTATACTCACCCTAAGAAACTCATCTAAATTTTGGTTTAAGCTTAGAGTTGTGTTCATCTTATTATTGAAAATTCTTTCTTTCAAGAAGATCCTATTGGCGAGAGACTATGTTGAAACAATTCTTTCGACTTTTTCTATAACTTCACCGGTGACTCATCCTTGTCCACCACTCGCATAATAAAATCATACAGATGATAAATTATGGCGCATGTTACTATTTCCAGCATTTCGTGCTTCTGATCGTCCAGCATATTCGGGGCCTAGGTGATAGGAGCTTGTATCGCTTTCAAGAATCATTGTAAGGCTAGCAATGCCGAGATCTTGTGTCTCGATACACTGAAGTCTCTGGTACCATTAAAATTTTGATGTCGATTATCATGTTTGCTAAAGGAACTTAGTTGTAATCAATGTGGGTATTAATTCGAGTTTCTGAATTAAATCTTGGACCTTCGAGAGTGTCTTATGTCTCTTTTGAGATTTGAGTTTGGAGATAATCAGAAGTCTTTGGTAGGATTGTTGAGCAGATGATTGAATTTACTCATGTGATGTAGTTTTGGACTGCTAAAGTTCAGGCTATGATACCACTTGTTAAATATAGAATTAAGAATCACAAAAAATTATTCAAAATCACAATTAATATATAAAAAATAACAAGAAAATAAAGAATTTGTTAACAAGATTCAGCATAAAGTTTAATCCACGAAACTCTTTAAGTGGACGTTCGATATGTTATATTCAATCTCAAATCAATGTTCTTCCACTTTTGTCGAGAATATAAAATACCTAGAGCTGATTACACCAAAATGATCAATCTTAGAAAGCCTTTTCTCAGATCACTCTAACTTTCTCTTTTGTTTACAACTCTCTTAGGAGTTACAAGAGAAAATTTACAAAACTAACTCAACTAACTTTTAAACTGATAACAATATATAAAGAAAACTACAAAAGATCTGAGTCATTGATGCCCCTTGAATCTTCTTGGTTGTGCCACGTGGTCTTCTTTTACTTATAAAATGAGTATGAGACTGAATCCCCACACTCATTTAGTTTGATCGGGAATCTATGTATATAATTGTCTCTGGCAGGTCATAGCTAGAAATAATTTACTTAATTTTCTTAGTATTAGAACGATTGTCATCGTATTCTTATAAGTCGACTAATACATTTGTCCTATCCCAATCCTGTAATAAATTTTTGATATTTATAGACGTACAACCTCAATTATTAACTATTAAACACGTAGCAAAGGAGGTAATAATACATTGGCCGTGTTATATACAGTCAGAAATTCAACGGCTCTCTTTTGGCTGCAAGTAATTAAATGGCTCTTTCTTTTCATTCACGCAATTGGATTCTCAAGTAAAGCACAAAACTACAGAGATCGGAGCACGGATTTTCATAAAAGTAATAAATAGCCGCAATAAATATAAAATCATTCTGAGCTGCTAAATTTACTTTTCGAATATTCAGTGTGCTATAACGTCTGCAATTATGTAAGAAGCCGATATGCTCGAGGGAAGTATAAACAAACACCACACTTAATTTTCTTAAATATTAATACGGTGATTTGATGGGTAATCTCTTGCCTAATTGATCTTCTTTTAAAGTAAGCTGTAGCTGGCGATTTTCAGCCAGTCATAGTGTTCAAGTATAGCAGCTATATAAAAAGATTTCACATTGATTTAGCTTATTAAATTAATATGAGATCATTTGAACTGTTTAATTACTTTTCGAAGGTTCAGTGGTAACGTGCGCAGTAATGTAAGAAGCCGATATGCTCGAGGGGATGTGTGAAATAAACATAACTCCCTATTTATTAAAAATTAATACGCATGCAGATTTTGTTGGGTAATCTCGCCTAATTAGTAAATTATTTTTTTAATTGAACTGTGGTTAGCAATTTCCATCCAGTCATACCGTATAAGAAACATATAACAGCTATAAAAGTATATGACATTAAATTAACCACATAGGATTCTCGCTGTCATTTCTTATTATAGTTACACCATCGATGGCCTAACAATTGATTAAGAACAACTGATATTATTATTGGCCTAAGTGTTGTGTTGTGTAGTATGTAACATAACGTAATTCTTTATTGATTAGAATTTAATATGCAGACTTGTTGGGTAATCTCATGGCTAATTAGACTTTATTTAAGTGAACTGTAGTTAACTTAAGTAGCGATTTTCCAGTCAGTCATATAAGCGTAATAGCTATAAAAGAAAAAAGATACCACATTGGTTTACCCAGATGAAATTCCCGATGTCATTTCTTATCATTAATTACATGATCGACAGCGTAATAATGGATTATGAATGATTGACGAGATGAACTCGGACGGGCATTCCGCCGCTGAGAGTGGCGGTGAGTCCGGGGACGAAGCGAGGGGCCTTGTGGTCTCCGGCGAGGCGAATTTGGAAGCGGCGGAGGAGTGTGGCGGCGACGGCCTTGATCTCCATGAGGGCCATCTCGCGGCCGAGGCACACCCTGGGCCCGGCCTGGAAGACGGGGTACTTGAAGGGGCAGGCGGGGTTGAAAGCCCCGTGGGAGTCGAGCCAGCGCTCCGGTTTGAAGAGGAGGCAGTCGGGGCCCCACACGCGCTCCATCCGCCCCATGGCGTAGGGGTGGTACGTCACGCGCGTCCCGCGGCGCACGAAGGTGCCGTCGGGGAGGACGTCGTCCTCGCGGCAGTGCTTCGAGTCGAACTGCACCGGCGGGAACAGCCTCATGCTCTCGTGCACCGCCGCCGTCAGGTAGTTCATCTCCCGCATTTCCGCCGCCCCCGGGACGAGCCCGGCTTTGCCCTCCGTTGCCCGCCTCACCTCGTCGCGGATGGCTTGCTCCGCGGCCGGGTGTCGCGAGAGCAGGTGGAAGAGCCCGGCCAGGGCGGCGGACACCGTGTCGCGGCCCGCCAGGAGGAAGCTCACCACGATGTCGCGCAGGTACTTGTCGTCGTCAACGGACGCCATGAACCGCGACAGGAGGTCCCGCCGGTCGCCGCCGTTGGATTGGCGCCGGCGGAGGGCGATCATCTCGGAGGCGAGGTCGTCAACGAGCTTGACGGACTCGCGGAGCTTGCGTTCGGAGCCGAGGTTGAAGAGCCTTTTGGCCTTCCAGACGAGGGGGGAGGCGGTGAGGGCGCGCTCGGCGGAGGCTCGGGAGGCGGCGTCGAAGGCCGCGGCGAAGTCGGAGACGGGGAGGGAGAGGCGGAGGCACCCGGGGTCGAGCCCGAACGAGAATTTGCAGATATTGTCGAAGGAGAACCGACGGAGGACGTCCTGGAGGTCGATTATGGTGTCTTGTTCTCCACCGGAGGCGGCTGAGTCGAGGAGCGGGACGAGGCGGGAGGTGATCTCGTTGGTGACGATGTCCAGGGCGAAGGAGCGCACTGAGGCTGCGCCGAGCTCGAGGCTGGACAGTTTCCGCTGGAACCGCCACTCGTGCCCGTCCACGTTGAAAATCCCTCGGCCGAGAAGGTCGCCGAGGATTGCCGAGAACTGAGGGCCTTTCGGGTAGTTGTCGAACTTTGTCTTCAGCATGTGTTCCACGTTTTCCGGGTTGGCCGTCACGGTGTTGCGGAGTACGTGGACGTGAATCGTTCCGGTGGGTGACCGGGAAAGAAGGTACGCGTACCAGTCGCTCAGGTTGTTAAAATCCTTCGTCCATTCCGAGGTTAGGAAGCTCCTGCACACGTGGCAGTCGCACCATGGCCTCATCAGCCTCGCCACGTACACCAGCGCCGACAGTAAACAAAACACCACCGTGAACGAGAAGAACACGAGCCCCACCACTTCTGCCATCGCCGGGTAACCCATTTGTATGAATATATGTATATAGTTCGAGAGAGAGAGGGGTGGTTAAATGTGAGACCACGCCAAATGTATCTATATATAGAGATGTACCCATGTGACTACATGTATAATTATATCGAGATTTGATTGATTGATCATGTTAGTGGATTTTCACTTGTTTGAAAAAGTAGTAGTTGTTAATAGAATTAGACAACAGAGATAGAGAGAGGTTTTGGTCCTGTTTAATTTTGGGCTCATGAGAAACACGTGCGGAAATTGGGGTTTCAGACACATGCCAAATTGTTTACATGTGGGTCCACTACCCACGTGTGCTGTCATCTTGTCGGCCTAGCTGCCACGTCGGCGCTATTGCTCTTTTTACGCTTCACGCTGTTCGTTTTGGTTTTGGTTTGTCTTTTTGGTGGGCATGAAAAACAACTAATTTTTCTTGAAACATAAAAATTAAATGTCTCGTCTTTACTCTATCAATCAATAAACTGAATACTTGAATTCATCACAATATGAATATGGTGACCGAGTTTGCTAGAACAGAAAAAAAAAATTATTTTCATCTGAATTTTTTTATTTTCATCAAAATTTATCCCAAGTACAAAAATAGTCGAAAAAAAATTATTGTAATTTATCATATATTATCTCAATTCATTGACCCTCTTAATCAACCCAAACCATCTCAATTTATCATAAAAAAATAAAAATATTTTTATTCAAAAGTAAATCAAAAATTGATAACTTTAATATTTCAAACCAAATAAAGTCCAAGACTCTTTTGGACATTCAAGTCGTCGCTATCAAATATCACTATGTGTAGAGTAGAACAGAATAAGAGGTAAAGTAAACCAATGAGATAATACACTATAAACTAATAAGTAATTAGTATAGATAATGCAGATTCTAAGGATTACAGTTATAATTGCATAGTATGTGTTTAATAAGGTTACTGCTTTTTGTATTGTATTTGACTATTAGGTTACTAAATACTCTTTTATTATATTTAAATTATTTGCTTGGATATAATAGGCATTCAATGCATGTGATCTGTGTATACATCTTCTTATACGTACTCATCGTATTAACATGCTATATATAACAAAGCTATTTTTTGCAATCGCTATTGTTAAGAAATTTACTATTTTATCCTTCATTTTAAAAGACATATTTTACTTAAAAATCTAACCATTTTTTTATCGAGCAACATCTTTTTATATTAAACCATTATAGAGAATAGTAGAATAATAGAAATATAAGATTGACTAACCAATTAACAAGGAGATAATATTAGGCATGATAACCAATAAATTATATTAATTCGTATTATGTATACGTGACTACCCAAACCAAGTGTAAGATCTCACTCTCCCCAACTACGTGAAGAAAGAAACAGTTTTCATCAATGGTTTTCCTTACGAAAAGTCATGTTTATGTGCCATGATAGTGTTGTTTGTTGTTTTATAAATAGTTCGTTTATAACCAAAATAATTTTTTGTTCTTGAAAACAAAATCGATCGATGAGTGTAATTAGTAATTTAGTAGTTCGCTTAAATTATGTACGAGCAATCCAATTCTTAACTGTAAGTAGTTCCAAATATTTTATTTATTTTTAAATTATCTACATTAAATTACCCGTGAATGAATAATTATTTTTTTGCTTAAAATTTATTGGATTTTATTCACTTTTACTTTAATTTTTGATATATTTTATAAATTTAAGGAGAGAAATTTGGTCACCTCTAATAGATTTAATTGGTCTGTTAAAAAATTAGACTTAATTCGTATCGTGGCTATTTATTTAGAGGTTTCAAAAAATTATGTATATTGTGTAAACAGTCAAACATAATTTGCCTCCTTTACGTAATCGCTCATAAAGTAATTCATGGTATATCACATACACAAAATAGAAAAAGTAGTCTGACAGAAAACAGCTACAGACCTTAGTAACTTCTTTTTATTCTCTCAGAACACACGGAGAACAACGACTTCATAAGCGTGGAGCTAAAGGCATGATTCGGTCTCTCTATGACTTAAGTCTGATTATAATATTTGATCCTGAATCGAAGAAAATTTAGGTTCTTAAGTGTTTAACAAGGTTATGAGGTCGATTATAAAGATAACCCAAATGTCCTTCATTTTATTTTTAAAAACCGATAGAATCTAATTAGTTTCAAAATTCAAACTAGAACCATTCACATGACATTTAATGAATAAAATTAATAATAGGAGCCTAAAATTTAAAACTAATTACGATAAAATTTGGAAATAATTACAGCACAAAATATCAGACCACCTAACTAAAAAAACAATCTCTCGTCTAAAAAAAATAAGCCAGTAACTAGAAATAATTTCTTTTATAAATTAAAGAATAAGTGCATATATAGACAGACAAATAAAAAGTAAAACCTAATACCGCATATAGACGGTTTTAAAAAATACCTAATATAAAGCAACACTGCTTTGTATTACTGTTTTTTAATTAGAAAAATTGATAATTTAATGCATAATCAATTGAATATAAATAAAATGTTGCCATGTTTTTAATTAATGGCTCCATATGGCATAACTTTAGTTACAAAAAATATTTTACATTTTTTTTACTTTGCATCAATTGTTCAAAAAAAACGACCATTTATAAAGTAGATGTTTAGTAAACTTTTATAGAATATATGTATCTGTTAACAAATTTTGAGTAATCTTTTGGTAAAATATATATATTTATTTTTTAACAATTTAATTAATAATAATAAGATTATTGTTTTTGGTATATGAAAAATATAGCTATGTAGGTGTCTATCGATTGCAAAAAGTATTATAAATTTTGGTGATGTCATAAAAAGTATTTGATAAAAGAATGACAAGATAGTAAAGTTATAAATTAATGTAAAGAAAAAATAAAATATGAGAGATAGACATAAGCTAGAAATATAAGCTACGAAGTCTTTTTTTTAAAAGAAAAAAAATTTATTTTTAATATTTTACATAAAAAATTTAAAGTTACTTATTAGGTTTTATCAAAAATAATTTACCAGATATTAAAATACAATTAAACTTTAAATTTTTCAGTTTTGATGACTGTACTCCACCATAATATTTTTCATAAATCTGTCAATCACTTGGTATTAAATGTTATTTAATATCAATAAAAATTATATATATTAGTCCATCTTATTTTCAAATGGTTTAAAATAAGAAATTTATTATTCTTTAATTAAACGTTCAGGATTCTTTTATTTTCTGTAAAAAAATAAAATAATGCTCATCAATAAGTTCTTAAACAAATATAATAATTAAATATAGAAACATAGAGTAGTTAACTAAAAATAGTGTATCCACCCTATAATTTAGATACAATATATTAATTAGTGTTAAACTCGTTTCTGTACAAATAACCGCAGTCATTTATGCCGACTTATAACATACATTTATGTAAGTCGTCATTTTATTTTTATTTTTTTAGTTTGTTGCTGAGACATGTAAGGTTGTCATTAAGGAAAACGTTTTAAATATTAAAAAAATAATAGACAAAGAAAGACACAGCACACAGAAAGCAACATCAGCATATATGATATCATAGAAAAAAAATATCTCAATCGACCAATAAAAATGAAAAAAACACACACACACCTAACACTTTATATAATTTGACCGTTTGATGGAATATGTTGTGGACCACAAGTACCTTAATTGGTTAAAATTATTAAATAAACAGATGGTCCTTATCTTCTGTTTTGATAAATAAACAGATGATATCAAGCGTGACATTGATGCTGATCTCATGCTGGTCGACATGGTTGTAGTAAATATTTTAATCCACACCTAGCGCATTCTTATATGTAGATTGCTGGTTTATGTATCTATATACATGGATTATATTGTTTTAGGGTCGTGGTCCAGTTATGTACCACAAAATAAGAAAATGTATAAATAAATTCAACAATTATCTATTCTTTGTGTTTAAATATTTTAAGAACTTTATAGTCCACGCAAGCATGTGTCTTTATTCAACCATATTATTTCATGCTCTATGCTTTTTACATGCATAAAAATGTCGTCCACTCTCAAATAAATATTATAGTAATTATTGTTTTTTAAATGACATGTGAATGTGGGATAGCTAGCGCTCTTACAAATCTAAAATGTATTTTAAAAAAATTATAAAATTACATCTCCGTGCTAGAGGAAGATATAGATATATTTAGACACGCAATTAGCGTCTATGATATCCACCAAGGAAAATATTGGCGGAGACCTCACACTAGCAAAAATCACATAGTTTGAGATATCATGCTTTGACACAACTTAAGTGATGCGACACAGCTTAAGCGAAAATGCGCAACATGGGTATTTGGGCAAAGAGCTTCGAGAACGCGAAGCCAGGCAAGTTTTGGTTGTATGGGTATGGAAATGTGTTCATCTCTTAGCTTGGATTGATTGCCAAGATCCAAGGGTAGGTGGCGTAATGCAAGACGTGTTAGTCCTTGAGGTCAATGCATGAAGATGAAGCACAATCCCTAAACATGACACGAGGCCATGTTTAACTTGGTGTGGGGTTTGAAACTTTGGTGCTTAAGGCGTATTAGATAATGTACTCCTATATATAGTTGGTAATACTATACCGTAATGCATAATGTCATGTGGCAACCACGATTGATCTAGAGTATTAATCAGTTATATTAGTTAAAAGGTTGTTAAGCGTTACACTGAGCTTAACATTTCTTGTAGTATAAGACTTCGTATTGTAAACTGAATTCATTAATGAGAATCTACAGATTCTTTCACTCACTATCATCATGATATTTTTATCTCTCTCGAGAAGTTCAAAAGACAGAAGTTAGATTTTATATCATAACAATGTGTTTTTCGGAGTACAATTTGAACACAATTTGAATAATAGGGGCTACAAGTGCCTAACACCTACCGGTATCATGATTTCATAAAAAAAATATTTCTTTTATATAAATTTGTTCCCATATGTGCAACTGTTTCCATAACTTACAAAGTCAATGCATAACTCAAATCGCTAATCAGTGCTCTTGGTGATCCCCGGGAGTGTCAAATATCATAAACATTACTTACTTCCTCAAACGTCTGAAAATCCTCACAATCACCCATAGTTGGTCAACAACAAATGTCAACTACTCAAGTCATACCTCAGTTGAAGAAGTTCCAATTTTATGGTGCAAGGAATCATATTACACTTGTTGGAACTCAAAACATTGACACAATGTGCTTTAGGTCCAAAGCGTCTTAGTGACTACTCTAAAGAAACCAGTCATAGTAAATGAAGCTCACGAGGATCCTCAATGGGTATCTCCAATGAAAGCTGAGTACAACGAATTACTAAAAAAATCAGACGTTTCATTAGTTGACCTCCTGGCTGATAAGAGGTCACTAGGTTGTAAGTGGGTAAGTCAAAGAGAATTACGATGGGACGTGGAACATGCTCAACTCCATACTTGTTTCTATGGAATTCCATAGAACAACATATTTTGATTTCTCTTAAACTTTCAGCCATTAGTCAAATCCATCACAACCTGGGTAATACTTACATTGGCTTTGACAAATCCGTGGCGAACAACCTAACTGGATATGAATAATATGGATGAGCCACAAAGATTTCAAGACTGGGGTTTAGAGTCAAAAGTGTGTAGACTATCCAAGGCATTTTATGGCCTAAAACAAGCTCTGAGAGCGTGGTTTAAGACGTTGTACTCAGCACTACACTCGCCCTAATTTTTTTGCTCTAAATCATAAAAATTTCAGTACCACGTCAACTATGTAGATCCTTATTTACGTGGATGACAACCTAATTACGGGAACAATCAATGCTGAAATCCAACAAGTGATTGACTCTCTTTATGAATGTTTTCGTTAAAAGATCTCAAGAAATTTGACTTTTTTCCTAGGCATCCAAGTCTCAAAAATAGGAGGCGACCTATTATTAACTTAGTCTAAATATATAATGAATATCCTCAATCGCACAAACATGAGCACAACAAAGACAACAAACTTACCAATTATTAGCAATCACACTAGGACAAAAAAGGTCTTTAGAAGCAACAAAATTCGCTTCTAAAGGTCAAAACGTGGCTTATAAATGACCTTTAAAGCGAAAAAGTCGCTTTTAAAGGTCTGTCGCTTCTAATGTTTTGAAGCGATGAAATTAGAAGCGACTAATCGCTTCTAATATTTAAAAAAAATTCAAAAAAGCCTTGTTTGGGCATTAGAAGTCGCTTCTAATGCCCAAACAGCCACAAAAATAAATTTTTAAATTTTTGGTACATTAATTAAAATTATTACTTAATTAATTAAAATTATTATTAATTGACAAACCTAACTAAAAAATGAACTTAATAAAACTAAAATATATTAACAAACTTATTAAAAACGATTATCAATACTTATTTAAATATATTAACATATTAATAAAAAGTATAAACAAAACAAAGAAATTAAAAAACTAAAAAATTAACTAACATATAAACCAACCTATAAAAAAAAAAACTAAACCAAACCAAATAACCTACAAAATGTTAAAAATTTAGCGGTTTATGTTGCAATCGACGGAGAGATGCGGTAATTGATACGAGGCTGCGACCAATCCGAGACTCCAACGACCTAAAATGTAACAATCGGAAAAATGATTTCAAAACAAAACAATCAAATTACAAAATTAACAAACAAAACTAACTATTGAAACGAAAACTAAACTAACTAAAACATATTAACAAAACAATAACAAACAAAAAAAATTCTGAGACGATATGAGAATGGGATGCGAGAATGAACGAGGCTGCGAGAAAGAATGGGAGACGACATGCGAGACATAAAAAAAATAAAGACAATAAAATACATCAAAACATAACTCAAAATTGTAAAATTAAAAATAATAAACAAAAATTAAAAACTAAAAACAAACAAAACTTAATTGTGAAGAGGATGACAAGTCATTAATTATTTTCATACTAATCAATGTAGTACGGAACGAGAAAATATTTATTTTCATCTTTTATTTATTTGAATCGTCAAATTATATTATTATCAATATAATAACATAATATGATTCGTGAAATAAATGTAATAATAAATAACCAGTTATTTGTTTAATTACTCAGAAAATAATTTTCTTAGCGTAAATCACAATTTACGTTGAATGAGAAAATCGATCATTTTTTGTTCACCAAAATCTCGTTCGAGAGTCTATCATTGAGACCTTATGGACCCACATGAACGAAGCTTTAGAATAAAGCTCGGACACAAAAGTTCACAAACTTTTTCCGGCTTTTAATTCTTAATATTAGTCGATTCCACTAAAGGACCAATATTGAACATCTCTAAGTTCATATGCGTTTATATTTTCGTTTGATGTGACAAAACTATTCTTCACACGGTCCACAGTGTATTTTACGATATTACCCTTTGTGTATCATTAACTCAGGGGGAATGTAAATTACCGTTTTACCCCTGAGTTATTATTTCACCAAGTCCTCTGTTATTTGTGAACGAGAAAAACATAAAGTGAAATGTCTCAACATGTCACATGTTTTATTTCAAAGAATTCTTTATTCGATGAATACCAGGCCTGGTTTATTCGCTCACACTCTCATAACAGAGCATGGTGTGATACTAATGCCTTAGCATTGTTTCAACACAAATTCCATATCTGTGAATCACATGTTTCAACGAAACAGTATTATGAAACCAACCGTCGGGTCAATGAAACTTCATTTAGCCATTGCCCATTGACAAATCAAATTTCATAAAGTGTTACAAGAATACATGTACTCACTTCAGGATTTAGGTAATTACTAAAATACCCCTCGTGTGTGAGTTTGAGGTTTCGAGTGATTAAACGGTTTTATCTCGAACTTCAAAACTTCACTGGTCTTGTTCAATATCTTCATTAAGATATCAAGAATGAATTACAGAGTCACAACTCTCCATATCACAAGATAAGATATCGTTTAATTCATTCTAAGAATCATTACTAGGAATTAATTGATTGCCCAATCGATCTTTAGATTGCGAACTATTATTTAAACTAGTCATAAGAAGGTATCTTGTCAAGTCTGTACTTATCACTTCTTTCGTTGATGACAGTTTCAGAGCGTAGACATAAATGCATAAACACAATCTTAAATAAGAATGGATACTCAATCTTTATTTAATTTCAAAGCAAAACAAATACAAAAGTATTTAATATCAAAAATCTCCTTTGTGGGCATAAATGCCAACAGGAGGCAGCGGTCGGAGGGCGCGAAGGGGGTGGGCTGGACAGTGGCGGGCAGGCGGGCGGAGGGGGAGGTGCCGGAGGGGCAAGGCCGCAGATCGGAGAAGAAAAATGGAGATGAGGGAGAGATTTTAGAAAAGGGAGAAGAAAATGGGGAGGAAATGGGAGACTCGGGTGTTTTAAAGCCCTAGGAGAATTAGAAGCGACAAGTCGCTTCTAATGTCTTACACAACCAAAACGACGATGTTTTTTATAAGTGAGGATAGTAGAACTGAAATTTTGGCGGAAGAGTTTTGGAGCCCAAATTTTTGGGCATTAGAAGTGACATTAGAAGCGACTAGTCGCTTCTAATACTACAATATCTATACTTAGTGAAATTTTGGCGGAAGAATTTTGGAGCCCAAAACTTTGGGAATTAGAAGCGCATTATGAGCAACTAGTCGCTTCTAATACCCCAATTTCTATACTTAGTGAAATTTTGGTGAAAGAGTTTTGGAGCCCAAACTTTTTGGCCATTAGAAGCGACTAGTCGCTTCTAATACCCCAATTTTTATAGTTAGTGAAATTTTGGCGGAGAAAAGTTTGAGCCAAATAGTTTGGGCATTAGAAGCGACTAATCACTTCTAATACCCCAATATATTGAAAAATAAAATGGTGGAGAAGAAGCGAGCCAAAGATTTTGGCCTTTAGAAGCGACTAATCGCTTCTAATATGTCGACTCGGACCATTAGAAGCGACTAGTCGCTTCTAAAAGTAAAAAATTCTATTTTTTTGGTAAAAATCGGGGTATTTACGCTTGTCGCTTCTAAAGATAAAATGTCGCTTTTTATTCCACTTGTCGCTTCTAAAAGTTTTTTTTTTGTAGTAGTATCATCAGATCTCTTAATACGGTGGGTGTGCACTTTATGATCCACATAAATACAATAGTACAAGTGAGGCACTATTATACTTGATCATCACAAGACTTGAGATCTCATACTAATTGAATTAATGTTGTCAATTCATGCATACACCAACTAAATAACAGAAAGTAGTGAAAATAATTTGGTGGTACCTCAAGGGTACACTGCGTCATGGTATTCCTCTTTGTGAGTGTCTTACACTCAACCTAACTGCATATTGTGATGCTAATTGGAATTCATGTCACGACGATAGCATATCTACGTTAGGATTGTGTGTCTTTTTTGGACCAAATATGATCATGTAGTTTTCTAAGAAACAATTAGTGGTCTCGTACTGAAGCTGAATAGATAAGTCAGCTAAAATTGTGAGTGAACTCTCCTATCACAAGTTACTATGGAGTGAACTACGAGTCTTACCTGAACACATTAAGGATCTCATAAAATACAATTCTTCAAGTTATAACCAAGCACATTGAACTAGACCTATTCTATTTTTGACAGAAAGTTTCAACAAGAAAATTGAATACATTTTTGTCTTTGCTCAAATTACAGACGTAAGTTTTGGACTGAAGTTTAATGTTTGGAGTAGAAATCTTAGTCACACTCAATTTAAGAGAAAATATTGAATGATGTACTCATGTATAGAGAAAATATTAAATGATGTACTCATATATAGCTGGTAACACGGTAACATAATGCATAATTCCATCTAAAAGCATATGAATGATCTAGATTTTAGTTTTTAGTCACGTATATTAGTTAGATGGTTGTTAGGTTGTATAGTAAGTAACATTTCTAAGAGTATAAGACTCGGATTGTAAATTGAATTCTTTAATAAAAATTTATACCTTAATAAATTTTTTTTTGAAGACAAGTTTTGCTTGCGGTGGAGATTGAACCCACGCCTTTCAACTTGGAGGAGTGTGCATTATCATTAGACCATCCTAATTAGCGCGAATTTATAGATTTATTCTCTCATTCACTATATTTCCACTATACCTAGTTTACGGAGTCCGTGATGGGCCTTTGCTATTTTTTAGTTTTTAGGGTGAGTTTGATTTTTTATTGACGGGAAAATGATAAATAGCAAATCTAAAGTGTAATATTGTGTATCATGTATTGTTGTTGGGTTAAATATTGTGTATCATGTATTGTTGTTGGGAAAATGATACATATGCACTATATTATACCAAATTGATGCAAAATTTGATGGGATATCAATAGTTTCATTTGGTATGAAATTATTCATCTATACTAAATTGCAAATTGGGGTAACAAAATATTATATTTTAGACTCTAGTATAAATAAATTACATATCACCAATTAAAAAATAAAATAAGAGTGCATAATATTATTGAAACACAAGACATACTAAATAAAACGCCACAGTTATACTGATAGAAATATAGATACAATGTCAATTTCAATAAACCATAGTCTGAAACATGATTGGAGCTAAGGCTTAATCATTAGTGAAACATGATGGTGAAACTTGAAATATAGACTATCAGTATTTCCAGAAGACTACGATGGAGCTAAGGTTTAATTATTAAACTAAAAACCCCTCAAACATATTTAAAATCGACATGTTTTATTTTTAAGAATATTTCATATCAAATCTTACATACTCTTTGACTGATTTCATATTACTATAATTGGAATATGTGTTATAAGAATGATAACACACATAAAGTTAAAGGTATTTCATAACTAATCGATTGAGCAACAGCTCGTAGACCACCTAAAAAAGACTTTGCTAGAGAATTGGGCGTTCCGATCGTAATGCATGATTACTTAACTGGAGGGTTCACTGCAAATACGACCCTGGCTCATTATTGCCGAGACAATGGTCTACTTCTTCACATACTTGTTGTAACACCATAGACAATAATAGCCCAAAAACAAATATTTACACTTTAAAGTAATTAAATTGTCAAACATAGTATATTAACAATAATATTAAATGCAGCAAGAACATGTTTTAGTTCACATTTATTTGGGTGTCAAATTATATTAAATGGAAGTCAAATTATGTTTGGGATCAAATTATAGTAAAAGGGAGTCAAATCATATTTGGGAGTTATTTGTTCATTACCAAACTTGATCTTAGAAACCAAAATCAATTTTGTGACAGTCAATACAAAAATCAGAATTTAAAGGAAAGAAGATTAAGAATCTCTTAAAATATATCTCTCTTGATGAGTCTTCACTCTGTAGATGAGTACCTCTGTTATATTTCTCTAGACAATATAACTTATGATTGGATAAAAAAGACAAACATTAAACGCACGTGAACCAAAATGTTATATGTAAAACTTTGTTGAAAATTATTAATTCATAATATGAATTGCAATAGTTTATATATAAGATTATTTTATTATATGACTACAGATTTTTGAGTAATTTGGTTTAGAAGAAATGTTTAACATGTGGTCCGAGCATTTATTTATAATAACATTTTGCTAACTAAAAGTCACACATGTTGATAATTATCTTGAGGAATAAACAAAACATTTACGCAGTACTCTTTTCAGAAAAATCTAAATATATAGAAAATTAAAATGGTTCAAGGAAACAAAGGATAAGAGCGGTTGGCGAGGCATAATGATACTTTTTTTATAAGATATTGTTACGATATATACATTATCAAGAACTTAAATAAGAATCAAGCACACACACGCAACACAAAATTTGTTTAAGGGATAAGTAGCAATTTGAAACTTATTAATTGCTATATAGTCAAATATTTTGAAAAAATTAGTTAATAGCTATTAATCAAAATAAATTTATATCTTAACTAAAAATGTAACTCATTAACATCAATTACTAGCAGACACGTCATAATAAATGACTATTTACTAAACAAACAAAAAAGAATGGCCGAACAACAATATCAATGTTTCATTTGATTATTTAAAACAATTTTTTATTTGTTTATGAGGTTCGGTAAATTCGATTAACGTCTCCGAAACTCTCCTCAAAGAGTTCGTATCCACTAAAATTGAAGAATATGTTACAACCACTGTGATGACTCACACCTTGGTATGATATGTTACATTATCAAGAACTTAAACAAGAATCAAGCACACATACAACATAAAAAAATTTGTTTAAGAGGTTCGTTCAACTCGATTTACGTCTCTGAAACTCTTCTCACAAAGTTTGTATGCACTAAAACTGAAAAATATGTTATAACCATTGTGATGACTCACCCCCGAGCTGACTGATAGTCCATGAAGAGGTACAAGAACATAAAATATGATTCTCTTTAAGATAATCATAACCTCTAACTATTCTTTCGTCATTCTCAAATTCAATCCCATAATCTCTCTCTCTTTTTTTCTCTTTTATATCATAACAACTTTTCTATTGAAAACCTTACCTTCTAACTTATGTCATCGGGTATTTATAACAGTCATACCCGTGTGAATTACACAAACAATTAGAAACTAATCATAGTTACAAGATTCAACTGTTTTAACATACTCCACCTCAGCTTAGTCTTGAACCACATGTCATGAACACGCCGTTGGCAAAGATGCCCACACGAAAATTATTTATTTACATATCGATGTAATATAAATCTCTCATGAGTACTTATTGTAATTTACTGAATAAATTAATAAAAGTTGAAACGTTCATCCATTCCTTTTTTGCTTGTTTGAAGATTTATGGTATCCAATAGTTTAATAGTCCTTAATCAAACCTAACAACGTATGAAGAGACAAATGTAGATTTACGTGAACAAACTCTTCATGGTTTGCTTAAAACAAAATATTTACAATCTAAAGATGAACGGGCTATTGATCCTAGTATGATTGTTGGAAGAATCTATGATGTCTGGTTACGAGGCATAAAGAGTTAGGAACTCTATAGTTCTTCCAGTGTATCTTTCGAAGATACTAAAATGACTAGTGCACCTTTCGGGACAATGCAAGAACAAACCATTTAACCTCTCCTGTCTCGAGGTCACAACGTATGAATTTGTATCGTGCTTGCCTTAGAGGTTAAATGACCTTGAGACAGAAGAGGTTAAATGGTTTGTTATTACATTGTCTGTAAAGGTGCACTGGTCAATTCAGTATATTCGGAAGATACACTGGAAGAACTATAGAGTTCCTAACTCTCTATGCCTTATAACCAGACATCATAGATTCACTAGGAGAAAAAAGGCCTTTAGTAGCGATAAAAGTCGCTTCTAAATGAACTTTAGAAGCAAAATTAGAAGCGACTTTGTCGCTTCTAAAGAGTCGCTTCTAATGTTTTGAAGAGAAGAAATTAGAAACGACTAGTCGCATCTATAATCGCATAAAAAATGTTCGATTTTTATTTTATTTTTGAACTTTAGAAGTGACTAGTCGCTTCTAAAAGTAAAAAGAAAATTAAAAATTAAAAGAGAAAATTAAAAAAAAAATATAAAAAAAATTCAAAAAATTTAAAACAATAAAAAAATACATTAGAACTTTTATTACATGTTACACACAAAAAAAAGATATAAACACGCACAGAAAATGAATGACAAACCTCATATCTAAATTCTAATGAGGTTGCAACCAACTCGAGACTCCGATAAATACGAATAATTAAAACATATTTTATAACCGAATTAAAACAAAACTAACAAAAGTTATAAACACATTAACCAAACTAATAAAAACAAAAAATACATAACGAGAAGCAACGACGATGCGGAACGGGGTAGGACGTGCGGGACGAGGCTAGACTCGAGACTCCGACCAACATATTATTAATTAAGTGATAATTAATTAAAAATTCAATTATTACTTAAATTATTAACAACAAATTCTTTAATTATGTAAAATATTTAAAATATGTTAATGAAGTTACAAACTATACATTTCTTAATTTTTTAGTTATTTTACTAACTAAATAATTAAGTTAAGAATATATGAAACGATGTGCGAGGCAACAAACTTATATACATAAAAAATATACAACGCTAATCTTAAAACATATTAGTAAAACTAAAAACTAATTAACAAACTTATATATATCAAACTAAAAAAAATATACCGAGAGTCGTTGTTTGCGAGAGACGACCGGAGCAGTGAGATGGCGGCCGGAAATCTATGACCAGAGAAAAATATAAGAATAAAAACATAATAATTTAAAAAAACATACCTTAAGTGAAATAGGATAAAAAAAAGGATAACACTTACCTCACAGACCACCGAAAAATGGATGACCGGCAGATGCGTCAAGGCCGCCACGCGGGTCGTCGGAAAAGGACTGCCGGAAAATGGGATCTTCAAGGAGGATATCCAAACAGAGAGAAAAAAGAGAAAAAAAGAGAAAAATTATCGGAGAGAGGAGAGAGGAGGTGGAGGGGCGGTGACCGTCGGTTGCAGAGACAAAGGAGAGAGGAGGCGGAGGGGCGGAGACCGACGGTTGCAGGGAGAGAGGGCTCGGAGGGCCGGTAGAGAGAGGGGTGGCCAGAGAGAGAGAGAGAGATAGAGAGGAGGGGTGGGAGAGTGAGAGGGCGGATGGGCGGTCGGAAAGGAGGGAAATGCGGCGGGGCAGTCGGAGAGAGAGAGGAGGGGCATGAGAGAGAGGGTGGGGCGGGAGAAAATGAGAGAGATGGGAAGAGAGGAAGAGGCTCGGGCATTTTAAAGCCCTATGGACATTAAAAGCGACACTAGAAGCGACTAGTCGCTTCTAATGTGCACCAAAACTAAAACGACAATATTTTGGTAAGTGGGGGCATTTGAAGCGACTTGTCACTTCTAATGTCTCTTCTAATGTCCCCCCCGGTGAAATATTGGCGGAAAAGTTTTGGAGCCAAAGAATTTAGGCATTAGAAGCGACATTTAGAAGGGAATAATCGCTTCTAATGCCCAAAAATCTATACTTAGTGAAATTTTGGCGGAAATGTTTTGGAGCCAAAGAATTTGGGCATTAGAAGCGACTAGTCGCTTCTAAAGCCCAAACATACTGAAATATTTGGCGCGGAGGGTACGAGCCAATATTTACCCAAAAATCTATACTTAGTGAAATTTTGGCGAAAATGTTTTGGAGTCAAAGAATTTGGGCATTAGAACCGACATTAGAAGCGACTAGTCGCTTCTAATGCCTAAAAATCTATACTTAGTGAAGTTTTGGCGGAAATGTTTTGGAGCCAAAGAATTTGGGCATTAGAAGCGACTAGTCGCTTCTAATGCCCAAACATACTGAAATATTTGCGCGGAGGGTGCAAGCCAATATTTTTGGCCTTTAGAAGCGACTTGTCGCTTCTAATTTGTCAATTCGGACAATTAGAAGCGACTAGTCGCTTCTAAATGTCAAAAATTTCATTTTTCGGGAAAAATAAAAGTGTTTAGGTTAGAAGCGACTAGTCACTTCTAATGGTTAAAAGTCGCTTCTAATGCCACCCGTCGCTTCTAAAGGTCATTTCTGTAGTAGTGATTTTTCCAACAATCATACTAGGATCAATAGTACGATGATCTTTAGATTGTGAATATTTCATTTTAAATCATGAAGAGTTTGTTCACGCAAATTTACATATGTCTCTTAACATATTGTTAGGTGTGATTAAGGACTATAAGACTATTTAATATCATAAATCTTCAAACAAGTGAAAAAGGAATGAATTAACGTTTCAACTTTTATTAATTTAATCAGCAAATTACATTAAGGATGTATGAAAGATTTATAATACATCAATATGTAACTAAATAATCTTCTTGTGGGCATCTATGTCAACATTTATATCTTCATTCATTGCTTCCAGCCATTGTTTTGACTCTTTTCCATGCACATCTTGATCATAAGTATCTGTTCAATCCTCGTCGGTTGCATTGTCGTGAAAAATGCATATGCAAGCATATCATTGTAAATTTAGAATCCAAATTTTTCTACTAGCTTTGAGGTCCTTATTTCTTGATATATGAGTAGTTGATAACTAAGTGGATTGAGATCTTGACCTTCTCGATCTACTTGTTCTTGATTTTTTGTCATTTATTGATCTAGGCTGACAATTTTTTTTCAGTTTGACGTAGGTTTCCAGTCAGTTCCACGTGAACAATAAGCCATGTAAAATAATTAATTTGTGTCTCCTCGCTAGTTGATCATGTAGGGTTAATTCTCACAATTTCTTATTTATGGAAACATCGTATTTATTATTAGCAGTGAGACACGAAAAATCATTTTCATTAAAAATGACGTACCTACTGTTTATGATTTTAAAACCTTTGTCACCTTTCAACCATAATCTCTATCCTTAGTTCCATTCGGAAATTCCAAGGAAATACACTTCATTGTTTCACCTTGATGTGCAAAGTCAGTCATCCAAAAGTTCTTAAAGAGAAATATCGAGAACCTTACCAAAACATACCTCTTTATAGGAGTTTTAAACTCTAAGGATTGGATGAGCTACTGTTGATTAAATAGGCATCAGTCATCTCAACATCTCCCCAAATGACTTGGATAGTCCTGAACTGAACATGATGCACCTTGACTTTTCCAGAATCGTCATGTTCATCCTTCCAATGACTATGTTATGTATAGGGGTCTGGTTCATTTTGTGGTGCCGGTGAATGCCACAATCTCTACAGACACTGTCAAAATTTTCATTACAAAACTCTAACTCGTTATTGTTCTTATTTTTTAATGTTTTTCTCAGTGATATTCTCTACTAAATGTTTCCAAGTTTTGAATTTTTCAATTCATAACTTTTATTTTTCATTAAATACATTTAAAACTTTTTGGAGAAATCATCAACTAAAAACAAAAATAAATTTTAGAGCAGTGAGTTGGTTGTTTATAATTTATTTTGAGTTGTGATATCCAACCTTGAATTTCAACCTGTGATGCTTACCTAGAATACAATATTCACATAAATCAACATTACTTAGTTTATTCTTACCAAAAATACTTTTATTCATTCAACACTTAAAGTCCTTTGTCTCTGATGGGTCCAGTCTTTGATGCCAAATTTTTGCATTGAGGTCTTCATTGCTTCCTCTTATATTTGTTGCATGGCCTTAGATTGATTTCACCTATGAGGTTATATGGATCCACTGTTTTTTTACCCTTGATCACAATCATTGAGTCTTTTAACACCTTCATGACTCTTCCTTCTATTTAGCTGGCGTAACATTGATTATTAAAAACACCTGGCGAGACTAAATTTCTTGTTAGGCCAGGAACAAGTCTTACATTCTTAAATATTTTTGTGAAGCCATCACATATCTTGACATTGACGCTGTCAATTCCCTTTACTTCAAAAGTTTCACTATTTCCTAGGATTACTTTGTCTCCAAATATTATTCATATGATAAGTGCAACCCGAATCTAGTATTTATTATGATACTTTATCCAAATTATTTAGAACAAACACTTCTCCACTATCATATCCATCTCTGTAGTTAGCAACCTCATTTCCATCTTTATATTTATTATTTCCTTTTTCCTTCATTTTCTTTTTCCAACAAAAACAGTATTTCTTCAAGTGACTCACTTTTTTGTAGTGATATTATGTTCTTGATTCCTTTTAACCTGAGAAATATTGTTTAGCATTGCATTTTCTTTGACTTATGTTTCTTTTATGATTCCCATTTGGTCGACTAGGACTTCTACCTCGACTGAAGTGAATTCGAGCACCTACTTATGAGTTTATTTTAAAGCGCATATCAAAGTCCTTAGATCTCACAAACGAAATAACTTTGTCTCGTGTAATTTATGTCCTTAGATCTCACTTCTTTTTATGCATCGGGTGGAGAATTCAAAATGATGATGGTTTGGTTCTCACTCAAAAACTCATATTTTCCATAATTTTCCACTTCAATTGTCATCTTTAGAATAATCATCTAATTTTCTTTCAAAGATTTCGACTAGCTCATCTTGAGACCAAACAACCTTTCCTTCAAGAATACCTTTTTGGTAAGGATTTAACTAGAAGAGCTCGTATAAATTTTTCTTGATTTTTTCTGGTGAATCTTCATTGTCAACCTTACGGATGATCAAGTCTGACAAGTGGAAGATAATCGTGCTTATTGTTGTTTCGAGAGTTTTCTCTTACTGGTCCAACGATGTCCCTTCAGGCCATGGTATAAGATCTTTAAGAGTTTTCAGAAGCCTTTGTTGGGCTGACAAGGCACACATATTTCTTCGCCAGATCCTGTAATCTCCATTGTTATCAAACTTCTTGATGTCGATTTTCATGTTTGGCGCAAATTTGGTCTCTGAGGTGATTTAAATTTATCGGTTTAAATTTGCGTTTATTATTGATTGCAAATCTTCCTGCTCTACTAGATTCAGATCATGCGATATCCTGGTTGTTGACTCGCTGATCTCTGAGTCGTGTTTTTGTTCCTCTAAGTTTTCCGATTCTTAATTTGCCTTCACAAACTTGAGTCTTATGCTTCAACAAAGCTCTGATATCACTACTATGATATGCACACTATCAAGAACTTAAATAAGAATCAAGGACACACACAACACAAAGAATTTGTTTACGAGTTCGGACAACTCGGCATACGCCCCCAAAACTCTCCTCAAGAGTTCGTACGCACTAAACTTGAAAAAATGTTATAACTAATGTGATAACCTCTAAGGTAATCACAACCTCTAGCTACTCTTTCTTTTTTATCAGGCTCAAATCACATGATCTCTTTTTTGTCTTTTTTGTCTTTTTCTCTTTTTTGTTATAACAACATTTCTATATAAAATCGTAGCTTTTAACTAAGTCACTAGGTACCTATAACAGTCTTATCCATGAAAATTACACAAAGAGTTAGAACCTAATAATGGTTACAAGACTCAATTGATTTTAACATAAACCATATAATAGCTCTCAAGGAGCAAGAGCCAAATCAATAACTACAAAATCTTTTAATACAGGAAGGGAGTCAAACTACGTGGATGGAATACAAGAAGTAGCACTACTCGCAACAACGCAATCAACTACACAATTTCCGGTTGTCCGGATAAAATGAAAAGAAAAGTTGCACTGCTTTTCAATTTCAAGGATATCTTCAGCAAGTAACCCTTCTTCTTTAGTGTTGAAAGCCTGTTGTTGGAGAATCTTAGCAACATCTATCGAGTCAATTTTGAGTTCGCACGAGAAGAAACCATACTTGGTAGACTTTTGTATCCATTCTCGGATAGCAATAAGCTCAACTGCTAGAACCGAAAAATATGGCAGATAGATCTGTAGAAGGCAAGATATAATTGACCGTCCTTGCACGGATGTAGCCGCGAAATGTCACTGACGTTGAAATGGTTGTTGAACGCCGCATTTGTGTTGAGCTGTCATCGTCCGGATGAGGGTAAGACACGAAATAAGGTGAGCCAATCGGGATACCGGAGATAGGCAAAGTTGAAGAGCATGTAATCGTCAACAAGTCAATCGCTTCGGTAAATATAGTCGCCATGTCTTTGTCTCTATTCTCTTAGAATTTGTTTTGACAAAACCAAATTTTTCAAAAAAATTGGACAATCAAGCTGAAATTGTAGACGAGACACAGAATTCATAGTAATATGTTTGTTAGAAGTTAAAACAATATCATGTAAACAATTAACTCGTGGTTAAATTATTATTTATACACAACTGACAAGTGAACTATTTACACGTAGGTCGTTGTTGTGATTGTATTTCACTTTTCATCTTAGTTTTAAAGAACTATAAACTTTTCATAAAGCTTAGTTTTTAATTTAAGGTTTAATTAATATGTTTTTGTAAATAGTTCTTTTGCAATATATACATATGTTCAAATGGATATATGGAGTAAACACTGTACAAAATAACTACTGGCAGCAAATTAATTGACTTGTGGACATCATATGAAATTATTTGATGATTTCTTAAACATAATACGAAAATAAGGAATACCATACCCTTACGGCGCTGTCTTTAAGAAAATTCCTTCCACTTCTTTTTCTTTTCTTTTTTTTTTTTGTTTTAAAAAAACGTTCTTTGCTTTTCGTTCGAAATATTGAACAAATATTCCTTTATTTATAATAAATTGCGTCTGATTTTTCTACTTCGTGTACAAGGACTCCTGTCAGTGAAGTGTTTGACCTTCTTGTAGTCCGAAAATCACGCAAACGTTAAACATTTATATTTAAAAATAAAAAAACACACTAAAGAAATATAGTGGGACGCGTGCCCTTTTCGCAATTACGTCTGAATATCTGATGTCGGATTATGTAAATACCAATAGAAATCACATGAATAATACAATAATATCTTTAATGAGTAAGTATTCTTCAAAAATATTATTTAAATAGTATAAATATTTAAACACTTTTTTTATAAGAAAATTCTAAGTTATATAACAACGTAACAAAAATTAGGAAATTGCAATTAGATAGAATTTAAGGAAATTGCAATTAGATAGAATTTAAGGAAATTTCAATTATGTACAATAATATTTTTAATGTGTAACTATTCTTCAAAAATATTACTTAAATAGTATAACTATTTAGATACTTATTATAATAAAATTCTATATTATATATAACAACGTAACAAAAGTTAGGAAATTGCAATTTTACACAATTTAAAGAAATTGCAGTTCTATAAAATAATATTTTTAATGTGTAGCTATTCTATAAAGAGATTATTTAAATAATATACTTATTTAGACACTTTTTATTATAATAAAAATCTAATTTATATATAACAAAGTAACAAAAGCTAGGAAACTGCAATCCTATACAGTATAAGGAAACTGCACAATAATATTTTAATGTGTAACTATTCTTCAAAAATGTTATCTAAATAGTATGATTATTCAGACACTTTTTATTATAATAAAATTTCTTAAATTATATATAACAGAGTAAAAGGAATTGCAATTCTATACAATTTAAGGAAACGATAAGAATAGCAGTTAGTTTGAGTATTCCAATTTTGAATTTATAATTCTTGTCGAACGATTTATAACTTTGTACATTGACCTGAATTTTTTTTTAATTTTTATTATTCAAACTGAGTCAGCTTTTATCGAGTGAATAATTTAAAAGGTCATTATGTAAATACGCACATTTTATATAAAAATAGTTGCGTTTTATTTAATTAAAATAGCCCATTACACTGATAAATAAATTAATTGACTAAATTAACTTAATCAGTTAATTAATTTACTTGGATTTAATGAACTGTTTCTTTAATAAATAAAGAGTTTCTCTAGAACATTAAAAACTCAAGTATTGACCAATTATAGCAAATTTCTCTTGGCTTTTCTTTATATGTGTAGCATGAATTAGTATACTATCAATTGATTGATTTCTATTTTATTTTTTTGTCTCCCTTTCTTGCGAGAGAGAGATCGAGGAGTTGTTGCCAAGTCGAATAAAATAAATTTTCGGTTTGAATTTTGTCCATAATATCTTTTTTTTTTATATCATTTGATGAAAGGTTGTGACCTCGTTGACTTGGATTACTTGGGAGAAGAATTCACTTGGTGCCGTAATTCTGCCTCCAACTGCGCCTAGGCTCGACTGGACCGCTGTCTTGCAAACCCGTCGTGGTCGGCGATGTTCTCGAATACTAAAATTCATCACCTTGAATTTTGGAACTCGGATCATCGCCCCTTGCTCGTCTCCATGGAGGGGAAGAAGAGAGCCGACGCCTCGAGAAACCTGAGCATATTCTTCTTCGAGGAGGCGTGGTGCGAAGAAGAAGAGTGTGAAGCCCGCATTCATCAATCGTGGGCCGCGGTTGAGGAGGGGCCTTCGACGGGGACCTTCTTCATGCCCTCGACTTATGCAAATAGAGTCTCAAGGAGCGGAATGCGACGAAAAGACTTGAGCTCAAGACGCGTATCAAGAGACAGCGAGAAGTGGTTAGACGAGCGGGCGATGTCCAGACCAGCGAGGAACGGGGTGCGCTCGGTAAAGAAATTCGCCAACTCGACGCACTTCTCAAGAAGGAGTAAAGATTTTGGAGAAAAAAAAGTAGAATGACATGGCTTAAATGTGGCGACAAAAAACACGACTGTCCTCCATCGCAAAGCCACTACACGCTAGCAGAGGAATTCGATCGGTGGCCTCTACGATGCGTCGGGGGGTTTGGGTTCAGGGTGCTGCGGGGATCAAAGAGGTGATCTCTTCTTACTTCAGAGAGATCTTCACGTCCTCCTCTCCCTCCCTGGCGGCGCTCGATGTGGTCCTTGAGGGAGTCTCCCCGAGAGTGACGGCGGCCATGAATGAGATGCTTCTTCTCTCCTTTCATGAGAGTGATGTGAAGGGGGCCCTTTTCTCGATGAGCCCTCTCAAGGCGCCGGGAGGGGATGGATTGCTGGCCCTTTTCTTCCAAAAAACATTGGGTCGTGATGGGACATCGAGTCACGATAATGTGCTTTTAGGTTCTCAATGAAGGGGACTCGGTGGAGGATATCAACGACACGGTTATCTCGCTCATCCCTAAAGTTGATAAGCCTTCCAATGTTAGTGAGTTCTGCTCTATTACCCTTTGTAATGTTGTTTATAAAGTGATCTCTCATTGCATTGTGTGGAGATTGAAGGAGATTATGAAGATCATTCATCTCGGAGAACCAATGAACGTTTGTGGGCGGTTGGTGAATTCTTGACAATGTAATGGTGTGCTTCCAGAGTATCCACACCATGATGAGGGGCCGATTCGGGAATGGCAAGTGGAAAGCTCTTAAGATCGACATGGCCAAAGCCTACGACCGGGTCGAGTGGTCGTTCCTCAAGGCCATGATGCTCACTACTACAAAAATGACCTTGAGAAGCGACAGGTGGCTTTAGAAGCGACTAGTCTCTTCTAATTAGAAGCGACTTTTTACCATTAGAAGCGACAAATCGCTTCTAATTGTCCAAATCGAACAATTAGAAGCGACAAGTCGCTTCCAAAAATATTGGCTCCCACCCTCCGCGCCAAATATTTAAGTATGTCGGGGTATTAGAAGCGACTAGTTGCTTCTAATGTCGCTTCTAATGCCCAAATTATTTGGCTCCAAAATTTCTCCGCCAAAATTTTGCTAAGTGTTGGAAATTGGGCATTAGAAGTGACTAGTCGTTTCTAATATCCAAAATATTTGGCTCCAAAACTTTTCCGCCAAAATTTCATCTACGGGACATTAGAAGCGAAATTAGAAGCGACAAGTCGCTTCTAATGCCCTCACTTACCAGTCGTCGTATTGGTGTTGATGGACATTAGAAGTGACTTGTCGCTTCTAATGTCCCTAGAGCTTTAAATGTCCCGACCCTCTCCCCTCCCTCCCCATTTCTTCCCCCTCCTTCGAAAATTCCCTCTCCCCTCCGATTTTTAGCCCTCCCTCCCTCTCAATCCGCCCTCCCTATCCTCCGCCGCCGCTCCTTCTCCGCCGCCTCCCCTCCCTTCCTCCTCCCTCCCCCTTTTCCCCTCCGCCCTCCGCTCCCTCTTCTCCGCCCTCCGCTCTCCCCTCCCTCCTCCGGCCTCTCCTCCCCTCCCCTCCCTCCTCCGGCCTCCTCCTCCTCCCTCTCCTCCACCGCCGCTCCTTCTCCGCCGCCGCCCCTCCCTTCCTCTGCCCTCCCCCTTTTCCTCTCCGCCCTCTGCCCTCCCCTCCCTCCTCCGGCCTCCAGCCTCTCCTCCCCTCCCCTCCCTCCTCCGGCCTCCTCCTCCTCCCTCTTCTCCGTCCTTCCCTCCTCCTCCCCTCCGGCCTCCCCTCCTCCGGCCTCCCCTCTGTTGGAATTAATAATAAATTACGTGCGGAATTAATAATAAAAACGATCTAACATATTAAACTATTTAATATCTAACAACCTATTGGCATTAAAATCATAAGTATGTGAATTAACAAATTAATTCTAATCTAGGAACATGTTAATTAACAATTTAATTATAGACATGTACGTCGATAAAATTTAAACACTCCAATCAACACATAACAAATTATATAATTAACGAGTATTTAAAGTTATCGAGACTTACAAATTCAAGTTATAAATAACTCGGTCGAGGAATTGTGCTCGAGTTCGAAACGAGAATCTTCAAGCGTCTCCAATTCTGGGTAGCAAGGCTCCTCGTCACGTCACTACGTCGAAGAAGAGCAGGGCTTGGACTCCTCGGCGGCTGCTCCTAGAACCGGGCTTGGGCGGCGCTTGATGGGAGCTGGAGGCAGCAAGGGACATTGCTGATTTTGGGCGTGGCAGCGAGGCGAGCAGGGAGGCGAGGAGCAGCTTCAAGGCGCGGCACTGGGCATCGTCACGGAGGAGGCTTGGCGACCTGGGCTCGCTGGTGGCATCACCGGGAGGCTGGGCTCGATGGCGAAAGGCAGCGAGGCGCGGAGATGCTGTTAGGGCGCTGTCAGGCGCACATGCATTCGGACGGGCGGAGGCAGATCGCAGGCGAAACTTCGCGACGACACTGAGAGCTCTTGGAAGCTCGGATTGGCACGCTGTTTTTTGCGTTGCGTTGGCAATGAACTGACTTAAATGGGTTCGGAAAGAGATCTGGAATTTCATACTCAGATTCGTCAGATTCATTGAATCTTTCGTTCGGAGGTAAGATTTCCAGAAAAATAAATTTTAACGAAAATGGACCAAACAACCAAAAGTTGATTCAACGATGACACAAGAAGAAAAACGAGAAGATGAGTGTGGGCTCGAGATGAACGCACACTAGAAAACAAAAAAAGGAATTTTCGTCCTCCCGGGTGATGGGATGGTCGGCCAAGAGGGAGGGGAGAGAGAGATAGAGCAAAGCTTGACCTAGGGTTTCCTCAAACCCTTTATTTATAGACATTGTTAATGGGCTCTCATGTGAGCTTTTGTTGAATCAATATTCAGTACAAAACCATGTTAATGGCCGACCCATATGTCCTACTCGTCTCTCAATTTTCTTTCCCAAATTGCCTTGATTTAATTTCCAAATTCGACTTAATTTAGAACTCTCATCTATTTAATAACTTGTTATTAAATTGTTTCATGGTTATCGAATAACATAAAACGAGAAACGTTTTATTTTCTAATATTGTTATTATGAATTCTCAAGAAAATTATTATCACAATAATAAAGTTCTTTAATGCTCTTTAATTCACAAAATCAATAATTAATGAATAACACATTATTCATTAATATGCTTGGAAAATAAATTTCTCTATACAAATCACAATTTGTATTTTATGAGTGAATCAATTTATTGCGTTCAATTAATCTCTTCTAAATGTGCATCATTGAGACCTTATGGACCCACATGAACGAAGCTTGAGAATAAAGCACGGACTCAATAAATCACAAATTATTTCCGGCTTATAATTCTAATAATGGTCGACTCCACTAAAGGGCCAATATTGAAAATCTCCAAGTTCATGCGCGCATATTTTTCCGTTTGAAGTCACATAACTTTTTTGTACTCGATCCACGGTGTACTTTACCAAAATACCCTTCGTGTGTATTAGTAAGTCCGGAGAATGTAAAATTACCATTTTACCCCTAGAGTTATTATTTCACTAACTCGTTTGTTACTTGTGAATGAGAAAAAACATAAAGTGAGACGTCAATACGTGTCACATGTTTTAATCAAGAAATCTCATATTCAATGATTATCTTGCCAGATTAATTCATTCACTATCTCGTAACAAAGCATAGTGTGATACAATGATTTTCATTATGTGTACACGAATTCCATATCTGTGAATCACATAATCCAACACTACAACATTATGTCACCAAACGTCGAGTCAGATGCAGCCATTACACGGCCATCGCCCATTGACAAATCAAATGACATAAAGTGTAGCATCGACTATGCACTCACTTCAGGATTAAGGTAGTTATCGAAGTACCCCTCGTATGTGATCTTGGAGCTTCTAGATTAAACGATTTTATATCGAGCTTCCATAGAATCACTAGGTCTTGTTCAATATCTTCTATAAGTTATCAAAAATGAAATCATAGAGTCACAACTTTCTATATCACATGATAAGATATCATGATTCATTCAAACAATCGTTACTTAGACTCGAATGTTCAATCGATCTGAAGATTGGGAACAAATGGTTTAAACTAGTCACAAGGGGTTATCATGTCAAATTTGTATTTAACACCTCTTTCGTTGATGACAGTTTCAGACCGTAGCATACATACATAAACACAAACTATAGGAAAAGAATGCTTATTTATTAATATTAATGTTTCAGCAAAATATTACAAATAATAAATAAAATGTCTAATAATCTCCCTTGTGGGCACCAATCCTAACACCCTCCTCTTCTCCTCCTCCGGCCTCCCCTCCTCCTCCCCTCCTCCGGCCTCACTCTCCTCCTCCGGCCTCGACTCCTCTGGCCAGCATCTCCCTCCTCCGGCCTCCCCTCCTCAGGATTTTCCTCCGCCTCCTCCGGCCTCCCCTCCTGAGGATTCTCCTCCGCCTCCTTCGGCCGAGCCTCCTCTGCCCGACCGCTGCCGCTCTCTGCAGCCTCCGGCCGAATCTCTCCCTCCTCCGGCGCCTATCCGGTAGGTTCTCTTCTGTCTCCGAGTCTAGCATTATTCGTTGTTTATGATTTTAACGCTTTTCTAGTATTATTCGCAGCCTCCGAGTCACCTCCGACCGAATCTTCGACTCCTCCATTTGTCACCTTCATCGGTCATCTCTTCGAGTAAGCTTTATTAATTTTTTTTAGTTTGTTAATATGTTTTATATAGCGTTAATTGTTAATTTTGTTTTAATACGGTTTTTAATATTTATTTAGATTTTCGCGTTTTGGTCAAGTTGATCGCACCCTCGTAGTGACCGCCGTCTAGTTCGATTCCTCTCACAAGGTTATTTTTATGTTAATTAAATAACTACAAATTTAGTTGAATATGTTAAGTTTAATATATTAATTTGAATATGTTAAGTTTAGATTTAGTTGAATATGTTAATCTAAATATATTGATTTGAATGTTGAATTTAAGTTTAGTTGAATATGTTAATTTAAAGATGTTGATTTGAATGTTGAATTTTAGTTTATTTGAATATGTTGAATTTAAGTTAATTTGTATATGTTAATAATTTAAATATGTTGAAATGAATTAATTTAAATATGTTAAGCATTGAAATATGTTGAAATGAATTAATTTGAATATGTACAATAGGATAGTTCTGATTGGTATATATTTGTTTTGTACAAATTTTAGGTTTTTGGTTTGACTATATTTTAGGGGAAACTCGAACTAAATTTCTGTAAATTTTTAAGTAATATCAATCGATCAAACAAGTCATTAATTAGGAATATCTAGATTCAACAACTTTCCGATAAATTCAAAAATTAACTCTTATATATTATGTATATTTTCCAATAGTTCTCAATCTCACAACTTTTCTAATTTCAACATTCAGCGTCATGTCAAATCCAAGTCGAGATTGGATAACTGAAAATATCCGATGTAGTCTTGAATTTGAAATGGGCGTGAACAAATTCATTCGAGTTGCATGATTCCAAATGAACAACGAGCACAAAATCAAATGTCCTTGTCGTCGTTGCAATACTGCGCTAACTCAACAAATCTCAGTGGTTTGAGCGCATCTCATGTTCAAAGGATTTACTCCGTATTACACTCGGTGGTATCATCATGGGGAGTCACGTGAAGAGGTTCATGCGCTACATGATTCAAACCACCAAGACGATGTTGGTGGAGTCCATGACGCAATCGAAGATATCTGGAATGATATTGATATTGATCATGACAATTTTAATGATCCAACTGCAGAAGATGTGCCTAAAGAAGAGCAGATCGCAGATCTATTTGCCTAGTTGAATGCAGAGTTGTATCCCGGTTGTACAGAGTTCTCATCATTATCTTTCTTGGTCCAATTAATGCACATCAAAGTGACGAACCATTGGACGAAAAAATAATTTACAGAACTTCTACAACTCTTGAAAAAATCTCATTCTGTTGGGAATAGAATTCTAGAAAAACATTACGAGGCAAAGTCAAAGTTGAAGCGATTTGGCATGGGATACGAGATAATTGACGTGTCCCCGAATGATTGCGTCTTGTTTTGGAAGGATTTGAAAGGTGCAGATTTTGCCCGTTGTGCAATGAAAGAATATGGGTTGTTGGGAAAAAGGTATCACATAAAGTTTTACGATACTTTCTTGTGAAAGATCGTCTCACGCGGTTGTACGCTTCCCGACACACAGCTGTTGAAATGCAGTGGCACGCAAAAGAACGAGTGGTCGAAGAAGGTGTTCTACGTCATCCCACTGACGGGAAATCTCGGAAGAAGTTAGATGAAACATACCCGCACTTTGCCAACGAGCCGAGAAATGTACAACTCGGACTTGCTGCTTATGGTTTCAATTATTTCGGAGAAATGAGCTTATCGTACAATATGGGGCCGGTGGTATTGACGGCGTATAATTTGCCACCGTGGTTGTGTATGAAATCAAAGTACTTGATGTTGACGCTCTTGATTATTGGTCCGAAATGCCTGGGAAAGACATTGATGTATTTTTACAACCGCTAGTCGAAGAATTGAAAGAATTGTGGGAGTTGGGTGTTCGAGTGCGAGATGGGTCTAACTATAATCATGTCTTCCTTTTGCGGGCAGCACTTCTATGGACGATAAATGATTTTCCTGCTCATGGCAGTTTGTCTGGGTGGAGTGGTCAAGGGTACCTTGCGTGCCCGACGTGAACCAAAGCTACTCCATCATTGTCCGTTAGAAACAGAGTCGTGTATTACGATCATCGACGATACTTGCCCGATTCTCACCAAATGAGAACATGCAGTGGTCACTACACAACGCGCGTTGAGAAACGAAGGCCTCCGAAAGGCTGACTGAATGCCAGATTATCGACCAGCTGAACAGTCTTCCTGAATTTATTCCGGGCAAGCATTCTACGAGTTCGAAACGAAAGCGTGGTGAGAGCGAACTGGACCTAGAAAAGTATTTTTTTTACGAGTTACCATATTGGTCCGATTTGACGTTGAGGCACAACCTTTATGTGATGCACATCGAAAAAAATGTATGCGAAAACTTACTCGGTACGTTACTTAGTATTGAAGGGAAAGATAAGGACACCGAAAAGGCGAGGCAAGACTTAAAAGACTTGAAGATTAAGTCTAGCTTACAGTTGGAGAAGCGTGGAAACAGGAGGTTCAAACTACAAGCTTCTTATGTTCTCACGCCCACGCAACGGAAAATGTTTGCTGAGTTTCTCAAGTCTACTAAGTTTCCCAACGGTCTCGCAGGAAATTTTAGAAAAAATGTCACTCTCGATGGAAAAGTAACCGGGTTGAAGGCGCATGACTTTCACGTGATAATGCAAAGATTGTTAGCAGCGCGTATCGGTCCTCATGTTTCGAAACAAATCCAAGAGACGATTGTAGAACTTGGGAAATTTTTTAAGCTCATTTGTTCCAAAACATTACGAGTGGAGGATCTCGTAAAATCCCAAGACTCCATCATTGAGATATTGTGTAAGATGAAAATTATTTTTCCGCCTGCTCTTTACGATCATGGTTCATGTTATTATTTCTCTACCTGAGGAAGCTCTCGAAGGTGGTCCAGTGCATATGAGATGGATGTATCCATTTGAAAGATATCTCGGGACACTCAAGCATTTCGTTCGAAACAAAGCAAGACCAGAAGGATCTATAACTGAAGTGTATGTAGTTCTAGACCTTTAGAAGCGACACATTAGAAGCGACAATGTCGCTTCTAAAGTTGCTTGTAAAGGACTTTTAGAAGCGACTTTTTGGCCTTTAGAAGCGATTTTTGGTTCTTCTAAAGGCCTTTTTTGTCCTAGTGGCTCAAGTTGGGCTTCAAAGCTAGCTGGGTCGAGTTAATCATGTGATGCGTCCCGTCGGTGCGGTTCTCCTTCAACATCAACGGGGAAGATAGAGGGAGATTTTGCCCACAATGAGGTCTTAAGAAAGGGGACCCTCTCTTCCCCTTCCTTTTCCTCTTTTGCTCTGAGGGGCTATCGTCACTCCTCCGAAACCGCGAACACATGGGGCTTATTAATGGAGTGAAATTCAGCCAAGGCGACCTCCGAGTGTCTCACTTCCTCTTCGCTGATGATATCCTTGTCTTCTTCAAAGAGGCGGAGGAGGAAGGGAAAGCCATTGCGGACTGCCTCCAGAACATCGCGAACATAGGGCGCATCATGAACACACTTAACAGACGATCTGAGCGCGTTCAAGATTGAATTGAGCGTATACGCCATGTTCAGGTAATAAGGTCGTTTATTTTGTTTCGTAGTTTATTACATAACCTTAACTAACGTTTTTTGCAGATTCATCAATGGGAGCGTCTGGACCACGTATTCCGTGATGTTTTTACATATGTTGACACGTTTGTCATCTACCATTATTGCAGCGGTGATTGTGGAATGTTCGCCATCAAATATATTGAGCATCTTCTAGTTGGAGCTCCCTTCGACACACTCATACGGAGAACACGAAGATATTCCGGAAGAAATGCGCTGTTGACTTGTTTTTAGGTCGACTTACGCGATGAATGTATATTTTGTTATTATAATAACATTTTGTATTTTGTCTCTTTGTTTATGTATATTGAACTTGTCAAAAAACCTCTAATTGAACTTGTCAAAAACTTCTAATTGAACTTGTCCAAAACCTCGAATTGAACTTGTCCAAAACCTCGAATTGAACTTGTCAAAAATTTCGGATTAAACTTGTCAAAAATTTCGGATTAAACTTGTCAAAAAATTATAATTGAACTTGTCAAAAACCTCGAATTGAACTTGTCAAAAACATCTAATTAATCTTGTCAAAAAACCTCGAATTGAATTTCTCAAAACCTCTAATTAAACTTGCTCAAAAAACCTTTAAATTAACTTGTCAAAAATCTCGAATTGAACTTCTCAAACATCGTCAACAACACATCAAAATAACAAACTTTTAAAGTAGTCTTACATTGAAATTGTCAACAACACATAACTCACACTCTATTCTCGCTACGTGCATGTCTTTCTATTGTGACCTAGGCCACAGCATTTTCACTTTACAACAATTTTTTCACCTTGAGATGGATTTCGGTTTACCCTTGGCCTTCCTTGCTAACTTTTTCTTGGACGACCGCCCTGTTTCTTCTTGATGGGAACCAATACTTTCATATTCTTAATTTCTTCCGGAACGTCCCATTGTTCTTCATTCCCAACTGGATAGATGGCATCTTTATACATTTTGATCCACGTTTTGTTCACATAAAAAAGACTACACAAAGAGTATACGTCCACCGAACGATGTTGTGCTGATGCAATAGCATGTTCGCAATGGATACCTAAGAGTTGAGGAATTCCACAAGTGCAAGTACTTGCTTGGAAATTTACGTCGTATTCACCTTCTTTGTCTTTAACGTGGCATTCGTACAACCCAAGCCCGTAGACGTGCACAAATTGTGCTTTGTTGTTCATATTCTCAAAGTCAACTTGCCACCTTGGTGTATGATCCATGTTTAACTTGTTCGCAATGTCCTCTCGTTTGAAGAACTAATTATGTAGCGTGAATCTTATGAACTCAAGGAGAATTGTTATCGGAAAAGACCTTGCATACCGTGTTTTACCGTTAAACTTTCGGCGTTGTTACTCATCATAATATCATATCTGTAAAACATAACAATTAACACTTGACGTAATGAATATTTAATTAAAAGTTAATGAATTCTACCTTTTCCCAGGAAAGAATGGTCTTGCCATCTCGACATCTTTTCGCCTCAGTTTCCTGAAATGAGCTTTGAACGAAGTCTTATTGAAACAATAAGCCGCTTCACCGCGACAGTGATCTGTCTTAAACTTGTATTTAACGTTAAGCTGCATATGATGGTAGCAGTAACCATGCGATTTTCCTGGAAAAGCAACTTCGATACAATGACTTATACTAACATGTCGATCGGATATGAATGCCAAATCAGGTACGTCTTCACCAATAACTTCTTTCAACTTCAATAAAAACCAAGTCCATGATTCATGACACTCACTGTCGACAACGCCAAAAGCGATTGGATACAAATGTGAATTCGCATCCAATGCAATAGCGACAAGCAATTGTCCCCCATATTTAGTCTTCAAAAATGATGCATCCAAAGATATGACCGGTCGAAAATACTTAAATCCTTTAAGACACGCTCCAATGGCAAAAAAAGCATACTTGAATTTGTCACCGTCTCTCACAAAATCAGTAACCGTGCCGGGGTTTTTTGCTTCAACATGTACAACCACGAAGGTAATTTCTTATTGTTGGAATTTATTTAACAAATTAAACAATTTAATTATATTACACATCCTATGTGGCGGAAAAATATAATTAGAATCCAATATATTAAAAAAACTGTTAATATATTCAAGTAACCTAAGGCATTAAAATTTAATGTTCATTCAATAAACAATTTATTAAATTCAAGCACTCAACAAATAAATACTAACGACCAACATAAACAATTTACGTATCATTAGTAATTCATTTAACGTTTAGAATGACTTACAATATGGATAATAAATTATCCGGAAGTTGCTAGCTTTCGCCTGAATGCCACGTCAGATGCCTCCTCGCCAGATCCACGCGCCTAAGCCCTCGTCGGATCAGCTCGTCGAGTGCCTCCTCGCTAGATTGCTTCCTCGCGGGATTGGCTCGTCGAGAGCTTCCTCCGGATTGCCTCCTCGCTGGATCGCTTCCTCGCGGGATTGGCTTGTCGAGTGCCTCCTCGTCGGATAGGCACCTCGCTGGATGCCTTCGCGGAATCAGCTCGTCGAGTGCCTCCTCGTCGGATTACCTCCTCGCTGGATTTCTTCTTCGCGGGATTGCTTTTTCGCTGGATTGTTTCTTCGCGGGATGGGCTCGTCGCTGGAGTTGATCTCTGGGACCCCTCGCTTAATAGAACTCGCCGAGAGAAGAAGATTCAACCAATAACAGAATTCTTGGTATGCTAAAACTTCAAAAATCACTTAAACCTTTTCAAAAAAATATAGTATCAATTCAAACACCACGAGTTGAGAATGAATAATATCATACAAGGAATATAAGAGATGGAAATGGTGGGCTTTCAAGAACGATATGGAAATTATCAAAGGAATCAAGGAAACGATTCTTGATCTTTGTTTTTGGGGTTTCGGCTGAGAGAGTGCAGGGAGGTGGGGACTCTCCTCTTGGCCGAATTCTTTTGGTCAAGAACCCTACACAATTAGGGTTTCTTAAGCCCTTTTATAATCATACAATTATGGGCTTAAGTTGGGCCAACTCATTGTCCCTAATCACTTGATTTTTTCGGCCAGCTCTCTCCCTCTTACTTGAGTAAGAGCTTCCACAAGATTCCCAAGTCTATTTGATTTAATTTCTAAAATTAATTTAGAACTCTCAATTTTATTTAATGACAAATCATTAAGATCATTTCATATTTATCAAATAAATACGAAACGAGGAAATATTTATTTTCTTCTCTTATTAAATCAAATCATATAATCATATTATTATCGACATAATAATATTCTATGATTCAATGAACAAAATAAATAACTAATTATTTATTTAGCTTTAAGAAAATTAACTTTCCCGATATAAATCACAATTTATATTAAATTGAGTAAATCGATAATTCCAGTTCTTATGATCTCTTCCAAGTGTCTATTATTGAGACCTCATGGACCCACATGAACGAAGCTTTAGAATAAAGATCAGACACAAAAGTTCACAAACCTTTTCCGTCTTTTAGTTCTTAATATTGGTCGATTCCACTAAAGGACCAATACTGACACTCTCTCTGTTCATATGCGTATATTTTATGTTTGATGTGATAAAACAATTTCTCACACGATCCACGGTGTATTTTACGATATTACCCTTCATGTGTATCATTAACCAAGAGGAATGTAAAATAATCGGTTTACCCCTTGAGTTATTATTTCACTAACTCCTTTGTTATTTGTGAATGAGAAAAACATAGAGTGAGATGTCTTTACATGTCACATGTTTTAATCAAAGAATTTTCTTATTCGATGAATACCTAGCCAGGTTTATTCATTCACACTCTCATAACAAAGCATAGTGTGATACTAATGCTTATGCATTGTGTCAACATGAATTCCATATCTGTGAATCATATAACCCAATATCACAATGTTATGACACCAACTGTCGGGTCAGATGAAACTATTATTTTAGCCATTTCCCATTGACAAATCAAATGTCATAAAGTGCACTATCAATTATATATTCACTTCAGGATTTAGGTAAGTACCAAAATACCCTTGATTCATGATCTTGAAGCTTCGAGTGATTAAACGGTTTTGTCTCGAGCTTCTAAGTATCACAGGTCTTGTTCAATATCTTCTACAAGATATCAAGGATGAATCACAGAGTCACAACTCTCTATATCACATGATAAGATATCATGATTCATTCAAACAATCATTACTAAGACTTGATTGCTCATTCAGTCTTTAGATTGCGAACAAATGGTTTAAACAAGTCACAAGGGGTCATCATGTCAAATATGTATTTAACACCCTTTTCGTTGATGACTGTTTCAGAGCGTAGCAAACATACATAAACACAAACTTTAAAAAAAGAATGCTCATTTATTATTACTAATGATTCAGCAAAATATTACATATAATAATGTGTCTAATAATCTCCTTTGTGGGCACCTATCCCAACACTTATACGACTGTTCAGGTGTACCACAAACGAGTCCAATAGCTACTTCCTTAGACCTCCACACATTCAAATAAGATATGTCCAAACCCCATCTTGTCTTCACTTCTTCCCTAGGATTGTGCGATGAATAATCAGCCATTGAGTTGATCGAATATTTGTCTTTAAACATGTGTCCAATAACCTAAGGGGCAGGTCCTCGTTGACCTTCTAGTCGAATTACGCGTGAGCAAGAGTGAGCTTTTTCGAAAGCCATAATCTCCCACATTCCTGACCACTGTATGACGCCCCGGAGTTTCCACGTACAAGTCTCATCTTTGCAAAGAACATACCACCTTTTTGTCGAAGATGATTCAACTCAAAACTCAAAATTATTTCTCATGGCGTACAAGTGCACGGGAGTCTTCATTTCTGATTTCTTCTCAAACTGTTTTCCAAGGTACAAGTCTTTTGAGCTACCTATTACATTAAACGATAAACGGTTAAGTTCACGACACAAACAAATTTAAATCTTTAACGACATAAACAATTAAGATATTCTATTTGTTTAACTAGTTTTTCTTGCGTGAATTCAGGATCTTTCCAATTATAAGTTTCTGAAGATCCTCTACAAGGATTAACTTCAGGATGGTAGTCACCAGAAGGAACTTCAAAGTTCCCAACAAACTCGTCATACTCTTCATTATATGCAAACTCTTCGAACTCGTCAGCATCTTGAACATCATCAATGTCACCGTTATCTTCGTTTCCTTCAAAATTGACGTCAAACGGATCTCTATCAGGTCTATACGTTTCATCTTCGTCGCTCTTGTATGCGAGAAAATCATCCTCGGCAACAAATCGTTCATCGTTTGATTTCAGATTACTTTGTGAGACTTCATTTGCGAGAGGATGATGTTGTCTTATTCTACAATGCTATGAACCTTCAACACTTGTTTTTCTTTTCGCTCGGATCTACATCATTAACGATCGGTAACATGATTCGTTTCGGTTCCAAGCTCACGCAAATAGGAAATTTACTCCAGTAGTCGTGCTTAATATAATATGCGACATCATCATCGATCACCAAGATTGCATGCGTCAACAAAACGGTACCCAAAGTGTACGAGACTTCAATTTGTAAGTCATACGCCATCCTATCGATCTTGGAAATCTCGTAAATCATATCGATCAACTCATGATACGTCGTTTCTTTTTTAGCTTCCACCGTATACGTACGAGCTTTACTAAAATCCCATTTGTCTCTCAATCTCATCCACTTTCCACCAAAATTAACGAAAACTGAAAAACATTACTCATAATTGTCAACAACAATTCAAAATTGTCAAAAACTATTCAAAATTATCAAAAACTTAACAACGTTGTCAAAAACTATTAAAACTTATCATAAAACGTATCAAAGTTGTCAAAAAATATTAAAACTTTTCATGAAACGTATCAAAAGTTGTCAAAGACTAAGAAACATGTTACAAAAACATCAGAACTTATAAAAATCATCTTAACTTGTCCAAAAATCATCTTAACTAGTCCAAAAATCAATTTCTTTAAAAACCATCGTAACTTATCTTCCATGGTCGTATTCTATCGTACTCCATCGTATTCTATCGTCCTCCATCGTAAGTCATTGTTCTATGGCGTACGATGGCGTGCGACAACATACGATATCCTACGATGGAGGACGATAGAATACGATAACATTCATGCAACCTATCGTAAAATTTTACCCAGATTTTTTACGAACTTTGTCATTTTCGATCCGAAAATGATTCTAACACAAAAAACGACTACAAAAATGATTTAAATAGAGTGAACGAAGTAACATACCCATTATGACGATGATCTTAAGTGATTTCAACGGATTTGGAGAGATTTTTAGTGAATTCGAAGTTCCAAATGAGATTAATATGAGACATAAAGCTTATATATGAGCTGAATGATATTTTTGTCCGATTTTAGGCATAAAGTCCAGTTTTAAATATTTTTAATAAAATGGGTCTAATCTTAATATTTTTAATATTTTTAGTTCTATAAAATGAAATTTCTCTTCGTAGCTTTGTTACAAGTTACTAATACTTGGCTATATGGCAAAAAAATGATTTCATGTGAGCTATATATATTAGAGTGTAGAACACTTAATTAAACATATCAATAATAGTATGATTATTTTACAAATAATGTCTAAAATTCAAGGAAATTGATTATTTACACCTTTAAGCGTTTAAAGGAATTTTGAAGTGCGGATGATTATCGTTGGAGCCGACGAGGATGAATATTGTGACTCGTGCGTTCCTCCATGATGTGAATCAACCTTATTAACTGGTATTATGTGGTGAGAATTTATGTGCGAAAAGTATAGAACAAATACAATCATTATTACAAAAATTGGTTTTAATAAATAAAAGTAAAAAGCCGCTTTTAGAGGTTGAAAAGTAATTTTAGTGTAGTTTTGGAGTTTCTCTTTTAAAAAATCCTTTTTTAAATGTCAATTATTTCTATAGTAGCCTATAAATATTAGAAGCTATATTTTAGTCATTAGATAGAAGAATTAAAAAGGATAATATAAATATTTGGCAGAGTTTTTCATTAATATTTCCGCTATTTTTACATATTTATTTTCTCATTCACTATTTTTCCGCTATTTTTACATATTCATTTTCTCATTCACTATTTCTCAGCTATTTTTATAATGGGAGACTCGTAGGCCTAGTTTATGGAGTCCGTGGTTGGCCCATTCCATTTTCTAGCTTTAGTATGAAAAATGTAGCGGGAATAGTGCCCTCTTCGCAATTACGTTTGAATATATGATTTTGGATGATGTAAATAACAATAGAAGTCACATGAATAATAGAATCACATGAATAATGTGTAAGATTAAATTAGTGAAAGATTTAAACTTCCTTAAAAATAGTATTAAATGATATAATTATTTTAAAATTGTCACTCCTTTTTTTTGAATGTTTTCCCCATTTCTATTTAAATTTGATTCCTTCCCGATTTTTCACCACAAAAACTTGAAAATATCTCGAATGACAATTTTATCCCAATGTTTAATCACTATTGGTTAATTAATAATAATAATAAATCTTCAAAATTCACCCTTTCATCTTACCTTTGAATAGTTTTATTTTCTAATTTTTTTGTTATTAATTAATCGAAACTAATTAAAGATTGTGATCTAAATGTTAAAACAATAAATTAAATGGTAAATGGTCTTTTCGAAAATAAAATTATGGTAAAATGAGGGAATAAATTTTTTAAAAATTAAAAAAAACATAGATGAGGATACACCTTGGACAATTTCTCTAATTATTTGAAATTCTGTATTCAAAACAAAAAAAAAGTGACTTAGCGCTTCTAATATTTGTTGTTTAAAATGGTTGGAATCATGCTAAATTGTTTTCTCAAGCAACAATTCATTTTCTTGTAATATTTATTTGAAGGGTTGTTGGACTTTTAAATTCTTCCAACATCAAATGATCTCTTATTAACCCCACAGTTGAGTCAATCGGAATCAAGAGACATTTTCTTGAGAATATTTTTAAATATTAGGAGTAGAATCGGGTGTTTTTCTAATTATATTTATAAAAAAAAGACTTAACTAGGAGCTCGAGAGGAGAGATGATATTTTTGTCCCGAGTTTACCCTCACTTATTGAACCTGAAATAACGGTTATATCCCTACCCTTAATTAATTAAATTAATTAATCACTCTTCGAATTAACTTCCATCTCTGCCTCTCTCTCTCTCTCTCCGCATTAACTCATCTGCACGCTGACCTATCAGACGTCGCGTCGGTCGTCATTCCCATGTTCGACTCTTCATGTTTGTCTCTTCTTCGACACGTCATATGGCCAACCACTCCTGTCGAGACGCTTCATCTTCTTCTCTTTCTTCTGGTTTAAATTTTGAAAACTACCGACTCTTCATTTTATTTACTTATGTTTCTTCTCTCCGCCTTCTTCTCTCTTCGCTCCAAAAAAACAAAAAGTTGCCTCTTCTCCCCTCGCACAAACCCAACGATCAAGAAAACCTCGTCTCCGAATTCAAGCAATGATGACGTACAAGCCTCCGCTGAACCTTCAAGGAAGATGACTTCTCGTCATTCTTCGAAAACCAGAAAAAGGCAGAAACTTTCCTACAACTCATCTTCTGAGTCGTCCAATTCGATAACAAGGTTAGAAAATTGTTATTTATAGTATTTTCCTTAGATTTTAGGGATGCATGTGACGAAATGCATCTTCTGAGTCGTTCAATATCGTCAAGAATCATTCGTTATAACATCGTTACGAAATGATGAACTCGTGACAACATGGTCACGAACTGATGTTTTTGTGACCATATTGTCACTAAAACGTATGTTCTTGACAACATTGCATGAAATATATGTTCGTGACCATGTTGTCACGAAATTTGTAACCATTAATTACTACTTGGTTTGGGATCATGTTAAATACTACGTTGCTTACATGGTCTCTTCGAAGTTAATTATACATGAATCCCGGACTTAATTATGAGTTGTCTAGGGAAACGAAAGAAACCAATGTCGTATCCCTTTTTCGATCCACTGGGTCCACCTCGTAGGGCTGGCTTGAACAAAATCCGTGAATGGCTCCATCATAGGTTTGGAAACTCCTTTCTAAATGAGTAATTAGATTTTTGTTCTTTCGTAACTAAACAGTATATCTTACTTACTTGTCTCTAAAATCGTCTTCGTGACCATGCAGTTCCATATACGATGAAGATGAGGAAAACATGGATCCTGTATTTTACTAAACGATGGCTACCGTGTTGAAGAAGATGTGGTTTTTGAATATTTGGAACCGTCCACAGTGGGTTAGTGCAGAGGTTCGTCAAACACAACCTTTTGTATTCCAATGAATTGGTTTTTTTGTTCATCACTTACTATTGTTTTTGTGTAATAAATAATGTTGTCGCACATCAGCGTAGCGTACTACTACTTCATGAGAAGGTTCTTTGAATCAATTGTATGAGAAATTCACGACAACCGCCTGTTACTTCTTCGCGATGTTGATGGCCGCTAGGAAGGCATGGGCAAAATCTGAGGATCCAATGAACTACAATTGTTCATTGCACGATGACGTGCGTAACCAAATATTAAGAGATCCTGAAAGTGGAGAGCGCCTCGTTTCATGGGCGGAAGTTGAGAACATATACATGCCAATAATTGTTTCGAACCAATGGATTTTCGTTGTCCTTAACATTCACCGGAGAAGACCCACAATGTCTGACTCATTGGTTTCAAGACATGACAACAACGACTCCCTGCTATTTCAACTAGCTGACTTTCCACCCAAAGTACTCAATGTCTTTAGCCTCGTAGTTTGGAACTTGGACCCGTTTACAGTGACAAGAGGGGAAATGCCACAACAAATAAACTCGTAAGAATTATTTTCTTATGTTTATGTAAATTTATTCCAATGAAAATTACTAAATTGAACAAGTTTTTGTTGTAGGAGTGACTACGACATGTTTTGCATATATGGTGTAGAACTCCTGATTCATGGTATTTCTCTTTCACAATTGAACCCGGATTACATGCTGCTTTACCGTAGAAAGATGTGTATGGAGCTACTGAGGCATGGAGCTTTGAAAATCTAGAAGAATACTCTATTTAGATGAATGGTTTCTTATGTGTTTTTGGGTGACATTTGCAATGTATTAATATATTTTGTATTAATTAGATATTTATTTTATATAAGCAATTTTATGTACTCTTTTGGCGACATTATAATTTTAACTATAATTTTTTTATTATTATTTTTCCTATATGTTTTAAATGTATATTTTGAGACTATGTTAGTTTTCACGAAATACTGAAGTTTCATGATAACATTTATCCCATTTTATGACCAAATCGTCACAAAATATATGTATTTCGTAACAACAAGTTGTCACGAAAGTCAAATATTTCATGACGATTTTGTCAGGAAATGTGTTGTCACGAATAAATAATAATTTCTTACAAGCATCATAGCTTGATAACTAAACCCGCTGTATTGTTATTTTTCGTGTAATACTAAGTAAAAATTAAGGTTAAAAGTTTGTTTCTATTTCAAAACATTTACCAATAAACTATGTCTACATCTCTTCCTATTTTAGTCTAGAAGTTTGATAGAGTCACATATAATTAAGGGAATAATTTTTTTAGTTATAAATCTCCTAAAAATTTGTCTAAGAGATTGGATATCAGGCATAACCTTCCTCCAAGTCAACCACATATGAATTAGGTGAAACAATATAAATTTCGAGACTAAGTCGTCACGAAATACTGAAGTTTCGTGACAACATTTACCCCATTTTTTGACGATTTTATCATGAAATGTGGTAACTATTGTCACAAAAAAATAATAAATTCTCAAAAGTATCATAGTTTGATAGTTAAACCCACTAGGTTGCTATTTTTTCTGTTATACTAAGTAATAAATTAAGCTAAAAGTTTGTTTATATTTTAACACCTTTACTAGTGAACTATGACTACATCTCAGTCTATGTTAGTCTAGAGGTTTGATAGAGTTACATATGATTACGAGAATAATTTTTTTAGTTTTAACAATGCTAAAAAAGCATCTAAGAGACTGGACACCAGGCTCAAACTCCTTCCAAGTCAACCATGTGTGAATTACGTGAAAAAATATAAATTTCGAGACTATGTCGTCACGAGATACTAAAGTTTTGTGACAAAATTTACCTCATTTTGTGACGAAATCGTCACAAAATATATGTATTTCGTGACAACAAGTTGTCACGAAAGTCAAAGATTTCATGACTATTTCGTCACGAAATATGGTAACTATTGTCATGAAAAAAATAGTAATTTCTTAAAAGCATCACAGCTTGATAGTTAAACTCACATGATTGCTATTCTTCGTGTAATACTAAGTAAAAAACTAAGGTTAAAAGTTTGTTTCTATTTTAAAAAATTTACCAATAAACTATGACTACATTTCTCCAATGTTAGTCTAGAATTTTTTTTATAGAGTCACATATGATTAAGAGAATAATTTTTTTAGTTATAAATCATATTTTTTTCCGATGTTTTCTCATTACGCTCGTAAAACCATTTTTTGACACTATGAACAAGTGAATACTTTTTTGACACTACTTAGGATTCTCGGGTTTCTATAAGAAACAATGACTTAATGTCTCCTCTCACAAATTGCTTCTTTTAACTGGGTCAAGAAGTAGAACCAAGATTTATTTGATTCTGAATCACCCACGCCAAAGGAAAGTGGGTAAACTTGTTCATCCGCGTCTATACCACATGCTGAAAACAACGTGCCTTTGTAATAATTCTTTAAAAACGTTCCATCAATAATAACTACGGGGGTCGACAATACTTCCATCCTCTTTTTCAAGCACTAAACGACATAAATAAGTGTTTGAAGTGATGAGAACGAGAAGTTGTTACAAGGTCAAATGAAAAACCCGGATTCATATTTGAAACCATGTGTATAAATTTCAGCAAAAATGCGTATGACTGGTCATCGGTGCCAAATAAAGATGCTAGTGCACTTTGCCTTGACCTCCATGATTTTTTGTAACCCATCTCTACTCTAAAATCTTGTTTCATGTGACACACAATGTCGATTGGCTTAAAGGGAGAGCAAGTGCGATCGATATCCTTTGGTTTTACAACCTCCCCGACAAATGTAGCTGGAAGCTGGGGATGTCTTCCTTGTCTGAATAGCGTTGCACATGTGTGCTTGGATATATACCTGAAAACAGCGTCACAAAACCATGTATATAAACTTCGTGTCAACATAATCACAAACCATTAATCTCTTGACTACATCGTCACAAAAAAATTTGACTAAATGTTTACCTTTTCACAACGAAGACATCACCTTGTCCTAATTTAACTCCACGAACTGTCCTAGAACACGAGTCGTCAATGCAAATTAAGTGTCGAGACGTTTGATTAGAAGTCTTTGTTTTCGTGCATAAATGATTGTGGAGCGCGAACATTGATATGATCCTTACCAACAAATGCGATAAGACCCAATAACAAGAATTGGAAATAAGACCCCAAGATCTGAAAATGATTAGAATGTTGAGATTTGACCCAATATTTACAAAGATAAGAACCAAACCTACGATGTTTATGACGCCACACCAAGATACTCAAGATGAATGCTTAAGAATCAAGATGATAAGTCAAGTTGCTGAATGCCACAAGATAACTTGATAAGTTCAAAGAATTCTTTTCAAGAATAAGAAAAAACACAAAACTCACATATCATTCATTCAAAAAGGTGTTTGTCTGATTACAATGTTCTAAACCCTTAGTTATAGCCTTTGAAATGTTCATGTAACACACCCAACGTTTTAGCCACCCCAAAATGACCCATCAAACCACCAGAATGTGCTTCTCTAACAAGTAGTTCACGTAATGAAGAATGAGGAATGCATAATTTATTTTCATGAAATAAAAAACCTTCATGAAAAAAAAATTCCCATTCGACCCTCTAGAACAACTTTCAAGGGCTTCCCCAAAATCAGAATCACAAGCATACAATTCCTTAATGTACTCAAATCCAAGCAACTTAGAATCTAAAGTAGAGAGTAGAACATACCTGCGAGATAATGCATCTGCCACAACATTCTCCTTCACTTGCTTATATTTGATCACATAAGGAAATGTTTCAATAAACTCCACCCACTTGGAATGTCGTCTATTCAGTTTGTGTTGGCCCTTCAAATGCTTCAATGACTCATGATAACTTTCATCTCCTCCCACGTCTCCACCGTTCGCTCTCCATTTCTCCTCCTTTCTTTCAAAAACTGATCCCACCATATCATGGCATAATCAGCAAACTCAATCGCTGCGAGTTTCACCTTCTTCATTTCCGAGTAGTTATGACACTCGAACACCATCTCAATCTTTTGCTCCCACTCCAAATACACTTCAGGTTCATTTCTCTCATGAAAAGATGGTATTGTCACCTTTATACTCCCCAAATCATCATCCCTTCTAGGCCTTCCCATCCTAGCTTCTCTGTTTCCATTGGCATGCCCAAACCTGCCCCGGTTGTATTGACGCTCTTCTACACCATCTCCACCAGGCTCGTCTTCAACACCTTCCGATTCATCACCCTTTTCTTCAGCTCTTCGTGCTCTCCTATTTGGAACAGTTGGTACATCTCCAACTGCAATCTCTTCTATTCCATCAATCCTCGCGTTTATTTGATCAAACTTCTCCGTCATCAACGCCATGAATGCCTCCATTTGAAGATTTTGATTAAGTGGTTGTTGTACATATCTCCCGCGATCAGATTCATCTCCTGACATTCTATTTATATATATATATATATATATATATATATATATATATATATACAAAAAACTGTTAAAGGACCTCACAAACATTCGCTCACCTGTTTCTCTCAATAATGTATTCACTCAACGCTCGTGTTTAAAATAAAATGGCTTTTACCCTCAAATAATCTCACACTCTTGCCTTTTTCCACTCTAGTGTTTTTTTTATATTCTTAATCAGACTAATAAACAACAAGTGTTTCAAGTAGCAATTCAATGTGTGAAACAACTCAACAAACCACCAGATTCAAAAGAAACAAAAAATAAAATTAAGTGATGAACAACCAAAACTCAAAATAAAATAAAATGGTGACTTGCTAATTCTAGAATCGGAACATAAAACAAATGTTCTACAAGATAAATAGAATTCTCCTTTTCAATTGGCTTTTTTTTTTTTTTACTTTACTTTTTTTCGTGTTTTTTTTTGTTTGCACCTTTTTTTTTGTTGCAACTGAAAGAGATACGAGAATAAAAGAAAGAATGCTAGTTTTTTTTTTTTTTTTTTTTGTGTGCTGAACAAACGAAATTAAATAATAGGATAGACAAACTTTTCCTTAGAACCCAAGCTCTGATACCAAATGATATGATCCTTACCAACAAATGTGATAAGACCCAATAACAAGAATTGGAAATAAGACCCCAAGATCTGAAAAGGATTAGAATGTTGAGATTTGACCCAATATCTACAAAGATAAGAGCCAAACGTACGATGTTTATGACGCCACACCAAGATACTCAAGATGAATGCTTAAGAATCAAGATGATAAGTCAAGTTGCTGAACGCCACAAGATAACTTGATAAGTTCAAAGAAGTCTTTTCAAGAATAAGAAAAAACACAAAACTCACATATCATTCATTCAAAAAGGTGGTTGTCTGATTACAATGTTCTAAACCCTTAGTTATAGCCTTTGAAAGGCTTTACAACCACACCAAAACGTTTTTCCCAACCACTCTGAAAACAACATTAAAGACACTAATTAATTAAACCTGAAAACTAAATGCCAATAACTCTCAGCCCTCATAACTTTGAAACTGAAAGTTTTTGACATAAAAACACAATAAACAACACACTTAATGTATAAAAACACCCCAAATTCATTTTTAGGCATGATTAAGGCTCTAGAGGAGTAATCAGAATGCCTATATCGTTTTTAGGCATTGGACCCATTTTGGTAAGGATCATATCAAACATGGCTAAATGTCTCTTCAAAGATTTTTTATTGATATACGTTCCTCTTTTGTATATATCTCTTTGAGAATGAATATTTTGTTGGAATAAGTTTAGGGTTAAGAAAAATTTATCATTAATCATATTAATGGCGGAATATAATTTTTTTTTTACTAGTAAAACAATTTTTACTAACCTAGATAAAGTGCATATACATGTTATAAATTAAAAACATTATTTAATCTACTTGAATACTAACCTTTTTTGTTTCTTCAAACTTGAAGCTTCTTGGGAAAGGTGGATCTTCTTCCTTGGCTCGATTCCTTCAGGTCTACTCTTAAACTTGAGAAACCTAAGGTTTCTATTACAAGAGTCTATAGTGGGTTAGAAGGATTTGTGTATGGGCACAATTAAACACAATAACTCAAAAACAAGTCTATGACCTACAGAGCTAATTTAGCTGAAGTCTAATGAGGACTTAATTGCCAAAATAAAAGAACAATTTTTGAGAGAGAGAGAGAGGGAGAGAGGTCGGCCAAGAGCAAGAGAGAACAAGGCAAAAGCTTAAACTTTCACATCTCTATGTGAGTCTCTATTTATAGGAGAAGGAAAAATCTATAAAGGTCAATTATTCATTCATAAAAGAATAATGTATTCATGACACAATATTTGATTTTCCCTTCCCCTTTCTCTCTTAGGATGGCCGGCCATACACCTCAAATAAGGAGAAAAACTTGTTTCCTCAGTTAGCTTATTTATTTCCTTCTCAAGGAAATTAATTTACCTTTTCCTTTTGGGTAATTATCCTTATAATTATAGGGAAATAAAACTCTCCTCTTGATGCATGTTTTGGCCGAAATTCTACCTAGGGGGAGCTTTTAGATGCTTACTTATTTCTTTAAAGACAATTCTTAAAATACCCATTGTAGAATTATAATTGCACAAATAACGAAATTAATTTCATAATGCCTCAAACGATTTTTCGGCATTAAAAAATAATTTATATCTTCATTATATGAAAATATTCAAAATCTTATTTTGACATTCACATCATTTTATGTTCATGTGGACAAAAATACCCTTTAGACATTTTCCGAGAAAAAGTCTAGTTCAACATTTGAACTTATTTTGACTTAGCTTCTAGTTTAACAATCCTACTCTAATGACCTGTAATAGTGACCTTATGGATCCAAATGAACAAAGCTTGAGCTTCTATACTCGGACTCAAAAGTTCACAAACCTTTTCCGGGTATTACCTTAATGTCAACTGACTCTGCTAAAGAGTTGACACTGAGAATCTCTCGGTTCAAATGAATTTATTTTCTACTCAAATTCAACTTAATTATATTGAGCGGATCTATTGAATGTTATCTATGTTTACCCTTCATGAATATCATCAACTAGTTGAGATTTATAAAATTACAATTTTACCCTTCTAGTTGTTTTTTTCCTCAACTCCTTTAGTACTTGTGAATAAGTTAGAAACAATGTATTTACGAGGAGCTAACATGTCACATTGTTTCATCCAAATAAAATCGCTACTTAATTTTGGATACTGCGCAATTTATTTATTCATAATCTAAGTAATAAAGCATGAGGTAATATATATTTCATTTAAGCAATCTTGTACATGAATTCCATATATATGAGAACTTCACAAAACATACTCATGTCAACTTCACAACCCAATACATCACCAATAGAGTGTATCTAAACTTCGGTCTAGAGTTTAACTTTCTCAAATGAATATATTGAAGTTATGAAATAAAATGTCTCATTTCAGGATTTAGGTAAGCATGATGCGATTCATACATAGTGACCTTGAGATAGAAGATGTTAAATGGTTTGTTCTTCTATTTTCAATAAAGGTGCACTGGTCAATTCAGTATCTTTGAAAGATACACTGGAAGAACTATAGAGTTCCTAACTCTCTATGCCTTGTAACCAGATATCATAGATTCTTCCAACAATCATACTTGGATCAATAGTTCGTTGATCTTAAGATTGCGAATATATTGTTTTAGTCAAACCATGAAGAGTTTGTTCACGCAAATCTACATTTGTTTCTTCATATATTGTTAGGTTTGATTAAAGACTATAAGACTATTGAATATCATAAATCTTTAATCAAACTAAAAAGGAATGAATGAACGTTTCAACTTTTATTAATTTAATCAGCAAATTACAATAAGGACTTCATGAAATATTTATATTTTACATCAATATGTAAATAAACAATCTTCTTGTGGGCATCTTTGCCAACATATTTATCATTCCAACGTTAACCAGGCAGTCTGTTGGATCTTTCGAAGTCGATTGACATTCCTTGGGAGTATGATGATCCGATGTCGGGAGTGTGCCAATTGAAGTAGTGTGTTCCGGTGTGCCAAAATAAGTAGGAGTATACGGTGGCATACCTACACATGCAGGACCATGACTTTGGTCTTTCGAAAGTTCAGAAACAAGTAGTGCAAATTCGTGGTAGACAACGTCGGACCCTACACTCCCTGGGTCAGGACTCGGAATATCGGGATGATAACAATCAACTGGTGTTGAGTAAAATTGGGTATTGGGCTTCACAGACGATATACTCACCGGCTCAGGACATGGCAGAGTAGATTCAACTCGTGAGTCATCTTTGGGGTTCACACAAGCTATACTCACCGCGCCGGTCATGCCATATGGGGTCGAGAAGAATCAATTTGTGACGAGTCGTGGTTAGGGTTATCAACAGCTACACTCAACAGTGATGTACTCCGCATATCAGGCCGAGAAGAATCAATTGGTGTCGATTCGTGGTTGGGGTTCTCTTAACCAACACCCTCTTGCTTTATATCCGGCATATCAAGTTCAATTTCAATGGAAACACTAACCTCTTTTGGACACGCTATATTGATAATCACGTTTTATACATGATTATTAGATTACCCTGAACTAAAAATCAATGTTTATCCTCAAGTATTTTGATAGTTTTTATAGTTTGTGTGAAGTTTTAAGGACATTCATATCTGAAACGATCTATGAGATGCAAAGAAGTGAAAATGAGAATTATAGATACAAAATAGGAATATAAATAGAGCATCCAAGGACTACGGGGCGATTACAAGGAGTCCGGAACATTTTACGTATCTCAATTCTGATACCCGGAACTCAAGATAGGTGATAAAAGGTGAAACAACACGCAAACGTCCAGAGTGTCAATCTTTACGCGTTGAGGTCTACCGCGATGCGACAGAAACCATCGCGACGTGATGGGGTTCCAACAGAAACTTAAGTTGACACGTATGTTGGGATTTGTGCCCACAAAAGAGTTATTACACATTATAAATACTTTGTATTTTGTTTTGCTGAAACATTAAATAAAAATAAATATTCATTCTTGATTATGTTTGTGTTTATGTATGTTTGCTACACTCTGAAACTGTCATCAACGAATGGGGTGCTAAGTAGAGACTTGACAAGATACCTTATGACTAGTTTAAATATTAGTTTTCAACATAAATATCGATTGGGCAATCGAATCTGAGTAATGATAGTTTGAACGAATCATGATATCTTATCTTGTGATATAGAGGGTTGTGACTCTGTGTTTCATTCTTGATATTCTGCAGAAGATATTGAACAAGACCTGTGATACTATGAAATTCGAGGTGAAACCGTTTAATCATTCGAACCTACAAGATTACATACAAGGGGTATTTTGGTACTTAGTGTCATGACGTTGTTATATTGGGTTATGTGATTCACACATACGAAATTCTTATTGAAACAACGCTAATGCACTAGTATCACACTATGCTTTGTTATGAGCGTGTGAATCAATAAACCAGACCTGGTATTAATCGAATATAACATTCTTTGATTAGATAATGTGACTTGTAATGACATCTCACTTATGATTTTCTCATTCACAAATAACAAAGGAGCCAGTGAAATAATAAATCAGGGGTTAAACGGTAATTATACATTCCTCTGAGTTATTGATGCACATGAAGGGTAATATCGTAAAATACTTTGTGGATCATGTGAAGAATTGTTCAAACGGAAAATAAACGCATATGAACTTAGAGAGTTCCAATATTAGTCCTTTAGTGGAATCAAATAATATTAAGAATTAAGAGTCGGAAAAAGTTTGTGAACATTTGAGTCCAGACTTTAAATTAAAACTTCGTTTATGTGGCTCCATTAGGTCTCAATGATAAACTCTTGGACGAGATTTATTGAACTAGAACGATTTGATTTTCTCATTGAAAGTAAATTGTGATTCACACTAAAAGAATGAATTTCTAAGTAATTGAATTAATAATTAGTTATTTATTATTACATTTGTTTAGTGTATCATATTATGTTATTATATGGATAATAATATATTTTGATGATTCAAATAAATAAAAGATGAAAATAAATATTTTCTCGTTTCGTCCTACTTTGAGGAGTATGAAAATAATTAATAATTTGTCATTAAATAGATGAGATGTTCTAAAGTAATTAAATATTATTTTAAAAATACATCAAATAAAATTTTCGATAATATTATGGATATCACTCAGCCATAATTAAAGAATGAGGTCAAAAATTAATTTTTGAAATCCATTTAGAAGAATAACAGGCTTAAGTTTGACTAATTGGTTTGACCTAAGAAAACCTAGCTTTATCTCTATATTTAAAAGGTTTATTCGAAACCCTAATTAACCTAACACTAAAATTTCACTCGGCCAAATCCCTTTCCCCTAGAGCTTGTGTTGGCCGAGAGTTTTAGAGAGAGAGAGATCAACAAATATTTTCTTGATCTCCTAGTTCGTGCTTGAGTGATTCCTTGTTCTTCGTTGTTCAATTGAATAACCCACCCTCCTAATCCCCCAAAAATTCGTGATTGATTTTCTCTTGGTGTTTGAGTGACGTTTTACCTGCAGGAAATTATTCAAAACGCGAAGAAATCGAGCGAGACGCGACGAGGCTCATTTCAGCCTTCTTGCCGGCCGGATTGCCATCACCAGACATGATCTGTCGCTGGCAAACGGGTCTCTTGTGCGACTGAGTCACCACGCGAGTTCCAGGTTGAACCAGCTCATGCCACTTCTCCAGCACCTCGCCCTAGATTCTCTCCACTTGGGTGCACAGGTCCGGAGCCCCAGAAACTCGCCGGAAGCCACATGCACACATGCCTATCTCAGCAGACCGGCTAGCTTCCATTCCGGCGAGCCTGATAGCCCAATCTAGGGAGGCAGATTCTTGGAATTCAACGAGGCGCTCCGACGTTCGCTAGCAATGCACGGGGTTGTTTACATTCTCAGATGTAAATCTCCTAAACTAATTGGTCTGCAATTATAAATTTGTTTATAGGTTGCTAGTGTGTATCGACAACATTTTTAGAATAAATAGTTTATTGACATGTTAGTGATTTTTAAGGCCTAATTTAATTGAATATGTTTAAAAATGAGTTTTAACATAATAGATAATGTTATATAATTTTATAGGATAATCGTTAATCAATTTCCAACAAATGGTATGAGAGCTAGTAATGACGTTAAAAATTAGGTTTTACTAACTAGTTTAGAAATTGTTTAACTAGTTTGGTGTTGGCGTTTTTTGTATGATATGAAATTGTGTTATCAATGCTTGTGTATGTGTTTTGAGGATGGATCGTCATTGTTATGGCCCTAGGAATTTTTTGGTTATCATACCGGTTTTTTTTTTAATTATTTAAATTCGTGAGCCTCAATTATCGAGGACAATTTAAATTGTAATTTTATTTAATTGTAATCCGACAACGAGAAGACAAGGAATGCAGCACCTTGGGCTTGGCCGCACGTCGTAGAACGTGTGGGGGCTGACCCAAGACATTCGATGACGCGTCACAAGTTCCTTGTCCGGTTCCTCAATGAAGATTAAATAGTTTTAATCTCAATGTAATTTTTCTTTGGGTTGTAATTAGAAAATGGGCCATTAGATGAGTTAAACATTTTTTGCTTTTACTTTATTTAATCTCATAGCATAATCACCTCACATGTCATATAGGATAGAACGCTGCAATCACATTAAAATGAATTGTTCATATAGTTTATAGTTTAAAAAATGATTATAAATTGTAAACTGTTTTCAACAAAAATATGATTTTTTTCAAAAACTAAATGGGAGAGTTGTTTATCGTTGAAGTAACCCGCGGTCCCCGACATGAATTTAATTAACCTTACGTGTGATGAACTAAGAGTCACCCTTGTGGCTCTCCCTTTATGGGAGTACTTCGGAAGCATTAAGTTAATCAAATTGTTATCAACTAAGCCTTAAAGAGAAATGATGAAGCGGGGTCTCCCCTCGGTGAACTGTTATCAAAGTAACTTGATTAAAGGTCCAGATGTCGGTTATACTCTTAGACTTATGTTTTAAAGTAATCCTCACTTAGAGGCCCTGCATTAAAAATAAGTGACCAAAATTTATGGTAATTAGGGAGAAGTAGAAGTTGTGACTTCTTGGATGGTTCGAACTAGATAGTGATGTGTAACGACGATGAAAGATGGTTAATTAAGGTTTCCCTCAGAAAAGTAATTAACGGTTATTGTTCATAATACCATGAATTATTTATCGCTTTCCTCGCTATATTAGGATTGTTCATGCATGTAATTCGAAACAGTAGGACATACTAAATTTATTTATTTACTTTATGATTTCACCAAAATGTCTTTTAAACCATTGCAAACGATTTTGAGTTCAAACAAACTCGAGGGTGAGAATTACGTTGATTGGAAACATAACCTCGACATCATACTGACGATGGAAAAGCACAAGTACGTTCTCACGGCCCTGTGTCCTCTTCCTTCGACCTCTGACTCGAGTAAGGAGGACAAGAACGCCTATGATGTATGGATGAGGTCCAACGAGATTGCTATATGCTACATCTTAGCGTCTATGAGCAACGTGTTGCAGCAATCACATCGCGACATGGCCAAAACATGTGACATTCTCTACAATCTCCATGACATGTTTGGATGTTATGGGCGTCAGGCGAGGCAGCAAGCTATCCGCAGTTTTATGAACTGCGGGATGAAGCCGGGGTCTTTAGTTCGGGAACGCATGCTACTGATCATGGGTCACCTGAACGATATGGAGATTCTCGGATCTGAGATGGACGGAGAGACCAAGATCGACATGATCTTGAAAACTCTGACGGCGTCATTTGATAGCTTCCGTATGAACTACTCCATGAACAAACTCGAGTACACTGTTACTAAGTGTTTGGAATTTATTTAACAAATTAAATAATATAATTATATAACACATCTTATGTGATAGAAATATATAATTGAATCTATACATATTAAAACAATTTTAATATGTTTAACAATTAATTAAAATTTATTTACATATTCACAAACAATTTATTAAAACATGTCACTCAACAATTAAACACACTAACAAACTATATAAACAATTTATATATCTTTAGCAGTCCAATTCGTTGAGGAAAAACTTACAATTGAGATTGTAAACAACCTCGGCGTTGCTAACTATCTCCGAAAGGCCACACCGAGTCCAAAATAGGAAAGAGGCTCGCCGGACAGGATCGGCCACGTCTTCGCCGGACTGGGAAGACAGGGACGCCAGATATGAAATTCTCGCCGTGCAGGATGTTTGCCGGACAGGGAACCCGGTGGAAAGACTCTCCGGACAGGGGCCTTCGCCGGACTGTAATCTTCGCCGGACAAGAACCTTCGCCGGACTGGACTTCGGCCCTAGGACCGCCGGACTGGGGTGGGCTCGCCGGACTCGAGAGGACAGAAAGTGTCCTGCAGGCTGGAAACTTGCAAAAAACCTTTTAAAACAATTTTAAAAACGATTTTTTGAATTGAAAAACACACCAAACACCACAAGTGAAGAATGAACAATATAACACAAGGATTTATTGAGATTGAAAGGGTGGGCTTTCAAGAACACTCGGGAATTGAACGAAGAACAAGAAAACAAATTTTCTTTTCTCTTTTCTTTGGGATATTCGGCCGAGACACTCAAGGGGAGAGAGAGAGAGAGAAAGAGTTTGGCCGAATGAAATTAGGGTTATGGTTAGTCTAGGGTATCTGCTTAACCTTACTTATAAACAGTTTAGTACGGGCTTAAGTTAAGTCAAACTCATGGTCCGTTGACTTGTAATTCTCGGCCAAAACACTCTCAACATAACTCGGCCATATTCATTTAATTTATTCTCAAATACTTTTGATTTATTTCTAAATTCAAATAATTTAGAATTCTCATTTTAATTAATGACATTTCATTAAAATAATTTCATACTTTTCAAATAAGTATAAAATGGAAAATTGTTTATTTTCTCCTTTTATTCAATTGAATTTCTCAATTGTATTATTATCAATATAATAATAATCTATGATTTAATAAATAAATGTAACAATAAATAACTAATTATTTATTTAGTCACTTAGAAAAATAACTTTCCCGATATAAATCACAATTTATATTCAATGAGTAAATCAATAATTCTAGTTCATTTAATCTCTTCCAAGTGTCTATCATTGAGACCTTATGGACCCATATGAACAAAGCTTAAGAATAAAGATCGGACTCAAAAGTTAACAAAATTTTTCCGTCTTCTAATTCTTAATATTGGTCGATTCCACTTAAGGACCAATACTGACACTCTCTCTATTCATATGCGTATATTTTCTGTTTGATGTGGCAAAACGATTTTTCACACGATCCACGAAGTACTTTAAGATATTACGCTTCATGTGTATCACTAACTAAGGGGAATGTAAATTACCGTTTTACCCCTTGAGTTATTATTTCACTAACTACTTGGTTATTTGTGAATGAGAAAAACATAGAGTGAGATGTCTATACATGTTACGTGTTTTAATCAAATAATGTTCTTATTTGATGAATACCTGGCCAAGTTAATTCATTCACACTCTCATAACAAAGCATAGTGTGATACTAATGCATTTGCATTTTATCAACATAAATTCCATATCTGTAAATCATATAACCCAATATCACATCCTTATGACACCAACCGTCGGGTCAGATGAAACTATAACTTAGTCATTGCTCATTGACAAATCAAATGTCATAAAATCTCAAATCAATTATATATTCACTTCAGGATTAAGGTAAGTACCAAAGTACCCCTCGTATGTGATGTTGATGCTTTGAGTGTTTAAACGGTTTTATCTCGAGTTTCTAAGTATCACAGGTCTTGTTCTATATCTTCTATAAGATATCAAGGATGAATCATAGAGTCACAACTCTCCATATCACAAGATTAGATATCATGATTCATTCTAACAATCAATACTTAGATTCGATTGCTCTATCGATCTTAAGATTGCGAACAAATGTTTAAACTAGTCACAAGGGGCTATCTTGTCAAGTCTGTACTTAACACCCCTTTCGTTGATGAGAATTTCAGAGCGTAGCATTCATACATAAACACAAACTTAACAAAGAATTAATATTTATTAATATTAAGGTTTCAACAAAATATAAATACAAATGTATTTCATTGTCTAATATCTCCTTTTTGGGCACCAATCTCAACAGACCTAATATTTGATTTTCTCTCCCCTTTATCATTGTACATGGCCGGCCATTCTATGACATTTGTGATGGAAATTTGTTTCCTCACTTAGCACATTTGTTTCCTTCTTAAAGAAATTCATTTCCTCTTTTCCTTTTAGGTAATTATCTTTACAATTAAAGGCAAAAGAATTTATAGAAATAATTTCCTTCTCTGTATGATGCTTGGCCGAAATTCAACATAGGGGGGAGTTTCTAGATCCTTCTTTATTTCTTTTAAGACAATTATTAAAATACCCATTATAGAATTATTATTACACAAATAATGAAATTAATTTATTAATGCCTAAAACAACTTTTCGGTTTTAGAAAGTTATCTCTCGGTTATCTCTCGGTTCAAATGAATTTATTTTCTACTCAAATTAAACTTAATTATATTGAGTGGATCCATTGAATGTTATTTATGTTTACCCTTCATGAATATCATCAAGTAGATGAGATTTATAAAATGACCATTTTACTCTTCTAGTTGTTATTTCCTCAACTCTTTTGTCACTTGTGAATAAGTTAGAAACAATGTATTGACGAGGACCTAACAACTCACATTGTTTCATCCAAATAAAGTCAGTACTTAATTTTGGATACTGTGCAGTTCATTTATTCACAATCCAAATAATAAAGCATGAGGTGATTTATATTGCATTTCAGCAATCTTGCACATGAATTCCATATCTATGAGAACTTCACAAAGTTGGTTCATGACATCTTCATAACTTAATATATTACCAATTGGTCTATTCTATATCACTTAATGGATTTAGGATTTGACTTTCTCAAATGAGAATATTAATGCTCTGAAATGACATGTCTCATTTAAAGATTTAGGTAACCATGATGCAATTCCTACATAGTGATCTTGAGACGGAATATGTTAAATTGTTTGTTCTTCCATTGTTTCTAAAGGTGCACTCGTCAATTCAGTATCTTCGAAAGATACATTGGAAAAACTATAGAGTTCCTAACTCTCTATGCCTCGTAACTAGACATCATAGATTTTTCCAACAATCGTACTGGGAACAATAGTCCATTGATCTTTAGATTGTGAATGTATCGTTTTTAACCAAACCATGAAGAGTTTGTTCATGCAAATCTACATTTGTCTCTTCATACATTGTTATGTTTAATTAAGGACTATAAGACTATTGAATATCATATATCTTCAATCAAACTAAAAGGAATGAAAGAACGTTTCAACTTTTATAAATTTAATAAGAAAATTACAATAAGGACTTTATGAAAGATTTATATATTACATCAATATGTAAATAAAAAATCTTGTTGTGGGCATCTCTGCCAACAATTTAGAAATATAATATAATTATATTGGTTGATCATTAATCAATTTCCAACAACGTGGACTGCAATTTTTAGCCGTTTGATCAGTTTTCGAAGGACAGATCTATGCGAAATTAGGGAACTTGACTGTATAACCTAATAGCAGTCTCTTAAAAAGCACTTTTGATTTGATTTATCTTTTAGAGAGAAAAAAACCACGGCGGAGCCAAAGGCGAACATAGAAGAAACCCAAAGAGAGGATCGAAGCTACAACGACTGCAATTACCGAATCTAGCTTTTTTTTCTTCTTCTTTATCTGAAAATATATTTATTCGTTATGTGTTGTTTGTTTATGATGGATTATTTTTATTGTTTGTTTTGTAGTTTTCCCACCATCATCATAAACTAATCCCTTAGGGTGATTGTGGATCTTTTCTTGATAACTATAATGGATTTATTCTAGTTTCTTTGAAGTTTTATTTAATTGTTTGGCTAGTGTTTATTCTATTTGTGTTCGTAACGCTTGTATATGCTTGATCATCATATGCTTGATTTTAGGAATATTTATTCTCTCTAGGGAGGATAAATTATTCGTGCGAGTAAATTAGAATACCCTAGTACATTCTGTGAACTTTAGAAATAGCCACAGCTGCTTGGGATTCGTGTGAGTTCCAAAATGTAAAGAAAGCTATGTTATATGCCTTGAGACCGAGAGGTAGAGTTCTTAGTCTTAGGTCGTTAATATCATTCTAGCGAGGGTTAGCGATAAAATTCACGTGAACACGATTAACATAGCCATAGGATTGACTATTTTTCGTTTGTCTAAAAATCTCGACAATAGGATAGAAAAGTGAAACCACATCCTTGTTCCACCTCATTCGTTGTATAATCGTTTTCAGTTTAAGTTGTTTAGTAATTTGAAAATCACTCTCTTCACATTACATTCTCTCTTGATTTAAATTGCAGTTTTGTTATATTCTCATTTAACATAAGTCCTCGTGCGAACGAACCGTACTTACATTCTATATTACTTGAGCGACACGTGCACTTGTGCGCATGTTTTTCGGAGAATATATTCTCAATCTCCACTGCCAAATGAATTATGTTGAGAAGGAAATAAATAAGCTAAGTAAGGAAACAAATTTTCATTCACTCTTGCTAGGGATGGCCGACCATGTACAAGGGAGAAGAGTAGAGAAAATCAAATATTGTGTCATTAATGCACAATTTAAAAGGGTGATTATCCTTTCTTGATTTTCCTTCTCCTATAAATAGAGCCTCACAAAGAGATGTGAAAATAAGCATTCTTGATCTTGTGCTCTCTCTCTTGGCCGACCCCCTCTCTCTCTCTCTCTAGAAAATTCCTCTTTATTTTGGCACCTAAGCCCTCATTAGACTTATGCTAAATTAGGTCTTTAGATCATAGACTTGTTCTTGAGTTATTGTGTTTAATTGTGCCCACACACAAATCCTTCTAAACCTCTAAAGACTCATGTAATAGAAACCTTAGGTTTCTCGAGTTCACCCTTATGTGTGAAGGTAACAATTAAGAGAAGATCAACCTTTCTCAAGTCTCCTCTAAATTAAAGGTACAAAAAGTTTAGTATTCATGCACTTTAAATAATGTTTTTAATTAATACATGTTCATGCACTTTGCCTAAGTTAGTAAATTTGTTTTACTTGTAAAGAAATTTTTTATTACTCCATTAATATGATTAATAATAAATTTTCTTAACCCCAGACCTATTCCAACAAATGTTATCAGAGCTATGGTCAAATTATAAGCATGTTCATGTTATTTAAAATCATTATATGAAAATTGTTTTCAAAATTTGCTTGATTAATGGTTTTTCAAAGACTACATTTTACACAATTTTAATTTTTTGGTACGATCTCTAAAATTTATTTTGTTTCACTTGTTAAATATGCTATATAAATACATTAAAAATGGTTTTTAATTATTTTATGTTTAGCATACGCGAAATCAATTTTTTGACAAGTTTGAAAATTTGTGTACATAGTTTGAACTAGTTTTTTGCACTTATAGTTTAAAATAATTATTGAATATTTTGTAATATATTGTTTGTATAATTTTGTGTAAATTATTAATATATTAATATAACACACAATTGAAATGAAAACAAACAAATAAAATGTTTCAATAAACATCTTTCTCTACGCCTAAATCCGACATACCTTTTAATTGTTTTTCAATTTCTAGACAAGCTGTTATGGCTCAGTAAAACAGGAATAACTCTTTGCTCATAATTTGAAAATTAGTGGTACGGAATAACTCTTGAACCAAATTAAAGGTACGGAAGTTAGATATCCAATGCAATTTCTTTCAGTTCAATCGGATACCGGATGTGTCATTTATGACCTCTTAAGCCCGAGGTGTACAACAGTCTGCGAGTCCAGGATTTTGAATCCGAATTTGCGAGTCCTATCTTCTTCCCCTCTTATTGATGCTATCGTGGCTTTCCGATGTTCACGCACTCAACAATCATGAAGATGTCTTAAAGGAAGATATCATGAAGATGAACAAATTAGTTTTAGTAGATTTTGAATCTCAAAAACTTTCAAGTGTAAAAGTGAGATTTATTAATCTTACATAGTTTCCTTAGGAAAAATAAATTAATAGACAAAATGATCCGAATATGTTCCTTGTGCCTTAATGCATTAACACTGCTCTCGCCTCACAAATATCGATTTTATGGTTCTTTTTTCTAGTGATCTACTCTATCTCTCTCTACTCTTGGAAACGTGTTTCCAAACGTATAACAGAAGATATGCCTTATTCCAAAAACTAAGTGAGAGGGTTGTACTTATTGTTTGCATCCCACGATCCCCCACACTAATGTTAAGTGCATATTTTTCCAGACTAAGAGTCACCCTTGTGACCCTCTCTTTAATGAGAGTACTGGAAGACGCATTGCCCTTAAAATTGCTTGTAGAGCTACGTTTAAAAGTGAAACAATGAGACAAGGCCTCCCCTCGGCGGTTACGCACTTAGATTCAATCTCTAGTAATTCTCCCTCGAGGCTTTGCGAAAAGATTTGACTGATCAAACTTTTTTTATAAGGTGGCTAGTCAAAGCATTGATGTATTGACACTTTCTCGATAATCCTTTCCTTGAATAAATTAGAACAGAAAAACTACTTAAATTAGAAACATAACCTAAACATTGTCCTTATTATGCATTTGATTTATTTCTAAAATAATATTTAATTAATTTAGAACATCTTATTTATTTAATGACAAGTCATTAATTATTTTCATACTTCTCAAGAAAGTACGAAGCGAGAAAATATTTATTTTCCTCTTTTATTTATTTGAATAATTAAATCATATTATTATCAATATAATAACATATTATGATTCGTTAAATAAATATAATAATAAATAACCAATTATTTATTTAATTACTTAGAAAATAATTCTGTTAGTGTTTACATTTAATGAGAAAATCATCATTCTAGTTCTATAAATCTCGTCCAAGAGTCTATCATTGAGACTTAATGGACCCACATGAATGAAGGTTTAGAATAAAGTCCGGACTCAAAAGTTCACAAACGTTTTTCGACTTTTAATTCTTAATATAAGTCGATTCCACTAAAGGACTAATATTGAAACTCTCGAAGTCCATATGCGTTTATTTTCCATTTGATGTGATAACAATTCTTCACACGATCTACAGAGTATTTTACGATATTACTTTTCGTGTATATCATTCACTCAGAGAAATATAAAATTACTGTTTTACCCTGGAGTTATTATTTCACTAACTCGTTTGTTATTTGTGAATGAGAAAACATAAAGCGAGATGTCTTTTTATGTCACATGTTTTATTCAAAGAATGTTCTATTAGATAAATACTGGGACCGATTTATTTATTCACACTCTCATAACAAATCATAGTGTGATACTAATACTTCAACATTATTTCAACACGAATTCTGTATGTGTGAATCACATAATCCAATGAAACAACGTTATGACACCAACCTCCGGGTCAGATGAAACTAGCCATTGCCCATTGACAAATAAATATTCATAAAATGTCACATCAATTATGCATTCACTTCAGGATTTAGGTAAGTACCAAAATACCCCTCGTATGTGATCTTGAAGATTTGAGTGATTGAAACGATTTTATCTCGAGTTTCAGGATATCACAGGTCTTGTTCAATGTCTTCTTTAAGACATCAAGAATGAATAACACAGTCTCAACTCTCTATATGACAAGATAAGATATCCTAACTCATTCAAACAATCAATACTCAGATTCGATTGCCCTATCGATCTTTAGATTGTGAACTATTAATTAAGCTAGTCATAAGAGGGTATCTTGTCAAGTCTATACTTAGCACCATTTTTCGTTGATGACAGTTTTAGAGCGTATAATACATATATAAACACAAACTTAATCAAGAATGAATAGTTAATTTAATTAAATGTTTCAGCAAATTGAAATACAAAAGTATTTATAATGTCTAATATCTTTTTGTGTTCACCAATCTCAACAGTTCGAACCCACGATCTCTTTTACTGGAAGTCATGTGATATTACCACTAAACTATCTTAGCTACCACCATAACAGTTTTTCAAATTTAGTTTAGTGGTAAAGTGTAAAATTTTAGATTTTTGAAAAAAAAAATAGAAAAAATAATGATATTACCACTAAATAGAAGAATTTTTCATGGATATGATTAGTTCAGACAAATAGTAATAATGATACCAAAAATTAATATTAGATATTTGTTTGTCATAATAAGTGTTTTAGTATTTAAGCGTATTCAAAGATATTTCGAGTATTTTTGCTGTTATTAAATCACGAGTTAATGATGATTCTATTGTAAGCTTATTTGTGATAAATGACCATTATATATATTTTTAGTTTTGGTTTTTTGTTAGAATGATGAAACAATTTGGAAGTTGGAACCAATAAATGAGAAATATAATTTTAATAATATATGTATAGATTTGACGAATTCTTCTGAGGCATCTCTCTGAAATTTTAATTGTAATTTTTTTAACATAAAAATTAAGGAAAAAAGAGAAGAATAGACCAAATGAAATCAAATTCGAGCTTCTATTATTGCGAGAGAGACATGTTTTGATGTTTGAGTGTCTAAGATCATGTTTACATTTTGCAAATATACACCAGAAATAATTTTGATGATTTTTTTTAAGAAATATAGTTTAGATGAAAAATATAGTAATGATACACAATAATATCTTTATGAAATTCCTTAGTTTGTTCCGTAAAGACTCTCTTTCTCAGAAAGGTATAATATTTCCATAAATTTTTCAAGAAAATTATATTCTTATAATCGATATCTACCGTCTTAATATGAACCATGCATTTAAAAGATATTTTTAATTTAATTTTTCAAAAAATTAATAACTAACTTAAAATGTACATCAATTTTCATTTTCACTCAATTTTTTTGTTATATATTTCACGGATAATTGGATAACTGTTTTTTGGACAATAAAACTCTCATGTTTACAAAATTTAGTTAACATTTATTAAAATTTGATTAGCGATTATTAGAATTTGATCAACAACTATTAAAATACTATTAACGGTTGATTAGTATATGATTAACCGTTCAAATATATTTAAACGTTATTGAAGTATGATAAAACAATTTGAAATAGGCCCAATTTGAAATATGATAAACAACTATTGAAAATAGGATTAATGCTATTGAAATATGATCACTTATTGAAATATATTGAATATGTCACATATGATGATATTGAAAAAGTTATTATTCATGTTAGAAAATGCATTCAATAATTGTCTTGACATTACACAACAAAGATCTATTTAGCCTTATATTTCGTTAAATTTAAAGATCAGTTTGTCTCTTATAAGAGACAAATCTATTTTCTATTAATATAATCGTTAAATATTTTTAACAATTCAATTGTTAGCTAATAAACCAGTTGGAATATTAAAAAAAGTCTTACCTCCACCGGCTAATAAACATATTAAATATAATTTGTTTCTTTTAATTTTTTATTATTTATTTTTAAAATTAACCATTTGTTAGTGAGATTAAAATATAATAAAAAAAAGTTTTTCAAGAGTTAGTTGTCATTTGTATCGATAAAGTGAGAAAAAAACAATTTTTTTAAATTATGAGAAAATATTAATAAATGATTGTAAATTAGGCAATTTTTCAAAGAAATAAGGAAAGAAAATATTCTTTCGCGCAGTAAATAGCTGTGTTTTGTGTATTGATTATTGGATGACTTGTACATCGTACATCAAGTACTATTTATAGTACAGTCCGAAGAAAATTTCTTATAAAGAAAAACAACTAACGAGCCCTAATCGAATTGCCACCTAGGAATTTGTCTCAACATTCCATGCTCGTCAGATGTCTCATCTTGGATGGTTGAGATAGTAGCTCCATTAATACCCCTCAATTAAAGGAGATTCACCGACGTGAAGATTATTTTATAAATTGTTGAAGGCCTTCACAAAGAGATCTTTGGCTAGAAGATCTGCGACTTGATCATCATTTGTGGGGGACGTAGCGAACTTCAAGTTGGCGCAGCAAGACCATATCACAGACAAAATGAATGTCAGCGACTAAGAGATTATTACACCAGATGATTGGTGTAGAAGTGAGGGGTATTGACTACTCAGATAAGAGAGATTAAGCCAATCAATTTTTGCAGCGAAATGAGCAAGAACTTGATACTCAACTTCCGCACTTAAACGAGCTACAACTCCATGCTTACGCGAGCTCTAAGACACCAAGAAATCAACGACAAAACTAAATAAGCACTAGTCAATTGCGCAATCATCCGATTTATTAGCCGAATCCGCATCGGCTAAGTTTGTGATGGCGAGAGATTGAGTTGGACGAAAGTCAGTCCATGAGATGGTTCCGTTAAGATATCGCAAAACTCTTATGCAAGCAAGCTAATGGACGTCAGTAGGTGTTGGAATTTAGTTAACAATTAACCTAATTAATTATGAAACATATCTACATATAGCGAAATTGCATAATTCAATTTAACATGTTAAACCATTTTAAAACATATTCAATAACCATCTCATCAAATATAATCTAGCATGTCAATAAATTTTTAAAACATATTAATAAACTTATTCAAACATGCAAACGAATAATCTAAAAATTCTAACAATCCTACAACGATTATTATATTCAGATTCCTTTTTAGAAGACTTGCAGTGGGTTCGGATCTGCAAGAATCAGCCCCGAGGTGTGCGTCCAAGTGCACGACCAAAAGTCCTTCCCACGCTCGTCTAGGATGTCACGAAATCCGTGTTTACTCCGTTGCTCCAAAAAGTGGCCGGCCCTGCGGAATAATTATCACTCAAACAACCACAAGTTATATCAATGATAATTCTTAGGAGTTTTTACGAGACAAAGAGGGAGAAATCAAATTTCTCTCTCTCTCTCTCTCTCTCTCTCTCTCTCTCTCTCTCTCTCTCTCTTTTTTCTCTTTGAGATTTTGGCCGTGTAAAATTCTCCTTGGGGAGAGAAAATAGTCGGCCAAGAGGGTTAAGGGAGAGAAAATATGCGTCCAAAAAAAAGCTAGGACAAGAGAGAATAAGCCTTCCTTTTATTTCAGGGAGAATGAGTTTAAGTTAGGTCAAAAACAATTAATAACCCATTAATCAAACTTAAGCCCAATAATTCATTTAAACAATTTTCCACCTCACTTATACTCTAAAAGTGGCCGGCCATATTGTCGATATTATCTCCTAAAATTTATTTGATTTATTTCTAAAATAATATTTAATTAGTTTAGAACATCTCATTTATTTAATGACAAGTCATTAATTATTTTCATACTATTCAATGTAGTACGAAACGAGAAAATATTATTTTTCATGTTTAACTTATTTGAATCATCAAATTATACTATTATCAATATAATAACATAATATGATTCATTAAATAAATGTAATAATAAATAACCAATTATTTATTTAATTAATTAGAAAATAATTTTCTTAGCTTAAATCACAATTTGTGTTGAATGAGAAAATCAATTAATTCTTGTTCACCAATATCTCTTCCGAGTGTCTATCATTGAGACCTTATGAACCCACATTAACGAAACTTTAGAATAAAGCTCGGACACAAAATTTCACAAACTCTTTTCGACTTCTAATTCTTAATATTAGTCGATTCGACTTAAGGACCAATATTGAACATCTCTAAGTTCATATGCATTTGTATTCCGCTTGATGTGATAAAACTATTCTTCACACGGTCCACGGTGTATTTTACGATATTACCCTTTGTGTGTATCATTAACTCAGATAAATGTAAAATTACCGTTTTACCCCTGAGTTATTACTTCACCAAGTCTGTTATTTGTGAACGAGAAAAACATAAAGTGCAATGTATAAACATGTCACATGTTTTATTTCAAAGAATTCTTTATTCGATGAATAACAGGTCTGGTTTATCCGATCACACTCTCATATAACAGAGCATGGTGTGATAAATATGCCTTAGCATTGTTTCAACACAAATTCCATATTTGTGAATCACATATTTCAACGAAACAGTATTATGAAATCAACCTTTGGGTCAATGAAATTTCACTTAGCCATTGCTTATTGACGAATCAAATGTCATAAAGTGTTACAAGGAGATATGTACTCACTTCAGGATTTAGGTAATTACTAAAATACCCCTCGTATGTGAGTTTGAGGTTTCGAGTGATTAAACGATTTTATCTCGAACTTCAAAACTTCACAGGTTTTGTTCAATATCTTTATTAAAATATCAAGAATGAATTACAGAGTCACAACTCTCCATATCACAACATAAGATATCTTTTAATTCATTCTAACAATCATTACTAAGAATCGATTGCCCAATCGATCTTTAGATTGCGAACTATTATTTAAACTAGTCATAAGAATGTATCTTATCAAGTCTGTACTTATCACTTCTTTTATTGATGACAGTTTCAAACCATAGACATTCATGCATAAACACAATCTTAAATAAGAATGGATATTCAATTTTTATTTAATTCATAACAAAACAAATACAAAAGTATTTAATATCAAAAATCTCCTTTGTGGGCACAAATGCCAACAATAGGCACTTGCAACAATTGGTTGAGCTTGTTAACCACATGAGCGATGTTTGGTCTGGTCAACCTTAAGTATTGGAGAGCACCTATTGCACTAATGTACATGAGTATATCAGTCATAAGAGCACCATAAAATTTTATAAGAGACTCACAAAGAAAGGTTGGTGCGTTGCATGGTTTGACACCAGTTGAGATGAATCGGTGAAGTAAGCCTGCCACATATTTGGATTGTGACAAGTACATGCACATAGTAAACTTATGAGCCTCAATGCCCAAGAAAAAAATCGGAAAGAGCCAAGTTGCTTGAGGGAAAAATGACTATAAAGATATATAGTAAGGCGCTGAATTCACTGATGATTATTACTGATGACAAGTATGTCATCTACATACACAAGCACAATACTGTAGACACATGTTTTGAGTAGATGAAAAGAGACGTATCAGATTTGGAGTTGACAAAACCTAATATCACTAGAGCAGTTTGGAGGCGTTCGAACCGGGCGTGTGGTGCTTGTCGAAGGCCATAAATGGCTTTGTGAAAGGACATACAAAGTTAGGGAATTATGGTCAACAAACCTGTCGGGTTGTGACACATAGACCTCACCGGTAAGAGTTTCATTAAAAACGTTGTTGATTTCGAGTTGTTTGACGACCGAACCTTGTGGATGGCTAGGGTTAAGACCATGCGGACTATGCCAGACTTAATAACCGACTATAGGTTTTAGTGATATCTACCCAGAGGATTGCGAGTAACCTTTAGTTACGAGTCACGCCTTGTGTCATTGTAATGTCTTAGTAGCCAAATATTTGAGTTTGAAGACCCATTTATTGCCCACAATACTATGATCTATCCGCCTTGGAACCAATGACCAAATGCTATTTTTCCGAAGACATGCTCAGCTTCCATGTCTTGTTTCAGTGATCAAAGTTGTCTGCCTGCTTAAAAATAGTGGGCTCAGGTGGACTTGACAACAAGACTAGTGGGTGTTGAATAGAGAGCAGACCTTTGGCTTAAAGATCCTTCACTTGAACCAAGTTTGGTACCTCAAGGTGTGAGCCATAGGTTGGGCCGCCAGGGGAGGGACCACATCATCATGTGGCGCTATAACAGGTGTTGGGGACAGAGACAATGCGTGCAGTGAGTCATCTTGAAGTACAAGAAGTTGTCACACCCTGGAAAAATACGTAGATTGATCACAAGGAGAGTTTTCAAACTCTAAAGTGGAACCTGAGCTGGGACCAGCAGACGACAGGTCATCAGAAAGGTGACCACCACTAAATTAGTATCCTGGAAATGAGCCCGATTCAATGTCTTCAAGTAGGGAATAATATGTTATAAGGAAATTCATGCTTATTAAAAATAACATTATGAGTTACGTAGGCACGTCCGGTTCGACTAAAACATTTGTAATCATTGTGAATCGGGTGTAGCCAATAAACACACATTTAGTCGATCAAAAATCTGTTTGATGACGATTGTAAGAACATGGACGAGGAAACACACTACAACCAAACACTTTGAGAAACTTATAGTCAAGTAATTAATTATATAGAATCTGGAAGGGTGTTGAGCCTGCCAAATGGAAAATATTAATGACAAAGGTAGCCGTAAAGAAAGAGTCCCACCAGAACGAGAGAGGTAACTGACTTGACACAACAGTGATAGACCAAGCTCAATAATGTGATAGTGTTTGTGTTCTGCACGCTCATTTTGTGCATGCACATGAAGACATGGATGTCTGTGATTTTGTGCATATGTCACATTGAATATATGTCATATTTCAATGATTTCTTAACAAATTTTTTGAAATTTTTAAAAATCCTCAGGGTCTCAGATTTTGTTCTAATGGGATAGTAAAATCATAACCGAAGTTTATATAATACCTATAAACTAACATTAAACAGATTGACGTTAGCCCCCACAAATCAGACTGGATCGATTGTTAGGGAGTGCTGTGACTAATCGTGGCTATACCGGGAGTCCCGGTACCTCCTGGTACCGTCCCGTGGGACTCCCGGTTATTACCGGAATGGGAGTTCCGGTCTCGATTTTAACCGGGGACGGGAGGAAATGGGAGGCCGGGACTCCCGGTCCCGGTGTGATGAAAAAAAATTAATTTTTTTTTAAAACTTAGAATGAGTAAGAGTGAAAAAAAAGAAGGATGTAATTGTAATGTTTTAAATTAAATGGAGTGAATTTTTTTTTTAAAGTAAAACAAGTAAACAAAATTAATGTAGACTCAAGTTTAAAAAAATGGGGTCTCTTAAAAAACCTTACCGCCCCCTAAAAAGGTGCGACGATAAGGAAAAAGAGTACCCCTTGCATCGATTATAAGTAAACTAAAGTCCCGAACAAGGATCGGGAATCCCTTTATGATAAAAATATAAATGTCTAACCATTGATGTTTATGTTAGAAAAGTTAATATCAAAATCGTCTACAATATCAAAGTTCTGAAACGTTTCTTGGGCTCTATGGCGATGTTGAAGCCAATCATTTCCGCAAGTTAAAGTTTCATCATCCGCGGATGCAAGCTACATCTTTTATCGTTGATGATCCGTCCGGAGCTGCTGAATGTCGCTTCTGATGACACGGTTGAAACGGGAATGGTGAGGATGTCTTGTGCCATTGTAGACAATACCGGGAACCTCCATGTGTTTTGTCTCCACCATACGAGTAAGTCTAAGCCTTCGTCGTTCGGTTTCACCCACTCGTTCCTGTCGAACTGCAGTATCTCAGGATGAGAGTGTGTGTCGACTGCGCTTGGCTGACTGGACGCGGCCTCTTGGTGTTGAGGAGATGGACTGTACGCAGGAGCGTTGACGAACACATTCTGAAATTGATGTTTTCGGGGTTGGTGCATTTGTGACTGACTCTCCTGCTGCGCTCGGTAATGTGGTAGGAGTTTGGCTTCGTACACGCTGAAAAGAGAATAAAACGCTTCCACGATTCGGGGAAAATCAAGTGCATAGTAATCTTGATCAACAAAAAACGTCTAAGGTACTTAAGAAATTTTTTCAAACCAATTACTCTACATCGGAAATCTAGAATGATTCCCAAACCGTAAAGCAAAGGAACCTTCCCAGCCCCCCAATATTTTAAATTTTTTGATTCCATTGCCCTAATACAATTTTCGAAAATAGTTTCATCTCTATACTTGTCTAAATGTAGTGCAATTGCTGTAATAGTATGCAAACCAAGAAAAGAGGTAGGAGTGTAAACGGCGGAAAGATAACAAGTTTCTTTTATAAAAGATGTCTAAAAAAGAAACAAAAGACTCAGCTATCTTAATCTCATAATCAGAAATAGAATCTTCGCCATGTTCATGGTTAATATAAACTACAATAACATCTACGTAACCTACAGATAAAAAATTTGTTAACATTAAGAAAGTTGAGTTCCATCTAATTTTGTTGTCTAAATGCCATGTTCGTTCTTGTAGACCATTGTGCCTAAGACGTCTCTTAAGTTCGTCTACTCTACTTGTTGAGCTATTAATCCAACTTATGTAGTTCCTAATTTTGTTTATAGAAGAGTCATAACTAGCGGCCCCTGCTTGAACAATAAGGTTGATTATATGAGTTGCACATCGTTGATGTAAAAGAGAGTCGTTAGTTTGAAATTTTTCTTTTAAAATCATAGCATTGTTACTTGTTGCATTATCTAACGTTACTGATATAATTTTACGTGTTAAACCCCATTCTTCTAATACACTAACCATGATATCTAAAATATTTTGACTTGAATGAGATCCTTCTATCCTCCTAAATGCTATTATACGTTTCTTCAAATTCCACTCATCATCTATGTTATGAACAACAACACTCATATAATCCATTTTAGCTTGACTAGTCCATATATCAGAAGTGAAACCTACACTATATTTATCGTTTGATATTGTTGTTTTTAGTGTTTCCTTTTCTTCAAAAAACCATTTTAGTATATCTGCTCTTAACGATTTTCTAAAAATTACTTGAACACCAGGAACTAAATAACTAACAAAGTTAACAAAACCTTGTCATTCTATATGCATAAAAGATTGATCCGTACCAACAAAATATTCTACAAATTGTTTACGTAATTGATTAGGCTCAACATGACTTACCTGAGTCGAAGATGTTGCAGCTCCATCGCCCTTGCAGTATTTGTTGTGACTCCATAAAAGCGATGTCCCGACTCTGTCGCTGTGAGGACTAAAGATATTTACACAACGGTTACATTTACCTGATTTCTCATCATTGTAAATAATTTTCTCGTAAAAACTCCACACGGTTGACCTAGGTGAACTTCCGGTAGATTGAGTGTGTGTAACTTTTGCCCCATCGACAACCTGAACAAAAATAAGTAACAGTTTTCCTAGAAGTCTGGCTTAAAATTCACATGATTTAAAGGAAAAAATCTGGCTTTTTTTTTAGCAAAGGAAAAAAAACAAAGGACAAACATATAATTATAACATAAACATTGAATGGTGCTAGTAAAGAGTCTAATTTGTGAAGAGAACAGAAAAAAAAGAAGAAAAAGAAATGGAACTTCGTCGGCGAAGAAGATCGAAGCGCCGGAGGCTCAGTTCCAAGCGAAGCTGAACCTTGTGACAAAGTCGAACGACCTCCGTGGCTCTCTTCGACTCCTTGTGGCGGCCCAAACCCCCGCCTCGCCCTCCACAATTTCAATGTCCTCCACATCTGTGCTTCCTCCGCGGCGAAGCCCTAACCCACGGCCTCCGAATTTTCTCCCTCATGTCCTCCGCCGGCGTCAACGAAGCCTCCGTCCTCTCCGCCGGCCGCCTCGCCGCCGCCGACTCAGACCCCCGCTGCGGCATCGACCTCGCCAAGTCCCTCGCTGTGCCGCGCCTTCGCACCTTCGGCCCCGCGCTCTTCGGCTTCGTGGACGCCGGGGACGCCGACGCCGCCTACGAGGTCGAGCGCCACATATGGCGGCCGCCGGCGTCGAGCCGGAGGAACCGGAGCTCGCGGCGCTCCTTAGAGTGAGCTCCGAGTGCGACAGAGGAGAGCTGGTGTACGAGTACCTCCACAAGCTCAGAACCGCCGTGGGTTGCGTCAGCGCCGCCACGGCCGAGGTTATCGACGCTTGGTTCTTGAGGTCCGGCTGCGGTGAAGTCAGAGACTATTGGGCCGTCAAAAGATGTCGAGTTGATCCCATCTCTGCTCTCAGCGGCTCCTGTGGCCACGAGCTGGCCCTCGCTCTCTGGCTTCCCTTGCCACTTCCAGGGAGTCCAAATCATCTTTCGCAGAATTTCAGGTTAACGAGTTTGATGTTTTTCGTTCTAAGGTTGTTATCCGATCTAAAGCCTTGGCCGGTAATTGCAGGAGTGGGTAGATCAACACGCTGATTACGAAGCCATTGTTGACGGGGTAAATATGAGGCTCCATCAGCAGAATTTCGCAGACGGTGGCTTTAGCGTGACTCGGGTCTTGTAAACTCACCCACATCAGGCTGCTATGTGAGTTTCGATTTTGTTTTTTTGGTGATTGTCGTGAAATTTGAGGTGTTGCAGTTGGAGGCGGTGGTGAAAGAGTTGTACGAGAGAAGTGAAAAGAAATGGGCGCTCGTGGTGTTGCACAACGACCGTTCTCGAGCACTTTTGGAGAACCCTTCCACGAGGAAGATGGTCGAGGAGTGGTTGGAAAACGGCATTCTTTACACAACACCCAGCGGTTCCAACGACGATTGGTAAGACCTGCTGTTTTATTTTTATTTTTAATATCTGTCCCGTTGGATTTGGTACATGACGGAAGGACATTTTCTTGGTGTTTTAGATACTGGCTGTATGCCACTGTGAAGCTCAAGTGCTTGCTTGTGACCAACGACGAGATGCGTGACCATATCTTCGAGCTCCTTGGAAGCAGCTTCTTTCTCAAGTGGAAAGAGAGGCACCATGTACTTCTTGTCATTCTTTCCATGTTGCTACAGAGTCAGTACGCCACATCCTGATTTATAGTTCGTTTTTGATGTTTAGGTTAAGTATACTTTCATGAAAGGAAATCTCCAACTTCAGATGCCGCCACCATATTCTTCAGTCATCCAGGTACCAGTTACATTCATTTTCCGTTTGATCACCTATTCTGTTAATTGTTAGATCTGCTTTGGTATATTACTAAGGGGTGTGTGTCAAATTCATGCTTATGTTGATAAATTAAATGAAATATCAAACACTTGAGAGGTCTGCCGATTACGCAGCGGGACAGAAGTTTCTTCCTCCCTGTGACTCACACAAATTTCGTCATTTCTATTCTCTTCTAATCCTCTTATTTACAGGCTACCTAACAAGTATGATATATAATATACTGATTTACTTTTCTCAATGCCGAAGCTCATAACAGTTCTGGCCCCCAACAGAAAAGATTGGTGGTTGTATTAGACCATCTTGTTGTCAAAACCCAAATTGCTGCTGTAAAGCCATACAGCAGACTCGTCAAATCTGGAGCCGTAGTATTTCTCTTGCTCACACCTCTCTTCTCTCCAGATAGTTTAAGATGTGTGCTATCTAGCATGGTCTAGTGGTAATGAAGAGTGTTTGGTGGTCCGTGTGATTTCCATCTAATTGGGTTAAGAGTATGTGCTCTTATACTGTGAGTTTATGGAATAAATCGATAATGATTTTATTAATGAAGAAAAACTCTTTAAATATAGAGCACATAGAGAATCAGAATAATATAAGTATCTGATATATTCCTAATATTAATGCACATATAGAGGAACTGATAAACTAACTAATAGTATCTAACGTAATCGAATATACTAATTTACTCGACTAATATTGTAAACTTATAAAAGTTTTCTACACTCCCCCATATAAGTTTAGAAGGAATTAATCCAATTAGTTTATATAATATATATTGTAATTGACCCAGCATAATATTATAAACACATATTATAAATTAGGAAGCTGATATAAAATCTTTTTTTACTCTAACTTAGTATTAGTGAGATATTTCAGCTAACTAATACCTATTATCACAATGTTACCTCAGAAATTTCTTATCAGGCTTCCCATTGAGCCTCGACTCTTTAAGCAAATCTTCTTATCGATTGACCTGGCATTATCACTTCTCTTCTGTCCATTATTGCTGCTTTCGTTCTCGTCTCATTCATTTGTTCTTCTGATCAAATTTGCGTCTTTAAAGATGCCACAGGCTTTGCCTAGGCTGTGCCAGGCACCGGAGAAAGACAAGGAGACATAAGTGACTCATGCACCCTTTGATTGGTGACTTACTATGGTCAACCATTATGGTTGACTTATCTCGGATCTTAACCTCCACTACCTTTCTCTAGTTGTGACTGACTGCTTTGATCTTGATATGCTGATACGTGGTCCACTGTTATGCTCCTCTTCGTTGGCTAGCCAATAAAATTAGTTCCATTGAACATCTGGTTCTCAACTCTAGCCATCCTTTGCACAAGTTCAGGTTTTGATGCAGCTTCTCACTCGAATTCCTGCACTCTTCGCTTATGAAATCCTCGTAGGTCCCTAGCCTTTGACGTTCCTCCGCATCATCGTTAATCGTACCTCTCTGATACTAATTTGCTACAAATTAGTATATTTTGTATACCGTGTTTATAAACGGTAGCATTACAAAGATTGATATCGGACATAAGAGAAGCCTATGATCTCACTAAAATATATTTTCCTCCCAATGGATCTCAAACAATTTTCATCATTGCTATTCTTTATCGCAAGTCTTGGGTAATCCTCTTATTTATAGGGCGGCTTTCGTTTTAGTAACTATAGCGCCCGGGTAAGACCTTAGTAAAATCTACGAGGCACCTGGCATTATTGACCAGGAAACAACAAAAGTAATCCTACCATACTTCGTGTTTGTGTACAGCTTAGAAACAAAGCCAACAAATGCCTAGTCTAGTGATGATAATCTACAGCAAGGGAAAGTAGAAGAATCTTAGAAGAGAACAGGTGGGGTCTGGTACGTCATAGAAAAGAAAAGGATAGTGCACCGAGTGAACGAAGACCTCTGATATGTTACCACCAACTACTTACAGGAGGAAGAAAGGAGCAGGAAAGGGCCTGGAAATTAAATGACCAGCTTTATCTGTGTTGAGTTGTGGGAGACACAAGGGTAGTAAGGTAATTAAATAAGATGTTAAGGGTATTTTGGTATTGTAAGAGTGGTCTAGTCAGCAAGTCAGTTACAATAAAAAGGTAAGGGTCATGTCACGGAAAGATCATTCTCTTGTATTTTGTGTGTATTTGGTCAGAGAGCAATCAGGGGGAAAGTTCGTTGTACCTCCATCGCTCACCTGATGTAATACAATTCGAGAGAAATAAAAACACAGATTCCTTTACTCAAATTCTTTGATTCTTTGAATTCTTTAATGTTAAGGTATTTTTTTTATTCACAACAAATTGGTATCAGAGCACAAGATGATTGGGAGAGGGAACAAACAATCACAGATCTCAGTGGCGGTGGTCAGGGAAGGATCGTCGTGGGAGGAACGGCTGTCACAGATGGCGGGGATGATCCAAGAGCAGTTGAGCATAGCGAACGAAGAAAGATGGGCACAATATGAGCAAAAGTTGGAGACCACGATCTCGGGCGTTCGAGATGGAATTCAACTCGAGCACTCGGAGGTGAAGTCCAGATTGGAAGAGGTGAGCGGCGCCAGATCCGAAAGCGAGAAGACGAAGCAGAAGCGACCGATAGGCGAGGAGAGTTCAACTCCGGCGACTATGGCTCCACCATCTCGGCCGGCACCGTACGCTGTGTTGCAAGATCAGGGATGTGTGGGATAGATTCGACGTCTCGACATGCCGTTGTTTGACGGAACATCGCCAGACAACTGGATCTTCCAGGCGGAACACTATTTCACAGCGTGTGGATCATCTGAGAGTGAGAAACTCGCAGCGGCGATCCTTGCACTAGAAGGAGCGGCGGTTTCTTGGTTTCAATGGCGTGATGCACGTAACAACATCCAATCGTGGGAAGAGATGAAGACGGCGGTGCTCGGGCGATTCCAATCATCTCAGGCCGGAAGCCCATTCGAACGACTCCTTGCGCACCGCCAATCTGGTAGCGTGGCCGACTATCGCCGTGATTTTGAGATTTTTGCGGCGCCATTACCCACGCTTACAGACTCCTTACTCTTTGGCTTGTTTGTGAACGGCCTTCAAGAGCAGATCAAAGCCAAAGTGAGGATCCTTAAGCCCATGGGCCTCGCAGGTGTGATGGATTTGGCCCAACGTATTGATGAGAAGATACGGGCCAAGAAAGGTCAACTAGGGTTTGGGCTGGGTCAAAAAAATACAATAACCCAAAACTCTAGATTTGTTCCTGCGTCAAACTTGAGAGCGATTGGATCATCAAATCGCGATGATCGTTCGAACTCGAGGGTGGGTGGCGGTCGGCGAGAGCCGGCGGTGCGACGAATGACGACGATAGAACGAAATCGTCGAGAAAAAGGGTTGTGCTATCGCTGCGATGAGCGCTACTTCCACGGGCATCAATGTAAAAATTGCGAGCTTCAATTGCTCATAATTGTGCCCGATGACGGATTCGTGATGAGCGAGAAGACGTTGAACGAGCTCGTCGGTGGTTCACGAGAAGAGGACCGCGTAGCAACGTTGGAAACGGTCGAAGTGTCGCTGAACGAGCTCATACCAACGCCACCTCCGCGAACGATGAAGGTGGACGGTACAGTAGGATGTCGCCTCGCGGTGGCTCTAATCGACTCCGGGGCAAGCCACAACTTCATATCGGCAGCCTTGGTCCGCGAGCTCAACTTGAAGTTCACGAGCATGAGCCCTTATGGAATCAATATGGGCACGAGAGTAGTAGTCCAAAGGAAGGGACTATGTCAAGGAGTGACGTTCTCTTTGGCCGATATCGATATTAGGGATCCAATGGCTTCGTACTCTTGGGACGACGAAGGTGAATTGGGACACACATGTCATGGAGTTCAAGTCGGGGAACTCTATGATCACAGTCCAGGGAGGGCAAGCCATTGCAAGTTCGAACTCGGCTCTCACGGTTAAAGACGCGCCGGTCATGGCGAGTTCATCAATCTCTTTTAAGTCCTTGATAAAAGTGGTTCAAGGAGATGAGGAAGGTGTTTTGATCGAGTTAAACGCTATGCAAGCAGAATCGGAGGGCCCGCAAGTTTCATCGCAGCTCGACGAGGTACTCGAGGGCTTCTCGAGAGTGTTCCAGCCCCACTCAGATCTTCCGCTCCAGCGAGCGAGAGATCACGCCATCGTTCTCCGAGAGAGTAGTGGTCCGGTAAGTGTGCGACCGTATCGATACCCGCAGACTCAAAAAGATGCTATTGAGGAGTTTGTGCGAGAGATGCTACAGTCGGAATTATACAGGATAGTACGAGCCCTTTCTCAAGCCCCGTCCTGTTAGTTCGCAAAAAAGATGGAAGTTGGAGATTTTGCGTGGACTATCGTGCCCTCAACCGAGAGACGGTCCCCGACAAGTTTTCGATCCCGATCATCGACGAACTCCTTGATGAACTACATGGGGCAGCCTATTTCACGAAGCTCGATCTACGATTCGGGTATCACCAAATCGGGGTTCGAGAGGAGGACGTGCATAAGACGGCATTTCGAACTCACGAGGGCCACTACGAATTCAGGGTCATGCCGTTTGGTCTGACAAATGCCCCTGCCACATTCTAAGCCCTTATGAACTCTATCTTCAAGCCGTTGTTGAGGAGGTATGTGTTGGTGTTTTTCGATGATATTCTAATCTATAGCCGCACGATGAGTGACCATGTGCAGCACCTCGGATATGTGTTTGGGATCCTGGCAGACCACAAGCTGTCTGTGAACAAGAAAAAGTGCAGCTTCGGCCAGCCACGACTCGAGTACCTGGGACATATCATCTCGGCGGAAGGAGTGGAGGTTGATACTCGGAAGATTGAGGCAGTGGTGCAATGGCCGACCCCTCGCACTATCAAAGGATTGCGGGGCTTCCTCGGATTAGCCGGCTATTACTGCAAGTTTGTCAAAGGCTACGGAAAGATTGCATGGCTGCTCACGGATTAGCTAAAGAAGGATTCTTTCGGGTGGAATGAGGCGGCGGAACAAGCTTTTAAGGAGCTGAAGCATGCTCTCACAACCACCCCGATTTTGGCCCTGCCTAATTTTTCCAAGCCGTTCGAGATCGAGACCGACGCCTCCGGGTTCGGCTTAGGAGCTGTGCTAATGCAAGACAAACGACCAGTGGCATACTTCAGCCAAGTTTTGTCAGCCCGTGCGCGCCTTAAAGTCGATTTACGAAAAAGAGTTAATGGCCATTGTCTTGGCCATCCAAAAGTGGCGTCCTTATTTGCTCGGTCGCCCCTTTGTTGTACGCACTGACCAGAAAAGCCTAAAATATTTACTCGACTAGCAACTCGTGAGCGAAGAACACCAAAAATGGATGACCAAGCTCCTCGGTTACCAATTCACGATAGAATATCGTCCTGGACCAGAGAATAAGGCAGCGGATGCACTCTCCCGCATGTCTTCCGTCGATTGTCATGCACTGAGTGTCCACAAATGCATGGACTTTGTGGAGGTAGAAGCTGCGATAGAGGCAGATCCGAACACTCGTCGAATTAAGCAAGCAATCCTCGTCAGAGAGGCTGCTCCAGCGGGGTATGAGCTATTTGAAGGGAAACTCTTATACCATGGTCGACTCGTCATTCCAACGGGAGCTCCCTTCATCCATAAAAATTTTAGCGAATACCATCACTCACCGGTTGGAGGCCATGCAGGTGCTCTGCGAACTTTTCAGCGAGTGGCGCTGAATTGGTTTTGGCCCGGTATGAGACGTTCGGTGACTGACTTCGTGTCCAAGTGTGAAGTATGTCAACGTTGCAAAAGCTCTACTCTATCTCCATCCGGCCTACTCCAGCCTCTCCCGATTCCCGAGAGGGTATGGGAGGACGTGTCAATGGACTTCATCGAAGGGTTGCCGGTGAGCGACGGTGTAGACTCGATTCTGGTGGTGGTGGATCATCTCAGCAAATACGCCCATTTTATTGGGCTTCGACATCCGTTCACTGCACCATCGGTGGCCAAAACCTTCATCAAGGAGGTGGTTCGCCTTCATGGCATGCCCCGATCCATTGTATCTGACCGGGACGCGATCTTCACAAGTTCATTTTGGGACGAGTTGTTTAAACTCCACGAAACAGCCGTCAAACGAAGCTCAGCCTGTCACCCTCAAACGGACGGACAAACCGAGGTCGTGAACCGGACATTGGAGACATACCTTCGCTGCTTTGTCGGGGACAAGCCGAAGAAATGGAGTTCATGGCTACCATGGGCCGAATATTGGTATAACACGGCATATCACACTAGTGCCAATACCACGCCTTTTCGAGTTGTTTATGGGCAAAATCCTCCGGTCTTGCTGCCTTTTGAAGCTGGATTGACGAAGTTGGACGCGTTGGACTCCATGTTGATCGAGAGAGACGAGATCTTGGCTAAACTCAAGCGTCAACTCTCGCGAGCACAACAACGAATGAAGGATGTGGCGGATAATCATCGTCGAGAGGTTGAGTTCTCGGTGGGAGATCGAGTTTACTTGAAGATCAGACCGTATCGTCAACGCACAGCAGCGGCGCGGGCCAATGAGAAGCTGGCCCCACGCTATTACGGGCCGTTTCGGGTGCTACAGCGCGTCGGGGCAGTCGCTTACAAGCTCAAGCTGCCAACTTCGACGAGGATTCATGACGTTTTTCATGTGTCGCAGCTTCGCCGGGTAATAGGGGACACAGAGACAGTGCACAACTTTCCCACACAGCTCAACGCAAATTGGGAAATGGTATCCACGCCGGAGAAACTTATGGATGTTCGCACATGAGCAACTCGAGACTCGGAGGTATTGATCCAGTGGCAAGGGCTGCCGTTATCAGACGCTACCTGGGAAAATTTCTCCGACGTTCAACGTGAATTTCCAGAGTTTCACCTTGAGGACAAGGTGAAAAGTCAAGCGGCCGGTATTGATATGTTACCACCAACTACTTACAGCAGGAGGAAGAAAGGAGCAGGGAAGGGCCTGAGAATTAAATGGCCAGCTTTATCTGTGTTGAGTTGTGAGAGACACAAGGGTAGTAAGGTAGTTAAATAAGATGTTAAGAGTGGTCAAGTCAGCAAGTTAGTTACAATTAAAGGGTAAGGGTCATGTCACGGAAAGATCATTCTCTTGTATTTTGTGTGTATTTGGTCAGAGAGCAATCAGGGGGAAAGTTCGTTGTACCTCCATCGCTCACCTGATGTAATACAATTCGAGAGAAATGAAAACACAGATCCCTTTACTCAAATTCTTTGATTTCTTTACTGTTAGTTGTTTTTGTTATTCACATTAAAAGTAAAACATCCGAGTGAACGAAGACCTCATACTCTTTAGTTCCCCTTATTACAACCGAAATATCAGACCAAGATACCCTTCTCACATGGACTCAGGCAATTAGACGAAAACTCGTATATCCCCAATACCAAAGGACTCTAATACCACATGGGTTTATCCATTAAAAGACTTCATTATACTACCGTACAAAACCATTTTTTCTATTTGATGCTGTCATTTGCTCCTTACCTTGAGTTATCCACGAAATATGACGTGATCATGAAATTGGAAATGTTCGTCGTTAAACATAAGTTAAAATTAAAAAGGTTCATTGTAACATAAGAGACCCAAATGTCGTTGGTCTAGTGGTCAGACCCTTGATTTATTTCCAAGAGGGTCCTGCCTTCAATTCTCACCTAGCAATTGCTAGTGTTAATTTCAAGCTTTCAAATCTTGTGGGGTCGGAACAGAACGGTAAATAAAAGAAAATAAAAAAATTGTTCAACATAAGAGAAAATAATGGACTTGAATAATATGCTCTGAATTTTCTTTTTTAATCTCTAGATTTTAGTTAAACTCGTGATCGTTGAAAATTTTACAGCTGATTTAAACGTTCCAGTCCTACACCTTAGATTGGATATCAGTGAAGTGGGTGAAGATTTTCACTTACTTGAATTCAAGAATATCCTTTTGGCTTTAAGTTCATATCCTACATATAATCTACATATAATAAGAATTATGAAGTCTGACTTTAGCGCCCAGATAACCAAGCTCGAGATCTGGCTGTTAAGCTGACCTAATTCATATTTTAAAATACAGAAAAATTTCACTGTTGGAAAGAGCTACATCTTATATTTTGCGTCTCATTTGTTTCCATTGCTGAAATCTGTTGTAGGAGTTGATTAATGGGTCTTGGCACATCCCTGTAGCATAGGGCGATAGAATTGAGGAGTCTGAAAGAACATGGATTTGCGTTACCAAGAAACACGAAGCTTTGGCTTCCGTAGATACATACCAGAATGGAGACAGCCTATGTTCCAACGGTGAACAAATGGAACCGTTTGTCAACATCGCATCACAGATCTTGAATATCAAAACCATGTCTTCGACGGGGAAGAGGAAAGAGAGGTCACCAGATGCTTCTCTCCCTCCTAGCTAAAATTGGTTAGTGCTCCAGCCGCTAGACGGAGTCTCTAATTTTATTTATTTATTTATTTATTTATCATTCACTGCAGGTGGGCTTTTTTGTTGGCTCGGTTCAAACCTAGGCCATCTCTAGGAATGTACATGTTTTACTTTTTGCCCTTTTGTGGTCCCTCATTGTTGCTTGAAATTCACCGTTACCCTTGGATTTTAGGAGAATTTAGCGGAACAAAAGAGCTAAACGTCATTCATTAAAATGTAATGATGATTGGCGATCTCAAGGTTTGTTTCTTCTTTTCCTTCTAATGGCATTGGATAAATCTGTTCCCATTCTTGCACACAGAAAGCAACATTCCCTTTCTAGTTTCCAGATTAAAAACCTTTTAAATAACTTTTTAACATCTACTGGTAAATCATTATCGCTCTGGTTAGCTCTGACCATACGTGACCTAATCATTATTGCTTATACATTTTACTCCGCGTTTGAGGGAGAGAATAAATGTATTCACCAACAGTTTGTCTACGTAGCATGCATCCAAAAGACATGGATCAAAATTTGATTTTCTTATATTTTTGACTCACTTTGTTCGTATGTCGCTTAAATTGATGTATTGCTTCATCGGTTACCACACACCTGTGGCTGTGTGATTGCATCGAAGTCGAAAAACAGACGTCATTGTACTCTTAGATCAAAGTTGTATACAGTTCTTGGTTTTTATTATAATGGTAAATCCAAGGTTTAAAATAACGCAAAAATCAACTTCTCGGTAAAAAATCGAGAGTTACCGTTCAAGTTTTATAATACCGGTTCAAAATATCGCTAATTTATCGATTTTTGCTAAATTAATTTGATTAGTTATAAAATTCAAATTATCGCCAAATTACCGATTTTTACCGATGCATTTTTTATACTTACCGACGATAGTGGTTATAAAACTTATTTCTTTTTTGTAATTTTATGGATTAAAATTTTATTATAAAATTGTGATTTTTGATTTTGAATACAAGATTCTTAATTAATAATTGATTTTGAATTTATAATATAAAGTTGTGAAGTTGATTTGTATTGTGAATAAAATTGTGAGTTTTGAATTTTGTATATAAGATTGTTAATTGATATAATTTAAAATTGTGAACTTGATTAATTTGATTATGTATTATGGAATAGTGATTTTTTATTTGAAATTTATAGTATAAAGTTGTGAAAGTGATAATGGAATTGTGAATTTTAATATTGAATTTATAATATAAGGTTGTGATTTGAAATATATAATTGTTAATTTTCTATCTTATTTGAATTTAGAATATAAGATTATGATTATGAAATATGAAATGTGAAATTGTGAATTTTAATATTGAATTTTAATTTAGAATATAAGATTATGATTATTATATATGGAATTGTGAATTTTGATATTGAATTTGAATATAATAATTGTGATTATAAAATATGAAATTGCGAATTTTGATACTGTATTTGAATTTAGAAATTTAGGTTATAAATATATGTATATTTTGGATTTTAGAAATATATGTGTTATATGATATATGTCGATATATCTGTCGATATTCGGTATACCTTCGATAATTTGTCGGTATAATCGGTAGTCGGTAAGAATCTTTTTATAGAGAATCCATTGGTATACCCGTCGATATGCGGTTATCTCTAAAAATCAGAACCTTGGTAGCGGTATCAGTATCGGTAATTTAATTTTTGGGTAAATCATTCAAGAAGTTCACATAAAAAGCATAGGAAACGTCAAAAACCAGCTAATTAGTCCAACTGAAACTTTTAATTTATTTTCGTAAACTTTAAATAAATAATTATTAAAACGATATGTAATTCTTGCTTTAGAGGATTTGAGTTGCCATGGTAACTACTAATCTATGGTCTGATAAAAAGCCACTAATTTTTGTCATTTATATTTTTTCCCAGCTAAAAAATGATGACCAGATATGTCATTCACTCTCATGATGTTTTTATAATAAACGTTTATTGTTGAGCATAATTGTCTATTATAAACATTTATTATAATGGTTAATTGTTCTACAAAGTAAATTATTTTGTCTTTTTACCTTTTTTAATGTCAAGTTGGGAAACAAATAGTTTTTAAGAAAAATGAGGAATATTGTGTGTTAAAAGTGGTTATTTTGGACTATTTTTCAAGAGAAACTACAATCAGAATGATTTCTTTTCGAACTCTCATCATTTCATACTAAAATTTCAGGGTATTGTAGTCTGTAACCGAGTAGACCTAATAAAATTGCTATTCTGATTTCTTTCGAACTCTCATCATTTCATACTAAAATTTCAGGGTATTGTAGTCTGTAACCGAGTAGACCTAATAAAATTGCATATTAGTGGCAATTTTTTAATTATCAGACTCGACTCTAGTCGGATATGATAGTTATATAGATGCAACTAGTCGCATTTATTTGAAATCTATTTGAACTATCAGATGGGATTAGTCGCATTTGATAAGCAGAGTTTTCTACTTACACTAACTCACCTCCATTCTTTCCCCATTCAAGATTCACTTAACTTAATTTGAAACCCGACCTTTTCGAAACCCATTTAATCTAATTTTGTAAAGTATGAAGCAAAAAGTTCAATGCTCTGAAGGAGAGTAAATTTCTTAGTAACTTATGCGTCTAAGTCCAACCCAAAGTAAGTCCCAAGTAAAATTCATCATTGAGAGTCTAGCCAGTGAGTATTAGGAAAACACGAAACATTTCGATTGCAAAACAAAACATATCAGTTCTCTCCTTTTACCGAGTCAGAATCATGAGTACCCAACTTACCAAGAAGACTTTGAAGAATATATTCTACAAATCTCTTTTTTTAGCCAAAAACCTGACAATCTCATAATCTAAAGACACTGACGGAGAATCGGAAAACCCCCTACTTCTGGGTGGCAAAATTCTTACAAATAACTTCATTAGACTTTGTCGAGGGACATAGGTCTTCTCAGGCATTTTGTGATGCAACAAGAACTGGGTCGTCAAAGAAATAAAACCTGGCCTTTTTGTTCTCATTCAAAGACAACAACCACCTGCAAAGGGTCATGGCAAGCATGCCATGAACTCTCAAAGGCCATCAACTTATACAAAATCAATGGCCAACGCATCTCACGATGGAATAAAAACTACTTCTCTCGTTCTATTTTCTTGGATAAGCTATGTGGTCTTCCTCCTGGAAACCTGAATATTCAAAGTGCCAAAGAGTTATCTCTTTGATCGGGTCTTTTCTGAGTTACTCGAGAAGATCAGGCAATGAGATGAAAATGAAAGTTGAAGTAGTCATCAACAAATCTTTATTCTCAGGCATCTTCCCATATCGAGAAAACCTCCCCCCCAATTTGGATCTCCTGCAAGTATGAAAATTTCAAAAGATTGTGGTTTGTGGAATCTTAGGTATCAAGGCTAATCTGGAGGAGCTACACGAGGATGAAGATCAGTCAGCTCAGCTTAGGACTCTGGTAGGAGTTAATTATGAAGTTTTTATGCTTAGTGTCCACATTCAATGTATCTTATATTAATATATAAAAAATTATGTAATCATAGATGAGTTAATGAGTAATCAATATGAATCACATTGATCGGATTACCAAACTTCTTCTTCTTCTCTCTTTCTCATTCTCTCTATATATTTTCGCATATAATCTTGGTATCAGAGCTGCGTCAATCTCAAGTGAAAAAAATTCATCATCTCCTTCATGCAACAATTGGACACAATCTTCACGATCTTATCTACTCAAATCAAGCGTCACCACCAGAATTCACAGAGATCATTAGAACTGGTGGAGTTTTGATCAAGATCGCAAATCCAGAATACCTAATATGGATTAGAGAAGACTAATTGATGCTTAGCTGACTTTTATCCTCGCTTACAATAACAATTCCCCGGTCTGTTACAAGGATCCGAAGATTTTGAGAGTTGTGGAAAGCACTCTCAAATTACAACTCCAAACAACAAATAAAGGTTCATTTTCTCTTTCAGAATACTTTTCTAAAATGGAAGGTATAACAGATTCATTATTTCTTGCTGGCAGCTCAATTGATGAGGAGCTGATACAATTGTTGGTCTGGTCACATTTAGACTACAAAACTGTGAAGGAACTAATTCACATGTTTCGATTGAAGAGATTTTGTCAATCGCATTATCTCAAGAAGTGAGACTTGAACATATGGCAACCAGTATTGACAACCAGATGCACTTAGAAATGTTGTATCACATAGTAACTCGTGGTCGTGGAAGATTAAGAGGTCGTGGACAAGGTAGATCTGTTGGAGCAAGAAATTTCAACAATGGATCGAGACCTACCTGTCCGATATGCAGTAAGCAGGGACACACTGCAATAGCTTGTTGGTATCATATGGATGAGTCATACCAGTCAAAATCAATATACTCCAACTGCATCGCTTCAACCCAAGAATGAGTAAAAGTCAATCTCGACTTTCTTTGCTCAACCAAAGACAGTGTTTGATCCCTCCTGGTATACAGACTTGGGAGCAACAAATCATGTTACCTCATATATGAATAATTTGCAGATCACCTCTGGTTACAAAAGAAACAAAAAATTCATGGTTGGGAATGGTAATTGCTTAAACATTAATCATCTGGGCATCTGAAATTATTGACAGTGAAAACAAGACAAAATTAATTTTGAACAATGTGCTAAGAGTTCTAGAGATTATGATAAATTTAATGAGTATTTCTCAGCTAACCTCTGATAATTATATGCTTGTAGAATTTCATTCAAACTCATGTATTGTGAAGGATGAAGACAAGCCATGCACTATTTCTAGGAAGAATTAGAAATGGCATGTATAAGCTAGGAGACAGGTGCAGACTCTAGAATTTACTGGTTACTTACATCACAAGTCTTAGAAATTATCAAGGTGTAGATGAAAGTTCTGCACAAGAGACAAGACGAAGTCAAGAAAATGTGAAATGCTTCATGAACACCTTGAAAAATAGATAGAGTTTGTCGCACAAAAAGCTTTGTCACACCTCTAAAAATGTTGTTAATAGAGTCCTGAATAAATGTAAGATTTCTTATTAAAAAAGAAATGAACAATCTGTTTGTGAAGTTTGTCAAGCTGGGAAGATTCATACCTTACCGTATAAATTATCAAATAGAAAATCTTCGAGACCTCTGCAATTTATTCAAACTAATGGGGGCTATTGGCAGAGATCCCCACAAGAAGAATATTTATTTAATATAAATCTCTCATAAGTCTTTATTGTAATATGTTGATTTAATTAATAAAAGTTGAAACGTTCATTCATTCCTTTTTCGATTGTTTGAAGATTTATGATATTCAATAGTCCTAAAGTCCTTAATCAAAGCTAACAACGTATGAAGAGACAAATGTAGATTTGCGTGAACAAACTCGTCATGGTTTGCTAAAAACGAAATATTCACAATCTCAAGATCAACGAAATATTGATCCTAGTATGATTGTTAGAAGAATCTATGATGTCTGGTTACGAGACATAGAAAGTAAGGAACTATATAGTTCTTCCGGTGTATCTTTCGAAGATATTGAATTGAGTAAATAAAATTCTTGTGGACATCTCTGCCAACAGGGAGCTTGGTGTATTCTAAGGTTGTGGGATCCGTGACATTGTCTTTTGAAGACAAAAAGTTTAAATTTGAATAATGTGTATTTTGTTCCTTCATTTGGGAATAAATTAATATATGTAGCTCAAATTGTTGAGCAGAATTATTATTTAAAGTTTATTCATAATGGAATTCAAATTTCTTTTTCAAATTCATTTGTCACTGATGCTTGTATGAAGAATGGTTTATACTATCTTTATCATACACAACATTTGCTGTTAGATACATAAATAGATAAAGATCTAGTTAGGGAACCAAAGAGGATCAAACTTAATGACTTCTCTGATCTAATAAAATTAACACAAATTTGGCACTTAAAATTTGGCCATACTTGTCTAGATAGGATTAAGAGACTTGTGAGGGACAGTCGACTCCAAGCCTCTACAATCGGCTCATTGCCTTCTAGTGAATCCTGTATAGAAGGAAAAATGAGGAAGCGACCTTTCTCTGATAAAGGTAAAAGAGCCACTAAGATGTTGGAACTAGTACATTCTGATGTATGTGGTCCGCTCAGAACTTAGGCACGGGGAGGGTACAAATACTTCATTACCTTTACCGATGATTACTCAAGATATGGATTTGTCTATTTGTCAAACACAAATCCGAGACCTTTAACATATTTAAGGTTTTTCGGGCTTTAGTGGAAAAGAAAAATGGCAAAAAAAAAAAAACCCTTCGATATGATCGAGGTGTTGAGTACTTGTCTAAGGAGTTCGATGACTTTCTTAAAAAAGAAAGTATCACTTCTCCGCTAACTGCAGTTGGCACATCTCAATATAACGGAGTTTCAGAGAGAAGGAATCAAACTCCGATGGAGATTGTTAGATCAATGATGAATTACTCATCACTCCCTAATTCATTTTGGGGTTATGCCCTCAAACCTGCCGCATGCATTCCAAACCAAGTTCTGTCTAAAATGGTCCCTGATACTCTTTATAAACGATGGACTGGGCGTAAAGGTAGTTGCAACATCAACATTTGGGGATGCGCTGCTCATGTGCTAATGCCAAAGACTAGCAAGTTGACTAGTAGGTTGGAATTATGCGTGTTCGTTGGATATCCAAAGGAAACCAAATGTTTCATAGTCCCCAGGACGACAAAAATTTTGTCAGCACTAATGCTTGTTTCCTTGAGGAAGACTTTTTGAAGAATAGAAACCTAGAAGAAAAATTGTGCTTGAAGAAAACTTGGTTGAGGATGCTTCTACCTCATATGTAAGAACTGTTCTTACCCCAACCAAAACGCAACCTATCAATTCAAAATCTCGTCAAGTAGTACTTAGACGTAGTGGGAGGGCTTCTGAAAAGCTCGACAGGTACACTTCTTATGGAAAAACTCTCGTAGCCATCTCTGACATGGATGGCCATGTTTCCTATAGCCAAGAAATGATTGGTTCTGAATCAAACCGTTGGCTTAACGCCATGAAAGTTGAGATGCATTCGATGTATGTCACACAAAGTCTGAAAACTTGTAGACCAACCTGAAGGTGTTAAACCCATAGGGTGTATGTGGATTTATAAAAAAAAAAATGAGTCCGGATGGGAACGTTGTGACATTCAAAGCGCGACAAGTGGCTAAGGGTTACTCCAAAAAGGAAGGTATCGATTATGAAGAAACCTTCTCACATGTTGCAATGATTAAGTCCATCCCCATACTTCTATCCATAGATGCCGCTCTCGATTATGAGATCTTGCAAATGGACGTCAAGACTGCCTTTCTGAATGGAAATTTTGACGAGCGCGTTTTCATGGCTCAAGCAGAAGGTTTCGTGGAAGGAGGTCAAGAATCCAAGGTCTGTGCGTTGCTTCAATCCATTTATGAATTAAAGCGCTTGGTCATGGAATATTAGATTCGATGAAACTATAAAAAACTTTGGTTTTGAACAGTCAATAGATGAACCTTGTGTTTATAAGTTAATAAACAAAGGCAAGGTTGTGTTTCTATTATTATATGTCGATGATATATTACTCATCGGTAATGACGTGGGTAAATTATCTGAGGTTAAAATATGGTTAGTTACGCAGTTTGATATGAAGGATATAGGGGAAGATGCGTACATTGTGAAGATTATGATATTTCGAGATCGAAAGAACCAGACCCTGTCGCTCTCCCAAACACTTATATAGATAAGATGATGGATCGCTTCGCCATGAAACACTCTAAGAAGGGACAAACCCCCTTTAGACATGGAGTCTCACTCTCTAAGGACCAGTCTCGCAAGACTGCACAAGAGATTGAGAACATGAGAAGGATTCTCTATGCTTCGGCCATAGGAAGTCTCATGTATGCTATGCTGTGCACTAGACCGGATATATGTTTCGCCGTTGGCGTAGTTAGCCGTTTCCAATCAAATCCTGGACCCGAGCACTGAGTTGTTGTTAAGCATGTTCTTAAGTATCTTTATAGAACTAGGATCTTAATCTTACATATTCAGGTACTGACCTGACTATGACGGGGATACCAATTCCGACTTTCCGGCGGATAGGGATACTAGGAAATCCACTTCAGGATTTGTGTTCATCCTGAATAGTGGATATATTGTTTGGAGGAGTATCAAGCAATCTTGCATTGCTGACTCCACCATGGAAGCATGAAATGTGGTTGCTTGTGAAGCATCCAAAGAGTCTGTATGGCTTAGAAAATTCTTCAAGTATTTGGAAATCGTTACACATGTCAAAAGCCCACGACACTTTATTGTGATAATAACGGGCTATTGCTAACTCGACGGTGATGTGAAGAGGGTGATTTCCAAATTACTAAACTACTTAAACTAAAAACGGTTTAAATGCGAATGAGGTGGAACAAGGGTGTGGTTTTACTTTTCTCTTCTTACGATATGAAATTATTCGACGTCAAGTTATAGTTACGTTACAGCTCGACAATATTCGTGTTCACAAATTCCTAACGCTAACCCCCGCTAGAGTGAATTTAAGGACCAAAATTTGAATCAACTTTTACCTCTCGATTTGAAGATTAAAATCCTAATTTGCAGTTCCAACAAGAAAACTTAATAAATCCTTAAATTCTACGGCTATCTCTAGACAATGTAATAATTTAAAGTTCACTATTCTAGCCCTTAATGTACCAGATCTCAGTAGACTATCTGGTCAATCCTATGAACAAACACAAAGTGATCAATTTTATGTAAACATTAAAATCGAGAATAGCGAAAACGCAGAATTGGAACATAACTTAAAACTTTACTTCAAACATAATTCATAACAGATTCCGAGAATAGATCCACCATCACCCTCTAAGAGATTAGTTCATGGTGATGGTGGGGAAAATAAAAAACAAATAAAAACAAGAGTTCATGAAAACTAAATTACGGGAAATAAACAAACTCAACTTTCAGAATAAGGGAAGAAGGAAAAAACTAGATGTGGTTGCTTCAGTCTCGTTGCAGTCTCGATCCCGTCTCCGGTTTTCTTCTCCGATCACTCTTGGATCCTCCGATGATTTTCCCTCTCTAATACCTAAACTAAAACAAAATTGATTTTTTTTTGTGGCTGCTTCTAGCTTATAAGGTCGAGTTCCCCAAATTCGCACAAGTCTGACCCAGAAAAATAGGTCCGATAGCTCAAAATCACAGTTCATGTGGCAAATGGAAGATCTATCACAGACCCGTCACGTTGCGACAAGTCTTGTCACGTCGCGACTGCCGCTATGCAACAGTGTCTTGACGCAATCACACCGCCACCATGCGATGAGCACTCGAGTGCCCTTCGTCGTATGGTCTTTTGGCTGATTTTTGCTCCTTTTAGCTGTTTTTTCGCACGTGTGGTCCAAACTTGTTCCCATCATGCAAGAATTGAAATGTAACGCTACCAAACTACGAAAACTATCAAAACACCCAATGATAAACATCAATTATTCATTCAAGATTGTCTAATAATCACGTATGAAACGTGCGTATCACTATTCATACTCTACGACTTATGTGACTTGACAGTTAGCGAACACAGTTTGAAACCAAATGTTAGTTGCTTTTGGTGCTACTTTCACGTGATGAATGTGAAGCTTACTTAACAATCGCACTTTAAGATTAAGTTTTTTCTAACCTCCTTGATCAAACGATATAAAATGATACAAAAATAGTTACATTTGGCTTTGACCGCCTTTAAATTTCCTAAGTTGTGATAGTTTGTACGTAGTCAAATCGGTATGCCATTGTGGATGAGGAAACTTAAGTTCACAACCTCATGCCATGATAATAAACAATGTTTTTAGTATGAACCATGATCCAAGCCATTTTTTTAATCGTTTGCTCTTTACAGTGCCATTTTGTTGAGGTGGTGATAAGCTAGGAAATTTCCTACACGATTCTCACAACATTGCAAAAATTAATGAATTGACTTTTTTTTAAACTCTCAACCATAATACTTTTAGTTTAAACAATCTTTTTGTCGAATCTTCTTTTTCATAATGAAGCCAAAAACTTCACGCTAAAGCCAAAGGCACTACGTGGGAAATACTTGGATAATATACGAATTTCCCTGCTAGAAATCCAGCAAAGTGTCCCATAGAATTCACTAACATAAGCCTTGAAAGTTTACTTTACAAGTATGAATTTCCTAGGATTTTGGTACTTATGCAATTTTCTTTGTATTAGTAAAAAAATATTCTTGATATTATCGATAACGTTAAAACCTTAAAAGTGACAAGAGAAGGTTCATTTTTAGTGAGAAACCACCGTTCACAACTTTAATGACTTCCACAATTTTGTCTTCAAGAGTCATGTTGAGGGCGCCATCAATGATTACTTGATTGCAGTTCTTATGGCTCATATAATTCATGAATACGCTTATTCTTGATTTCTTGCATGTATAGTTTAGAAATGCATCAAGAGGAAGATAACAACTCACTATCCTCTTCTTTGAAAGTATTCATTTTCACAAGAGCATGTTAGATAACAAGGAACACATCTTATAACGCTCTCATACCCATTATCTATTTACTGCTTGTAATGTCTTTTACGATGTTACAAACAAGTTATGCGACAAGATAAATTATACCAATCTGACTTCCAAACTAATAGAAGTAGAAAAGTTATCTAGTTTGACCAAATATATCTATATCGAGTAATTCACTAGCTAGTGGTATAATCAATACACAACTATATATATGATCAGTTTTCAGTGTCCTTTTCGTAAAGCTACCCGTGAATTTAAAGCCATTGAATATAAACCCTCTCACTTCTATTATAACCACTCACCAACAGTTTGACCACCATCGGTAACATCACATGATCTTTACAATATCGAAAAAACATAAACCCTACTTCGTGAAAATTGCTAACTGTACTCCTATGTGTAAAATATCTCAGAGGACTCAAATCTAGCCACAATGGCTTACTAGATTTTCTTGGAGCAACATATCAGATATGCCACTGTGCGTCTAAATAACCAAAATGATTCTCTAACATATTAATGATAAGACATGATGCATGGCATCTTGAAGCAGTTATACCAAAGAACGTAGTAAATTAATTTCATTAATATCGTTTTTAAATTACTTTTAAGAGAAATTTCATTAGGGCTTTTAAATTGTGTGCAGAAAAGGCCCAAGCCTACAGGTCTACTGACAAGGCCAAAAAACAGCTAAGATCATCTCCAACCCGTCCTTAATTTGAGTGGGGATGAGACATTTTTGGGGTAGAAATGCTCCAACCCATCCCAAATATTCACCCAAATTTGGATGTAATGAATATAATTTACCCAAATTTGGGGTCCAACTATTTATCACCCAACTTTGGGGTTTAACTAATTTTATTTACAAATACATCTACAAGTATATTAATATATAATTTAGACCATAATTTAAATAATTTATACCAAAATACATATCATCAATAAAAAAAGTATCAATATTTGTAATGTTTATATAATATTTTTTCTCTATTAATGTTATCCAATATAATATTTGTTTTTATTAGTTAATTTTTATATTTTAATATCGCAGTAATAAAATAATGTTTAATAAGATTAATATTGACATAATATATTAATAGGGGTTAATATGAAATTATATAAAATATTGAAAAGTATAAAATTATAATATTTTTTTTGGGGTAAAATTTGAGATTGTGGGTTGGAATTAAAACATTGTAATTATACCAAATTTAGTAAAAAGTTTACCCTGAATTGTGGTTTGGAGATGGTGTAAGCCGTTGACGGAGAGAGAATAAACAATCCAACAATCCTTGTAGATGAAGGACTTCATGCCTTGGACTGTATGCGAATGTGGGAACGTCACTCCTTCTAAAAGGATTTCTTTATTGTCTTGCTGTCGTATTTTTATCGATTATTTATGTAAGTTCGTTAAGGAATCTAATGTAAAAATTGTGATGAAGTTTATGCCTGAATAAAGAATTTACTAATTTTCTTTTTTGGAATTAACTTTGTACCTAATAACCTTGAAGCAAGTTCTTACATGAGATAATTATGAAAATTATTCTAGCCAATTCACATAATAAGATCAAGATTCATCGAGAAGATTACCAATAAAAGTGTCTATATGTATTATTGATATATAATCGAATATTTATTTATAATAGGAAATAGTAAGAACAAGATAATGGAAATTGTGTGACCACGATTAAAAATATGGGAATTTTCATTATTTACAGAATATATGTCTAAAGGAGTATTTTATTAAACTATTGTTAAAAAGTGGTACTTCGGTACGTATTAAGTTTTATTCACTGATTTATGAGTATGACTAGTGGTTGTGTTGGTCAGCGGTCAAGCAAACGCTGAAGTAGAATTCATTACGCATTAATTCCAATCTACTTCCTTTTTCTGTCATGAAATCTAATTTATTTATAATGACAACGCATCAAATAATGGTGGTTTACGATCATCTGATGTGTCTGATACTGTGGTGAAGGAATGACTGATATTAGAAAGGAAGAAAAGTACGACATTTAATGTTTATTAGACAGGCACATGTGATATTCGTCAGGTTCTAATTGATTTTTTTTAGGAACAAGTCGCAATGAGCCATAGACTCTTGCAAATCAAGAGTAAATAAACTGTTTCAACTTATATCACGAGAAGATCTTTTCTTTTTGCAAGGTTGGAGCTAGCAAATTACAATTTCGAAAATAGAAAATAATCTCACGCCTGGAAGACAACGTCAAACAAAATTTCAATATCCGTCGAAATGAGTCTCATGTCAATGTTCGGAGTGAGTGTCCTACTGAATGACGATCCGTAGGTTACCTTAAATTGATAGAAGTGACTTGAATATGTGATACGCAACTTTTTACTATCGTAAAGGGTAATTTCACTTTACAGGCGTAAAACATTTATAAACAATAAAATTCTCTTTATCAAAATATCTGGATTTTAGAATCAAAATCAGACAAAAATATCTCTAAGTTCATATTTCCTCATTTCTCTTCTCCTCTCCTCTCTCTTTTCTCTCGGCCGGACCCTTCACCTCCTCAAAAAAAAAAATCAAAAACTCAAACACTACGTCCCAAAACTATCACACCAAGGTTATAAACATCCTACAATATCTTCAGGCTCAGATAACTTCGTTGTCGGTGGTGGAGAGGACCCAAAATCTCAACAAACCTATCAAAGAAAAAATCTAAAAAAATGTAAGATTTTTTGTTTTTTCTTAGTTAAATCTATTGCATGTAGTCCATATAGTGTTTTCGAGTATAATGAACGTTAAATCGATTGATTTGAAAAGATTTGAGCTAGTTTAAAGATTTTAGATTTTCCGAAAAGGAAGAACACATTAAATGTCATAGTCCGGACGATAGGTTACGATAAGTTACAATAATTTACGATGGGATATGATCGTCTGAACGATGGGTTACAATAGTATGCATAGAAGTCGTTTACGATAAGTTACGATAGAGTGTGATACGATACGGTGATGTACGATGGTTTGCGATAGCTTGCAATAAAATACGATTCTTTACGATACTTTTTGATACTTTTGAAATTTGCGATGCTGTAAGATGGTAAAATGGAATTTTTGTTGTTTTGTCGTGTAGGATCACTTGAAATTCCTAATTAACGATACTTTCTCGGGGAGAATCACTTATGGTGGAACCGGGGTGCTGATAAATGTGAAGCAACGGTTTGAAGAAATAAATCTGATCGAGCAATTACGAGGAACGATGTTCGAGCAATTCTTCTGTTGGAATAGGTTTAGGGGATTAAGAAAAATTATCATTAATCATATTAATGGCGGAATATAAATTTTTTTACAAGTAAATTTTTATAACTAACTTAGGCAAAGTGCATGAACATGTATATATTAAAAACATTATTTAAATTTAGTTGAACGCTAACCTTTCTTGTAACTTGATCTTGAAAGAGTCTTGAGAAAAGTAGATAGTCTTTTGCTCGTTACTTTCACACCTAAACGTGAACTCAAGAAACCTAAGGTTTCTATTACATGAGTCTTTAAAGATTTAGAAGGATTTGTGTGTGGGCATAGTTAAACACAATAATAAAAGAAAAAGTCTATGAGCTAAAGAGCTAATTTAGCCTAGGTCTAATGAGTTTATTGCAGAGGCTTTGAGTGGACTACCCCTCAGAAGTCTCTTAATCCTATCTAGACTAATATGACCAAGTCTTAAGTGCCAGAGATGTGTTGATTTTATTAGATTAGATGAATCATTAGTTTTTATCCTCTTTTGTTCCCTAATTAAATCATTATCTATTTCAGTGTCAAATAGCAAAGATTATGTAGGATAAAGATAGTATAAACCATTCTTCAAACATTCATCAGTGACAAAAGAAATGGAAAAAGTAATACGAATTCCATTATCAATAAACTTTAAATTATAATTCTTCTCAACAATTTGAGCTACAAACATTAAGTTTTTCTAAAAGGAAGGACAAAATATACATGATTTAAATTTAAAGTTTTGTCTTCAAAAGACAATGTCCCAGATCCCACAGACTTCGCAGACACCAAGCTCCCATCACCCCGCTTGAAGCAGAAGTCGCCATCCTCTAAACTTTTGTTTTTCCTGAACCCATTCAAGAAACAACAAATATGATTAGTAGCAGCGGAGTCAATAATCCATAACGATACATTATCAGCTACTAAACAAGCTTCAGTAATAAGTACAATAACTTTTCCTTTATCATTGAGGTAGGTAGGACAGTTCCTACGCCAGTGTCCGGGCTCATAGCAATGGTGACAGTTGTCCTTAGACTTGTCAACCTTGGTAGTCTGGGGAAACTTCTTCTTCTTCTGAACCTTGCTAGGGTTCTTCTTGTCGGCTCTATGTGATCTTTTCTTAGAACCAGAAGTGGAGGCTATGTGCTCAGTAGCATGAGCTTCTCCAGTAGCCCTATTTTTATTTAAGAGTCCCTCAACGGTGTGAAGCTCCTTCATTAGTTCGGTAACAGTGTATCCTAGCTTATTCATGGAGTAGTTCAGCTCGAAAGTATCAAAAGATTCATGGAAGGTTTCCAAGATCATATCTATCTTGGTATCTCCATAAATCTCTGATCCAAGGATTTCCATCTCATTTTGATAACTTATGATCAGCATCATATGTTCTCTAACGGGAGTTGCTGCTTTCATACGACACTTCATAAATTGCCGAACTGCTTATGGTCTAGCCTGATGCCCTTACCCTCTAAACATCTATTGGAGATTGAAGAGCATATCACTGGCTGACTCAAATTCACAATGTTGTTGCTGCAACACATTGTTCATCGATGCTAAAATATAGCATCTCGCAATCTCATCGGATCTGAGCCTAGCTGTGAGGGCGTCCTTGTTCTCTTGAGTTGAATCATCATTCGTTTCAAGAGGACATGGAGTGGTGAGTACCCATTTGTGCTTGTCCACGGTAAGGACGATGTCTAGGTTACGTTTCCAATCTACGTAGTTATCACCTTCTAGTTTATTCGAGGACAAGATAGTAGAGAGGAGGTTGAGAGACACGTTGCTGAAAGTTGAAACAATTTGTGATTAGTCTTTTGTTAAGGATTTTAAGTTTAAGTTTTTACAAGAAAAATCCAAGGGTGTTATGAACAAAATGAAAATTTATTACTTCGAGGAAAGGCCGCAAAGAGTCGCCTTTCATAAGTAAATGACACATCATTAATGCATAGTCATGAAGTCAATACATCAATGCTTTGACTAGCCACCTTATAAAGAAGTTTGATCACTCAAAACATTTTGCAGGGCTTCGAGGGAGGATTACTAGAGTTTGAGTCTAAATGTGTAACCAATCACTTAGTTAAAAAAGATCTACTTTGAAAACAATCCACTGAGAGTTCCTAACTCTCTATGCCTCGTAACGAGACATCATAGATTCTTCCAACAATCATACTAGGAGCAATATTTCGTTGATCTTTAGATTGCGAATATTTCATTTTAACCAAACCATGAAGAGTTTGTTCACGCAAATTTACATTTGGATATTCATACATGGTTAGGTTTGATTAAGGACTATAAGACTATTTAATATCACAAATCTTCAAACGAACGAAAAAGGAATGAATGAACGTTTTAAATTTTATTAATTTAATCAGCAATAATAATAAGGACTTATGAAGATTTATATTACATTAATATGTAAATAAATTATCTTCTTGTGGGCCTTTGCCAACATCTTCATCACCTCAGACTTGAACTTCGCTCCCGTTCTTGTCCATTTTCTATTGGAGAGGAAAGTTGAGTCAATCAAGGCCGTAGAGATCTAATTCAGTGTAGGAGGAAAGAGAGTGAAGTTCGGACGCCTCAAGTATGCCTTAATCTTGGGGCTAGAATACAAAGATGGTCCGACAAAAGAGGAGAATGTGAAACGCTCCTCCCGCAGGATCATTGCCGAGTACCTGAGTGAGACAACCAACCTCAAATTCAACATACTCGTCAACAATTGGACGGTGTGCAAAGCTTTGATGATGTTTACAAACTCGGTTTGTGGATCTTCGTTCTCGATTGCTTGTGGCAACCGATCTTAATAGATCCGAAGTGGCAACCGATCTTTCAGTGGGTTGAAGATCTCCCCTTCTTCTACAGCCTACCATGGGGGAACATGAGCTGGGGTGCGACGTTTCTATCAATCTTAATGGATTTGAAGCGTTACTGCGTGGGCCTCGAAAGCAATCTGAAGAAGAAACCCGACATCTTCCAAAAAGAGGCAAACTACACGCTGACTGGAAATCTTCATGCCTTTCAGTATTGGGAATACGAGGCTATCCCGGAGCTTGGCATGGTCAGTATCGGAAATGGCGTCGAAAATAGAATTCCGAGAATGCATTCATGGTCAGGGACCTTCATCATTCTTTGCAAGGACATAGGGAAGATTCTGAAATCGATAAATTTTATCGTTATTTTATTAATGGGATTTAAAGTTACGATTAAATATCAAAATTGTTATTATGTTTGCAGTTAGGCGTCCTTCAAAAGCTGCAACCGCAGCAAGGAGAAAAGGGTTTCTTTCAGACCCTTGAAAAGCAGGCGCAAAAATGTGTATATCTTGTAGACATCAAAGGAGAGGATTCGGCGGAGCAGAAGAATATCGACGAAGAAATTAACATCATAGGTTCTGCCGTAGAAGAAAATGACGTACTCGGCCACGACGAGGACGAGGACGAGGATGATGACGAGGAGTACATCTATTATATGGGAGCGTCTGATCTACGTGTTCCAAGACGTTACAGGGATGCCAAGGGGACCCTCTTGAACCTCCACGCCCCCCTGCAGCCTCAACTCCTCCTAATGCAGCTCTGCTCCTCCCCATGCATCCTCTGCTCATCCCCTGCAGCCTCCGCGCCGCCTCCTGATAATAAGCCTCCATTGCCATTTACTCCGGAGAGTAGTGGGATTCTAATCCCGGATAAGCAAGCTCCTATATTCAGTAATCCCAAGAAGCGACGAGACAATAAGGGACGGGAATCTAGCATTTTTCAAGGAGATTGTGGACATGGGGGCGTGGCTAGCCAATGAGGTACAATCTATTTTAATTATTAAAGTATCTATTACGATGTTTATATTCACTATATGTTTGTTTATTGCAGCATATTGATACTATTTTGCACATGCTTTGGACTCGACAATGAGATCTCAACGGATATCGTTAACATGTCTATGTGATGGACACGATGTGTGTTCAGAACGTTTACGGAATATATATTCAAGAGCAACAATTCATCAATAAGGCCAAAGACTTAGGGAACGAATCAGATAAGGTCGACTGAGATATGACGTCCATTATTTTACCAATGACGGGATACAAAGACAACATGATCTTGCTATGGAAGGGAGCTAAAGAGATCCTCATGGTCATGTACTTCAAGAATGTCCATTAGTTCACATTTCAAGTCGATTTGATAGAATGGACGATCACGTTTCTTGACAGTCAGAAGAACCTCGTGTAAGGTGATCAACATGAAGAGGAATTTAAGACGTTCATGGAGGTAAACATGATTACACTTGTCTAATCAACAACTTGTTTAATTTTAAATATATAGCAATTTTTTGTTTATTGCAAAACTGGAGTCTCGCTATGCCACGGGTGATGGTATTGAGTGGTTTGTTCGATATGTTGGAATAGGTCTAGGGTTAAGAAAAAATTATCATTAACACATTATGGCCGGCCACTTTACATAAAGGGAAGGAGATAAATATCTTCTTTTATTTGGTCCATTATTTCATTTTGGTAATTGCCCAAAAGAAAAGAGAAAATGAATTTCTTTGAGAAGGAAAAAAATGTGCTAAGGTAGGAAACAAATTTCCCTCACTTATGACATATGTTGGCCGGCCATGTAGAAGAGAAAGGGAGGAGGAAATAAAATATTGGGACATAAATACACAATAGGAAAAGATAATTACCATTTCTTTATTTCCCGCTCCTATATATAGAGTCTCACATAGAGATGTGAGAATAAACTTTTTGGTCTTGCTCTCTCTCTCTTCTAGCCGACCATGTTCCTCCCTCTATCTCCAAAATACTCTTTTATTTTGGCACCTAGACCCTCATTTGATCTAGAGAATTAGCTTATGATCCAAGAATTGTTCTTGGTTCGTATTATTTAATAGTGTCCACTCACTAAACTCTTCAAACGCTCAAAGACTCTAGTGGTAGAAACTTTCGTGGTTGTTCGAGAATCCAAACATGAAAGCCAGCGAGACAAGGAGAAGGATCTTCATCCAAGATGGAACTCCAAGATCAAGCAACATGTATTTTAAATAATATTTTTAAATTTATACTAGTTCATGCACTTTGCCTAGGTTAGTAAAATTGCTTTACTTCTAAAGAAATTTTTATGTTCCGCCATTAATGTGTTAATGATAAATTTTACTTAACCCTAGACCTATTCCAACAAGTTCGTGATCAAGAATCTTCAGGTTCATCCCGTCCCAAGAAAAGTCAATTTTTATGTTATACTTCTCTTGATATATATCAGCCCGAATAATTGTTGTTTCCCTAGGAAAAGATTCTTTCAAATGTTAACTTACTTTAAAAGTGCAAGAAATATATCGGTTATGGAATCAACCCTTAGGTGAGTGAACATTAACCTTCTTTTAGGAAGCTTGGATTATGTATGTGTAAATCATTTCCTAGTCGAATCATGCTTTGAAAAAAAACCCCTAAGACATATGTTGTTATTAGCAGGGATAGACTTTTAGCGAATGTTGTAAAGAGATCAAAAACAGGATCCAATGTCCATGATCACTTCAGAATTTAGATCAAGTCTTACTGTGACCGTTCATAGTAGTCTCGGTTAGTGCGTCGTACCGGTTCTTAAACGATACATCTACCCCAAGGCATGTCCAGGTCGTACAGTTACCACAAGTGTAGAATGCTCCCACAAGACGATGAACATTCACACACGTGTTCCACATATATGACTTTAGATATAAATTTCTAGGCATATATCAGTCATCGACCTTATTTTAGCTCACCGCCGGAACTCAAGTGCCCAACACGTGACTCAATTTAATTCGGAGGCTATGAAAGATAGTTGTTATTGATTCTAGTAATTTAGAACTCAACCCACTAATCCTAAAATGCTAATAAATTAATCGTATTATCGAATTTAATCATTATTCATTTCTCAGCTTCAAGTGGGCAATATTCCTAACATATAATATGTCCACGGTCAGCTTCCCGGATGCTTTATGTAATCAGATATACATGATGAGGAGGGAGTTTTGATGGATCAGAGAAGCATTAGGAAAGTGATACATGTCTTTAGCCATCTAGGAGAAACTCTATCGCAACAAGGTTTCATGAGACCCGATGTTTCGTAGAATGTTTGATTTCAACAAAGCCTTTATGGATAAGCTTGGGGGGTTTATGATCATGAGGAGTAATCAATTCTAGTTGAGATTTATGGAAGATAAATACTGTAGAGATAGGCCTTTCCTATCGGGTAGCTTAAACTCTAGAGCTTCCACTATATGGAGGGATATCTGGACTATGAAGAACTTCATAAAAATAATGCTCTGCTCCAGGTGGAGGATTGGGCCTCCGCAAAAATATTGCATGAAAAGTTGCTGGAGAGTGTGTTGGTACCAAAATCGACGATGATGCCATAGTGAACTCATTGTTCATGCTGGGATCGAGAGACTGTGGTGAAGAAAGAGCACCAAATATCATGGCGATATATCTGCGGCCCGCGAAAAGTGACGAATGAGTTTGGGTTGAAGAAAGGAGCGGCATGTTCAACATAAAGTCAGCGTATCGCATGTTCACTAGATATGCCTTCAATCCAAGCGATTTAATCTAGAAAAGCATATGAAAATGGAAGTGTAATTCCAAGTGCGCTCATGATATGGAAAGTGGGTAATAACAGCTGTGTGGTTCATCCAATGAAACTCTAATTCATTTATTTTTCGAGTGCCATTGGGCTGGAAAGATTTGGGTTATATAAGGGTGGGGACAGTATTGGGATTATTTAGAGTGAAGTCGGGGCTAGACGTCTTGAGTGCACGGTTTGAGGCGGACGAAGCCTACTTGAAAGATCTGGAATAAACGCCTTCATATTCAGGGTTGTTGCTATTATTGAGTCTCTTTGGTTTCTGCATAACATTGTTTTCAAAGGTGCTAATACTAGATTTTGGAGGCTTTGTTAGTTTGGTAGTGTCTAAGGTTGCTAAGATTGCGTCTTGTGTTGAGAAGGTTGAGCGGGAGTGTATGGAGAATAAATATGTTGCGATTCCCGCGTGGGTGATCCCAGAGGCAGGAATGGTCAAAATAAATACGAATGCGGCCTTCTTTGATGACTCAGTTGTTGTCGGAGTTGTAGAGGCAAATAATAGGGGATAACTTATGTGAATGTGGCGTAGCGGGACTACGGCATGATCGGCCCTAGAGGCGGAACTTCAAGGAGTACCCATGGCATTAAATATGGGAAAATTTTATGGTTACAGGAACATGAATGTTAAAGATGATAACAAGATTTTGATGGATAACAAGGACATCCCGGGTGGAGATTGTCTCGTTTGATCAAGTGGTTAACTTAATTTTGGAGTTTGATTCTTGTAACTATAGGGGAGTTAATAGAGGTACCAACTACGTCGCTCATGTAATAAGTAGGTGGGATTTATTTTCTTTGTCGTCTGGTATATTTAGTTTGAGGGATGTCTTGCACTTGTGCGGGATAATCTGGCTCAGGCGTTATCCGAACCATTTTAATCGACGTCAGGCACTTTTTATCCTTTCGTCACACCATTTTCGGGTGCTAGAGATTTTAATGAGGCATTTGTTTTAAAAAAAAGCCGTGCATCAAATCTCACGTCGTACAGGAAGAAGTTATATTATCACTTTCACCAATGTTATAAATCTTTCTTTTTAATTCCTTAGAATCATATATCAGAGCTTTATATTCATAAACAAATTTGAAAGTTATTCTAAACTTTGTAATGAGTGTGTAAAAATTATAGGACAATTAATGAAAAAAATCATAAAGGTAAAAAATATAAAAATCTATACAAATTAAATAAATAATTTATTTGACTAAAAGTGTGAAGGCCCTATAGTACTCGGCCATAAAGTTATGCACATCTATCCTCACAAGTGAGTGTGCTCGTTCATTAAATTTACTAGGCCCTATATGCTTTAACTATAATTTTACGCTGTACACAAGCTAGAGAGACCTAATTTGTATAGATAGGGAAATTTCGGAAAATATGTGGCATGGTAAGATATATTTTGTTTTATTTGTGCTCAAGTTTTATTACGAAATATATGTGTCAAAAAACAAAATAGTTCTTTGCCAAATTTGACCGCAATATACCGCAGTTAATGTTAAATTCTGCAAGATAATATAATACCGCAACATACCGTAATTGACCAAAATATTATCAAAGACATTTTTATCATTTGGCACATATATTCTGTAATAAAACTTCATCACACATAGAAACATAATATACCGTTACTATAACACATATTTTCCGAAATTCCCCTATAAAAATATATAAATGTGCGGGAAGTACAAAATAATACATTTAAAGAGAGCTATAGTACCCTTGATCAATAATTGACTACTTGGCGTTGTGTATATACATAATTTGTCTCTCGAGGTCACAATAATTTGATATATAATTTAATTTTCAAGGATTGTATTTTATGTTCAATTAATTGGATATATATGTATATAATAATAATAATAAACAAAGAGGAATGTTTTTGGATGACCATGACCACACACATGTATTCACGAAAGGCCGTGGGAGTCATAAAGTTCCATAAATTTTAGCAGCACTAACATTAGTACGAAACACGTTTTTAATGACATCAGTTGTGTTTAGTAAGTTTTAGTGGCACTAAAAATGGCCACCAACGATAAACTTTATCAGTGGAGAATCTCTAGACAATTTGCCAACTCACTGTCAATGTCACACGGACTATGATACTTACCACTTAACGGAACTTGAAGATCAGGATTCGACGACAATGATTTAAGCAAAAATTTGATTGAATGGTCAAAAATTTAATTTGAAAATAGTTCATGCTTCGTCATAATTTTGTAAATGGTCTAAAATGCATATGTGTCAAACAAATTGTATAGTTGATATACAATTGCTTTGAAGTTGAATTTTAATTTTATTTTCAAGTTTGAATTCAAAACAAATTTTGTGTCGTAAGTGTTTAAATGATTTCGGGGTTTATAAATGAGATATTTATTTTCAAATTTGATTTTGCGGTTATAAACAACAATTATTATATATAAATTGACTAAATTTTATAAGATGCAAATTTTGGAAATAAAATTTCATTTACTTGTTAATTAGTTATTAGATCATTTCATTATTTTCTCTTCATTTCATTTTAATTTTAGAAATCATTTTTTGATTTATAATTCACAAACTTTGAAAATAATTCTGAAACATTGTCCATGAATTTGGTCGATGGAAATTTTTCAAAATCGTATGAATTTATTGTAAATTAATGTAAATTCTCGTAAATTATTATAAATTAAAATGCATTTTACTAGTTAATCTGTTCCTTGTTTACATATTTTTATGAGTCAATGCTAATGTAAATAAGTTTGAGATTGTTGATGGAGCCATTCGTAGGCCAAAAATGTTTACTACTGGTTGATTAACAATGTTATACACCTTAAACAAATCAAAACAGAGGTTAATGAAAACAAAAATAAGAACAAATGATATGAAATTCTTAATTTGCATACGCGACGAAAAAACTCTTTACACGAAATATAAATAAGATTAGTAATGTACTTGTATGATGAACAATTACATAATCAAAATAATTCAAAGCCAATCAAAGAAAAAAACGTTAAATTCGAAATATAAAAAAAATTAAATGTAAAACTTGAATCATAAACAAGAACAAAGCCTGAGAAAAAACAGCGAAGAGCAAAACTTGGAAACAAAATAAAAATTCAAACCGATCTAGAAATAAAATCTTAAAATTTTTATAAGATGCAATAATTTTGGAAATAAAATTTCATTTACTTGTTAATTAACTATTAGATCATTTCATTATTTTCTCTTCATTTCATTTTAATTTTAGAAATCATTTTTTGATTTATAATTCACAAAATTTGAAAATAATTCTGAAACATTGTCCATGAATTTGGTCGATGGAAATTTTTCAAAATCGTATGAATTTATTGTAAATTAATGTAAATTCTCGTAAATTATTATAAATTAAAATGCATTTTACTAGTTAATCTGTTCCTTGTTTACATATTTTTATGAGTCAATGCTAATGTAAATAAGTTTGAGATTGTTGATGGAGCCATTCGTAGGCCAAAAATGTTTACTACTGGTTGATTAACAATGTTATACACCTTAAACAAATCAAAACAGAGGTTAATGAAAACAAAAATAAGAACAAATGATATGAAATTCTTAATTTGCATACGCGACGAAAAAACTCTTTACACGAAATATAAATAAGATTAGTAATGTACTTGTATGATGAACAATTACATAATCAAAATAATTCAAAGCCAATCAAAGAAAAAAACTTTAAATTCGAAATATAAAAAAAATTAAATGTAAAACTTGAATCATAAACAAGAACAAAGCCTGAGAAAAAACAGCGAAGAGCAAAACTTGGAAACAAAATAAAAATTCACACCGATCTAGAAATAAAATCTTAAAATTTTTATAAGATGCAATAATTTTGGAAATAAAATTTCATTTACTTGTTAATTAACTATTAGATCATTTCATTATTTTCTCTTCATTTCATTTTAATTTTAGAAATCATTTTTTGATTTATAATTCACAAAATTTGAAAATAATTCTGAAACATTGTCCATGAATTTGGTCGATGGAAATTTTTCAAAATCGTATGAATTTATTGTAAATTAATGTAAATTCTCGTAAATTATTATAAATTAAAATGCATTTTACTAGTTAATCTGTTCCTTGTTTACATATTTTTATGAGTCAATGCTAATGTAAATAAGTTTGAGATTGTTGATGGAGCCATTCGTAGGCCAAAAATGTTTACTACTGGTTGATTAACAATGTTATACACCTTAAACAAATCAAAACAGAGGTTAATGAAAACAAAAATAAGAACAAATGATATGAAATTCTTAATTTGCATACGCGACGAAAAAACTCTTTACACGAAATATAAATAAGATTAGTAATGTACTTGTATGATGAACAATTACATAATCAAAATAATTCAAAGCCAATCAAAGAAAAAACATTAAATTTGAAATATAAAAAAAATTAAATGTAAAACTTGAATCATAAACAAGAACAAAACCTGAGAAAAAACAGCGAAGAGCAAAACTTGGAAACAAAATAAAAATTCAAACCGATCTAGAAATAAAATCTTAAAATATAAATATAAACAAGATTTTTCATGTTAAACTTGAAAGATGAACAAGAAAAGAACTTTAAAACAAAAATGTTGAATCGTTGGCTCGGTTGTATCACGGAGAAGACGAATCGTCGAGCAAAGTCTTTTGTAGAGTTTATGTTTTTAATATTTGTAGAGCTTTTGCAGAGAAAATGAATCGACGTAAATGTAATGTGAATTAACTTTCTCTCTCTCTTTTATTAGTTTGATAAACGAGACAATTATTATTTCCTCATATCCCGTGCAATTAGTGACGTTAATTTTTTTTTTCTTTTTCTTTTCAAGCGACAAAACGCTTGAGCAAAAACATATTCGGGCAATTTTCGTTCTTGAAAATTTGTAAAACTTTTGGCTGACTATTTATGTTAATTTTACAAAGAGTGAACTAGTTCCAAAAACACATATATAGAAGATATTAGACTAAATAACCCCCATTTTAATTATTTTATAATTTCTATTTATTTAAAGTTTGAACCTTTAAATTAGTTAACATCCGAACTTGTAAAGCACGACCCAAAAATGAGTGAAAAATGATGAAGACCTTGATAATATTTGGTCAACCGAGTGAGTGAATTTTGGTTGGTCCGCTAGAGAAAGAGTATGACAAACTCAATGTATGAAGATTTCTATAAATTGAACACAATCTCTTTTTCTTTTTTATAGAAAGAGAAAAAAGAAAAAAAATAGTGGTTGAGGGTAGTTGAGAAAACATTTATTTTTTCACAAGACATTGGTTTTAAATATGTCAATATTTGAGTTTGAGAAATTTTTGCTGAATAACAAGACATTGGCATTATTGTTGTCAATTTTCTCAAGAAGAAACCTTATGTATCCTGGTTGGATCGAAGGCTAGTAAACGAAATATGTAGTTTCGTTTGCGTGCAGTTAAAACTGGAAAATAGTATGCTTGTAATTTGCCCATTCAAAGTTTACAACGGATCATATATACTGTAACGAAATAAATATAAACTGTAAGTTAAAATAAAATGTAATAAACACTTAAATGAATTTTTCTGAAAGCTAGTTTAATTTAATTTAATTTATTTTAAATTATTATTAATTAAAATTTAGCTAACGGAAACTTCGGTTTTATGGAGGAGAAATATTCGTGTTATCTCTCTGTTTACAAAGTGTTGTTATGTCGCTTAGTTGGTTTGTTCTTTACCAGAACAGTTCCAAAATATATTACATCTTGTTTATGTTGGAATAATATGTTGGCCTGCTATTCAAATCGTGTCGGATTTGATTTGTACTTTGCATAGTATGTACAAGTGATGTTTTTGAAGATATTTATCTTCGATTTATTATGCAAATCCCTTTTACACCATATGAGTAATTACATAAGGCCAATTAAAACCAATAATATATAACCGCTAAAATAAAGGACAGTCTCTACACAGAAACTAAATATACAAACTTTCGTGAAAAAAATATACAAACAATATTTGTATAGCACAGGACAATCAGTTGTCCTAATATCTCTATTACAATAGATAAACGAAAATTTCTATAATCCACTACGTAGCGAAGGGAGAAAAAAAAATAATCTTGGTGTAATACATGAAAATATAGTTTTAGACTCGAGATTTTCCATGACAATAAAATTATCGTTTCACTGCTTGATGGCATATTTAATAAGACCAGGAATGTGAGAGTCCATAATAAAGTCTTCCCAATCAATGCATTTGGGATCGAAGTTAAATAAATTTGCGTCCACGAAACTAGCCATTGTTTTCTTCTGTAGCTCCTCGGAATTTTTGTCGTCAAATCTGTAATAGTTTTTACAGGATCATTAAACAGGATAGTAATTTTTGACAAAACGATTTATGATAATAAGTGTACTAATTAACAATATAAGGTATAATGAGAGTACTTACACGCCCTTGAACATCAAGTATGGTTTGTAAATTTCCACCAGCCGTAATGCTAAACTGAATTTTCTCTGCCTATTCGCGTACTCGCCTTGGAATAACCCAAAAAGGGCTAGATTCACCAATTGGAACATCTATCAAAGAGTTCAAAAGAGAAAAAAAAAAGTATTAACAAAACTGTCGAGATGAAAATGCTATATTTTATTCTTTATAATTACTTGTTATGATTTAGAGCAAACCTTAAGAGGCAAGCCAAAGCGGAGCATCATGTAAATTTTGAAGGTGAAAAGGCTATTCCACATATTTGGTTTTCCAACAATAATTGGCTTTCCTTCCTTGTCAGCCAGTGGGCTTTCCGTGAAGTATCGACACCCGAAGCTTTGCATGGTAGCGAAACTCACCGGATTTCTCAGCGAAGATCCCATTTGGTATATCATGATTTTATTGTTCGGTGGCTTGCTGGCATGAGTTACCATCGCCACTATGATAGCATTTACCACCATATCCGCCGGAATCTGCGATGAATTCAACATTTAGAAAATATGATATTAATATACGCTGATTTTAATCAAGGTTTATTTAGAAAACTGTACACCGCAATTTATTTAAATTCAAGTTTTAACTGTTAGAATAATTAAAAGCTTACAATGTCGAGGATCAGTGAAGGACTAGCATAAAAGCTTGTCAGTTTTCCTTTGCAGTACCCAGCTATCACAGCATCCATTGTTCTGTAGTTCATAATTACGCATTAGTTTCATACGTTGAAAAACTATTGTGTGGTTAAGTATATATATATATATATATATATACTTATAAAACTTACTTTACGCCTTCGATCCAACCAGGGAATGGATGCTTGTACGTGCTAGCAATAATAGTTGGACGGATTATGACAATTGGGATATTTTGATCATTAAATTCACGTAAATTCATTTCACCCATTGCCTTTGTGAAACTGTAAGTGTTTGGCCATCCATACAATTTTGCCCTGATAAAAGAAACGAAGTATTGAAAATAACATTAGTAATAATAGCGGTACACGTGTGTAGCTATATTTATGTACAGGGGCTTAAAAGTAAAAGATCACCTATCCATTCCAAAATTCTTGAGCTGAATAGTAATATCTTTCTCTGGAACACCTTCGGATCTTAATTGCTTCAGCTTCTCTTTCACCAACTTATTTTCAAAATTGATGTCTAATTTACATGAAGTTTTCTTTAGTGTATCACCCATCTTGAATGCCTCTTCATGTACAAGTCCCTCTTGTTCACCACAGACATATGCTGAAAACGGGGAAAATAGTATTAAACGTTGAACTTTCTTTTATCATTTTTTTGCTTTAGGAGTGTTGAAACTTCAAATCTGTTAGTTAATATATGGTACAGCAGCTGTGAAATACAGTTGGGTGGTCCAGTGGTGTGATTCATGTCAATCTGTAAATATATTAACTAAGCTTGCCAATTAGTTTTCATACGGAACAATAGCATAAATATAAAGTAGGTGAAGTTTACTATTTAAAACTAGCCGCTCAAAACTTGCAAGGCTTAATGATCTTGTACTAAATAGCGTACAATAATAATATTGTGTTGGTAACTTATTTATTAAAGACTGAAAGCTGTAAATTCACTTTCTAGAAATCACTTTTTATCTACCTAATTATTAGAATCCATATCTAACGTCAAAGAAGACGTGCAATGCTTATAAATAATAATCTTGAAAATAAAGGGATATAATAATGAATAATTGTAACCTAAAAAAGATCACTGAATAATAGTAAATGAACCTGTTGATACGTGGACGATAATTTTGAGCTGAGTACACTTCTTTGCAAAGTTCAAAAGGTTCAGAGCTCCCATTGTGTTAATTGCCAAGGACACGTCGTACCTGCCAATGTTATATTCACATGCACAAGACAAGACATTAGTCACGGACCCACCAATACCAACGTTACCATAATATACGAAAATAAGAAAAACAAATCATAGGGACGAACCACTTATGCGACAAGTAGTAATATAGCGTTTGCAAACAAGCAATGTTTTAAAAGAATTAGTTTATTGCAATTAACTAAAATAAATCGCATTTTATGATATAATTATCTCACTTAAGACAGCACTTAATTAAAGCAACAATTATTACGAAATATCATAATTGTAATAACGCATCTCTTAAATATGTCACGTCACTACGTTTTAGTCATGTATTAATAAAAACAAAATGGCGAAAACACAATAGCAATGTTTCATTAACTTATTTAGAGCCATTTTTCTTTATTTATTTTTTTATTTTGTAACCAATGTAATGAACCGCCTTTCTTATTACTGGAAAAAACAAGATAATCACGGGCTATATGAGAAATTTGGGTGCCAAAAGATTTATTACCGGTCGTCAAAGTTGGTAGTGGCAGCAGAATTGACGATGACATCAATCTCCTTAAACATCTCTTCCATCAGACCCGAATCTTTAATTCCAAAGTTCTCATGAGCAATGTCTCCAGGGATTGGAACCAATTTCTCTATCAGAGTTTCAAACTCAGCTTTGTCCCATTTTGTCCTTAAAACCCTAAACAAATCCTTCTCCACAATCTGCACCGTTAAAATACAGTTTAGCAAAATAATCATTTATTTTAAATATACATTATAATCGTTACTAATAATACAATTTTTTTTATTCTTATTAAATTTTATGCCATGCATCGAAGAAGTTATTCTGCAACTGTAAATCGGTATACTAATTCCAAGGAAAAGCCTGAGTAGGTTTTGTATACCAACTAAGATTCAAACTTGATGCGTAATAATAAAAAGAAACTTGTTGCATATGGATATTATTATATTAAATAGTAGAACCTCAGAGTTCATGCGTTGTCTTGCGGAGCTGGAATCGGGTGCTCTTAAGAGAAGATAAAGTTTTTTCACATTTGGTTGAACGCTCAGTATTTTCTCCACCAAAACTACAACCAAAGAACCAAGTATATAATGTTAAATTTCTGATACTAAAGAGGGAATGGAATATATAAAAAGAGTATGAGAGCGTGGTGTATTAATAATACCCTTCGCAAGAAAGCCCGTGGAGCCAGTAATCAGGACGGTCTTGTTCTCCAGAAATGAGTTTAGCCTTTTCAACTCCATATTTGGAAATAAAGTAGACCAGTTTGTTCTGAACAGAAAAGAGAAAGATGTACGAGTTTGCTAATAAGAAACTAAGTGTTTAACGCTCAATGTTTGTTTACCAGGAGTCGGGAGTTTGATGTCTATTTATAGCTCCGCAACGACGACTTTGTAGGGTTTACTTTGTTTTTAGTCCCTGTTGTTTCGTATATTTTTAATTTTCTCCAAATACTAAGGGAATGAAATCATTTTAAGTTATTTCTTATATTATAATCTTTTTAAATTTCTTTCACGAAATAAAAGCATCAAATAGATCTAGAGTCTATAAAACTTCTGAAAAATATCAGCCCAAATCATATTTGTTAATTCTTTTTTGGTGTTGTTTTCCAAAAAAATAAAATGAGTCTAGAATTTGATGATAAAATAAATATATAGAATTTCGGATAGGAGACATAATTGTAAATACGAACCAAGATGGCCCATCACATGCAATATAATAACTGACAGCATACATATAATTGAAACTTTATGGGCATTGGGCACCAATTGCAACATTTAACGTTCGGTGTGATTGTAAAAACAAATTAATACAAGTTTAGGTATAATTTGATGAATAAATTCAATAACTATCAACGAACATGATGCAGCAAAGGACCGTTTGAATGTTACGCTCCAGTGTATATTGCATTATTTATGTTACCGGTCCATAATATATTTACATAGGGAAAATGAAGATTGGTACACTTATTTTTTTATTGTTCAAAATTGATAATTACAATATTGTAATGTCAAAATTTTGAAGCTACGGACCTTGCTTTTTTATTTTTAAGGCAGTTTTTGGCTGCAAATATGAATCGAATTTTTAATACCTTTCAACTGTAACTTATAGTATGTAAGTTATGAGCTATTTACCACTAGACTATCATATCTATCCCGACCTTGCTGCTTTTTGTTTTCTTATTTTTTGCTGTCATTTCAAGACCTCGTTCATTATGGGCGGATGATTCCTAGACTTGCAATGGCGTGTCGAGGGTTATTGTCAGAGAGAGATATTTAATTTTTTTTGACAAATTTACCTATTGTCATCTATTTGAACGGCCAAACTCTAATGGTGAAACTTAAATGTAACAGAATTTAAACAACATCTATTTTGTTCATTACATTTAATCATAATTATTACAACTCTTAATATTTTATCATATATATAGACGTATATAATGATCGGTAAAAGTAGCATATTGTTCTATTAAAAACAGTCTAAAGTAGCTAGTTTACAACGCTAGCTAGCAAAAAGAAAATAGGTAAAATCTAGCTCGATGCTGAATAAATGTAGTAATTCATATATAAAACTTACACTCAGGGTCTTTCGTGATCATGTTTTTTTTATGTGTACACAATATAAACCGCTAATTATTTTGAAAGACGATCGTTTTAGTTTTACTATAAAATTTTATTTTAACTGGCCAAAGATATAGTCAATCGGGGTTTTAACATATATACCAATTGGTGGTCTCGCCTCGCATTTGGATTTATAAACTGTTACGTAGGCTGAACATTATTTAGCCCGACAGAGGAAACTCTTGAATAAAAAAATATATAGCATATTGATTTAGTAAGCATAACAAGTACAAAATAGTAAGGCCAGAAAAGCCAAATCCATTCTAGCATAATTTAAACAGGAATACTAGTCAAATACAATACAGCCACAGAAACCCAATCTTTTGGAACTATAACGCGAGACCAATTCATAAAACTCCAACACCTATTTATCTGTATTCAGCTTTAAATATAGTTACAAGTTGCTGACTTATTAATAACAGTCAGAGGTATGGACACACCGCCCTCGGTCTCCCTATTGTATTTTCGAGTTCATAAAATAAAATATATGAGCAAATACTATGTATTGCACATATCCACAATGTCCATAATCGACCCTCAACTTTTCACATGGCAAAAGTACACGTATTCAACAGACAATTTTCGGGCTGCTGACTTTCTTTTATGATATATTTAATTATTATTGTTCATGGTACATGAACTATTCGCAATCTATGAAGCATTCGCTGTGAAATAAGCGTGTTCCTATTTAGGATATGTCTTTTCTGTTTAGGTTGGCACCATCACCATGTGTCTAAATAGGTAGGAATTGCAATTTTTTTTCTTAAAAGAGGTAGGAATTGCATTTATTGTTGTATTTTTAGACGTTTGCGAGCGTGGCATATCAAATTTAGTTACGGAACTTTTAGTTGATCCCGAGCTTTGGTCCCAAAACTAAGAATGCAACAAACTATCTTATTTTCTTCTACAAATCAAGCTGTTTTCCCAATTGGGTAGGTTAACTCTTTAGACACGTCGGCCAATTAACTGGCCCTATTAATAAGCTTCTGCTGAAAATACGGTTGAGGGTAGAGAGCAACAATTAGTTGCTGCTGACTTTTAGCTTATTCTTTTAGGTGTCAAATTAACTGTTCAAAATAGTTTTATGTTGTGGTAATTACATTATTCGAAGTTGGAGGTCTGGGTTCAATTTCCACCCAGTAAATGAAAGTTTGATTTAAAACAATAACTTTATGTTATCCGGTACTAAATTCGTAACTAAAATATAGTCCAATTCATTCTTAAGTTCCTAGCGTATCCTATCTAATTTGAACTATATATTTCTAATTACGAGGTTTAAATAGGACATAGCTGTCCCTAAATATAATATATATAATTTGGACTAGTAATTACCGTGAATTCCTTTTTGCTATTCTTTTCACAACGAAAGTTATTTGCAAACATCACTAGCTGAAAATATCTTGAAGCACTGAACAATTTTCAAAAGCCCACCAATGAAAACAAAACGAATATATTTCAATTCTCGTTTTTCATGCGCATTATTAATGAGATTTTATAAAAGTGGGTAAGACAAAATAAATTGAAAATCAACGCTATGAGAAAATTGATAATTGTTCTTTTATAATATTATTGGTAAGAATAAATAAATTGAAAATCAACGTTATGAGAAAATTGATAATGTTTTAGATAATATTGTCACGTCACTAGAGGTGGCTCGCCCAAATAGGAAGCCTTGAAAGATATGCAAATAAAGCGTTATATAATCGTATCAAAACTAATTAAAAATATGTAATTCTGGAAATAATTTCTCGGATAGCATTGATTGAGAGGCACAAGTCCAAGTGCAAGCTTGCAGCATATCTTAGATCACTAGGCTCAGGTTCGACGGATCTCAAAGAATAACGAATGCCCTTTAGAAGTATTTCGAATTATGAGGAACTAGTAAATTTTAATTAGAAGTGAAATTGAATTTTTACATATAATTTCTCTCTCCTTAGTCAACCTCACCAATTTTTCTCGAAAAATTCAAAAATTTTACTATTAGATACGACTTGATATTTATTTCGTTAGTCAAACTTTTGAATGCTTAATATTTATTTTATGTTTTAAGAATTATGGTTTAACCAATACTAAAACTTATGAACTTTTAATATTTATTTTGACGTTTTATGAATTATGGTTTTATCAAAATCATATAATTAAAGTTTAATAAGAGTATTTAACTTTTTTAAATAATTTTAATAATTAATATAAAGCTATATTAAAAAAAAATAGAAGCGACATTATACAATGTTTGGGGATCCGTTGTGTGACTCTCGCCGCGGCGAAACACAAATCTCGTTGCATCCGAAAATGAACCGAACAAGCATATTGTGGGACCAATGATGCTCCCGCAATGTTTAGTGGATGCATTGTGGGATTTCTATCAATTTCTTAACTCTTACAATGTTTGATGTATCTTGTGGCGTCTTGCCGCGGCTATGTGTATATCTCGCTGCAGTAAGATCGATCCCACAACGAATCTCATAAGAGGTGTCGAACTGAGATTTTGTCCAAGTCTCACTGCATGAAACAGTTAACTTCACCGCATAGAGGTTGTCCAACAATGTTTAAGGGATCATTGTGGGATTAAACAATTAATCTCAAAGCGGCGACGAAGAAAATTTGCTGCATCGTTTTTCCTTGGTCAAGAAATAATGTCCCACAATAGATCTCTAAACGTTTTGGGACACGACACAAAATCTCTCTTCCTCACTCTTTCCTCCAATATTCAATGTTTATTTAGGTATTATTTCAAATCTATGATTGTTTATGCTTCGTTTTAACAATTTTTGTTGCCACTCAAATTTGGACAACGTTGAGAGACCTTAGCGGTCAGATCCCCGCTCAGGGCGAGTGAGCCTCGTTTCGTTTTGAACATGCCGGATCCGGTGTCCCAGATCTTCCCTTAGTTGTTAGAGGGTATTCAAATTTGTCCGGTAATTGAAATAGATGAACGGATGTGAACTAAGAAGTGAAAACATATGGTGGTCCGCTGTTTACATCTCCGACGCTCAACATTAGTGTAATGCGGGTGGAGTTTAGGATGACGAGGAGGGATCGACGAAACTGAGTGAAAGGGGGATCCGTTGATCAACCGCGTTTCAGGACTCGAGTCTCGGATATTTTAGAGGAGAATCGTTCCCTGTTGGGAGAGGTTTCTCAAATGTAGAGAGAGAGAGAGAGAGAGAGAGAGAGTTTCTCCGGGAATAATTGTGTACCTCTATTTTGTGGCCAAAAGCACCTATTTATATGTTTTCCGGAGTCTTTGGGAGAGCTAGACGCATGGTCGGCGGGCAAGGAAAAGTCCCATGTAAGCCGACCGGCCAAGGAGGGCTCAAGGAGGCCGACCGTGTTGGCAGAGATACCCAAATGAAGATTATTTATTTGCATATCGATGTAATACAAATCTCTTATAAGCTCTTATTGTAATTTGCTGATTATATTAATAAAAGTTGATGTTGGCAGAGATGCCCACAAGAAAATTGTTTGTTTACATATTGATGTAATATATAAATCTTTATAAAGTCCTTATTGTAATATGCTGATTAAATCAATAAAAGTTGATACATTCATTCTTTTTTAGTTTGATTGAAGATTTATGATATTCAATAGTCTTATAGTCCTTAATCAAACCTAACAATGTATGAAGAGACAGATGTAGATTTGCGTGAGCAAACTCTTCATGGTTTGACTAAAACGATATATTCGCAATCTAAAGATCAACGGACTATTGATCCCAGCATGATTATTGTAAGAATCTATGATGTCTGGTTACGAGGCATAGAGAGTTAGGAACTCTATAGTTCTTCCAGTGTATCTTTCGAAGATACTGAATTGACCAGTGCACCTTTAGAGACAATAGAAGAACAAACCATTTAACAACTTCTATCTCAAGGTCACTATGTATGGATCGCTTCATGCTTACCTAAATCCTGAAATGAGACATGTCATTTCATAGCATTAATAATCTCATTTGAGAAAGTCAAATTCTAGATCCATTACGTGATCTAGACAAGCCTATTGGTGAGAGATTAAGTTATGAAGATGTCATGAATCAACTTTGTGAAGTTCTCATAGATATGGAATTCATGTACAAGATTGCTGAGATGCAATATATATCACCTCATGCTTTATTACTTGGATTGTGAATAAATGAACTGCGTAGTGTCCAAATTTAAGTAGCGACTTTATTTGGATGAAACAATGTGACTTGTTAGCTCCTCGTCAATACATTGTTTCTAACTTATTCACAAGTACTAAATGAGTTGAGGAAATAACGACTAGAAGGGTAAAATGGTAATTTTATAAATCCCAACTAGTTAATGATATTCATGAAGGGTAAACATAGATAACATTCAATTGATCCGCTCAATATAATTAAGTTGAATTTGAGTAGAAAATAAATTCATTTGAACCGAGAGATTCTCAGTGTCAACGCTTTAGTGGAGTCAGTTGACATTAAGCTAATATTCGGAAAAGGTTTGTGAACTTTTGAGTCCGAGTATAGAAGCTCAAGCTTTGTCATTTGGATCCATAAGGTCACTATTACAGGTCATTAGAGTAGGATTGTTAAACTAGAAGCTGAGTCAAAATAAGTTCAAGTGTTGAACTAGACTTTTTCTCGGAATTATAATTCTACAATGGGTATTTTACGAATAGTCTTAAAAGAAATAAGGAAGCATCAGGAAGCTCCCCCCTAGATAGAATTTCGGTCAAAGAGTGCATCAAGAGGAGAGTTTTATTTCCCTTTAATTATAAGGATAATTACCCAAATGAAAAAGGGAAATGAATTTCCTTGAGAAGGAAATAAATAAGCTAAGTGAGGAAACAAATTTCCTCTCTGCTTGAGGTGTATGGCCGGCCATCCTAAGAGAGAAAGGGAAAGGAAAAATCAAATATTGTGTCATGAATACATTATTCTTTCATGAACGAATGATTGACCTTTATAGGTTTTTCATTCTCCTATAAATAGAGCCTCACATAGAGATGTGAAAGGTGAAACTTTTGCCTTGTTCTCTCTTGCTCTTGACCGACTTTTCTCACTCTATCTCTCTCTAGAAAATACTTCTTTTATTTTGGCACCTAAGTCCTCAGTAGACTTAGACTTAATTAGCTCTCTAGCTCATAAACTTGTTCTTGAGCTATTGTGTTTAATTGTGCCCACACACAAATCCTTCTAAACCTCTATAGTCTCTTGTAATAGAAACCTTAGGTTTCTCAAGTTCAAGACTAGACGTGAAGGAATCGAGTCAAGGAATAAGATCCACCTTTTCAAAGACGCTTCAAGTTTGAAGACACAAGAAAGGTTAGTATTCAAGTAGATTAAATAATGTTTTTAATTTATAACATGTATATGCACTTTATCTAGGTTAGTAAAAATTGTTTTACTAGTAAAAGAAATTTTTATATTATGTCATTAATATGATTAATGATAAATGTTTCTTTACCGTAGACCTATTCCTACAAATGGTATCGGAGCTAAGGTCAAAGTTAAGCATGTACATGTTATTTAAAATAATTATAAGTTATTATCTAAATTTTCTTGAGTAATGGTTTTTTCAAAGACTAGATCTTACGAAATTTTAATTTTTTGGTACGACCTCTAAAATTAAATTTGTGGTGATTTTCCACTTGTTCAATATGCTATATAAATACATTAAAAACAGTTTTTAATTATTTTATGTTTAGCATACTCAAAATCAATTTTTTGACCAGTTTGAAAATTTGTTTACATAGTTTAAGCCAAGGATTAAATTACCGATACCGATACCGCTACCGAGTTTCTGATTTTTAGAGATAACCGCATATCGATGGGTATACCGATGGGTATTATATAAAAAGATTCTTACCGACTACCTATTATACCGACAAATTATCGAAGGTATACCGACAAATATCATATAAAACATATATTTATAAAATCCAAAATATACATATATTCATTATCTAAATTTCTAAATTCAAATTCAGTATCAAAATTCGCAATTTCATATTTTATAATCACAATTTTATATTCAAATTCAATATCAAAATTTACAATTCCATATTTAAAAATCATAATCTTATATTCTAAATTAAAATTCACTATTAAAATTCACAATTTCATATTTCATAATCATAATCTTATATTTTATATTCAAATAAGATAAAAAATTAACAATTATATATTTCAAAATCACAACCTTATATTATAAATTCAATATCAAAATTCACAATTCTATTATCACTTTCACAACTTTATACTATAAATTTAAAATAAAAAATCACTATTCCAAAATTCATAATCAAATTAAAATTCATAATCCATAATCAAGTCCACAACTTTATATTATAAATTGAAAATCAATTATCAATTATCAATTAACAATCTTATATATAAAATCAAAACTCACAATTTCATAATTTACAATCAATTTATAATCCACAATACATTATGAAATTCACAACTTTATATTATAAATTCAAAATCAATTACCAATTAAAAATATTATATTCAAAATCAAAAATTATAATTCCATAATCCATAATCTAATTTTATTCACAATGCTTAATCAATTTCACAACTTTATATTATAAATTCAAAATCAATTATTAATTAAGAATCTTATATTCAAAATCAAAAATTAGAATTTCGTAATAAAATTCTAATCCATAATCAAAATTACAAAAAAAAAATTAAGTTTATAACACTATCGTCAGTAAGTATAAGAAATGCAGTGTGGTGATCGGTAAAAATCGGTAATTTGGCGATAATTTGGATTTTGTAACTAATCAAATTAGCTTAGTAAAAATCGGTAAATTGACGATATTTAGGACCGGTATTATAAAACTTGAATGGTAACTCTCGGTTTTTTACCGAGAAGTTGATTTTTGTGGTATACCGCAAAAACCGTCAGTATTTTAAACCTTGGTTTAAACTAGTTTATTGCACTTCTAGTTTAAATTTGTTATTGAATGTTTTTTATTATGTTGTTTATTTTATATTGTGTTCAATTATTAACATGTTAATATAAAACACAATTGAAATCAAAACATACAGTTATAATGTTTCAATAAACCTCTTTATCTTTACACCTAGATCCGACGTACTTTTTAATTATTTTTCAAATTATGGGCAACTTGTTATGGCTCAGTAAAACGGGCAAAACGTTTTGCTCAGACCTTTAAAATTAGATGTTCTTGAACCAAATTAAAGGTACAGAAGTTAGCTATGCAATGCAGTTGGTTTCAGCTCAATCGGATATGGGATGTGTCATTTATGACATTTTAAGTCCGAGGTGTACACCAGCCCGCGAGTCCAGATTTTTAAATTTGGATTTTGCCGTCCTTCAGTGGATTACTATTGGAAAACTCTTCTTTAATATCCAGTAAGCTGCCGCAGTTCAACCTTGTAAATGGCATAACCATTTTCAGTACATTAACAATTTGTATTTCAAGAGTACTAAAGGAAACAAAATTGGTTTATATTACCTAACATTAAGTCAAAGTCGTAGATTGTGTACTTGTAGATTTTTTCACCCAATTTAAAAAGAAGCTCGTCATATTTCCCTGATTCCATTTGAAATGTACTTGTGAATACATCTCCTTGTATGTACCGGAAATGTACAAACGGCCCTCTGTTAAACAACTCTTCTTCTTGGTCGGTCTCTATTGTTGTTAATATTTCTTTCATTGCTGTAAAACTCATGTGCACAATGATTTATTGGTCTCCATTCTAATTTTTTGGATAAACTATATATTCCTCAATCTACATAAAGATCCATATTCGGTTAAACATTAAGAATCAATTCTAAAGCTGTAAAACATTTAACAGCACATCAAATTGGGTTCTTACCTTAGACATTTCCTTGATTTCTTCACTTCTGGTATTCCTTTTTAGGATAACTAGCCATGTAGCTAATTGAAACATAAAAATTGCAAAATAGTCAAACTTTACACAAATTTGGGTTAATGGTAATAAACCGTTATAAACAAATATAAAGAGACTAATATACCCTATAAATAAACGGCAAACTGAAATAATTAAACAATATAAAAAGCCCACAACAGCTTGAACATGCAGTTGTAACTTCGAATTGGGCGGGAAGATAATTATCAATTTATTATTTCCAAAATCTATATCAAACGTTCTTAAAAGAAAAAAAGTTTCTCTCACCTCTTCAAAAGTACAAAAAGAACCAAAAAATAACTGTGAATAACCAAAAATAACCAGAAAGTGCAAAAATAAGACAATGCAAAAACTTACGGCTGTTTGTTTGAAAATTCAAAAGAGAAATAACTGCTCTATATATAACATTTTGAATTCAAAACGAAATAAACCCAATTAAAACAAAAGGCCATGAATGTAAGAAAAATATTAAAACATATGCCACGACATTAAGAAATGCTATTTACTTAATAACGAAAATATTTTTGTTAAATTGAAATAACAACGTTTCCAAGTGCTATTTAGAGCAAATTTTCATCGTTTTTCCTAATATATATCCCCCCGGGTGATTTTTTTCCCATTATTTCCTGTACAAACAAATTCAAAGCTCTTACTTCAATTCAACATCTTTTATTAACATCACGTAAAACGATTTTGACAAAATTAATATTTTCAAACTGTTTGACTACAACAGAGTCGTTTTACAGCAATTTTACCTACAACGTTTAACAACTCCTTCAAAAACCATTAACTTATTATCTAACGTTCAAACCATACCTTTACAAACTCCCATAAGCAGAGTTAACAATACGAAATAAGAAACCGGGATAACCATTTGTACACAAAATGATAAAATTGAAATGAAAGTTCTCGAATATACATTCATTAAGGCTGAAATAAAAAGCGCCAAATTTTTTCATGAAAACCGGTTATAAAAACGCTAAAATAAAAAATTACCTACCTCTTTGTTTCTTAAACCTCGACGACGGAGAATGTTTTAATTATGTTAAACACCACCTTAGCCGTGAAGATTCGCGTGATTTTTGTTTGATTCGGGCGTGTTCTTCTTTTTTGAGAGAACTGGAGATTTAAAAAAAAACTCGTTGTACACGGAAATGAAATGAAGCCCACGATATAGTTAATTGAAAATCGAGTAAATCATTAAACCGCTATCATCATTACTTTTCTTGATTTAAGTTTATTGATTGACACGTAATCAACTCGTTGCCAATTTTTATTTCGATTTCCCAGTAAACATCATGCACGGGATGACGTGGCATCGCAAATGGGCGGGAACCATTTTGGGATATTTCGTCCTTAAATTTTTGTTAAAGATTAACTTGGACATTTACCGAATTCTTTGTAAATATTGGCCATTTAGAAATTCATACATGTTTAAAAGGCTATATACCTCATTAACCCTATTTATTATATGTTTTAATTAACAACGTGTTCATGTACTTTGTCTAGGTAGTAAAATAGTTTACACGTGTTAAAATTTTTATTTTATATTCCGCCATATATGATATGATAATTATTGTTAAATCTTAGATCGATTCCAACAATTGGTATCAGAGCATGGTTAAAGTTTAAACATGAACTTGGTTTTAAAACGATAATAAAAAAAATTGTTTCTGAAATTTGCTTAGATGTTGAATATGCTAGAATTATGTTCAATATTCTATTATATTGTGTATGACTTTAAAATAAATATCATGTTGATCTTATACATTCTAGGGATGCTCCATAAACTCATTCAAATCTGTTCTTTAAATATTTTACGTTTAGCATAATCAGAAAATACTTTTTTGACTAGTTTGAAAACTTGTGTAAATCGTTAAACTAGCTTTATTGTATTTCTTGTTTAAATTCATTATCGAATGTTTTATATTATGTTGATTGTTTTATTTCATGTAAATCATTAATATGTTAATATAATACAAAATCTAAATAAACAAATAAACAAAACACTTCAATAAACTTTGTTTCTAAAACACCTTAATCCATTGTACCTTTTGATATTTTTTCAGTTTTTTAGACAAATTTTTATGTCTCAGAAAATGGTCATAACGTTTTTCTCACAGTGTAAAAATTAGTGGTTCTTAAATTAAATTAAAGTACGGATGTTAGCTATCCAATGCAATTGGTTTCAGCTTATTAAGATATGGATGTATCATTTATGATTTTTTAAGTCCGAGGTGTACAGTAGTCCGCGAGTCCAGTATTTTCAATCCAAATTTGCGACTCCTAGCGTCTTTCCCTCTTCTTGATGCAATCATGGCTTATCAACGCTCATTCCCTCAACCACCATAAGGATGCCTTGAAGGAAGATGACAAGAAGACAAAGGAAATAGTCTTAGGGAGATTTATAATCTCATAACTTCTAAGTGAAAAAGTGAGATACATATACTTTCCTTAGGAAAATAAATTAGAAAAAAGATATGAGTACGTTCATTGGGTCATAGTGCGTTAACACTGCTCTCCTATCACAAATATCGATTTTAAGGCTCTTTTTCTAGTGTTACACTCTATCTTTCTATACTCAAGAGAACATGTTTCCAAACGTACAAGAAAATATGTGCCAATTCTAAAAACTAAGTAGAAGGGTTGTACGTGTTGTTCGCAATCCACGATCCCTAACACTAATGATAAGTGCAAATGTTGCCAAACTAAGAGTCACCCTCATGGCCTTTTCTTTAATGAGAGTACTCAACGGCGCTTTGATCTTAAGATTACTTGTAGACCTATGTTCAAAAGTGAAATAATGAGATAAGGCCTGCCCTCGGTGGATTCTTTTAAAGTAGATCTTTTGATTTAAGTGGTTGGTTACACAGTTAGACTCAATCTCTAGTAATCCTCCCTCAAGGCCCTGGGAAAAGATTTGAGTGATCAAACTTTTTATAAGGTGGCTAGTCAAACGTTGATGTATTGACATTTTGACTATGCATTAATGATGTGTCATTTACTTATGAAAGACGACTCTTGCGGCCTTCCCTCGAAGGAGTAAGGTGTCATTTTTGTTCATAACATCTTTGAAATTTTTCTGTCAGAATTAAAAACCTAAAATCCTAAACAAAAGACTAATCATAAATTGTTTCAACTTTCAGCAGTATGTCTCTAAACCCTCTCTCTGCTATCCTTTCCTTAAATAAATTGGAATTGGAGAAGTACATAAATTGGAAACATAACATAGTCATCGTCCTTATGATGGACAAGCACAAATGGGTACTCACCACCCCATGTCCTCGTGAAATTAATGATGATTCGACTCTTGAGGAAAAGGACGTCCTAGCGGCCATGATCCGAATCCGATGAACAATATGTTGCAACACCAACATCATGATTTTTGTTCGGCATAAAATTGTTGGAATTAATTTAATAATTTAAACAATTTAATTATATTACACATCCTATGTGGCGGAAAAATATATTCGATCTAATATATTAAAACTAATTTTAATATATATAAACAACCTAAGGCATTAAAATTTAGTTACATGTTTAATAAACGATTTATTAAAACTTACACTCAACAAATAAATTACTAAGAACCTATTTAAACAATTTATATATTATTAGCAATTTAAAATTGTTGAGAATACTTACATTAAGGATAATAAATTATCCCGACGTTGCTCGCTATCGTCGGAAGGCCACACCAAATCCACGTCGGAAATCTGCCTCGTCGGAATCCCCTAGGAGCTTCTTCGCTGGACTGGGAAGAACAGGGGCGCCGGACAGGGAGTTCGCCGGAATGGGAGCCTTCAGGAGGCTCACCAGATTGGGCTCGCCGGATAGGAGAACTTCACGTGACAGGTGACTCGGCGGACAGGTGACTTTTTTCGGACAGGGGATTTTCGTCTGACAGGTGACCTTCACCGGAATGGAGACTCGCCGGACAGGTGACCCTCGTACGAATGGGACCTGGACGCCTTCGCTGGACTCTGGAAGGGACGCCGGAAAGGAGATCTTCACGGGATTGGATTCTCTTCGCCGGATTAGATGCTGGAAAGGAATCCGGCCGGCAGGAAGCTTTAAAAACCTTTTTAAAAGAATTTTAAAAACAAATTTTAGAATTAACTCATACACCAAACACCACAAGTTTTGAATCAACAATAATACACAAGGAATTATATTGAGATCTAGAGGGTGGACTCTCAAGAACTCTTGGGAATCAAAACAAGGAACAAGGAAAACAATTTCTCTTTGTGTTGTGTTTAGGAATTTCGGCCGAGACCCAAGGGAGGAGAGAGAGAGAGGGTTTGGCCGAGTGACATAGGGTTAGGGTTCGTGATTAGGATTTTCTTAAGTCCTTTTAAGATGGGCTTATGTTTGAGTCAAACCCAAGGCCCTATCACTTGCAATTCTCGACCTACTCTTCCTCTCATACTCGGCCACATATTTCCAATTTATTCCCAAATTCTTTTGATTTATTTCTAAATTCAATTAATTTAGAATCTCATTTTATTTAATCACATTTCATTGAAATAATTTCATACTTTCCACATTTCCACATAAGTATGAAACGAGAAATTATTCATTTTCTTCTTTTATTATTTGAATCACACAAGAATATTATTATCAATATTACGATACTATATGACTTAATAAATAAATGTAACAATAAATAACAAATTATTTACTAAGTTACTTAGAAAAATATCTTTCGCGATATAAATCACAATTTATATTTGATGAGTAAATCAAGAATACTAGTTCATATAATATCTTCCAAGTGTCTATCATCGAGACCTTATGGACCCATATGAACGAAGTTTTAGAATAAAGATCGGACTCAAAAGTTCACAAACCTTTTTCGTCTTTTAGTTCCTAATATTGGTCGATTTCACTAAAGGACCAATATTGACACTCTCTCTGTTCATACGCGTATATTTTCCGTTTGATTTGACAAAAAAATTCTTCACACGGTCCACAGAGTACTTTACGATATTACCCTTCATGTGTATCATTAACTAAGGGGAATGTAAAATTACCGTCTTACCCCTTGAGTTATTATTTCACTAACTCCTTTGTTATTTGTGAATGAGAAAAACATAGAGTGAGATGTCTATACATGTCACATGTTTTAATCAAAGAATGTTCTTATTCGATGTATACTTGGCCAGGTTAATTCATTCACACTCTCATAACAAAGCATAGTGTGATACTAATGCATTTTCATTTTGTTAACATGAACTCCATATATGTGAATCATATAACCCAACATCACATCATTATGACACCAACTGTCTGGTCAGATGAAACTAAGATTTAGTCATTGCCCATTGAAAAATCAAATGTCATAACGTGTAATGTCAATTATATATTCACTTCAGGATTAAGGTAAGTATCCAAATACCCCTCGTATGTTATTTTCAAGCTTCGAGTGTTTAAACGGTTTTATCTCGAGCTTCTAAGTATCACTAGTCTTGTCCAATATCTTCTATAAGATATCAAGGATGAATCATAGAGTCACAACTCTCTATATCACATGATAAGATATCATGATTAATTCAATCAATCGTTAATTAGACACTATTGCTCTTTCGGTCTTACTATTGCGAACAAATGGTTTAAACTAGTCATAAGGGGTTATCATGTCAAATCTGTATGTAACACCCTCTTTGTTGATGACAGTTTCAGAGCGTAGCATTCATACATAAATACAAACGTAATCAAGAATGAATATTTATTAATATTAATGTTTCAGCAAAATATAAATACAAATGTATTTCATTGTCTAATTTTCCTTTGTGGGCACCAATCCCAACAAAAATATGCTCTACAATCTTCATTAGATGATAGAGGGCAAGGGAGTTTGGCTAGAAAAAAAAGCGGTGCGACAATTTATGAACTTTTTTATGAAAGCTGGGACTCCTGTCCGAGAACACATGATGTTGATCATAAGTTATTTCAATGACATGGAAATCGTTGCATTTGAGATTGGTGGAGATACCAAAATAGATATGATCTTGAAAAATCTCCCTGAATTTTTTCATAGTTTCAAGCTAAACTACTCCATTAATAAGCTAAGGTACATTGTTATCGACCTAATGAAGGAGCTGCACACGGCGTAGGAAGTGTCCTGCGTACCTCAAGACTAGAGGGAAAGGTACTGTACTGATTACCGAAACTTATTTAGTAGCTAATAATATATCATCATGGATTCTTAACTGCGCTGCAACTAACCATATTTGTTGCTCCTTCAATGGGTTCAGGAAACGCAAAAGCTCAGAGGATGGCAATTTCTATTTCAAGTAGAGTGATGAGAGTTTGGTGTCTGCTAAGGCTAATAAGGTATCGTTGATGTAATATAAATCTATCATAAGTCTTTATTGTAATTTTCAGATTAACTTAAGAAAAGTTGAACAGTTCACTCATTCCTTAGTTCGTTTTGAAGATTTATGATATTCAATAATCTTTAATCAAACCTAATAATGTATGAAGAGACAAATGCATATTTGCTTGAACAAACACTTCATTGTTTGGTTAAAACAAAATATTCATAATATAAAAATCAGCGGACTATTGATTCTAGTATGATTGTTAGACAAACCTATGATGTCTGATTACGAGGCATAGAGAGTTAGGAACTCTATAGTTCTTATAGTCTATCTTCCGAAGATACTGAATTGACCAATGCACATTTAGAGACAATGTAAGAACAAACCATTTAACATGTTCTGTCTCAAGGTCACTATGTATGAATGACATCGTGCTTACCTTAATCATGAAATGAAACATGTCATTTCATAACTTCAATACATTTGTTTGAGAAACTTAGACTGTAGATCAAGTTTGTGAACTAGATGCGGTTTATTTGTGATATATTGGCTTGTGATATTTGTGATATATTGGCTTGTGTATATCACCTCATGCTTTATTAGTTGGATAGTGAACGGATATACCTACCGGTGTCCAAGGAGGCCGACCGTCCTGGGAAGGTCGATGGGGGCTAGGCCGGTTGGCTAGGGAAGGCCAATGTGGGGTTGAGATTTATGTCAACAAATGAGACATGAGACATTTAATAAATTTGTATTCTTTATTCTGATAGTTAAATAAAATTTAAATATTCATTCTTATTTAAGACGGTTTATGCATGTATGTCTACGACCTGAAATTGTCATCAACGAAAGAAGTGTTAAGTACAGACTTGACAAGGTACCTTCTATTGACTAGTTTAAAAATAATAGTTTGCAATTGAAAGATCGATAGGTAAACCGGGTCTGAGTAATAATTGTTTGAATAAATTAACAATTTCGTATCTTGTGATATAGAGAGTTGTAACTCTGTAATTTATTATTGATTTCTTGATAAAGACATTAAACAAGACATGCGTCACTTTAAAGTTCGAGATAAAACCGTTATATCACACGAAACATCAAAATCACAAACGAGGAGTATTTTCATAATTAAATGAATCCTGAAGTGAATTTATATTTTCTTGTGCCACTTTATGACATTTTTTTTAATGAATGGGCAATGTCTAAATGAGTTTTCATAGACCCGACATAGACCCGACGATTGGTGTCATAATATTGTCTCGTTTAATTATGTGATCCATAATTATGGAATTTTTGTTGTAAAAATGCTACGACAATAGTATTACACCATACTTTGTTATTAGAAGTGTGAGTTAATAAGACGGGTCTTGTATTCAATGAATAAAAAACTTTTCGAATAAAACATTCTTCGAATAAAACATGTCACATGTTGTGCCGTCTCACTTTATATTTTTCTCGTTCACAAATAACAAAAGAGTTGGTGAAAGAATAACTTAGGGGTTAAAGGCTAATTTTACATAACTCCTAATTAATGATACACACAAAATATCATAAAATACACCATGGATCGGGTGAAGAATACTTGTATCACATTAAACGCAAATTAAACACATATGCACTTAAAGATATTCAATATTAGTCTTTTAGTGGAATCGTCTTATATTAAGAATTAAAAGTTGGGAAAAGTTTTTGAACTTTTGTGCCCGAACTTTATTCTAAAGCTTCACACATGTGGGTGCATGAGTCTTAACGTTAGACTCTCAGACGACATTTAGATGAACAAAAAAAGCATAAAAAATTGTTGAAATCATGTTTTAAGTTCAATTATTTAATTGAAATATTTTTAATTACTAAATAAATTTAATTGTTTTGTCATTGAACGTAAATTGTGATTTACGCTAAAAGTAATTATTTCTCTCATGATTAAAAAAATAGTTATTTTAATTTTGATCACTTTTATTTAATAAATCAAATCATAGATTATACTGATAATAATACGATTTTGATTTTAAGGAAAGGTAGAGAGAATTAATGTCTTGATGACGTGACATCAAAATCAATGAGACATTCTATTTTAATCAAACATTATCTTAGAAATAAATAAAACAATAAATTAGATTAATTTGAATATTATGGCCGGCTATTCTAGAGGTTTCAATGGGATGAATATTACTTCAAATTTAAGAAAAGAATTAATGGGCTTAACTTAACCTAGGCCCATTATCTCTTAAATAAATAGACCCAAATTTCTCTCTCCTCCTAACCCTAATCATAATTTGGGTCGTGCACTCCCTTGAGAGAGAGAGAGCAGCCGAATCGTAGAAAGAGAGAGATGATTTTCGAAAATCCAAAGGCAAGATAATCCTTATCTTGGCCGAACCCTAGAAGGAGAGAAAACCGTTTTCTCTCTTCGTTTTTTATTTTTGGGTCTTTTAAGTATATACCCATATTTATGTTTACAATTTTAATATACCCAACGTTACGTTAATTTTGTGTAAATACAAAGTGTAAATTGTTTTACAATTTTTTTTTACTATTTTGACCGTTTTATTTGAATAAATTAAATAAATTATTTACACAAAATAGTCCTAATATTTTCGTAAACAACTTATAGTGGGTATTTACACAAAATTAAAGTAACGTTGGGTATATTGAAAATTGTAAACATAAACGAGGGTATAGAGCAATTTTTTTTTATGTTTTGAGTGATCTCTTCTTCTTCCTTGTTCATAAAAGAGCCCACCCTCTTATTCTCAAAAAAATCCAGAGTTCTTTCTCTTGACTCCATTTTATGGTATTTTGAGTGAAATACAAAAGATAAGACCAGCCACTGAAAGACGCGCGCGGGTTTCAGAAAAATCCTGGCAACCATACACGCGCCTGAGTGTCACACTCAGGGCAGAGATATGGACGTGTGATGCATACCTGTCCTCGCAGATTGAAGACAAAAGGACAAATCGTGAAGTTGACGACGACAACCATAAGTGATCTCTAAATTCTACTCATATTGATTCTGTAAATAGTTATAGAAATCTGGGTGTGTGAAATTGCGTGTTTTTAGCGTTATAGTTAATTGAATCTGTTACAAAACAAAATTCTCATATTAAATTGAAAATTTTAAATTCCCCTATATTAGATATCTTCATTATTTTTAGGTTAATTGTTAAACCTATTTCCAACGGGGCCCGGCTGGCCAAGGAAGACTTACGGAGGCTGACCGACCAGGGAAGGTTCATGGAGGCTGACCGGCCAATGAGGGCTCAAGGACGCCAACCGGCCAGGGAAATTCCATGGATGCTAACCAGCCAGGGAAGGTCCATAGGGGCCGGACGGCAAGGAAGGTCCATGGGGGCCGACCGACCAATGAGGGCTCAAGGAGGCCGACCGGCTAAAGAAGTCGAAAGGGGGCTGGCCGGCCAGGTGAGCATCATGGAAGCTAATCGACCGGGGAGACCTTAAGGAGGTCGGCCATCCTGGAGGGCTCAAAGGGAACCGGTCGGCCAAGAAAGAAGGCCGGCCATCCAGGAAGGCCCAAAGGAGGCCCAAAGAGACCTAGGGTGCATGGCTGGCTACACAGGTCTCTGCTTCACCTGACGGACCTTCTCCTTTTTAATGTGTTGGAAAATGTCGACAACATTAGCCTCCCAAAATCGGTTTTTAATGAGCGTTCAAATTAACTTTTCCAAAGGTCTTTACCGGTTGAACATAGTTCCCTCAATCACCTGTTGCTTTGAGCAAGGAGTGCGTCTTGAGATTGGTGCCCACAAAGGAGATATTAGACATTGAAATACATTTGTATTTAATTTTGCAGAGACATTAATACAAATAAATATTCATTCTTTATTATATTTGTATTTATGTATGAATGCTACGCTATGAAAGTAACATCAACGAAAAGGGTGCTAAGTACAGACTTCACACGGTAGCCGCATATGAATAGTTTAAACATTTGTTCGCAATCTTAAGATCGATAGAGCAATCCAATCTAAGTAATGATTGTTTGAATGAATCATGATATCTTATCTTGTGATATAGAGAGTTATGACTCTGTGTTTCATTCTTGATATCTTATAGAAGCTATTGAACAAGACCGGTAATACTTAGAAGCTCGAGATAAAACCGTTTAACCACTCAAAACTTCAAGATCTCATACGACGGGTACTTTGGTACTAACCTAAATCTTGAAGTGAATATATAATTGATATTACACTTTATGAAATTTGATTTTTCAATGGGCAATGACTAAATTTTAGTTTCATCTGACTCGACGGTTGTCATAAGGTTTTCATATTGGGTTATATGATTCACATATATGGAATTTATGTTGAAACAATGCCAATCACTAGTAGAAAAACTTGTTCCCACAACCCTTAATAAGGGGTGTGGAATTTTCCCACAACCCTTAATAACGGTTGTGGGAGCCTGAGTTGTGGAATTTCCCACAACCCTTAAACTTTCGGTGTGGAATGTTCATATTTCCCACACCGAATGTCTATGGGTTGTGGGAAATTCAACAACCAATCAATTATCGGTTGTAAATTTTTTTTATTTTTGAAAACTTATCGCCGCGGCGACTCTTTACGGCGCCGCGGCCCCAAGTCCCACAACGGATGTTGGGATCCGTTGTGGGACTCCGGTGCCGCGGCGCCGTAAAGGGTCTCCGCGGCCCGGTCTCGCCGCGGCCCCACCAATCGGTGCCGCGGCATCGGAGTCCCACAACGGATCCCAACATCCGTTGTGGGACTTGGGGCCGCGGCGCCGTAAAGAGTCGCCGCGGCGCCTATTATGGGACACCTGGTGCCGCGGCTTGGACATTCAGTGCCGCGGCGCAGCTCCCACAACGGATGTTTGAATCCGTTGTGGGACTTGGGGCCGCGGCTCCAAACACATATCGCCGCGGCGCCGTTGTCCGAAGAGTGCATCTCTTCATTATTATTGGATTAAACCCAAAATATCATACAATTACCTGCATAATACATGCACAATCAATCTAAAAACATACTATACATCCAAAATCATCATAATCATTCAAAATCATCTAAAAAATATACATTCAATATCACAAAATGTAACTAATCATCACATTCAATGAATGTTTGTACATAGTTAATCCACTCTTCTCTTACTCTCTCTATATCCAAAGGTGTATACGTGTTTTTGTTTTCTAATCTACTTATACATCCTACAACTATTTCTCGCATATAACATAAAACAAAATATCCACATTCCGTGTTACCGCTTTGTCTTGGCGCGGCCATTGACCTTATGTATGTTGATTGTCCGTGGCCAATAGCGCCTTTGGTTTCAAGTTTGAAATTTGAAAACACCCTACAAAACAAATAGTATGAGTATCTTTTATAACAAATATTCAATATATAAGTAAAAAAACTTACCTTTTTATCAACGAAACCAAGTCTTGTGGAATTTGTTTATTCAACGGGTCAAAAAACATAGCACAATCCTTCCATAAGTCAAGGACAACAAGCATCCAATGAAAGTTTCGACTGTAGGGCATGAAAACTAGTTGCCCAACTGTGCATCCTCGCACCGCGTTGCCAACCTCTTTGACTCGTGTCGACAAATGGTAATCTTCGTCATTTGTAGACATGTGAGAAGCTAACACGGCGTTTACAAAGACAAATTTTATTTTCAACTTTGACATCGATGCGCGTATACAACTACATTCCAAATTATTCAAATAGTTAAAACACTCAATATTCAATCATCAATATTAAAAAAAAATCATGAAAGAAACACTTACTCCATGTAAAGAGATATGCTTGACGCCCCAATTTCCGAAAATTGTAAAAATTCGGAAATATCATCAAATCCCAACATAATCGGTATAGCAGAGATTGTTGGACAAACGTTGACTTGAATAACGTTTCCTTGTGCTAACATCATTTTGTTGGCATATTGAGCGAGCAATTTAAACTTGGGATTTATTACCTTGTAACCATTTAAACTTTGAATTAATTATCTTATAACTAATTTGAACAATCAATACATAATAATGAGTAGCTTAAAATATATTACCTTGTAATTAATTCTCCTATTATCGTCGGGAGTAGGTTGACTCGTAGATTCGAGTTTGGGAGGGCCGCGACTCTCTTTTGCCGTAGTCTCAGTTTCTATTAATCTTCGCGGCCACGAGACAAAACCTCCCATTGCATCTTCTACGGTTAGAGCTTCTTCGGTGGGAATCGGTAATTTGGCTTTCTTAACCAAAACGCTAGAAACGCTCACACGTGCATTTCCTTCCTCTAAACTTGAGAAGTGAATTACGCCCTCGTTCAAATATACTCGCCCATTTGCAACATGGATTGTGTTTCCTTCGACGATATCGTCAATGTAGAGAAAACATTCGACACTTTCATTCGAACACGGTGTCACCGGTGTGGTTGGATTCAATGAGCAACTAGCCCGAACACTAGTTAGTTTTTCCACAATAATCGGATCGACTTTCGAAGGTTTATGTATATCGTCATGTCCTATGAAAATCACCGATTTAATACCGAAAATAAGCAAACTTTTGAAGTAAATAAATAAGCATGAATAAAGCATGAATAAAGATTACCTAAAGAGACGACCTCTTCGACGACTTCTTGAATCTTAGTCTTCTCTTCAATATTAACACCACTTGCATTAATATTATCTTCAACTAGATCAACACTCGCTTCTCCAACACTTGTACCACCACGACCATTAACCACTTTCAAGATATCATTTTTAAACTCCATCAACTCGAGACGCATTTCGAGCCGCATCTTGTTAAGTTCTTCATTTGGAGTCGGAGGAACAAAATACTTGAAACGCTTGGCAACATGTTTGGATTGACCGCAAACATATTTCTTTGCTCCCATGGCTTCTTGCAAGATACTTTTTCCCGTTTCCGGGATAAAAGTACCTTCGATTGCTTGTTGAGATAATTTTTGCTACATATTATAATAATTTGTAAATAAAAATATTAAAAATATAACTTACATTATTTAAAATCTTACAATTGATTCTTCCATTAGTCGATCTTTGTCATTCTTGAACTCTTTTCCGTCTATCCCGTCTTTCTTACGCGAGTCAATCCATAATTCTTCTAACGTTGCCCATTGCCCGGTTTCGTCGTGCTATTAATTAACAAGTAATCATATTAATCATATATTAAATGTTAAAACCGAATACAAAATAAATAAATGAAAAAACTCAACCTTTTGTTGATCTAGTTTTCGATATCCATCTCGGCCACATCGAGATTTGTATTCCACTTTAGCGGAATTAGTTTTCCCTTGCTCCGACGTTTGCTTGAAAGTTGCGCTTCGTCTATACTCAACAAACTTCACCCAATCTTCTTCGGTGATACTCGTGTAAAATTTTAAAACACAACTTGGTCTTTTTAACGAGCTTGGTTCATTGATTTTGTCTTTGAGAAGATCGTAATATAACTCGTGACGAAATAGTTTTGCGGCTTCACCTACTCTCATGAGGCAATCGTGCTTATGTTCTATTGGAATCGAAAATCCTTCACATATTTCGTTCCAAATCCTCTCTTTTAATTGATCGTTCTCTTTTAATCTCCAATCACGAGTCGAAAGTGGAACATATTCTCTAGCTAATACGCCAAAGTAACTCAACAACACATCACCTTCCTTACCCTTTGGTTGCCCTTTGGAATCTAACTCTATCGTGATTTTTCTACCAAGACTTCTAATTTTATTAACACGACTCATAAGGGTGTTTCTTCTCTTTCCTTTCTCATCGGGATTTAATGCTAATAGTCGTCTAGGTTTCTTTTTAATATCGTCGCTAGAAGTAGTAGTAGTTGTAGTCGACATTGAATCTATAAATACAATTCAAAATACAATTTCAAACACAAAATATATAATTCAAACTAATAATTCAAACTGAGTCTTTAAAATAAATAAAAAAGCATAAGCTAGTTGTTGTTGTCGTTGTCGTTGTCGCGTCGTGGTGGTGCTCCTGGAGGACGTGGGAATTCGGACGGCCATTCTGGGGCTGAATGTGGTAAGTACTCGTACTGGGGGTACGGAGGGAACCGCCACGCTATCTGGTTGTTTATGTCCAACCGACCGATGACATCGTTGAACGCCTCGTATGACATGGCGTTGTACTCCCCTTGCTGTTGTTGGTAATGTTGAAAATTTTGATTCTCGGCAACGAGGTAGTGGTTGGTGTGAGCGATATACTCTAGCATCGGATCTCGCACCGGAGGTGCGGGTAGCTTAAGTACCATCGCTCTACGCGGTCGTGGCGGTGGTGCCTCCTCCTCCTCTTCTGCTGCCTCGTCCTCATCTGCCGCCGCCTCCTCCTCTCGAATCTTGTACCGATCGATGATTGACTTCGTGATTGGCCCCATTGGACCTTTGATCGTGTCCTGCCTCCCAATTCTCACGCCCGCTCTCATACAAAGGCCAGTGATGATCGACGGATACGGTAAACCGGTCTTCTTAGCCTTGTAATCAACACTCCTCATCCGACTCGAGATGAATCGACCAATGTTTATCTTGAGCCCCTTCACGATGCAGTACAATATTTGTATGCGACCCTCGTCGAGGCTGGAAAAATGCGTGATCGGGAATATGCGAGCGCACACAAAGTAAACCCATACTTTGGCAATCCTACAAAAACAAAATTCAAAGCACAATTATATTTCAATTCATTTCAAATTATAAAAAAAATCGTTAAATAATTACGTACTTTGTGAGTTGATCACGATGCAAGACCTCTCTTCCCTTCTCCGTCGTCCAACCTTGGTTCGGGAGGCACAATAAACTCGCCATCTCTGCCTTATCCGCATGACGTACATATTGAATGTATTCCTCCGTCTCGAAAGGAATGTTAGGAGTTTGAAGATAAGCGTTGATCGCCTCGGTACTCATGTTTACCTTCACTCCGCGAACCGTGACGATGTTATTAATTGCATCCGGTAGGCTCGCGTAAAATTCCTTCACGATGGTGATATTGCCATCGCACGACGGAGGACTGCAAAATTCTCCCCAACCATAGGCGTCGATGAAGTTGTGGATTTGTTGGCCAATGTCGAATCCATCCCGGGGGACACTAAATCCCCTCTCCTGGATTACGGAGCGCTTAACGAGCAACTCGTAGCGATCCTCGGCTTGTTGAGACGTGAATATCACCGACTCGTAATGTTCTTCTTCTTCACTTTCCGACGATGAAGAAGACTCCACAATTTTTTGGGAACGCTTTGAAGTTGCGACCTTAGTTTTGCCCTTGGCGGCACGAGTAAATTTCGGAGGCATTTTAACCTAATATAAACATAAACAGAAACACAATAAAACTTATTTCAACATAAACGCAAACTATCAACCTACAATTTCAACATTAACAAAAATTATAAACATAATTTCAACATAATCTACAATTTCAACATAAACGTAAGCACAAACACAATTTTAACATTTTCAATTTCAACATAAAAACATAAACATAAACACAATTTCAACAATTTCAACAATATTTTCAAAATAAACATAAACACAATTTCAACATTATCAACAATAATTTCAACATATAAACGCAATTTCAACATAAACATAATTTTGGATTCTATTCACAATAACAAAAAATTCGGATTCAATTCACAAACATCTAAACCTAAACTCAAACAAACCTACAAATCTAAACCAAAACAAATCTATAAATCTAAACATAAACGAGAGGGACGGATTCTATTCACAATAACAACAAATTCGGATTCAATTCACAAACATCTAAACCTAAACTCAAACAAACCTACAAATCTAAACCAGAACAAATCTATAAATCTATACTTAAACAAATCTAACAATTATCTAAACCTAAAAAAATTAAAATTCATCAAAACCTAAACATGGAAGAGGACGGATTTACCTTGGAAATATGGAAGAGGAAGTGAGACCGGCGGCGACGTGAAGGCCCGGGAGAGAGGCGGCGAGGTGAAGGCGCGGGAGAAGGCGGCGACGTGAAGGCACGGGAGGGAGCGGCGACGTGAAGGCACGGGAGGGAGCGGCGACGTGAAGGCGCGAGTGCGGCGACGTCAAGGGGAAGGAGGAGCGATGAGGAATCGGGACAGACTCGGCCGAAATTGGTTTTGGGAGAGAAATGGATTTTGGGTAAAGTGAAAAAACCCTAAAATTTCGAATTTATACACAGATTTCGCCGCCGGCGCCGCGGCCCCACCAGGCGTCGCCGCGGCGCCATGTAATTTTTTTTGCCCAGATCGTGTCTGGGCAGCGGCGCCGCGGCACCACATGACGTCGCCGCGGCGACGCCTCCCACACCGGTTGTATAGATCCGGTGTGGGAGGCGGCGCCGCGGCGACGTCAGATAGTGCCGCGGCGCCGCTGCCCAGACACGACCTTTTCCCACACCGGATCATTGTATTCGTTGTGGGACGTCGCGCCGCGGCCCTATTTGCCGTCGCCGCGGAACTTGTCCCACAACGGATCTTTTAAGGGTTGTGGGACCTTTTATATTAATTATAATTAAACATCTCTTAGAACAATGGTTGTAGAATAAGCTAGTTTGCACAACCGATAATTATAAAGGTTGTGGAATACCTGAAATCAAGCTTTTCCCACAACCCTTAATTGTAAGGGTTGTGGGATCTCGAAGTCCACAACCCTTAGTAATAAGGGTTGTGGAAAGTCCGTTATGGGATCCAACATTTGTACTAGTGAATGCATTAGTATCACACCATGTTCTTTTATGAGAGTGTAAATGAATAAACCTTGCCAGGTATTCATCGAATAAGAACATTCTTTGATTAAAACATGTGACATTCTTTGATCAAATAACGAAGGAGTTAGCGAAATAATAACTCAATGGGTAAAACAGTAATTTTACATTTCCCTTAGTTAGTGATACACATGAAGGGTAATATCGTAAAATACTCCGTGAATCGTGTGAAGAATTGTTTTGTCACATCAAACGGAAAATATACGCATATGATCAGAGAGAGTCTCAGTATTAGTTCTTTAGATGAATAGGCTAATAATAAGAATTAAAAGACGGAAAACGTTTATGAATTTTTGAGTCCTGTCTTTATTCTAAAGCTTCGTTCATATGAGTCCATAAGGTCTCAATGATAGACAATTGGAGGAGATTAAATGAACAAGAATAATTGATTTACTTATCAAATATAAATTGTGATTTATATGGATAAAGTTATTTTGTGAGTAAATAAATAATTAGTTATTTATTGTTACATTTATTTGTTGGATCATAGAGTATTATTATATTGATAATAATATACTTGAGTAATTCAAATAAATAAAAGAAGAAAATAAATAATTTCGGCCAAGAGCTTTCTCCCTCTCCCGTTGTGACACTCGGCCGAAATTCCTAGATAGAACAATAAAGAGATAATTGTTTTCAACCCTTTTGAGTGATTCCTTATTCCCCAGAGTTCATAGAAGAGCCCACCTTCTCAATCTCATTGAATTCCTCATGTATTATTGTTGACTCTTCATTGTGGTGTTTGGTGTTTTTTATTATGAAACTTGTGATTTTTAGAATTGTTTTTGATGTCCCAAAAGCTCCCGCCATCCCTGGCCGGCCAGATTCTCCTGCGAGCCTCCAGTCCAACGCCCAGATCGCGCACGCTTCAAATCCGGCGAGAAGTCCTAGTCCGGCGGAAGCGTCTAGGTCCCAGTCCGGCGAAGGTCCAAGTCAGGACGAAGGTTCCCAATCCGGCGAGATTCCCAGGCCGGCGAGGGTTCCCTGTCCGGTGAAGGTGTCTCTGTATTGTGAGCAGGTCATGTCGCCTGATCCCAGTTCGGCGAGTCCCAGCGTTCGTCCCAGTCTGACGAGGTCCCTGTCCGGCGACCCTGTTCCCCCTGCCATCGTGCGCCTAGGGCAATCTAGTAAGCTTCCTTCCACGTTTTGACTTGTTGTGGCCTTCCGGAGATAGCGAGCAACGTCGGGATTGTTTACAATATCTATTGTAAGTATTTGTCAATGAACTGGAGGCCTTTTAAATATATAAATGTTTATGTAAGTTGATAGTATGTTCAATTGTTGCTCAACATGTTTTAATAAATTTGTTTATTAACATGTCAATAAATTTTAATGCATAGGTTGTATAAATATATTAAAAATAGTTTTTAATATATTAGATTAAATTTTATATTTCCGCCACATAGGATGTGTTATATAATTAAATTGTTTAAATTATTAAATAAATTCCAATAGTGCGGCCTTGTGAGCGACGTACTTTCATCGAGCAACTGTTAGAGGTTTACTCGGACATCATTGTGAGCGACTTATTTTCATCGAGTAACCGTTAGAGGTTTACTCGGACGTCATTATGAGCAATGTATTTTCATTGATCAACAGTTAGAAGTTTACTCGGACGTTGTTGTGAGCGACGTAATTTCTTCAAGCAACCGTCCGAGGTTTACTTGGACATCGTTGTGAGCGACATATTTTAATCGAGCGACCGTTAGAGTTTACTCGGACGTCATTGTTGTTGTATGTCTAGGATTAAGAAAAAATATTATTACCAAGTTAATGGTGGAATCTAAAAATTCCTTTACAAGTTAAACAGTTTTACTAAGTTAGGAAAATTGCATGAACATCAAATTATTTAAAAACATAATCTAAGTATATATTTTACTTAGGACTAACCTTTCTTGTAGCTTGATCATTGAGAAGCGTTAGGAAAAGTTGAACGTCTCGTCTCGCTCAAAGCTACGTCTACATGGAATGCTCATGTCCTTCATACCTAGTCTTGAACTCGAGTAACCTAAGATTTCTATTACAAGACTCTAAAGAGGGTTTGAAGGATTTGTGTGTGGGCACAATTAAACACAATAACTTAAGAACAGGTTTATGAGCTAAAGAGCTAGTTTAGGCCTAAGTCTAATGAAGACTTAGATGCCAAATAAAATAGATAAGTTAGAGAGAGAGAGAGAGAGAGAGAGAGAGAGAGAGAGAGAGAGAGAGAGAGATGGTCGGCCAAATAGAAGAGAGAGCAAGTGCAAAAAACTTATTTTCACATTTCAATGTGGGGTTATATTTATAGGAGAAGGAAATATAAGAAATGATAACTAGCCTTTCCTATTGTGTATTTATGACACAATATCTGATTTCCTCTTCTCTTTCTTTATAGGCATTAGTGAGCGAAATTTTTTTCCTCACTTAGAACATTTGTTTCCTTCTCAAAGAAATTCATTTACTATTTTCTTTTTTGGAAATTATCTTCATAATTCAAGGAAAATTAATTTATAGATATAATTTCTCTCCTCTCTTGATGTTCGCCGAGTTCTACCTACGGGAGGAGCTTGTAGATGCTTCCTTATTTCTTTTAAGACAATTCTTAAAATAACCATCGTAGAATGAATATTGCACGAATAATGAAATTAATTTTATAATTCCTCAAACGACTTCTCGATCTTAGAGAACAATTTATATTTCCATCATATGAAAATATTTAACAATCCTACTCCAATTATTTGTAATAGTGACCTTATGGATCCAAATAAATATAGGTTAAGCTACTATACCTGGACTCAAAAGTTCACAAACCTTTTTTGAGTATTAACTTAATTTCAACTGACTCTACTAAAGAGTTGACACTCAAAATCTCTCGGTTCAAATAAATTTATTTTCTACTCAAATTCAACTGAGTTATGCTGAGTGGATCCATTAAGTGTTATATTGGATTACTCTTCATGAATATCATCAACTAGACGAGATTATAAAATTATCACTTTCCCTTTCTAATTCTTATTTCCTCAACTCCTTTGTTACATTTGAATAAATTAGAAACAACTTATTGTCGAGGAGCTAACAAGTCACATTGTTTCATCCAAATAAAGTAGTTACTTAATTTTGGATACCGCCCGGTTTATTTATTTACAATCCAAGTAGTAAAGCGTGATGTGATATACATTCCAATCCAGCAATCTTGTATATAAATTCCATATCTATGAGAACTTCACAATGGTAGTTAATGATATTTCAGAACTCAATATCTCACCAATTAGTCTACTCTAGATCACATAGTGGACCTAGAATTTGACTTCCTCAAATGAGAATATGTAAGTTATGAAATGACATGTCTCATTTAAGGATTAAGGTAAGCACGATGCATTTGATACATAGTGACCTTGAGATAGAAGAGCTTAAATGCTTTTTTCATACATTTTTCTCTAACTGTGCAATGGTAATTCAGATTCTACGAAAGATACACATGAAAAAGTTTAGAGTTCTCAACTCTCTATGACTCGTAACTGGACATCCTAGATTTTTCTAACAATAATTATAGGATAAATAGTCCAGATAATATTTAGATAGTTAATATTTTGTTTTTTTAGCAAACCATGAAGACTTTGTTCACGCAAATCTACATTTGACTCTTCATACGTTGTTAAATTTTATTAAGGACTATAAGACTATTGAATATCATAAATCTTCAAATTAACGAAAATAATTTAATTAAAGTTCCAAATTTTATTAATTTAATCAGCAAATTATAATAAAGACTCATGAGAGATTTATGTTACATCGATCTGCAACTAAATAATCTTCTTGTGGGCATCTTTGCCAACAGTTGTGAGAGACGTATTTTCATCGAGCAACCGGTAAAAGTTTACTCAAACGTTGTTGTGAGCGACTTATTTCCATAAAGCAACCGCTAGATGTTTACTCGGACGTTGTTGGGAGCCTTGCGAGCGGATCGCCAAGCTCAAGTCAAAGATGAACGAGTCCAATTTTTAAAAGCCCGAAAAGACGAAAAAGCTCAGCACAAGAGTGAGTGTACTAGTGATAGAACTGTACATCCACTACAAAATCCAAGTGGAAAATCTAATCAAGGTACAAATCAAGGGAGGAACAACATGAGCAAAAAATAGGTCAATATGCAGAGGAAGTAACCAATAATTAGACTAACAATCAATTCAAAGCCAGTAACCACAACAATGCAACTAATAGCTACATATATCCCAAATGTCCAAAATGTGAAAAGTTCCATCTAGAAGAATGTCGACAAGGCACTTTGTCTTGTTACAATTATGGACAACCATGACACTTCTCGAGGGAGTCCACTATCTAAAAGGAAAGTAACTGTGGGCAATACGAACAAGGAAATAACACGGCCCACCTTCATTACATGCAACAAAAACATCTCTATGTATACACCCAATGCGGATGCAATCGCGAGTACCTCAAAAGTTGTAGCAGGTCAGCTATTGTTTATGATCAACGAACACGAACTTCATGTAGATCTCATCATCTTGGAAATAAAATATTTTGACGTTTATCTTTTGGATAGATTTGCTAGTTATCTTTCAATCAGTCGAGCTTTTGTGTTTTCGAACGAAGAAATATTATTTAAGTTGAATAATGATCATACTTAACCATTCTCGCAAATTTTGGTCGTGACGTGAAATTTTCTCATCACGACAAACTAATTTTAAATGGCAGATATTTTCTAGCACAAAATATTATGCTCTCGTTGAGTTTTGGTGTACAAAAATTGTCGCGACGTTAATTTTTTTGTTACGACTGACTGACTTTAAATGATGAACATTTTGAAATTAAAATAAACTCTCTCTAGGGTTCAAACTGTTGATGATCGTTACACCTTAAGACCAATTTAAATGCGGAAATGAATTAATTGCACTCACATTAGCCAATTAATATTAAGGATTGCTAAACAAGATATAAATTTACTGATTTAATTTATTTATAGAAAGCAATTTAGCAACCAATACTAACCAATTCGTAAGAACACTTACAAGAATTTTAGCTCAGCTACATAAATCTTTGATCCAGCGCATGCTCCATCTTTGTGGTTTATCTGACCTGAGTACTCGATGATCACACCGTAGTTTTCCAAAACGTAATCTCCGAGAAAAATAAGAAATATGATTGGGCGCAATCGATCTCATTAGATCTCGAAACTAAATTGTTTCGGGATGTTATTCCTATTGTTTAGGATTGAAATTTCAACTCCAATGGAAATAGGGAAGGAAAATACTCGGCCGAGAGAGAGAGGTAGAGAGAGAGAGAGAGAGAGAGAGAGAGAGAGAGAGAGAGAGAGAGAGAGAGAGAGAGAGAGAGAGAGAGAAAGTTAGCGAAAATTCTCCAAGAAGAATGAGTTATTTTTCCTCTTCTCATCTATTCCCATTTATAGCATTGGAAATAAGATAACCTCTGAGAGATTTTCTCCTTCTGAGAGATATTTCCTCCATCTATAGATATTCTCTCTTATGGATTTGATCTGAGCCATTAGATTTGAACAGTGAATCTACAATCTCTATTATCCATGAGATCAATATATGTGGAAGAGATTTTTCTCTTTTATTGATAAATTCAAAGAGGACTTTGAGGAGGTATAATCTGCCACCCATAGGGTATACCAAGGCTATCCCAAGCCCAACCCAGGAATTTCCAAGTCCCGTTTGTTTAAAATCCAATTAATTGTTTATTTATTTGATCCAACACTAACGAACTAATTATGCTATGAACATTTATTTAATTCTATGAATACCCGTTTTTTAAATTAATGATGTTAATCAACATTACAGCAAGTGAGATTAAATAATGATCTATTACTATTAATCAAAACTTCATATCCGCCTTTATCAGGACAAATTCGGGAATATGCTAGGAATAGAAGTTTAACGAACTCGAAAAAATAGACAATATAATCATATATGTTTTTTATTGATTAGTCTAGTCTTTATCAATACTTCATCATCTCATCTAAGACTTAACCATTATTTAATACTAGAATTATGTTTAATCATCGTGACGAGTTTCCACTGATATATTTAGTTCGTGATCAAGATCCTCTTGGTTTATCCCGTTTCAAGAGAAGTCAATTTTTCTGTTATACTTCTCTTGAAACATATCAGCCTTAAGCATTGTTGCTTCCATAGCGAAAGATTATTTGAAACGTTAACCTACTTCGAAAGTGCGAGCAATTAGTCAGTTCTAACATCAACCCTTAGGTGAGTGAACATTAACCTTCTATTAGGAAGGCTGTATTCTACAAAGAGCTCAGAAATATGATGCACTTCAGGATTTAGATAAAGTCTTCCTGTGATCATAATAGTGGCTTCGGTTAGTGCATCATTGTGGTCTTTAAACGACACATCTACCCCAAGGCTGGTCTAGATCATACAGTTACCACAAGTGCAAAATACCCCTACATAGTGATCATCCTTCGCTCATGTGTCTACATATATGACTTTTGATATAGCTTTCCAGACGTATATTAGTTATCGACCTTTTTTACACACCGCCCAAACTCAAGTGCCCCACACGTGACTCAGTTTAATACGGAGGCTAGGGGATGATGAATGTTCAACAAATCTTAATACAAAAGAAATGACTATTCCAACTCAAATAGATAATAAATGCAAAATTTTATTTCATTAATAATATCCACAAGAATTTAAATAAGTATCTTCTCATGGGCAACAATTCCTAACAATCTCCCACTTTGACATAGAGAAGATATGGTAGGTATCTAAGGCCCATTCCTTCTATGTGTTTCACGAACACACGTTCAGAAAGTCCTTTCGACATTGGATCAACAATGTTTTCTAACGTCGAGATCTTCATGACTCCCACGTCTACCCTTCGACCTATATGTTTTCCTCTCTTATGGATGCAAGGTTCCTTCGAGTCTGCAATGGCTTTACTGTTTCCATAGTAGAGTCTGCGATACTAGATTACTTTACGCTTCTCTAGAGAATCGCTCATCCATTGAGAGTGAACACTGAACCAAACATCGACTTTAACTATTCACAATCATCCTGAAAAATCAGAATCTGTGAATCCTTGTTTCACCAAGTCTTTACTTGTGTGCACAACCATCATGTACCTAGTTCTATTTAGATACTCTAGGATGTGCTTAACAGCTATCCAATGTTCTTGATCAAGCTTTGACTGGTATCGACTAACTACTCCCACTGCATATCATATGTTGGGTCTAGCACACATCATGACATACATCAGACTCGCAACTTCCGAGGCATAAGTTACTTGACTCATATCTTTCACTTCTTGAGGTGTCTTCGGACACTTCTCTTGACAAGGGAAACCCCCTGCGCATTGGTAACAATGCGCTAAGAGCATTTCTCATTGAGAAGCGAGCAAGTAACTTATCAATATAAGTACGTCGAGACAAAGCTAGTAGCTTTTTCTTCATATCAAGAATGATATGGATTCCAAGAACAAAGGTAGCATTCCCCAAATCCTTCATTTTAGAATTTCTTTTCCAACCATTTCTTTATGCAAGACGTCACTTCGATATTACTTCCTATGAGGAGGATATCGTCTACATAAATAACTAAGAAAACCAAAACCTTTTTGAGTACTTGTAAACAAAAGGCTCCAAAAGGTTTTGTTCAAAACTATAGGTCTATATTACCTCATCAAACCTTTGATTTTGGGATCTAGACGGTTTCTTGAGTCCATAAATGGATTTCAATAATTTGTGAACCTTGTGCTCTTGACCCTTTTGAATAAATCCGTCTGGTTGAACCATATATATTTCTTCTTCCTTATAGCCATTCAAGAATGATGTCTTTACATCCATATGCCAAATCTCATGATCATAATAAGCGGCAATGACTAGAAGAAATCTTATAGATTTAAACATGGTTACAGGAGAGAATGTTTACTTGTCACAAGTCTAGATGAAACCCTTAGCCACAAGTGTAGCCTTATAGGTTTTGACTTGTCCACCAGCTCATTTCTTCCTCTTATAGATCCACTTGCACCAAATTGGTCTCATTTGTTCGAGTTCATCTACAAGTATTCACACAGAGTTTGAGTGCTTAGACTCTATCTCTAGATTCATGGCTTTAAGCCATTTCTCTTATAACATGAGTAGAAGCAGAAGTTTTCCTATCATTAGGATCATAAAAGATACCACCCTTTGTCCCTTTAGCATAACCAACAACGAAATATAACTTTTTTCTTGGTTAAAGCTTGCTCCATTTATTTTTGAAGATACGAGTAGGACAACCCCATACTCGGAAGTATTGCAAACCAGCATCAGCTCCGTTCCACATTTCCATGGGAATTTTTATTGGTAGAGATGCCCACAAGAAGATTATATATTTACATATCAATGTAATATAAATCTCTCACGAGTCTTTATTATAATTGCAGATTAAATTAATAAGTTGAAACGTTCATTCATTCATTTTTTATTTTTTTTGAAGTTTTATGATATTCAATAGTCTTATAGCCCTTAATCAAACCTAACAATGTATGAAGAGACAAATGTAGATTTGCGTGAACAAACTCTTCATGGTTTGGTCCTTGTATGATTGCTGGAAGAATCTATGATGTCTAGTTACGAGGCATAGAGAGTTAGGAACTCCATAGTTCTTCTGGTGTATCTTCTGAAGATACTGAATTGAACAGTGCACCTTTTGAGACAATGTAAGAAAAAACCATTTAACCTCTTTTGTCTTAAGGTCACTATGTATGAATTGCATCGTGCTTACCTAAATCCTTTAATGAGACATGTCATTTCATAGCTTAGATATTCTCATTTGAAAAATTCAAATTCTAGGTCCACTCAGTGATCTAGACTAGACTAATTGGTAATATATTAAGTTATGAAGATGTAATGAACTAGCTTTGTGAAGTTCTCATGGATGTGGAATTCATGTACAAGATTGGTGAAATGCAATGCATATCATCTCATGCTTTATTACCTGGATTATGAATAAATGAACCACGCGGTATCCAAAATTAAGTAACGACTTTATTTGGATGAAACAACGTGACACTTTAGCTCCTCGTCAATACATTGTTTCTAACTTATTCACAAGTAACAAATGAGTTGAAGAAATAACAAATAGAAGGGTAAAATGGAAATTTTATAAATCTCATCTAGTTGACAATATTAATGAAGGGAAATCTTAGATCATATTCAATGGATCCACCCAGTTTAATTAAGTTAAATTTGAGTAGAAAATAAATTCATTAGAACTGAGAGATTCTCAGTATCAACCTTTTAGTGGACTCAGTTGACATTAAGCTAATACTAAGAAAACGTTTATGAACTTTTGAGTCCGGTTATAGTAGCTCAATATTTGTTCATTTTGATCCATAAGGTCACTATTACAGGTTATTAGGGTATGATTGTTAAACTAGAAGCTAAGTTAAAGTAAATTCAAGTGTTCAACTAGACGTTTTCTCTGAAAATGTCAAAACGGTATTTTTTTCCACATGGACATAAAATGATCTTAATGTCAAAATAAGATTTTGAATATATTCATATGATGGAAATATAAATTAGGTTTTAAAGTCGAGAACTCATTTAAGGAATTATGAAATTAATTTCAATATTTGTGCAATACTAATTCTACAATGGGTTTTCTAAGAATTGTCTTAAAAGAAATAAGAAAGTATCTAGAAGCTCCTTTGTTGTAGATGAAATTTGGCTAACCATGAGAGAGAGAAATAGCTCTTATTATTTTGTGCATTATATCATATTGGTAATTGCCCAAAAGAAAAGAGGAAATGAATTTCTTTGAAAATGAAACATATTTGCTAAGTGAGGAAATAAATTTCCTTCACTATTGCAAGGGGATGGCCGGCCATTGTTGTCGCTGAAATTTTGACAACCTTTTTAGACCTAAGCGGTCAGATCTTCGCTCAGAGAAAGTGACCCTTGCTTCGGCCTTAGTGTGTCCATTCGGATGTCCTGGACTGTCTCTTAGTTGTCTTAGGATCTTAGAGTTCTTCTACTCTCTGAAAAAAGTAAACAGACGTGAACTAAGAAGGAAAAATAGAGGGAGGTCCAATGTTTACCCCTCCGATGCTCTACATTAATATAAAGTGGATGGAATTATAGGATGATGAGGAGGGATCGACAAGATTGGGTGAAACGGAGACCCTTGGACCAACGTCGTTTTGTCGCTCGGATCATGGATCTTAGGGAACTATTCCGGTCGAAAGTCGTTCCTTGATTTACCTCACGTGGGAAGTGGAGTAAAGAGAGAGGGATGGAGAGAGAGAGAGAGAGAGAGAGAGAGAGAGAGAGAGAGAGAGAGAGAGAGAGAGAGAGAAGACACGAGCTATTATTTTAGCAAGGTTTTGGGTGCAAGATTGCATGTACATTTTGTGAAGGGTAAGGAGGCTATTTAAAGCCTCGGCCAAAACTCCCCCTAGGCGAGCAGGACGCAGGAGGACGTACGATCCTTGCCATACAAATGTCCCCGCCTTGCCAAACGGACGACTAGAAAGCCTCATCAGCCAGCTAGGAGCCTTACGCCTCTGACTGGACGTCCATGAGCGCCCGACCGGCCGCCAGAGACCTCACCCTACCAGGTGGACGTCCAGAAATCCCTCCGACCTGCCAAGGGCCTTGGGTCTATTGCTGGACGTCCAGAAGGGCCCAGCTGGCCGGCTAGGCCTTAGGGCACCAACTGGACGTCCAGGGGGGCCCCAGCTAATCGGCCAAGGGCATTCCCCCACTGGGTGGATGTCTAGGAAAGCCCACAAATCAGCAAAGGGCCATTAGCACCGACTGGACGTCCAGGGTAGCCAGTCAATCAGCCAAGGGATTTCCCCCACTAGGTGGATGTCCAAGAAATCCCACCGGTCAGCTAGAAACCTTTCGCCGCTGACTGGACATCCAGGGGAGCCCAGTTGGCCGGCCAAGGACCCTGCCTCACCAGGAAGACGTCCTGGGAAGGCAACCGATCGGCCGAGGGCCTTCGACTGATGGTTTGAGAAACGGGAAGCCCCGGGGTTCCCTTAGAAACACCTGGGACGTGGTTGGACATATTAATTTAGGCCTCCGATCCTCGCGGGTTGACGAATAAGCTAACATAGTATCTCGAGTTCGTAATTTGCTCCACCGTTGTCAATTGTAAGAAATCCGGAGACAACATTAGCCTCCCGAGTTCAACGTTGAGCGAGCGATCGACGATGAACTCAAAATAATTTTAACCACGTCGATCGGACTTAGGTCGTGGGCGTTCTCAGCAGGCCGGGCTAGTGAGCGCGGTATAGGGCGCCCAAGGTGGAGGTGACGGTCAGGTTATATAAGTTGCTTCATTACCATTTTATTTTCTTTTATCCCTTTTTGGTCATGAGTTCCCCACCTTGCCCTATCGATTTTGGGACCTTAGACGATCTTATCGAATTACTTTTATTCCTTCCCGAAGAGAACGACCAAATTTTTTTATCATTCCCTACTCCCTACTCCCCGAGTGTCGATTCCCCCTTCCCTCGTTCCATCGACGATGAGACTTTGAGTGTTTGGATGGCGTCCGAAGGAAATTCCAATGAGAGGAGCGGCGATGTGGAGGCTGGAGCGAAGGCGTTGGCCGATGGCTTCGGGGAAGCGCCTTGAGTGGGCAAATGTCAAGAGGCTGGGCCCTGCGCGTAGAGGCGAGGTTGAGGATGCTCGGACAATGGGCCTTGAGGGAGAGAACGTGCGGGTTCTGGACGTCATGATGGCCATCAAGGAGGGCGACGAGGTCGCCAGAGACTGCACCGCCGGAGGGTCCGCACCCATGCCAAGTACGTCCTCCCTTCCTCCACGCATCGTTTTGTGGAAGCGTCTTAGTTGAGGCCGCGTGAAATGAGGCGTGAGGGGGGAGCAAAAATTGCCGGCCGGGAAAACGCGAGGGAAGACAAGGGTAGCCGAGGCGGCCTCGCCCTTGCGCGCGAAAAGCGGGTAGGAAACCTCTAGGGACCGGCGACCACGTCTGTGGCAACGTTGGCTATCATTATTCGGACAAAGGCTGCAAAAGAAGTGGATTTGGCCGGAACCGTGGAGGAAGCATAGGGCGGCTAAGACGATCTCGCCCTTGCGGGCGATTAGCGGGGACGGGGCCTAAAGGGGCCAATGACCTCTTCTGCGGCGTTGCCGGCCGTTTTCGTTTGCGGGGAGGCGACGCGAAAGAGGGATCCGGTAGGAAACCTAGCGCGTGAAGGGGCCAGCCGATAAGTCGCGCCTCGTGTGGACGTCCGGGCCTGCGCGCTCCGCCCCTCGGGAGGCTTGCCCTTTTCCGACCTATGGGCCCATGCGCTCGACTCGCCAGACGTCTGGTCCCTTGCCCAGGGCTCCCAGGATGTCTGGCCCTTCAGCCAGGCCTCGCAGGACGTCTGAGCCCATGCCCTCGACTCGCCAGGCGTCGGGCCCTCGCCCAAAGCTCCCAGGACGTTCGGGCTTTCTCCCAGGCTTCACAAGACGTCCAGTCCTTCGGTCAAGGCTCGCCGGATGTTCGGACCTTTGGCCAAAGCCCACAAGACGTCCGGGTCATTGCCCAGGGCTCGCAGGACATCTTTGCCGATGGCGAGGGTTTGCAGGGTGTTCAGCGCCGGCCTGCCTACCTTGAAGACTCATCGAGGGATCAACAAGGTCTCAAGATGCCGACCGTGTCTCGACCTTGACAGCGCTCGAGGAGAAGGAGAGGGCCTGCGCCATTCTTATCGCGGATTCGCAGTTTTCCAAGTCTTTTTTGTGCGACGGGATCGATGCGCCCTTGCCCCGTTCCTCATGACCTTTCAAACTATTTGCAGCACCTACGTTGTCCCTGCGGAAATCGATGTTCTGCGATTGCTCGCCGTCGAGAGGGGTTTGTCTCTTGACAGAGATGCCCACAAGAAGATTGTTTATTTACATATTGATGCAATATACAAATCTTTCATAAAGTCCTTATTGTAATTTGCTAATTAAATTAATAAAAGTTGAAACGTTCTTTCATTCCCCTTTTAGTTTTATTGAAGATTTATGATATTCAATAGTCTTATAGTCCTTAATCAAACCTAACAATGTATGAAGAGACAAATGTAGATTTGCGTGAAAAAACTCTTCACAGTTTGTTTAAAAACGATATATTTACAATCTAAAGATCAACAGACTATTGATCCCAGTACGATTGTTGGAAAATCTATGATGTCTGGTTACCAGACATAGAGAGTTAGGAACTCTGTAGTTCTTCCAATGTATCTTTTGAAGATACTGAATTGACCAGTGCGCCTTTATAGACAATGGAAGAAGAAACCATTTAACCTCTTATGTCTCAAGGTCACTATGTGTGAATTACATCGTACTTACCTAAATCCTGAAATGAGACATGTCAATTCATAGCTTTAATATTTTCATTTGAGAAAGTCAAATTATAGATCCATTAAGTGATCTAGACTACACTAATTGGTGAGATATTAAGTTATGAAGATGTTAGGAACCAAGTTTGTGAAGAAGTTCTCATATATATGGAATTCATGTACAAGATTGCTGAAATGCAATGTATGTCACCTCATGCTTTATTACTTGAATTGTTTATAAATGAACCACGCCGTATCCAAAATTAAATAGCAAATTAATTTAGATGAAACAATGTTACTTGTTAGCTCATCATCAATGCATTGTTTCTAACTTATTCACAAGTAACAAATGAGTTGTGGATATAACAACTAGAAGGGTAAAATGGTAATTTTATAAATCCCATCTAGTTGATGATATTTATGAAGTCTAAGCATTCAATAATATTCAGTCGATCCGCTCATCACAAATAAGCAGATTTTTTAGTAGAAAATTTATTCACTTTAATCGATAGATTTTCAGTGTCAACTCTTTAGTGGAGCCAATTGACATTAAACTAGACTTGAAAAGTTTGTGAACTTTGAGTCCAAGAGTCCTAGTTAAAGCTTTGTTCATTTGGATCCATGAAGTCACTATCACAAGTCATTCGAGTAGAGTTTGTTAAACTAGAAGTTAAGTTAAAATAAGTTCAATTGTTGAACTAGACGTATTTTTCGAAAATGGCCTAAAGGGTATTTTTTTCCTTAAAGATAATTGATGTAAAATGTCAAAATAAGATTTTGAACATTCTGACAAAATAATTTAAAGTCACACGGCTGAAAATTGGTTTTCATGCTTAGTGAATTAAATTTGGTGACATGTTATTGTATGGGCAATAATGCGAGGGCTTTTCCGTAATTTGTTGAACAAATTATGAAGTAAATATGTGTGTGTAGACATCCATATGGCCGGCCAGTTTACATCAAGGGAGGGAGAGAAATATCTTATTTTATTTACTGCAGTATTTTATATTGATAAATGCCAAAAAAAAGAGGAAATGAATTTTTTTTAGAAGGAAACAAATGTGCTAAGTGAGGAAACAAATTTCCCTCACCTAAGACACATGAGTGGTCGACTATTTGGATGAAAAAGGGAGGGGAAAATCAAATATTGTGTAATGAATACACAATCGGAAATGGTAATTACCTTTTCTTGTATTTGCTTATCCTATAAATAGAGCCTCACACAGAGATGTGAAAAAAAATATTTGGTCTTGCTCTCTCTCTTCTAGCCGACCATGTTCCTCCATCACTCAGTAAAATACTCTTTTATTTTGGCACCTAGATCATCACTTGATCTAGAGAATTAGCTTATGATCCAATAATTGTTCTTGGTTCATATTATTTAATAGTGCCCACTCATTAAACTCTTCAAATGCTTGAAAACTCTAGTGGTAGAAACTTTCGTGGTCGCTCGAGAATCCAAAGGCAAAATGCGGCGAGACAAGGAGAAAGATTTTTATCCAAGAAGGGAATCCAAGATCAAGCAACAAGAGAAATATTAGAATTAAAGTATTTTAAATAATATTTTTAAATATATATATGTTCATGCAATTTGCCTATGTTAGTAAAAATTGTTTTACTTGTGAAGAAATTTTATATCCCGACATTAATGTGTTAATGATAAATTTTTCTTAACCCTGTACCTATTGTTGTGGACATAAAAGATGCGACGGCTCGACGGAGGCTCCAAGGAGGTTTAGCCTTGCCCTAGGCCGGCGTCCAAAACCCATCTACTCCGCCAAGGGCCGAGTGAAACGCTCTCTTCGGCCGAAGGCCGGCCCAGAGGCCTTCCCTTTACCCGACCAAGGGCTGGCCCATGAGTTTTCACTCGGCCAATGGCCGAGTGAGACTTTCCTCTCGGAAAAGGGCCGGCCTTAGCCCTCCATTGACCCGGCCAAATGCCGGCCCACAATATTTCACTTGGCCAAAGACCGAGGTAAGTTTTCCTCTCGGCCAAGGGCCGGCCTTGGCCCTCCCTTGACTGAACCAAGGGTTGGCCCACAACATTTCACTCGGCCAAAGGCCGAGGGAAGCTCCCCTCTCGGCTAAAGGCCGGCCTAGGCTTTCCTTGACCTGGCCATGGGCCGACGCACGATGTATCACTCGGCCGAGGGCCGAATGAAGGGATCCTCTCGGCCAAAGGCCGCCTCAAAACTTCCTTGACCGCCCGAAGGCTCTTCCTTGCTTTTCCGACGCTCCTTATAAATACGGGGCATAAATCCCGAGAAAGGTAATCCAAATTAGGGTACTGAAGCGCTGCTGAACTCGTACCTCACTCGTTTCTCTCAAACCTTAGCCCTCTAAACTCCTAACCTCTTTATCCACCTCAATCCCACTAATGTTGAGCGTCGGAAAGGCAAACAGAGGCACCCCCTCTGTTTCTCCTTTGTAGTTCACGTTACCTCTTTACATTTCATGTACCCATACGAAGTGAACCCATCGACGGCTAAGGGACGACTTGGGATACCAAGTCCTACACGCTAGAACCCGAATGCGATCACTTGGTCTGGCATTGGATCGAACCGTTCAGGGTTCCTAAATCGTTGTTCGAAAATGAGCGACAACATTTTGGCACTAGAAGAAGGGGAAACAGTCGAGTAATCTTATCTTCCGACGAAACTAGCCCTATTCCCCGATCAATACATCCGATAGGATGAGTCAGATTCACGTGGCATCCACTGGCACCCGAGCGACGAACGCCAGATATGGCCTCCGAAGCCTCTCCCGCCAACTCGGCGATCAGCCCCGTGACAATGAGGGCCGGTCCGGAGGCTCGAGGGATGATCCCGACGCCACGCTCCGAGAGGACACGGCTCGGGGCTCACGGAGATTCTGGATCGTCCGGGTGTAGATAATTCACTCATAGCTGACCTCCTTGGGTATGACATCGACAAAATTTCCTTCGGAGACGGCTCCGACCCTGAGTACGTAGAAGAATCTAGAACGGGCGAGGTAACTCCCCATCTCGCACAAGAGACGAGCGCGACTCGACTGCCAAGTCTGCGATCCAGGGGCACGTCGTCCTCGTCATCCAAAGGCGGTCGGTCGCGTCCGCAGGTGGAACGTGGAAACACACAATGGGACGATGGGGCGGACAGTCGAGGGACCCGAAAGACGTTTCGGCATCGACCGGATTTGCCTCGTCGAGGCCTCAATGCTAATCTCAGGGAACACCTTACGGCTCAGAGAAACTCCAGAGGTGAGGATTTCCCCCAGAGATTGAACTCTCAAAGGGACGCACTGCCTGCCGTCACGCTCGGTGGTCTGCGGACCAATGTGGCCGACCAGGCGTGTAACGAGCGGCAGCGTGTGACTCCCATGGCTCAGGCCGTTAGCCCGACCAATAGACTTGATATGGTGACGATGATCCAAAGTAGCCAATACCAGATCATCGAGATGAGAGAGTCTGGGCAGCCAAGGCCCTATGGGGGCATCGAAGAATCCTACTCTCCTTTCTCCGCCCAAATCTTAGCACAACCTTGCGGGGGAAACATCAAGTTACCCTTGATTCCCCCATACGACAGACGAACGGATCCCCACTTCCACATCCAGCACTACGAAACGTGGATGTCGATGCAGAGGCAGTTGGATGCCATTTTATGTCAAGCCTTTAGTTTGACTCTCTCCGGAACGGGATTCGAGTGGTTTAGAAGTTTGAAGCCAGGGAGCGTTCCTTCGTTCAGGGTTCTGAGGGAAACTTTCCTCGCTCGCTTCACAACCCTCGTCGCACATAAGAAATCAAAAACTCATCTCTTGTCAATCCGACAAAGTAGAGATGAGACCTTAACACAATATCTCGCGCGTTTCACGGAGGAATCACATAAGGTCGAAGATTTCGACGATAAAGATGCAATCACGGCAATTACTGAGGAGATCTGCACGAGCGATTTCCTGAAATCTATTGTGGGGAAGGTCCCGAGGGATATGGCAGAGATGATGACACGAGCTCGTACGTTCATGGGAATTGAAGATTATCTCGAAGGGCGAGATGGTCGAAACGCCAGCGGGCAACATGGTCGCCGGTACGAGGACCACAAGAAGAACCATTCCGATCCTCGAAAGAGGAGAAATAGGGGAGGACAGGGCCTCAGCGACCGATCCTTCTCAGGGACCGGACCGTCGCGCCCCGACAGTTTCCAAAATTTCTCAACCTTCACCCCGCTGAATACCCCCCAAGAGCGAATCTTGGCATTACATCGCGACAAATTAGGTAGCCGAACTCCACTCACAAAAGATCCAGCAAAGTGAGATCGAAACAAGTTCTATGAGTACCATCAAGATCACGGCCACTTAACTTCTGAGTGCTACCAACTCAAAAGGCAAATCGAGGCCCTCATACAAGATGGGAAGATGAAAGAGTATGTGCTCCAAACTTTGGGTACGACGGCGACGGGAAGCGAACGAGGACCCCAAGAGAGGAAAGGTCCCGCCACGGTCATTGTGACTGATCAGGCGATAGCCCGAGAGCCGGACAGTTCACAGTTGCACATCGTGGGTTCCATTTTGGGTGGTCCGGGCTGCGGAGATTCATGGGCGCAGAGAAAGCGGTACACTCGAGAAACCTCTCATTCGGCGGCCGAGCATCATATTAACCACACTTACACGGCTCCACCTCCGAATGAGTTCGAGTCCATGTTCTTTACAGGAAAGGAAGCGACAAGGGTCATGCACCCCTATAACAACGCGATAGTGGTCTCGGCCCCGGTCGCGAATAACCTCATCCGAAGAATTCTTATCGACAACGGGAGTTCGGCCGAAATCATCTTTAAATTAGCGGATTCTCTGGCGAAAGGGTGATGACTGAGGGCGTCATCGACCTCCCCGTCACTTTCGGGATGCTGGGAGGGCTCGAGGCCACTCACATCGTATCATTCCTCATCGTCAACCAGCCGTCGGCTTACAACATCATCATCGGTCGGCCAACCCTCAATCGATTAAAATCCATAACCTCGACCTATAATTTGATGCTGAAGTTCCCGACAGATAGGGGAATAGCCACCATGGCCGGAGATCAGTCCATGGCCAGGATGTGTTACATCCAGGGGGTCGATGGGAAATGAAAGGAAAAATGGTTAACACCATTTTCCAAATCGGAAACGATTTGCCAAGCGATGTGACGGTCGACAGCACCTTCGGTGAGCTGGACCAAAGAGATGAGGTCAAAAGGCGAAAAGTAGGGACGATGAGCGACCTCCTCACTATTGTTCTGGACGAGGCGAAACCCGATCAAGTCGTCAATATAGGCGTACAACTCCCACCCGAGAAGCAACACCAACTAACGGCGTTCCTTCGAGAGTATAAGGACGTTTTTGCATGGACCCATGCCAACATCTCAGGGATCGACCCCGAAATCATGGTTAATCGCTTGAACGACGAAAAAAGGGTTACCGAACGAATACAGCCCAGGAGGGCGTTCAGTGGAGAAAGGTACCAGGCCATCGGTGAGGAAGTTGATAAACTTCTCGCGGCAGGGTTCATAAGGGAAGCAGAGCATCCCAGGTGGGTATCCAACGTGGTAATGGTGAAAAAAGAAAATGGCAAATGGCGAATTTGCATTGACTACAAGGATCTCAACAAAGCCTGTCCAAAAGACAGCTTCCCCTTACCCAGAATCGAACAACTTGTCGATGCCACCGCAGGCCATGAGCTGCTAAGTTTCATGGACGCCTACTCCGGCTACAATCAGATCCGTATGCACGGTCCAGACCAAATTAAGACAACCTTCATCACCGATCGGGGACTATACTGCAACAAGGTCATGCCTTTTGGCCTAAAAAATGCAGGGGTGACGTATCAGCGATTGGTGAATCGCATGTTCGCCGACCAAATCGGGAAGACGTTGGAAGTTTATGTCGACGATATGTTGGTCAAAAGCCTAAAGGCCGACGATCACATCGGGGACCGTAGAAACATGTTCGCGATCCTACGACGGTACAAAATGAAACTGAATCCGAACAAGTGCGCCTTCGGAGTCGAATCCGGAAATGTTTTGGGATATATGGTGAGCAATAGAGGAATAGAAGCCAATCCCGAAAAAATCGAGGCGATTCTGAACATGAAGTCCCCCACCAAAGTCAAAGAAGTGCAAAGCTTAACGGGTAGGGTAGCCGCGTTAGCGCGCTTCATTTTGAAGGCAACCGATCGATGCCAGCCATTGTTCAAGGCCTTGAAAAAGGCTAACGGATTCGTGTGGACAGAAGAATGCGAGGTGGCTTTCCGCGAACTGAATTCCTATTTCAGCTCCGCACCGTTCTTGGCAAAGCCCAGTGAGGGGGAAAAGTTGTTCGTATACGTCGCGGTGACCGAGAGGACAATCAGTATGGTTTTGGTGCGCGAGGAACACAAGGTTCAATGGCCAGTCTACTACGCAAGCAAGGCGCTCCTCGACGCCGAGACCGGATACTTGGAAATCGAAAAGATGTCATTAGCCTTGGTCACAGGCGCAAGGAAGCTGCGACCTTACTTCCAATCTCACCCCATCATCATATGCACGAAGTATCCCATAGAAAAAGCATTACAGAAGGCCATATCTTCCCGGATGGCAATATGGTCTCAAGAGCTAGGAGAATATCGCATAGAGTTTCAACCAAGGACCGTAATCAAAGGACAAGCTCTCGCCGACTTCGTGGCCGAATTCGCAGCGACCTCCCCGACAGGGGACAATGCAAGGACTCTCGATGAAACAGAAGGAAGCCCGACCAAGAAGAGGCCGATAGGCCCGGAAGGGCCACTCTGGGCCCTGCACGCTGACGGCGCGTCAACCGCCCAAGGCTCCGGTGCAGGCGTCATACTCACAAATCCCGATGGGGAAAAGCTTAAGTATGCTATGCGATTTGAATTCAATGCCTCCAACAACGAGGCCGAATACGAGGCTCTGATCATAGACCTGGAATTGGCAGGAAAACTCGACGTCAAAAACTTGCGCATCCACTGCGACCCGCAGTTGGTCGTCAATCAAGTCAAAGGAGAATACGCGGCCAAAGAGCCGAGCATGGTGGCGTATCTCGCCAAAGTTGCCAGGCTCTTGGAAGCATTCTCGTGGTTCAAGATAATCCGAGTCCCCAGGGCAGAAAACGCCGACGCCTTGGCGCGTCTAGCGTCCTAGATAGACAAAGAAGGCATCAATAATGTCCCAATAGAAAGGTTAACGAGACCTTGCATCTCAAGAAACGACGTGGGAATGATAGGGCAAGCACAACCTACGACATGGATGACGCCATTGCTAAAGTACCTCCAAAAGGGAGAGATCCCGGAGGGAAGAGAGGAAGCCTGAAAGTTGAAAATTTTGGCACCCAAGTACACGATGAGAGGGGAAACCGTCTACAAAAGGAGATACTCCATGCTACTCCTCCGATGTCTATCCGACGACGAAGCAAAAAAGGCCCTGTACGAAGTACACGAGGGAGTCTGCGGAAACTACTCAGCCGGGCAATCATTGGCCTTAAAATTACTCCGAGCGGGGTACTTCTGACCGACCATGAAGAAGGACGCACACTCATGGGTCAGGAGGTGCGACAAGTGCCAGAGATTTGCACATGTCCCGAGACAACCCCCCCCCCCCCCCCACTACGCCCAACCATCGTGCCTCGACCATTCGCTAAAGGGGGGGTCGACCTCATCGGGGAATTACCTATGGCGCCAAGACAATATAAATTCGCAATCTTCGCGGTGGACTACTTCACGAAATGGGTCGAAGCGGAACCACTTGCAAAGATCACAGAGGCAAATAAAACAAGCTTCATGTGAAAAAATGTAATATGTCGCTTTGGGGTTCCCGAGTCGATCGTCACCGACAACGGGAAGCAGTTCGATAACACGCGCCTGCAAGAACTATACAAGCAGTTGGGAACTCGCAAGACATACTCATCATCTCGACACCCTCAGGGCAATGGGCAAGTCGAAGCGGTAAACAAGTCGATAAAAGAAAATCTGAAGAAAAAGCTAGAGGCGAAAAAGGGGTCCTGGGCCGAAGAACTAAAAGCTAAAGGCGAAAAAGGGGTCTTGAGACAGTATTACCAGTAGACGCAGCCCAAAAGATAACCCACTTCCATCCCTTGCGCAATTTAATTATTTGTATATGAGGTCCACGACCCAAAAGGTGTAACCCTTTTTCGACAATGAATAAAAGTTACGCTTTGCGCTCTCTATAATTTATTTTAAAATCTCTGCAAATTTCTAAAACAAATTCGGGGGGCTATAAGGTAGACTGCATTCTCGCACTCCGACAGGAAGCGAGTCTTATGCAACCCTCCTATGGGTTAACATCCGCGCACCGGATAATTTGCCCTGAACGGCCACATTCTCGCTTTCCGACAGGAAGCGAATCGTGTGCAATCCTCTTATGGGAAAACATCCGCGCACTGGATGGTTTGCCCCAAGTGATGGCACACTCGCACACCGACAGGTAGCGAGCCCCGCACAGCCCTCCTATGGGAAGACATCCGCGCACTGGATGATTCTCCATAGGTGACGACGTACTCGCACACCGACAGGTAACGGGCCCCGCACAACCCTCCTGTGGGGAGGCATCCGCGCACCGGGTGTCTCATACCAAGCAACCACACACTCGCCCGCCGAAAGGCAAGGCTGAGCCCTGAATAATTTCTCATCCCACATTATGACGATTACGAACAACTAGAGAAATAAAAAAATATCCAATAAACGCGGCAAAATGCGACAAAGATGTTCTAAAAACACGCAAGGAACAAGTAAAAACGTTTTGTATAAAGGAAGGCAAGCGCTAAACATGTGCGCAAAAAAAAGCAAGAAAAAGCCAATCACTCGGAGCCAAAGTCAACCTGCTCCTCATCAATCGGAACGCCTGACCCATCCGTAATCTCTCCGTCGGGCGGTGGGTTCGTTGACTGAGCGACTTCCGAAGGAGCTCCGAAGTGTGCGTCACCCGATCAGGGGACATCATCCAGCAAAGGGAACATCGCCTCGAAGAAAGAAAATGTGACCCCACGAGTCACGTTCTCCTTCGCGACCGCATCACGGACACTCACGGCGGCTGCGTAACGGGCTTTCTTCCAAAGCCAAGTCCCAGTCATCCGCCAGGTCGGCCTTCGACCGCACATCATCGTCCTTCTCCTCGATAAGGGCTTGCATCTCTAGGAGAAGGGAGTCTCTCTCCCTCTCGGCCTTGACTCGAGAGATCTCGCTCGTCATCAGCTGGGCGTGCACAATCTTCAATTCCTCGTCTCGACCGGCGAGCGCGGTCTGAATTTTCTTCGTCTCGCCCAGAAAGGTGTCTGCCGCTTGCTCCGCTTTCTCTCGGGACGTGCGATCCTCCGCTCGCAACAACCTTTCAGCCTCCAACTCCGCACGAACTTTCCGCAACTCCCCTTCCAGGACGTGGAATTCCCAAATGGGACGGACTTCCGTTAAGCGGGCAGCATGGTCGGCCGTCATCCTCTCGGCGTCTTTTTTCATGACCTGCATCCTCCGCAACAAGTCTTGAAGGATCCGGTCGCCTCGTTCTTGTCGGGAAAGCATTTGACAAAACAAGGACGGAAACATGTATGCATACGTAAATGGAAAGAAATGAATAACAAACAACGCAACGCCAAATAGGAGGGAGTGTACCTTGCGAGCATCGCTAATCCCGTTCTGGAAGTACTCGAGGTCGCCCGTCTTCAAAAGGCCTTTGAATTCCCGCAAGGGAGAATCAAGGATCCCCTACGAACACTGGCCCCGCAGCGCCGCGGCCTCCTTCAAAAGCGAGGACTCCATGCTGCCCGACGCACCCGAAGTGTGAGCGGGTTTGTTTCTGGAAGGTTCAAGGGAAGACGTGGGCGGCATCGGCCGTTTGTTTGAGGATATCACCTCGCCCCCGGCCCGGATCGGCGACCTCCCACGTCGGGCCTCGACCCGTAAACGTGCGGCAGCCACGGCCTCGGTAGTAGGTTCTCCTCTCGGCATGCGCGCGTGCGAGCGATTGCAGACCATCGTTTCTGGAACAAAAAGAAGCAAAAGAAAGGTCAGAATACAAGGGAGAAACGAGATGAGAACAACAGTACCCATAGATGCAAGCGTGAATTTAATACCGCCTGATCCGGGAGGCGGAGAAAGATCGACCGCCACCCCAAGTTCGAGGCTCCCGGTGGGCCCTTTAGTTGAAACAGGACCGGAGGTCGCCTCTTGGCCGGGGACGAACCACTCAGTGGTCGCCATGAGATCAGCAGATTCGAAGAGGAGCCCTTGCCGCCTCGAATCTGGGATGGCCCCGATCACGAGCACAAGCTCGAAATCCTCAGTGTCACGATCTTCCTGGAAGTCAGAAACAGGGCAGAAGGTCAACGGCGCCGCTCCGAAGGCAGATTCCGATACCCATACCCAAGGGTAACGATACTTGGTAGACAACTTGGTAAGGATGGGAAACCTCTTACGGTTCTGAACTTTATAAAAGCCCAGTTTCTCAGATACGCTACGAATGGATACAAGATTTCTGATCTCATCGGCCGTCACATTCCGACCCCGTGCCCGATACAGCATCATATGGCACGCCGCCACCACTCGGTAAAATAGGGGAGACATCTGGGACGCATGAACACCCAACCGAACTAGCAGGTCCTGAATCACGGGTTGAAAGGGCAGTCGCGTGCCCCCGTGAAGACTCGCCTCGTGAACGGCCGCAAACCCCAATCGCGGACGGCTCAAAAGATCATCAGGCAGCGGATGTAGCAGCGAGAGGGAGCCAGGGATATGGAACTTCCGCCTCAGGCTCATAAAACTGGCGAGAGAAAGCGAGCTCGGGAGATCGACCCCAGAGCAATCAAAACCGTCCCGGGCCACCGACTCCCTAACTAGGAACGACATTGCACGTTTCTGCTCCCTCATGGTCAAAGTGACGGGGGTGGTCGAGCAAGGGCAATGATCGGGCGACTCGCCAGAACCCTCGTCTCCGGGAACCATCAGGATGGGACGCCCCGCGCCCACGCAACCCTCGTCGGCGACGGAAACCGCCCGGACAGATCCCGACGCACTCGCATCTCCTGAGAAGATCCCGACGCACTCGCATCGCCTGAGTAGGTCGCCCCGCCTCCGCATCGCCCTTCCCAGCTTCGCTCTCAACGGTCGCCATTGCCGGGGACAGACCAACGCGCGGGCCCGGACAAACGCCTCGCGGCCGCGTCGCCCCCACCGGCGTCGGAAGTCGCCTGAGCAGGTCGCCCCGCCTCCGCGACGCCCTTCCCAACTTCTTTCTCAACGGTCACCGTCGTCGGGGACAGACCAACGCGCGCGCCCAGACAAACGCGCCTCGCGGCCGCGTCGTCCCCACTAGCGTCGGAAACCGCCCAGGCAGGGCGCCCCGGTTCCGCGCCATCTTCACCGGCGTCGTCCTCGACAGACGCGATCCCTGGGGCCAGATCAGCCCGCGCGGCCGAGTGAGAACACCTTGCTCCCGCGTCGCCTCCATCGTCACCGGAGATCGCCCAGGCGGGCGCCCCTCCTCCGCGCGACATTCCCCGGCCTTGCCCTTGACGGACGTCTCCGTTGGAGTCGGGTCGACGCACACGACCGGGTGGGGACGTCTCGCTCCGGCGTCGCCTTCACTTGCGCCGAAGGCCGCCCAGACGGAGCGTCCCTCCTCCGCGCGTTTCTGCTCGGCCTCGAACCCGACGAACAACATCTCCGGAGGCGGATTGGTGCGCGCGACCAAGTGGGCATCGCCCGCCTCGATGACGGAGATCCCCTCGCCCAGATCTTCCCTGGCGAGTTCACCGGCTTCCCCGACGACCGGCGTTCCCGGATTCGCTCGTCGGGCCTCCTCCCCGTCAGCCACCCATGTTTCAACCAAGGAAAAATAGCCCTCCACCATTTCAAACGCCCTCTCACGCGGGGAAGAAGAAGGGACCACGGAGAAGGCTCTCATGGCAGATGAGAATTGTCCCCAAAATTGGTCCAAATCAACGTTTTGGTCCCCGAGAAAGGGAAAAAGGTCATCCCGACGGTCCCACCCTCTAACACGTTGTCAGCCGAATCCATACGCACATGACTAGGCGTGACGTCAAGAATAAGACAAAGTGGTAGGGAGGAGACTTACCAAATCAGGAAGTGGGCGCGCGGCGAGTGGCGGTCTATGTCGAGCGTGCTTGAGTTCTCCACACGAACTTTGTTCAAATCGCGAACTCGGGGGGCTAGTGTTGTAGACATAAAAGACGCGACGGCTCGATGGAGGCTCCGAGAGGGTTTAGCCTTGCCCTAGACCGGCGTCCAAAACCCATCCACTTGGCCAAGGGCCGAGCGAAACGCTCTCTTCGGCCGAAGGCTGGCCTAGTGGCCTTCCCTTGACCCGGCCAAGGGCCGGCCCATGACTTTTCACTCGGCCAATGCCGAGTGAGACCTTCCTCTCGGCCAAGAGCCGGCCTTAGCCCTCCCTTGACCCGGCCAAAGGCCGAGTGAAGTTTTCCTCTCGGCCAAGGGCCGGCCCACGACATTTCACTCAGCCAAAGGCCGAGTGAAGCTCCCCTCTCGGCCAAAGGCCGGCCTAGGCTTTCCTTGACCCGGCCATGGGCCGACGCACGACGTATCACTCGGTCGAAGGCCGAATGAAGGGATCCTCTCGGCCAAAGGCCTCCTCAAAACCTCCTTGATCGGCCGAAAGCTCTTCCTTGCTTTTCACACGCTCCTTATAAATACGGGGCACGAATCCAGAGAAAGGTAATCAAAATTGGGGTACTGAAATGCTCCAGAACTCGTACTTCACTCGTTTCTCTCAAACCTTAGCCCTCTAAACTCCTAACCTCTTTATCCACCTCAATCCCACTAATGTTGAGCATCGGAGAGGCGAACAGAGGCACCCCCTATGTTTCCCCTTTGTAGTTCACGTTACCTCTTTACATTTCAGGTACCCATATGAAGTGAACCCCATCGACGGCTAAGGGACAAATTGGGATACCAAGTCCGACATGCTAGAACCCGAACGCGATCACTTGGTCTGGCCTTGGGTCGAACCGTTCAAGGTTCCTAAATCGTTGTTCGAAAACGAACGACAACACCTATTCCAACAAATGGTAACATAGCATAGGTCAAAGTATGTACATGTTATTTAAAACTGTTTTAAGCAAAAAATTTTAAATTTGCTTGAATAATGGTTATTTCAAAGACTAGATTTACACAATATTAATTTTTTTTTTGTACGACCTCTAAAATTAAATTTTTATTTTTTTCCACTTATTAAGCATGCTATATAAATACATTAATAACAGTTTTTAATTATTTTATATTTAGCATACTCGAAATCAATTTTTTTGACAAGTTTGAAATTTGTGTAAATATCTTAAACTAGTTTACTGCCTTTCTAGTTTAAAGTTGTTATTGAACATTTTATAGTATGTTGCTTGTTTTATTTTGTGTAAATTATTAATATGCTGATATAACACACAATTGAAATCAAAACAAATAAATTAAATATTTCAATAAACCTCTTTCTCATTACGCATAGATCTGATGTATCTTTTAATTGTTTCAATTTCTGGAAAACTTGTTATGGCTCAGTAAAATAGGCATAACTCTTTGCAGGGAACTTGAAAATTAAAGGTTCTTGAGCGAAATTAAAGGTACGGAAGTTAGCTATCAATGCAAGTGGTTTCAGCTCAATCGGATACCGGATGTGTCATTTATGATTTTTAAGTCCGATGTATAAGGCAGTCCGCGAGTCTAGGATTTTGAATCCGTATTTTTCGACTCCTAACTTATTCCCCTCTTCTTGATGCTATCGTGGATTTTCGATATTCACGCTCTCAACCACCATGAATATGTCTTGAAGAAAGATGTCATGAAGATAAAAAATTAGTTTTAGGAGATTTTGAATCTCAAAAACTTTCAAGTGCAAAAGTGATTATTTATTAATATCACACACTTTCCTTAAGAAAAATAAAATTAATAGACAAAAAGATCCGAGTATGTTCCTTGTGCCTTAGTGCATTAACACTGCTCTCCCCTCAAAAATATCAATTTTAGGGTTCCTTTTTTAGTGATCCATTCTATCTCTCTTTACTCATGAAACCGTGTTTCCAGACGTACGAGAGATGATGTGCCTATTCCAAAAACTAAGTGGGAGGGTTGTACTTATTGTTTGCAACCCACGACCCCTAACACTAATGTTAAGTGCATATGTTGCCAGACTAAGAGTCACCCCCGTGACCCTCTCTTTAAAGAGAGTACTCAAAGACGTATTGCCCTTAACATTGCTTGTAGAGCTACATTAAAAAGTGAAATTATGAGACAAGGCCTCCCCTTGGCGTATTTTTTTAAAAGTAGATCTTGTTGAACTAAGTGGTTGGTTACACACTAAGACTCAATCTCTACTAATCCTCCCTCGAGGACATGCGAAAAGATTTGAGTGATAAAACGTCTTTTATAAGGTGGCTAGTCAAAGCATTGATGTATTGACATCATGACTATGAATTAATGATGTGTCATTTACTTATGAAAGATGACTATTTGCGGTCTTCTCTAGAAACACTTTATCTCTAAACACTTTGTCTCTAAACACTTTATCGATAATCCTTTCCTCGAATAAACTAGAACGGGAAAACTACATAAATTAGAAACGTAGCCTAGGCATTGTCCTTACTATGGAAAAACACAAATGGGTACTCACCACCCCATATCTTCCTGAAATGAATAATTATTCAACTCAAGAAGACAAGGACGGCCTAGTGGTCTGGATCCGATTAGATGAGATTGCGAGGTGCTATGTTTAAACATAGATAAACAATATGTTGCAACAATATCATCGTCATATTGATTCGGCCTATGATTGTTGGAATAGGTCTAGGGTTAAGAAAGTATTATCATTAACGAGTTCATGGAAAAATAAGTTCAAGTGTTGAACTTTACGTTTTCTCGAAAAATGTAGACAGGGTATTTTTGTCCACATGGACATAAAATGATGTGAATGTCAAAATAAAATTTTGAATATTTTAATAGGATGGAAATAGAAATTATTTTCTAAAGTCGAGAAGTCATTTGAGGCATTATGAAATTAATTTCATTATTTGTGCAATATTAATAAGGAAGCATCTAGAAGCTCCCCTCTAGGTAGAATTTTGGCCAACATCAAATAGAGAGAAAGAAATAATATCTCTTATTATTTTGTGCATTATTGTTTATTGGTAATTGTCCGAAAAATATGCTAAATGAGGAAACAAATTTCCTTCACTAATGCTTGCATATGGTCGGCCATATTGATAGAGAAAGAGGAGAAGCAATCAAATACTGTGTCATTAATACACAATAAAAAATGTTAATTACCCTTTCTTAAATTTCCTTCTCCTTTAAATAGAGTCTCACATTGAGATGTGAAAATAAGTTTTGGAATTGCTCTCTCTCTATTATAGCCGTCCACATTCTCTCTCTCTCTCTCTCTCTCTCTCTCTCTCAAATACCTCTCTTATTTCGGCACTTAAGTCCGCATTAGACTTAGGCTTAAATTATGTCTTTAGCTCATAAACTTGTTCTTGAGTTATTGTGCTTAATTATGGCCACAAAAAAATCCTTCAAACCCTCTATAGACTCTTGTAATAGAAAGCTTAGGTTTCTTGAGTTCAAGACTAGACGTGAAGGGCACGAGCAAGACAAGAAGATCAACCTTTCGTAAGATTTCTCGAAGGTAAGGTTACAAAAAGGTTAGTTCCAAGTAAAAAAGTAATTCAATAACATTTTTTAAATAATAAGATGTTCTTGCAGTTTGCCTAAGTTAGTAAAATTGTTTTACTAATAAAGAAATTTTTATATTATGTCATTAACGCGTTAATGATAATATTTTCTTAACCCTAGACCTATTCCAACGGTCATAGGCCGAACCAATATCACGATGTTGTTGTTGAAACACATTGTTTATCAAGACTAAAATATAGCACCTCGCAATCTCATCGGATCTAAGCTAGGTCGCTAGGGCGCCCTTTTCCTCTTGACTCGAATCATTATTCGTTTCAGGAGGAAATGAGATGGTGAGTACTCATTTGTGCTTGTCTATAGTAAGGACGATGTCTATGTTACGTTTCTAATCTATGTAATTTTCCCCTTTCAGGTTAGTCTTTTGTTTACGATTTGAAGTTTTTAAGTTTGAACAGGAAAAATCCAAAAGGTGTTATGAACGAAAAGACACTTAACTCCTTCGAGAAAAGGCCGCAAAGAGTCGCCTTTCATAAGTAAATGACACATCATTAATGTATAGTCATGATGTCAATACATCAACGTTTAACTGGCTACCTTATAAAGAGTGATCACTTAAATATTTTCGCAGGGCCTCGAGGGAGGATTACTAGAGATTAGTCTAAGTGTGTAACCAACCAGTTAGTTCAAAATATATACTTTGAAAATAATCCACCGAGGGGAGACCTTGCCTCATTGTTGCACTTTTGAGCGTAGCTCTACAAGCAATATTAAGAGCAAAGCGTCGTTGAGTACTCTCATTAAAGAGGCCAAGACCGTGGGTTACAAACAACAAGTACAACCCTCCCATTTAGTTTTTAGAGTTGGCACATCTTCTCTTGTACGCTTGAAAACATGTTGGAATTCTAGAAAAAAGAGCCTTAAATGATATTTGTGAATTAGAGAGCAGTTTTAATGTAGTAAGGTAGAAGGAACGTACTCGAGACTTTTTTCCTAATTTTTCACTAAGGAAAGTGTGTGAGACACATTACCTCACCTTTGCACTTGGAAGTTATGAGATTATAAATCTCCTTAAAACTAGTTTCTTTATCTTCTTGTCATCGTCCTTCAAGGCATCTACATGATGGTTGAGCATGTGAAAGTCAGTAAGCCACAATTCCATCAAGAAGAGGGGAAGAAGTTAGCAGTAATAAATCGGATTAAAAATCCTGGACTCGCGGAGTGCCGAACATCTCGGATTTAAAAGGTCATAAATGCCACATCCGGTATCCAAATGAGCTAAAACCAATTGCATTGGATAGCTAACATCGTACCTTTAATTTGGTTCATACAAAAAAATTTCATACTCTGAGCAAATATTTATGACCATTTTACTGAGACATAACAATTTTTCCATAAAACTGAAAAATAATTAAAAGTACGTTTGATCAAAGTGTTTGAGAAACGAAGTTTATTGAAGATGTTTTAAGGTCAAGAAGAGTCTTCGTTATGTGTTATGTTAACATATTAATAACAAGGCATAATAAGAAAAATCAACAACAATAGTCAAACATAATAAAAACGTAAGACATATTACTATTTTACTAAAATTTCAAACAATTTGAAAAACTGTTTTTGGACATAGTAGTCATTAAATAATTTAGAACCGATGCTAAGGTAATTAAATAGCATCCCTAGGTTGTATAAAATCAACATGTTATTTATTCTAGCGTCATACACAATAAAAGAAAAATATTGAAGACAACCCTAGCAAATTCAATATCTAAGAAAATTTCAAAAACAATTTCTTGTATTATAGTTTTAAAAATATGCTCCTGTTTAAACTTTGAACCATGCTCTGATACCAGTTGGTGGTATCGATATATCATTTAATAATTAATTATCATATCATATATTGAGACTATTAAATATTATTTTCAAACTTGTAAAACTATTTTACAACCTAGACAAAGTGCGTGAACATCTTATTATTAAAACATTTAATAAATATGAAAAAGACTTAGTAAATTTTTTTTGTTGCTTGATCTTGGAGATCCTTCTCGGATGAAGATATTACGCCTCACCTTGCTGCTTCTCATCTTTGGATTCTCGAGCAACCACTAATGTTTTTATCACTAGAATCTTTGAGTGTTTGAAGAGTTTAGTAAGTGGAAACTATTAAACAATATGAACCAAGAACGAGTTTTGAATCATAAGCTAATACACTAGATCAAGAGAGGATCTAGGTTCCAAAATAAAATAGTATTATAAAGAGAGAGAGAGAGAGAGAGAGAGAGAGAGAGAGAGAGAGAGAGAGAGAGAGAGAGAGAAATGGTCGGCCAGAAAGAGAGACACAAGACCAAAAACTTATTTTCACATCTCAATAGTATTATAGAAGAAAGGCTGATTACCTTTTCCTATTGTTTATTAATGATACAATATTTGATTTCTTCCTCTCTTTCTCTTCTACATGGCCGGTCATATATGTCAATAAGTGAGAGAAATTTGTTTCGTCACTTAGCACATTTGTTTTCTTCTCAAAGAAATTCATTTCTTCTTTTTTTTGGAAAATTATCAATATTAAATAATAAAGTAATATAAGAGATATTTTCCTTCGCTCATTGCTGTTAGCCGAATTCTTCATGCTTTTATTATTTATTTCTAAGACAAGAAATTCTTAGAATACTCATTGTAGAATTAATATTGCACTAATAATGAAATTAATTTTATAATTCCTTAAATGACTTCTTGGCTTTAGAAAATAATTTATATTTCCATCATATGAAAATATTTAAAATCTTATTTTGACATTCACATTATTTTATGTCCATGTGGACAAAAATACCCTTTAGAGTATTTTCAGAAATTACGTCTAGTTCAACGATTGAACTTATTTTGACTTACTTTCTAGTTTGACGACCTATACTCTAATGACTTGTCATAGTGACCACATGGACTCAAATAAACAAAACTTTAACTAGGACTCTTGGACTCAAAGTTCACAAATTTTTCCAACTATAGTTTAATGTCAACTGACTCCACTAAAGAGTTGAAACTGAAAATCTCTCGGCTCAAATTAATATATTTTTTTACCCAAAATCTACTTATTTGTTATGAGTTGATCCACTAAATATTTTATAATGATTACCCATGATGAATATCTTGAACTAGATGGGATTTGTAAAGTTCCCATTTTACCCTTCTAGTTGTTATTTCCTCAACTCCTTTAATACTTGTTAATAAGTTAGAAACAATGTATTGAAGAGGAGCTAACAAGTCACAATGTTTCATCCAAAAGAATCATGTATTCTATTTTGAAACCGGCCGGTACATTTATTCACAATTCAAGTAATAAAGCATAAGGTGATATACATTGCATTTCAACAATCTTGTATATGAATTCCATATCTATGACAACTTCACAAAGTATAATCATGTCAACTTTATAACAAAATACATCACAATTAGAGCGTATCTAGTTCACAAACTTGGTCTTGGATCTTGAGTGTACACTTTCTCAAATGAATATATTGAAGTTACGAAACGACATGTCTCATTTCAGGATTAAGGTAAGCACGATGCAATTCATACATAGTGACCTTGAGACATAATAAGTTAAATAGTTTGTTCTTACATTGTCTCTAAAGGTGCACTGGTCAATTCAGTATGTTCGGAAGATATATTGGAAGAACTATAGATTTCCTAACTCTCTATGTCTCGTAAACAGTCATCATAGATTCTTCCAACAATCATTCAAGGATCAATATTCCATTGATCTTAAGGTAGTGAATATTTTGTTTTAAGCAAACCATGAAGAGTTTGTTTATGGAAATCTAGATTTGACTCTTTATACGTTGTGAGGTTTGATTAAGAATTATAAGAGTATTAAATATCATAAATCTTCAATAAAACGAAAAGGAATAAATGAACGTTTCAACTTATATCAATTTAATCACCAAATTATAACGACTCGGGAGAGATTTATAGTACATCGATATGTAAATTAATAATATTCTTGTGGGCATTTCTGCAAAGAACATTTACGAATTTCAAACACCCAAAGTTTTGTAAACATTGTGTAAATACCCACCTAAAATGGTTCACAAATTTTTCTGACTATTTTATCCAAAAAAAATTTCCCGCCAAAGTTATAAAAATTAAAAATAATAATAATAACAATAAATAAACTGTAAACGAAAATTGATCATACACGTCATCCATCCGAGCAATATGATGAATTAAAAAGATGAAGCTAATTTTGATATACGTTCATTGAAAGAAAATAATATGAAAATCCGTAAACTAACCCGAGAGAAGGAGCAAGAATTGCTATTAAAAAAGATAAAACTAATTTCCAGATCGTATAATGAAATTAGTCAATTCATAACAAAATATAACATTAAATTTAATAACTAATGCAAAAAGTAAATAACTGTGTGTTGGTTTCCTCAATTACATGAAATAAAATATACAAATGAATTTCCATTAAAAGGTGAGAAAGCCGAAATTAGAAATTTTAAATTTCACATTAAAAATTGAAATTACCCAATTAAAAATGTCAACTACCGCCCTTGAAAAATGTGTACCAAATAAAGTTGCTGGTAAAACGCTTGCACAAAATTTTAAATCCAACATTCAAATAAAAGAGCCAAAATAGTCCGAATATTTTCGTAAACAAGTTACAGTGAGTATTTATACAAAATTAACATAACTTTGGATATTTTGAAATCGGTAAACATAAAAATGGGTAAGGAGTTAATTTTTTGTTTTTTTTAACTCCTAAGTGATTCTATCATTTAAAAACAATTTAATTTGATAGCTAAACTCGAGTGAAGTAAGTTACCCATGATTAGTATCACATAAAGTGATGTGAATAGGTTTTAGAGGATTCGAGAGAGATAATGAGAAAATAAGTTCGATTTTAGGCTGACTTAGGTTTAAATGACGCAAAATGGTAAATTTGTCTTTTTTTTATTAAAAAAATCTAGTTTTAGATAGAATGTCAATGATGCATTTGAACATGGATATTTTGAATACTAATAGGTCTATAAAACAAAATTTATCTTAAATGATCTACAGCACGGCAGGTATATATGAGCAGAATTTGTATAACACCAAACAAATATCAACTGTCCTAGAACATCTGTATTACAGTAGATAGGACTATTTATTCTTAAATAAATTTCTATTAAAGGGAGAAAAAAATATCGTGTAGTACAGGTAAGAAATTTGAACTGATTAATGAGAATCGGATACAAGACTTTTCCAACATTAAGCCTCTTACATTTCACTATTTCACGGCATATTTCATAAGACCAGGAATGTGGGAGTTCATGATAAAGTCTTCCCAATTAATGCACTTGGAATCGAAGTTAAATAAATTTGCATCGACAAAACTAGCCATTGCTTTCTTCTGAAGCTCCTCTGAATTCTTGTCGTCAAATCTGTAATAATATTTTTAACGGAAAATTAAACAGTATACGCAAATCATACTGTACTAATTGACAATAATTTAAAAAAAAATGAGAAGTACTTACACGCCCTGGAACATCAAATATGGTTTGTAAATTTCCACCAACCGCAATCCTAAATTGAACTTTCTCTGCCTATGGTTATATTTGTCTTGGAATAACCCAAAAAGGGCTGTATTTGCCCATTGAAATATCTATCAGATTGTTAGGAAAAAAAGGCTTATATTAAAACTTAAGGTGGAAATAGAATATTAATTCTTAAATTATGATGATTTAGAGCAAACCTTAAGAAGCATCCCAAAGCGGATCATCATGTAAATTCGGAAGCTGAATAAGCTATTCCACGTACTTTGTTTTTCAACTAAAATTGGCCTTCCTTCCTTGTCAGCCATTGGGTTCTCTGTGAAGTATTCAAAGCAAAATTGTTGCATGGTGGAGAAACTTATGGGATTTCTGTGTGAAGATCCCATTTGGTAAATCATGGTGTCATTGTTCGTTGGCTTATTTGCATGAGTTACCATCGCCACCATAATTGAATTCACCACCATATCCGCGGGAATCTGCGATGAATTATATGTATAATGAATTAAGATGATTATACATAGACAAGTACATCCCCGAATGGAAGTTACATATATGTTCATATTTTATAAATTTTTATCATTGCTTGTCGTCATGTAATTGTATGCAAAGCTGCACATATTAGTCAACTTAGTTCGTTAAGAGTATAGAAATATCAGAGTGTTTTTGTTGTGATAGAAAATCAGTGATTAATGATACTATTGTTCATATTTTATTTAATGATTGAAATATTAGAGTGTTTTTGTTGCTTTTGTTCACTTACTATGTCAAGAATCAGTGAAGGAGTGGCATAAAAACTTGGCAATTTTCCTTTACAGTACCCAGCTATCACAGCATCCATTGTTCTGCAATATTCATGCATAAGGTTTATAAATTCCTAAATGGTTTATACAAGACATTATTAAGTATTGAGATGTACATGTTCAAAACTTACTTTATGCCTTCGATCCAACCAGGGAATGGATGTTTGTACGTACTAGCAATAATAGTTGGACGGATTATGACAATTGGGATATTTTGATCATTAAATTCACGTAAATTCATTTCTCCCATTGCCTTTGTGAAACTGTAAGTGTTTGGCCATCCAAACAATTTTGCTCTGATAAATAAATTTATGAAAATGACATTAGTAGTAGTAGGGGTAGACATGCATGTGGGCTATATTTATGTATGGGGCATAAAAGTAAAAGATCACCTTTCCATTCCAAAATTCTTGAGCTGAATAGTAATGTCTTTCTCTGAATAACCTTCGGATCTTAATCGCTTCAACTTCTCTCGCACCAACTTATTTTCAAAATTAATGTCTAATTTGCATGCAGTTTCTTTAAGAGTATCACCCATATTCACTACCTTCTCAGGTACAAGTCCCTCTTGTTCACCACAGACATATGCTTAAGAACGAAAAAGAAATATTAAAGGCGGCCCTTAAAATCTGTTAGTCAATTAATGGTATATATGCTGTAACATCAACCACTTAGAGCTAGGTGGTCCGATGATGTGATTTTTGTGAAACTGTAACATATCAAATAAATTAGTAACGGAATTGTCATACAGAAAAATAATAAGAATATGAAAAAAATAGTTGGATTTAAAAGATAAGAAAAGAACTCTAACAAGGCACTATGTTATATATATGTGCTGAAAATTTTAAGCCTAATACTTTAAATTTTATAGGAACACATTTAAACTGCCTTCCGGTAATTAATCTTTATCTATCAGATAGTGGGCATCCATGCCGCTTAGTTGTCATCGCAAATGACTCGATCGATGATTATAAATGATTGATGATGAAAATAAAGAGATACTGATTGATAAATAGCTTTTAAATTTTACAAAGGAATTCTGGAATAAAATTAGGTGATGGAATGAGAGTAATATATATATAGATCCGTTGGTAGCGAGAATTTCTAAGAGATCTTTCAAAAATAAAATCTATCTGATTGATGAATCAAAAAACAATTGATGTTTCAAGCGGGAAGTGAACCTGTTGATACGTGGATAATTATGTTGAGTTCAGTACAGTTGTTGGCAAAGTTCAGAATATTCAGAGCTCCCATTGTGTTAATAGACAAGGACACGTCATACCTGCACATATATGTTGTACGATCGGGTTTCAGGGACTGATACAAAACTAAAGTTAAGTATGTGTACAAACTTGGTGTAGCTGGTAATACATCTCTAATAATATGCATATTCACGCATGTACTAGAAATTAGTAAGCCTGGGCTTTTTTCGAGAGTAAAATAAGAAACAATAATGATAGCAACGAACGACGTACATTTCTTGTTATAGGAAAATTCAGATAATCACGAGATATGAAACAGGTCTATATATGAGATATTTATTATGGGTACAGTAAACTTATTACCTATCGTCAAAGTTGGTAGTAGCAGCAGAGTTAACAATAACTTCAATGTCCTTAAACATCTGTTCCACCAAAGCGAAATCTTTGATTCCAAAGTTCTCATGAGCAATGTCTCCAGGGATTGGAACCAATTTTTGAATCAGAGTCTCAAACCCAGCTTTGTCCCATTTTGTCCTTAAAACCCTGAACAAATCCTTCTCTACAATCTGCACCGTTGTGATACAGTTAAATTAAATAAAACAAGAAATATTACTCTAATTAGTCAAATAAAAAATTGAAATCGCTATTTATTCAAACATTTTCATTTATTTAGTGTATAGCCATTTTTAATGAGGTGTCATTATTTTGTTATTATTTTTGTAAATCTGTCTTTTTTTATTCTGGTTTATTTTGGTTAATTGCTATTAACCAATTTTTTTTTCAAACATTGGCTATATAACAATTAATATGTTTCTAATGACTATTTAATATCCTATTAAATAATAATATTCATTATTTTCCTGGCATTGGCGAACATATGACATCTTTGAGTTTTTTTTAGGATCTTCTAGTAAATATAGAAAGAAGGATTGTCCAAAATACTACTCATTATTGTTGGTTTTCTCAAAATCAACCAAAACATGTTTTGTTTTCCAAAATATAAGTAAATTTCACATGAAATGACAAAATAATTTAAAAAAAATAAATTTAACATACATTTTTTTAAATGTAACCAGTTAAATTTATTCTAAATTGAAAGAGAGCTTTAAGAAAACTTTACTTTCAAGTGTATTTCGTTTTTTGTAATTGTAGATTAGGAGAAAAATAGTTTTAGTGGATTTTGGGAAAATCAACAACAAATGATGGTGATTTGGGCAATTTTTCATATAGAAAACCGTTCGAATTTAAATTATTTAGGAAATTATTAAAAAAAGTTCGCTAAAAAATAGCGAAAAAAATTCAAAATTCAAAATCTCGGCCGAAATAATACAAGAGAATTCGACCTACCACATAAATCGACATACCACATAAATACTCGCTATTTACACGAATTTTATGAAAAGTTGATCATTTCCAAATTGAGTTGGTAAAGTAGAGTCATTTTGCAAAATTTTGCAAAATTAATAGTATTCATCTTATGTTCCTAAATCTTATACAAGGCGTTTACTATATATATATATAATGCAAAATTAATGGTATTCATTTTATGTTCCTAAAACCTATACAAGGCGTTTACTATATATATATATATATTGATCGGAGTACGTAACTGGGAAACCCTAAACTGGTATACGTAGAAAGAGTATTAACTGGTTTGATTTACTAAGACTCGAACTTGATATACTTGTAGATATAACAAAGAAGTGAGGAACCTCAGAGTTCATGCGTTGCCTTGCGGAGTCCGAATCTGACGCTCTTAGAAGAAGATAGATTTTTTTCACATTTGGTTGAACGTTCAGTATTTTCTCCACCAAAACTACAAGCACGGGAAACCCAAGTATAAAGTATAAATTTCATGGAACGTAGGGAATATAATAAATAAAAAAAGAAGACCAAAGAGATTGATACTATATAGAAGTAATACCTTTAGCAAGAAAGCCAGTGGAGCCAGTAACCAGGATGGTCTTGTTCTCAAGAAAACAGTTTACCCGTTTTATCTCCATATTTGAAAGAAAGTCGACCAGTTTGTGAAGCGGATTTTCGTATGTAAAACTGACGAAAGATATCTACTTTGCTAACAAGAAAAATAAATACTGCTCAATGCTTGTGCACTAGAAGCCGGGTCGTTCATCTCTATTTATAGCCCCGAAAGATGAGTTTGTAGGATTTATTTACTTTTAGCCCCATGCAGTCTACAACATCTCTATTTCTATTTTTAGTGAACCCCTGACCATAAATCTTGAACTCTTGCCCGAACCGTGTATGAACCAAAAATAAAGGACGGAGCTAAACTCTAAGGTTAGGGGAAGCTAGTGGTAACTGTTTTCAATGGGACAAATTTGTAATATTTTAGAAAAGAACAAGAGAACAAAAAAACAATTTTTTTGGGGATGCCGTCTACGGAAAACCAAAAACTTTGTTTGAAGGAAATTTTGCGTATGTGGATGAGGTGTTTAATTATGTAGGGTGTTTAGAGAAAGTGTTTTGGAAGAATAGAGAGGTAAAGAAATTTCTTTATAAAAAAGAAAAAAATCTTTATATTTTATTGATACAAAACTTGATTTTATCCCCTATTTATATTACTCTATGAAAATTTTTAGATACAACATTTTTAGGAGAATTTTACTAATTAATTATTATCCTAGATATTGCAAATTTGTTCTAGAATTTATTCTCTCTAATACTATCCTAAATTTATAATGAATATTCTAGATAATATGATATATAAAATGAGCTCATAATGTCTAAGACCCAAATAAAAAATAGAAATGATAAGGCTCAAATCAATTTTAATTATTCAACACTCCCACTTAAACTTAATTTGATTACATTATGTAAAATTTTGAACTTGAAAAATCTTTGCGCTTGAGTGGTTTGACGAAGATATCGGCTACTTGATCATAGTTTTTCACATACTCCAATTGCACTTTCGTTTTAGCAACACACTCTCTGATGCAGTGATAGTGTGTGTTCATGTGCTTATTTCGATCATTGAAGACTGGACTTTTCGCCATAACTATTGTTGGCTCGTTGTCCATGAACATCTTAGTCGCCTCCTCTTGTGACAAATTCAACTCCTTCAATAAGTTCCACACCAAAATTTTGTGAAAGACGCATGAAGTGGCAGCTACATACTCCGCCTTGCAAGTAGAAAGAGTGACAATAGGTTGCTTCTCGACATCAACGTGAAGGTTGTGTCTCCCATAAAAAACACGAATCCACTTGTATTTTCTGTTCATATATGTCTCTATCCCAGTCGTTATCGCTATAGCCGAGAAGCATGTAATCGTGAAAAATAGTGTAGTATAAGCCAAAGTTTGTCGTACCATTGCTATAGCGAAGGATCCTTTTTCTGTCTTTAAATGAGTAGTTGTATAATCTCCATATGTCGACTGACAACTCCAACTTCATACAAGATGTAAGACCTCGTACACATCATGTATCGCAGGCTTCCAACCAGATTCTTGAAAAGTGTAGGATCTACTCTTCTTTTTCGACCTCCTGGTTTGACAACTTAATTGCACTTTCAATTCGTATGATGACTGAATTTGAATCTTCCATCTTCAACTTCTTAAGTACGTCATTAGTATAGCCTTCTTGACTAATGATTCCATTATATTCTTGTTTGACTTCAATACCGAGGTAGTCTAACATGAAGTCAATATCAATCATCTCAAACTCCTTAGTCATCTCTCTCTTGAACTCCTCGAACATGTTTGGATTATATCATTGTTTTGAATTTTTATATAGAGGGCATGCTTGTATAGACACTTGATGAAGTCTCTTTCTTTGATGTACTTATCGATTGGAGCATTCCAAGCTCTTGAGGCGTTTGTCAGCCCAAATCGCACCTTCTTTAGACTAAAGAGTTTGTCTTTTTCCCCCTTGACTATGTACCCTTGTAGTTGCTCAATTTACACCTCTTCATCTAGGATTCAATTAAGGAATGCAGATTTGACATACATTTGATATATCCTCCATTTGTCTTGAGCTGGTAACGATATGATTAATCTAGCAGTTTCAATTCGAGCAGTAGGAGCGAATACCACGTCGTAGTCGATGTCAGCTTTTTTATGATAGCTTTTTTCTGCCAATCTTGCCTTGTATATTACAACTTCTCATTAGGAGTTCTACTTTTCCTTGTACACCTATTTTACATCGATCGACTTATACCCTTTTGGATGTGAAGTTAACTCCTAGGTATCATTCTTATCTCCTTGATCTCCTTTTCCATAGTGTTGCTCCAACTCTTGATTTAGCAGCTTCTTGAAAGTTCATAGGCTCATACTGTTGACATTTACGCCCACAAAGGAGATATAAGAAATTAAATACATTTTGTGTTCACCTTCGCTGAAAATAAAATTAAATATTCATTCTTATTTAAGATTGTGTTTATGCATGTATGCCTACCTCTGAAACTATCATTAACGAAAGAGGTGCAAAGTACAAACTTAACAAGATACCTTCTTATGACCAGTTTAAATAACAGTTCGCAATCTGAAGATAGATTGGGGAATAGTATCTACGTAATGATTGTTTGAATAAATTAATGATATCTTATCTTGTGATATAGAGAGTTGTCACTCTGTAATTTGTTCTTGATATCTTGATGAATATATTGAAGAAGACTTGTGACAATTTAAAGTTTGAGATAAAACCGTTTAATCACTCGAAACTTCAAAATCACATATATTTTGGTAATTACCTAAATCCTGAAGTGAATAAATATTTTTTGTAACACTTTATGATGTTTGATTAGTCAGTGGGTAATGTCTAAATGAAGTTTCATTTACCTGATAATTGGTGTCATAATACTGTTTCGTTGAATTATGTGATTCACAAATATGAAATTTGTGTTTCAAGAATGCTAATGCATTAGTAGTGCATCATGCTTTGTTGTGAGAGTGTGAGCGAATAAACCGGGCCAAGTATTGAATGAATCACTACTAGAAATATTAGATTCTACAACCGACTTTCCACAATCCTTATTGGTAAGGGGTGTGAAATCCTGTATCTCACAACCCATATAACTAAGAGTTGTGAGAAATAGTTGATTTCATGCTATTCCACAACCCTTATAACTAAGGGTTGTGGAACGTGGTTGATTTTAGGCTATTTCACAACCCTTAGGCTAAGGATTGTGGATTATAGATGATTCTACAACCATTATAATAAGGGTTGCAAAATTTTACATATATTCGACAATCCTTAATGTATTCGTTGTGGGAGCAGTGTTACGGTGATGAACACTTAGGGCCGTAGCGCCACGTCCCACAATGGATCCCAAGATCCGCGTGTGGGAAAAGCGCCCAAAAAGCGTTCGGCGTCGCGGCCCTATATAGGCGTCGCCACGGCACCACTCCCACAACGAATCCAAAAATGGTTGTCAAAATGTATGGATTGCTGAAAATTTGACGGCGCCCCGACGATGAATAATAAGGCTGCGCCGCCATCAAAATTTCTAACTTGTTCGCTTTAAATTTTATCTCATTTGTTTCTATCTCTCCATTTGTTTCTATCTCTTTATTATTCATCTCTTTTTTTCGGCCAAAATCAAAACCCCATTCCGAATCTCTTCCTCAATCTGCGTAGGTAATTCATCTACAAAACGTCAGACATCAAGTCCAAATAAAGCTTCAGAATGGTTTTCTTTTCGGAAGCTGAGATCGCTAAAGCGATCGTGCCTAGAAGAAGCACGGTCTCCAAAAAGAGCCGAGCATCGAATTTTGACTCCAACGAGCCCATGACCAAGGATAGAGCCTCGAGAACTGAGCCCGCGAGGCTCGGTGAAGGCCTCGCCAATTTTCTAAGCCACATGTAGAGAAGACTGAGGCAAATAGGACGAGACTCGGTAGGGAGAGAGAGATTCAGCGCATAGAGAATCGAAACGACGAGCTTGGCTTGAGGATCCGCCACGTGGAGGAAACTTTGGAGATTTTGAACTACCCAAATCTCAAGCCGTAGGGGTTCCGAATCGCCATGGCGTCTTTCAACCATATCGAAGACGTAAGTTCTTTCAAATCTCCTCAATTGGCTCCATATTTCTAGGTTTGAACTGATATTGTCTGTTAACATCACATTGTTTTGATTCAACAAAAATTTCTCTAACACTAGGAGAAAAAAGGCCTTTAGAAGCGACAAAAGTCGCTTCTAAAGGCCAAAAAGTCGCTTCTAATTCGGCTTTAGAAGCGACATTAGAAGCGACAAAGTCGCTTCTAATGTTTCGCCTCTAAAGCCGAGTCGCTTCTAAAGTCGCTTCTAATGTTTTGAAGCGACGAAATTAGAAGCGACTAGTCGCTTCTAAAGTCGCTTCTAGGCCCTTAACACCGACCAAAAAAGCGTGGGAAGAGGTGGCGGGTAACAATTAGAAGCGACTTTAGAAGCGACTAGTCGCTTCTAAATGTTACCCGCCATATTTTAGAAGCGACTTTAGAAGCGACTAGTCGCTTCTAAATGTTACCCGCCATATTTTAGAAGCGACTTTAGAAGCGACTAGTCGCTTCTAATTGTTACCCGCCATATTTTTGAAGCGACTTTAGATGCGACTAGTCGCTTCTAAAAGTGTAAAATCTAATTTTCAAAAATTTATTTCCGGTTTTAAATATTAATTAAATATTATTATCAGTAATTAAATTTAATAATATTAAAATTTACTAATTTAAATCAGATTAAACATAAACAGAATATAATCAAAAGTCGATAGTAATATAATCAAACGTCGACAATGTATAAAGTCGAAAATAACATAAGTTCAACTAATTAGAAAATCGCAAGAAGATAATAACATAAGTTCAACTACTTAGAAAACCAAAAGTCGATATGTAAATAAACGGAAACCAATAAGTCTAAAACGTTGAATAAATTACAATCATCGTCGTCCTCGTCCTGCGCGTCGTCCGCTGGGTCCGTGTGGAGGCTCTTCTGGTTCGGTGTCGGTGGGAGTCGAAGGTCGATCTGGTCTCTGCTCTGAACCCGAAGCGCCTGCATTGCCCGAATCGCCTTCACGAGGTCCGAACTGGGTCATGTAGTGGTCCAAAGTCGCCCTAAACACGGGAGTCGGAGTGAAGTCTGGGGTCTGGCTCAAACCAACAGCCATGCCAAACACAGCTTGTTGGAGAGCCGCTAGCTTCTCTTCCATATCAGATGAGGACTTCGAACTCACATTCCCTACGGAAGACGATGAGCTGTCGTGGGCTTGAGCTTCTAGAATGTCGGAGCGCGGAATTAGAGGCCCAATTCCCATAGCCCAATCACGTCGCATCCCGAGTATTTCGCTCATAGCAGTCTCCTCCAAATATGGCAAGCTCACCTCACGTCCCGACTCCCGAGCTTGTTCTTGTAGATCAGCCACCCGAGCTACTATCCGAGCCTACATACACAATACAAATTAAAGTAATTATTAATAACAAAAATTATAAGGAAACGTAATTAATAACCTATATACTTACATGATACTCTCCAGCAGCTGGCGTAGTCCACTGACCATTGGGAGTCGTGTGCATCCTCTCCCACGCACCGAGCGGTCCTAGCATCTGCCTGCCTTCTCCTACCCGCTGCATATGCATATAACGCATTATAACTATAATATATAACTTATGTAATTTGAAATTGAATGAAAATATACTTACGTGACTATGACGATACTCATAAAATGAGATCGTGCCCTGTCGACTCTTCGTGGTCTTCTTCTTTTGATTCGCCGTATTCCGTTTGGACATGTCCTAGAGAATAACATTGGTTAGAAAATTATTTTTAAGAATAATTGATTAATATGTTTAATCTAATTTATACCTGGAACGTTTCTGTGGTCATTCTATCAATCATCTCGGACCACTGTTGTTTCGTCAGACCCTTGGGCGTTCTCTGGAGCGCCTCCTCTTTGTCTCCGCAGCACTCAATCCGGTAAAATCGACTATATTTCGACTTTCCGTCTCGCAGACGCTTCTTCGCGTCGCGGATAATAGTCTTCTCGATAAGACTCGAGTGGCACGTTGCTGGAATAATGTCTCCCGACTCGTCCTCGTACACAAAGTCATACTCTGCGTTTATACCAGACAAAATGGCTGCTACTTGTTGCGCCGAGACGTCATTCCAGCTCGGCGTCGTCGGAGGGATGTGCTCTCGCACCAAAACTCCAAGACTATTTGCAAACTTGCCAATGCGCTCTCCTTTTTTGACTCTCTCGTCATCACCTCTGCTGAGTGGCGGAAAAAATTGGAGACGGACGGGGTCGAATATAATCTTGACTTTCTTGCCTTTTCTAGCTCTTTGCGAGCTTTGACCCGTAGTCGAACCTCGTCCGGACAAAGGCGGCGGAGGCTCATCTCTGCTAGTCGACATACTGCAAAGCAAAAAAGATAAATTAGATTTTTAGTTTATGAAATACATTAAATTTAGAAGAATCTTAAATATAGTTAAACAATTTACTCAATCTTGCTCATCGTTACTTAAGAGGTCAATTTGGTCTATTTCAAGATCATCATCAACATTATCTCCAAGGAAATGGTCAACATCAACCTCATGATCATCGTCGTCTATGAAGTCGTTGGTAGGCTCATCTTCGATAGCATCATCAACTAGAATCGGTTCACAATTATCGTGAAGATGAGACAAACTCGCGAAATCAGTATGTTGTACGGACAATGGAACTACAGCCGACGATGAAACGTCTATGTCAGGCAAATCGCATACGAATCGATGATTACAATCTTCGACGACATTCCATTCCCCTTTTTCAGGATTTCGAGGATCAGGCAAGTAAAACACTTGTTTGGCTTGAGTAGCGAGTATAAAAGGCTTGTCTGGAAACCATTCTTTCGCCACATATGCACTCGTTGTTCCACATACATTATCTTTGTGAATGCGTCTGCGTGAATCGTGCTTGTCACCATACCAACGACACCAAAATAGTACCACTTTGCAATCATGTCGATAGTTCAGCACGACAACATCGTCTATCCTTCCGTAGAACGTGTAGCCGTCCACAGGTACGCAAACACCACTATTTTGAGTAGTACGCATTGAATCGCGACGAGAAGTGATAAATTTGACGCCGTTCAACACACAACTCGGATAAATGTGAACATTCAGTAATGGTCCGACCGACAATGCATACAACTCGTCAGACACATCGACTCCGCCAATTTTTTGTTCGTACACTTTTTTGGCGAACCAGCCTCGAAATTCTTTTCGATGCGCTTCATCAACATCATAGCGACGTTCAAATTCCATGAGTTTCCAATGCTCACTGTTTATACGTTCAAGAAGTTAGAGAAATAAAAAAAAACAAATGCAATTTATACGATTAAGAATACTCACGTCATACATGGATCGATTTCGGTACAATTTGTCAAGATGTACCACTCTGCCATTTCTCTCGACTTGTCGTCTAACCGTGTCGGACTCATCTTCCCATAAGGCAAACACTTCTTGGATTGAAAAATAGAGAACTCGTGAGGCTGAACGACATCAGTCGAGGCATCTTCAAAGTACCTTGCAACGAATGCCAAAGCTTCTTCCACAACGTAAGCCTCAGCTATAGATCCTTCAGGTCTCGCTTTGTTTCGAACAAAATGTTTAAGTGTTCCAAGATATCTTTCAAATGGATACATCCATCTCATATGCACTGGACCACCTTCGAGAGCTTCCTCAGGGAGATGAATGATGACATGAACCATGATCGTAAATAAAGCAGGCGGGAAAATTATTTCCATCTTACACAATATCTCAACGATGGAGTTTTGGGCTTTCTCGAGATCCTCCACTCGTAACGTTCTTGAACAAATGAGCTTAAAAAAGCTTCCAAGTTCTGCAATCGTCTCTTGGAATTGTTTCGGAACATAAGGACCAATACCCACTGCCAACAACCTTTGTATTATCACGTGCAAATCATGTGCCTTTAAGCCGGTCAATTTTCCATCGGGAGTGACATTCTTTTTCAAATTCCCTGCGAGACCGTCGGGAAACTTAATTGACTTGAGAAACTCAGCAAACAATTTTCGTTGCGTGGGTGTGAGAACATATGAAGCTTGTGGTTTGAACCACCTGTTTCCACGCTTCTGTAAGTGTAAACTAGACTTAATCTTCAAGTCTTTTAAGTCTTGTCTCGCCTTATCGGTGTCCTTATCTTTCCCGTCAATGCTGAGCAACGTCCCGAGTAAGTTTTCGCACACATTTTTTTCTATGTGCATCACATCAAGGTTGTGTCTCAATGTTAAATCAGACCAGTAAGGTAACTCATAAAAGATACTTTTCTTGGTCCAATTCAGCTCGCTCTCGCCCCGCTTTCGTTTCGAAGCCATAGACTGCTTGCCCGGAATCAATTCAGGAAGACTGTTTAATTGCTCGAGAATCTGGCTTTCAGTCAACTTCTTCGGAGGTTTTTCGTTTCTCGACACGCGTTGTGTAGTGACCACTGCATGTTCTCATCTAGTGACAATCGGGCAAATATCGTCTGTGATCGTAATACACGACTCTATTTCTAACGGAAAGCGATGGAGTTTCTTTGGTGCACGTCGGGCACGCAAGGTACCCTTGACTACTCCACCCAGATAAACTTCCTCGAGCAGGAAAATCGTTTGTCCAGAGAAGTGCTGCTCGCAAAAGGAAGACATGATTATGGTTAGACCCATCTCGCACTCGGATACCCAATTCCCACAATTCTTTCAACTCTTCAACGAGCGGTTGCAAGAACACGTCAATGTCTTTCCCAGGCGATTTCGGACCAGGAATCAAGAGAGCCAACATCAAGTATTCGGACTTCATACACAACCAAGGTGGCAAATTGTACGCCGTCAACACAACCGGCCACATGCTATATGATAGGCTCATTTCTCCGAAGGGATTGAAACCATCTGCAGCAAGACCAAGTCATACATTCCTCGGCTCAATGGCAAAGTCTGGATATGTTTCATCTAACTTCTTCCACGCTTTCCCATCAGCAGGATGACGTAGAACACCTTCTTCAACCACACGTTCTTTTGCGTGCCACTGCATTTCAACAGCTGTATGTCGAGAAGCGTACAACCGCTTGAGACGATCTTTTACAGGAAAGTACCGTAAAACTTTACGCGGTACTTTTTTTCCAGCAACCCATCTACTTTCGTTGCACACCGGACAAACATCTGCATCTTTCAAATCCTTCCAAAACAAGACACAGTCGTTCGAGCAGACGTCAATCATCTCGTAGCCCATGCCAAATCGCTTCAGCTTTGACTTTGCCTCGTAATGTATATCAGGAATTCTATTCCCAGGATGAGATTTTACAGGATGAGATTTTTTCAGGAGTTGCAAAAGTTCTGTAAATGACTTGTTCGTCCAATGGTTCGTCACTTTAATGTGCATTAACTGAACCAAAAAAGATAATGACGAGAACTCTTTACAACCAGGATACAATTCTGCATTCAACTCGGCAAATAGATCGGCGATCTGCTCTTCGTCAGCCACATCTTCAGCAGTTGGATCATTATAAAAATCAGGATCATTCCTAATATCGTCGACTGCGTCATGGATTCCACCAACACGGTCTTGATCGTTTGAATCATCGAGAATTGCTGGTACATGAACGACTTCTTCACGTGACTCGCCATGATGATACCATCGAGTGTAATACGGAGTAAATCCTTTGTGCATGAGATGCGCTCGAACAACTCCTATGTTTTGTCTTAACGCATTATTGCAACTACGACAAGGGCATTTTACTTTGTGCTCGTTGTTCATTTGGAATCGTGCAACTCGAATAAACTCGTTCACGCCCAATTCGAATTCAAGCCCACAACGATTATTTTCAATCCAATTTTGACTTGGTTTTGACATGACGCTTATTGTTGAAAATTAGGACAACGAAAATTAGGATATTTGTGACATTGTGATGATCATTTAGAAGACGGATAAGGATTTGATCTAAGAAAGTTTAGAGATTCAAATAACTAAGAGATTACAATTGTTTTATTTGTTCACTTAATTATTTAAAAATTTACAAAAATTTGGGCAGAGTTTCCCCTAAAATATGAACAAACCAAAAATCTGCAATTCACAAAATCTATATATATATACCAGCCAGAACTATCCTAAACATTTAATAACTTTCAAACAACATATTTAAATTAACAAATTAAGTAACTACTTATCACATTCAAATTAATATAACTAAACAAATTATATATCTATATTTAACAAATTAAGTATCTCAAATTATTAATACCCTTATTAATATCGTACATTCATAACAAATTACTTTATTTAACAAATTCATTGATTTAACATATTAATTATTCAATTACATACTTACATGAGCAAATTAAATATATAACAAAATTACTAATTTCAATTGAATACCTAAATTACTAATTTCAATTGCATACCTACATTATTAAACATAAATTTCAAGTAAACATAAATATCTAACCTTGGCGGGACGAGACGAGCAAAGTCTACACTCAACAAGACGACGCGACGAACAACAAACGCACAAATGCCTAAATACAAATAAAACATAAAATTAAAACCGTAAAACAAAATATAACTACAATAATTTTAAAACTAACATATATATACCTTAAGAAACAACGATCCGAGTCGAGGAGTTAGGTTACAACGAGGCGCGGGTGCAGCGACAAACGACCGGTGACGAGGCTGCGACGACAATAATAAATTAAAACTAACAAAATATTTATAAAACAAAATTAGACTAACCTATAATAATATTAGACTAATTATAAACTAAACATACCTTGACGGAGGAGGGGGAGTCGGAGCTCGGCGGTGGAGACGCAAAGGAGGAGCACGGCGGAGGAGGGGCGGAGAGCGAGAGGGAGGGCGGAGGAGGGCACGGAGGGCAGCGGCGAAGATGAGAAGGGGAGGGACGGAGGCGGGGGAGGGGGTACGGGTAGGCAAGAAGCGGCGGGGGAGGAGTAGGGTGGGGAGAAGGGGAGGGGCGGTGGCGGCGGCGGCGGAGGAGGGGGTGGCTGGTCGGAGGGAGAGGGGAGAAGGGGAGGGACGAAGCTGGGAGAGAGAAGGGGAGGAGACGGGAGGGAGAAGGGCGGCAACGGCGGGAGATGGACGGCGGCGGGAGGGAGAAGGAGGGCGGCGGCGGGGGAGGGGGGAAGGCGGAGGCTGGCCGGAGAGTGAGAGGAAGAGTGAGAGGGAGAGTGAGAGGGAGAGAGGTGAAGAAATAAGGGAGAAAGGGAGGCTTGACCGATTTAAAGCCCTAGGAACATTAGAAACGACATTAGAAGCGACTAATCGCTTCTAATGTCGCTTAATAACCAAAACGACACCGTTTAAATAAGTTGGGGCATTAGAAGCGACTAGTCGCTTCTAATGCCCTAACTTCTGCACTTGACGAAATTATTGGCGGAGTGAATTTGGAGCCAAAATTTTGGGGCATTAGAAGCGACTTTAGAAGCGACTAATCATGTCGGAGAAAAGTAAAATATGAGCGAAGCAGTACGTATGTAACTAATACACAATCTTCGTATTCAACATAAAAGAAAATTCATTGGTGGCTGACTTCTAAATTTGCATTTTGTTTGGACCATGCCAATGTAATGTTTTCCAATGGTATGTTTATAATTTGCCATCCATTTTATTCTCATCAAGTTATTAAGCGTATTTTAACCGAAAAATGAATAACTACTGTCAAAAAACGTGACTAAGTATTGTTGTAAAATATACGAATTAAGTACCGTAGCATAAATATATATGTCTCAGTTACAGCTCAAGTACATGGTAGGTGTAGTGTTTGATATCAAATTAAGGCGTTCCCGTTTAGGCGGTTTGTCATGATTTATATAGGTATGAATTGCATTTATGAATTATTAAAGTGATTTAAACTTCTGCCAACGTGACCTCGCGGAGTCTCACACGAGCCAGTAGTCAAACTTTATAAAGGAATTTATGTTAATTTTACAGGTAATTAAATGGAGTAACAGTCTTTTTCATAATTTTAATTGTTAATTTCTTTAGTTTTAGTGAATGTTAATTTTATTCGAAGGGGATACTCAATGGACCGATCCATCCATCCTCTACTTGAAGAGTTATCCGAGTCGGATTGAATTCACTAGTACCAAGTCTTCTGAAAATTGTTTAAAAGCTCATGTTATTACTTGCCCTCAAAGCGCATAGAGCTCTCTCAAAGTACACAGCGTCAATATCGCTCAATACATCAATATCGCTCAATACACTCATCAGTATTACCATTTTAAGTTTGCCTCTTGTGCGTGAGCATAACTAATGCTTTGTTTGGTAAGAGCGATGGAAAAAAAAGTGGTTAAATTGTTTAGGATGGAAAGGAAAGGAAATGAAATGAGTGAATTGTAACATTTTAAAAAATTCATTGGTATGATGAGAGAAAAGATTAATATCCATCCTCATATAAATGAAAAAAATAATGGTGTAAATTATTTTATAATGGTAATTTACAATAATACGCTTATATATTATCAAATTGATCTTTAATTTACACAATTTATTTATATTATAAAAATGAATATGCGTGTAATTATTTAACTGCATAACTATATATGATATATCGTAAGAAAACTATATATTACATATATATACATATACTAATTTGGTTATCTAATCCAAAATTTATTTACTAGAGAAAAATAAATTTAGGAATTAGAGCAATATAGAGATTTACTAATATTTTTTCACAAATTATCCCTAAATTCTCATCTTTTGGTTTTATCTCCCAATCAGTTGTTGAGTGTTCTTGTTCATATATTTAAATAGAAAAATAATTTATAACCATACATCACATAAGTTGTAATACCCAAACACACAAAATTTTAAAAAATCGATAAACAAAGTCATAAAAATATCCAAACTTTTTTTGAGCAAACAATTATTTGATCATGACGAAAGATTAAAATAATAAATTTTATAAACTTTGATAATATTGCTAGTCATAAATTTGTGATGAAAAAAAGAAATACACAAAAAAAATTGAAGATCAATGTATTTAATAACCAACAACAAAAATAAAAAGAAAAAAAAAAATACTAAAATGCACATAAATTTCATATATACAAAAAAAGGAAAAAAATATAAAATACATTTTTGTTCTCCCTTCTTCAATGATTAGTTTTCGTTTATTTGAATTTCGTTGACTTTCATTTCATGTTTAGTCTTTTAAAATTAATTGTGCAATTCAAGACTCCAAAATAAGAGATGACATTCTATAGCAATATTCATAGAATTGTATATCTTCCTTTTAGGGTAAATTTTTACAACATGTGGGCTTCCACCCATTTATAAGCCGCGTGGAATTATTAACTCAGAAGAATTTAATTTCTCAATTGAATTGTCTTATTATCCGATGTTTTCTCGAGATCACAAACCATTACTATAAATACTGGATTACGTATCGGAGCTCGTACAACAAGACGTTGTTCCCGCTGTGAAAGATGTATATGTTTGGATTGCTGCCCATAAAGGAGAATATTAGACATTTTATTTATTATTTATAATATTTTACTGAAACATTAATATTAATAAATAAGCATTCTTTTCTTATAGTTTGTGTTTATGTATGTATGCTACGCTCTGAAACTGTCATTAACGAAAAGGGCAGATTTGAGATGATAACCCCTTGTGACTAGTTTAAACCATTTGTTCGCAATCTTAAGACTGATTGAGCATTCGAGTCTAAGTAACGATTATTTGAATGAATCATGATATCTTATCATGTGATATAGAAAGTTGTGACTCTATGATTTCATTCTTGATATCTTATAGAAGATATTGAACAAGACCTAGTGATTCTATGGAAGCTCGATATAAAACCGTTTAATCCAGAAGCTCCAAGATCACATACGAGGGGTACTTCGATAACTACCTTAATCTTGAGGTGAGTGCATAGTCGATACTACACTTTATGTCATTTGATTTGTCAATAAGAGATGGCTGTGTAATGGCTGCATCTGACCCGACGGTTGGTGACATAATGTTGTAGTGTTGGATTATGTGATTCACAGATACGGAATTCGTGTACACATAATGAAAGTCATTGTATCACAGTATGCTTTGTTACGAGATAGTGAATGAATTAATCTGACCAGATAATCATTGAATATGAGATTCCTTGATTAAAACATGTGACACGTATTGACGTCTCCCTTTATGTTTTTTCTCATTCTAACAAAGGAGTTAGTGAAATAATAACTCTAGGGGCAAAACGGTAATTTTACATTCCCCGAACTTACTGATACACACGAAGGGTATTTTAGTAAACTACACCATGGATTGAGTACAGAAAGGTTCTGTGACTTCAAACGGAAAAATAAGCGCGCATGAACTTAGAGATTTTCAATATTGGTCCTTTAGTGGAGTCGACCATTATTAAGAATTATAAGCCGGAAATAATTTGTGAATTATTGAGTTTGTGCTTAATTCTCAAGATTCGTTCATGTGGGTCCATAAGGTCTCAATGATGCACATTTAGAAGAGATTAGTTGAACGCAATAAATTGATTTACTCATTAAATACAAATTGTGATTTGTATAGAGAAACTTACTTTCCAAGCGAATTAATGAATAATGTGTTATTCATTAATTATTGATTTTGTGAATTAAATAACTTTATTATTATTGTGATAATAATCTTCTTGAGAACTCACAGTAACAATATTAGAAAATAAAACGTTTCTCGTTTCATGCTATTAGATAACCATGAAACAATTTAATAACAAGTTATTAAATAGATAAGAGTTCTAAATTAAGTCGAATTTGGAAATTAAATCAAGGCAATTTGGGAAACAAAATTGAGAGACGATTAGGACATAGGGGTCGGCCATTAACATGGTTTTGGGCTGAATATTGATTCAACAAAAGCCCACATGAGAGCCCATTAACAGTGCCTATAAAAAAAGGTTTGAGGAAACACTAGGTCAAGCTTGCTCTCTCTCTCTCTCTCTTCCCCTCCCTCTTGGCCGACCATCCTATCACCCGAGAGGACAAAAAAATTTGTTTCTTGTTTTCTCGTGTGCGTTCATCTGAGCCCACACTCATCTTCTCGTTTTTCTTCTTGTGTCATCGTTGAATCAACTTGTGGTTGTTTGGTCCATTTTCGTTTTCTGGAAATCTGACCTCCGAACCAAAGATTCAATGAATCCGACGAATCTGAGTCCGCAAACCCAGATCTCTCTCCGAACCCATTTAAGTCAGTTCGTTTCTGACGCAACGCAAAAAACGGAGTCCCGATCCGAGCTTCCATGAGCTCTCAGCGTCGTCGCAAAGTTTTGCCTGCGATCTGCCTCCGCCCATCCGCGCGAACCTGCGCCTGACTCCGCCTTACCGCCCCTCTGCTTGTCCCAGCAGCCTGCCGCTTTTGTCCAGCCAAGCCTGCCTCTGCCCAGGACGCTGCCGACATCCCTGCTGTTCCTCCGTCTGAGCCCAGAGGTACCTGCCCCTCTCAGCCGCTCCGGGGTCTCCTAGGACCGCTGCCTTCTGTGTCGGACGAGTCCAGCCGTTGCCGCCTGTTCCCAACTTGCCGAGAACCGCGCGCCATCTGCTGCCAGCTTCCCGGACCAGCCCCAAGGACGCGCCTGCTTGCCGCCTTCGCTGCCGTGTTGACGAGCCGAGGAAGTCTCTTGCAAACCCGGAATTGGAGAAGTTTGAAGATTCTCGCATCGAACTTGTTTTCAATTCCTCGACTGAGTTATTTATAACTCGACGATGTAAGTTTCGATTATCTTAAATACTCTTAATTAATATAATTGTTATGATTGTTTGGAGTGTTTGATTTTATTGAAATAACATGTTTAGAATTAAATTGTTAAATAACATGCTTATGATTTTAATGCCAATAGGTTGTTAGATATTAAATAGTTTAATATGATAGATCGTTTTTATTATTAATTCCGCACGTAATTAGTCATTCCGCACGTATATGAGTCGTTGTTGGAATTGATATGTCTCACAACTAGATTAGTTGGACTCTGTAGCACATAACCGTTGACAGCACATCGTTGCGGTGAAAATGTCACATCGCGTCGACGAGATTATCTCGTAGCAGGTTGAATGTCTTATTATGGGATAATCTCGCGGCGATGTAAGATATACACTGGAGCGAGACGAGGACGTCATATGCTTCACTATGGGATACTGTGAAAATAAGGTTTTTGCAATTATACTCCGAGGCGAACATGTTATTTTCCATGGCAAGTATATCATGTAACGGGCTGAATAACCCGTTATGGGATATACTAGTCGCGGCGACGTACAAATATTTCACGACGAGATTTATGTGTTTTCCTCAGTGCGCCGAAAAGTAAGCGTTGTGCAATAAGATCTTTCCTCGGTTAGGTGAAAATATCTCCACAGCGAGATTTTTGAAATTTTTGACAGGCTGCCAAAAATGGGCTATACCCATTATGGGCAAAGATCTTGGTGTGGCAAAGAGGAGGCATGGACTTCTGGATTATATGTTTTTATTCTTTAATTCGTCTCGTCAATAGCTAGTACATAATCTTATTGGTTTTATGCCATGGAAATAAATAATATGATTGTAGACGTACGCTCTTGAAAATACAGAATTCCGCCTTCCTAGAAAAGGTTATTGTTCACACACCTAAGAGTGTATTACATAACTGATTGAAAGTGCACACTTCCAAATTTGGGTTATGTTCGGTTGAATCCTTTGCTAATGAAGCAACAATATTTAGGGTACATCTGTAATGAAAAAAGGTAAATAATAGTAATTTTTTATTCTTGATATGGGATGAATCTGGATGATCTTGATCACGAATTGAATAGATCAAAGGATGCTCGTTGTGATGAGTAAATATAATTATAGAGGAGGAATAAACCTTGTATTACATGGTGAATTACTAACCAAGATTAAAAGAATCAGTTGAATTTTTTTTTTTTTGTTGCCGGTTTATACCACGATGACATTTGAAGGGTTGTCTAACATTCTCTCTCTTCAAGTAGCTCGTAGAATTCTGATGACGTCTTTGTAACGCTGCTCCTCCTGCTGTAGTGTTTACTAAAATCTTAGTCTTAGTTAGAAGACCATAGTAAAATGTGCCTAGAAAATATGCCCGAGCGATCCCATGGTGGGGGCATTTTCTAAGCATCTCCTTGAATTGGGACAATGCCTCGCATAAAGTTTCTCCGTCCCATTAACGGAAGTTGTGGATTTCGTTGCGGAGACGAGTGGTCTTCTCGAAGGGGAAGTATTTGGTAAAGAAGTTGTTGCAGAGGTCCTCCCACAAGAAGATAGAATCGGACGACAATGAGTGCAACCAACCTCTGGCTCGGTCACTCGGCGAGAACGAAAATAGCCAAAGACGTACGACGTCCACCGGAATGTTGGGGATATGAAAGGTGTCACACATCTTGTTGAAGTTACAGATGTGCTCGTTCGGATCTTCATTCAGGGTTCTTGAGAATTGATTTTGTTGAATCATGTTGATAATCCCAGTGTTGATGTGGAAGCTTTGATCCGCTGTAATCGCTGGTTTACGGATGGCCGAACAAACTACGAAATTTTCAGCATTTGGTGACACATAGTCAAAGTGAGGTCGTTCCACGAGGATAGGTTCGTCGGAAATTGGCTGTGGGATATTTGGAAAATTTTCCATTGGTTCTTGGCGCTCTTGCTCTGGACTCTGTGGTTATTGACGTTCGTGTCTTCTTATCTTCCGATCTCTTTTGCACGTCTTTTCTATTTCGAGGTTGATCAGAAGTATAGATGATGGTCCTTCTTTTCGCATACACCTGAAACGGCACACAAATACATAGATTTATTAGTTTAAGCACATATTCAAATTGTAGTAAAAATTGGATTCACAAATAATTAAATAAATCCCCGGCAGTGCAAAACGCACTGCAAGTGCACATGTTGAAGAAGTTATATAGATAGTAAGTACGGTTCATTCCCACAAGAATTTATAATTAAATGTGATTATATTATTACTCTAGTTTAAGTCTAGGGAGAACGAAAGTGAAAGTTGTGATTTCTAATTACTAAGCAACTGATAAAAAACGTTTAAAAGATAGATGTGGAGAACAAGGGTGAGGTTTCATTTCTCTATTCTTTCATTACAAAACTTGCTTGACTTTGAGTTTAATTCATTATTACGTTATGCAGTATTCGTGTTCACAAATTAGTCTTGCTAACCCTCGCTACAGTAATATTAAAAACCTAAATCAGAATTAACTTTTACCTCTCTGTTTCAAGATTAAAATCATAATTTGCAATCCTGACAGGAACATCCAATGAATCCCTAAATTCTACGGCTATCTCGAGACAACGCATTAATTCAAGGTTTGCAAGCCTAGTGCTCAATTTATCAAATCTCGCTAGCGTAATTGATTAATTTTACTCAACATACACAAAGTGATCAACTTCATGTAAGCATTGAACACAAGCTAAGCAAAAATGCACAATTGAAACGAAGTCAAACTCTAATTCAATATCAAGTCGTAACAAAATTCAAGAGAAGATCCACCATCACCATCTATGGAGTTAGTACATGGTGATGGTGGATGAAAAGGAAAATATAGAAATCAACGAAGTCATGACAATCAAACTAGTAAAAATAAACTACTAAATGCAAAGGACAGGTAAGAAGAAAACTAAGGTGGTCGTGGGTACCGGATTCTCGTTACGGCCTTGCTCCGTTTCTGTGGTTCTTCTCAAAAGTCTTCAGTTCCTATGCTCAGTTTCTCTATGCTAATTACCCTTTCCTGACGCATTCATCGCGATGCGACCAGGCCTATCGTGACGAAACCATAGCTATCATAACGTGACCACATACCAACACAACGCGACGAGGCAGCATCGTGTCGCGATGGGCACTCGGGTGCTGGACGATGAACCTTGTTTAGACTTGGTTTTTGCTCTTTTTCTGCTTCTTATCGCGCCTGCGCTCCAAATCTGCTCTCCTAGCATAATCTGCGAAAAAAACAGCACAAACTACGAAAACTAACAAAAAGACCTAAGAATTTGTATCGAGTTTCCGCTTAAGATTTCTTAATAATAACGTATAAAACACACTTATCATACTTCACCACTTACTCTTATCTAGATATCACATAGAGAATCCCAAACTTTTACTTTTCATACAAGAGTATGTAAACTATGAAATATCATGTCTTATTTACAAATTGAGGTAAGCAAGTTGCAATTTATATATAGTGACTTCGAGAAAACAGAGATTAAATGATTTATTTTTTCGCTGGCTCCAAATATGTAGTGGTCAATTAAGTATCTTCATTAGATACATAGGAGGAACTACAAAGTCCCAACTATCTATGTCTCATAACCATATAGCATAAGTTTGTTGGCAGAGATGCCCACAAGAAGATTGTTTATATACATATTGATGTAATATATAAATCTTTATAAAGTCACTATTTTAATTTACGGATTCAATTAATAAAAGTTGAAACGTTCAATCATTCCTTTTTTAGTTTGATTGAAGATTTATGATATTCAATAGTCTTATAGTCCTTAAACCAACCTAACAATGCATGAAGAGACAAATCTAGATTTGCGTGAACAAACTCTTCATGGTTTGACTAAAACGATATATTCGCAATCTAAAGATCAACGGACTATTGATCCCAGTATGATTGTTGGAAGAATCTAGGATGTTTGGTTACGTGGCATAGAGAGTTAGGAACCCTATAGTTCTTCCTGTGTATCTTTCGAATATATTGAATTGACCAGTGCACCTTTAGAGACAATAGAAGAACAAACCATTTAACATCTTCTATCTCAAGGTCACTACGTATGAATCGCATCATGCTTACCTAAATCCTGAAATGAGACATGTCATTTCATAGCATTAATACTCTCATTTGAGAAAGTCAAATTCTAGATCCAATGTGTGATCTAGACAAGGCCTATTGGTGAAACAATGTATCTTTTTAGCTCCTCGTCAATACATTGTTTCTGACTTATTCACAAGTAACAAAGGAGTTGAGGAAATAACAACTAGAAGGGTAAAATGGTAATTTTATAAATCCCAACTAGTTGATGATATTCATGAAGGGTAAACATAGATAACATTCAATGGATCCGCTCAATAAAATTAAGTTGAACTTGAGTAGAAAATAAATTCATTTGAACCGAGAGATTCTCAGTGTCGACTCTTTAGTGGAGTCAATCGACATTAAGCTAATACTCGGAAAAGGTTTGAGAACTTTTGAGTCTGAGTATAGAAGCTCAAGCTTTGTTCATTTGGATCCATAAGGTTACTATTGAAGGTCTTTAGAGTAGGAATGTTCAACTAGAAGGTAAGTCATAATAAGTTCTATGTTGAACTAGACTTTTTCTCGGAAAATTTCTATAGGGTATTTTTGTCCACGTGGACATAAAATGATGTGAATGTCAAAATAAGATTTTGAATATTTTCAGTTGATGAAAATATAAATTATTTTCTAAAGCCGAAAAGTCGTTTGAGGCATTAAGAAATTAATTTCATTATTTGTGCAATAATAATTTTAGAATGGGTATTTTAAGAATTGTCTTAAAAGAGATAAGGATGCATCTAGACGCCCTTCCCTAGCTAAATAATTCGGCCGACATGCATCAAAGAGGAGAGTTTTATTTCCCTTTAATTATAAAGATAATTACCCAAAAGGAAAAAGGAAATGAATTTCCTTGAGAAGGAAACAATTGTCCTAAGTGAGGAAACAAATTTCCTCACTAATGCAAGGTGCATGCGCGGCCAAACAAAGAGGGAAAGGGGAATGGAAAATCAAATATTGTGTCATGAATGCATAATTGACCTTCTCCTATAAATGGACCCTCACATAGAGATGTGAAAATAAGCTTTTCTCCTATTGCTCTCTAGCTCTTGGCCGACCCTCTCTCTCTCTCTCTAGAAAATACTCATTTTTATTTTGGCACCTAGATCCTCAATTGATCTAGTGAATTAGCTTTTGATACAAGAATTGTTCTTGGTTCATATTGTTTAATTGTGCCCACACACAAATCATTCTAAACCTCTATAGACTCTTGTAATAGAAACCTTAGGTTTCTCAAGTTCAAGATTAGACGTGAAGGAATCGAGCCAAGGAAGAAGATCCGCCTTTTCAAAGACGCTTCAAGTTTGAAGATACAAGAAAGGTTAGTATTCAAGTAGTTTAAATAATATTTTTAATTATAACATGTATATGCACTTTGCAAAGGTCAGTAAAAATAGTTTTACTAGTAAAAAAAATTTAATATTCTGCCATTAATATGATTAATGATAATTTTTCTTAACCCTAGACCTATTTATAGCAGAGAGAAGAAAATCTTCTTTCGGAGATTTTCTCTCATTCTCCTTATAGGAGATATTCTCTCTTATGAGAGATATGTTGGCAAAGATTCCCACAAGAAGATTACTTACTTACATATTGATGTAATATAAATCTTTCATAAGTCTGTATTGTAATATTCTGATTAAATTAATAAAAGTTGAAATGTTCATTCATTCCTTTTTCGTTTGTTTGAAGATTTATGATATTAAATAGTCTTATAGTCCTTAATCAAACCTAACAATATATGAAGAGACAAATGTAGATTTGTGTGAACAAACTCTTCATGTTTTGGTTAAAAGTACCCTTTAGATATTTTTCGAAAAAAAACGTCTAGTTCAACATTTGAACTTATCTTGAATTAGCTTATAGTTTAACAAATAGTACTCTAACGACATGTAATAGTGGCTTTCAATGGTTGAGAATTTCTCTCCAAAGAGATAAATACAAGGAGAATAAGGGGAGGAAATTCGGCCAACCTCAAGAGCATATCCCTAGGGGATTTTCGGCCAACTCCATAGGCCAAGCCCAATTCGAAATTATCAAGCCCAAAAATCCAATTAATTATTTATTTACTTGATCCAACAATAAATAAACATATATGGTATATATATTTATTTAATTATGCGAATACCCGTCTTCCATAATTAATGTTGTCAATCACTATTACAACATGTGAGATTAAATAATGAACAACATTATTATTCGAAAGTTCTTATCCGCCTTTATACGAGCCAAATCAGGGACTATGGACCTAGTAGTAAAAGATTAACAAACCCTACGAAAAAGACAATGTCCTATCTCTTTTCATCGATTCGTCTAGTCTTTATCAATACTCCACCGTGTAATCAAAGAATGAACCCTTCTTTAATACTTAAAATATATTTACTCATCGTGACGAGTGGCCACTGATATAGTCATTTCGTGATCAAGATCCTCCATGTTCTAACCGTGTCAAGAAAATTCTATTTATTCCGTTATACTTCTCTTGCTACATATCAGCACTAAGCATTGTTGCTTCCCCAACGAAAGATTCATTCGAACGTTAACTTACTTCGAAAGTGCTAGCAATCTATCGAGTCTAGATCAACCCTTTAGCAAGTGAACATTGATTTCTTTTCAGGGAGGATGGATTTCGTATCTATAAATTAATTACCAGTCGAATCATGCTCTGAGAAAACTTCCAGAGGAAGACTCCGAATAGATAAGCTGTGATTAGCATGAATAGCCTTTTAGCGAATGAGTTAAAGAGCTCAGAGACATGATTTAGTGACCATGACCACTTAAGAATTTAGATTAAGTCTCACTGTGACTATCAGAATAGCCTCGTTTAGTGCGTCATAACGGTCCTTAAACCACAAATCTACCCCAAGACCTGTCCAGGTCGTATACTTACCACGAGTGTAGAATGCTCCCGCATAGTGATCCTTCACTCATGTGTTCCACATATATGACTTTCAATTTAGCTTTCCAGGCGTATATCAATCATCCACCTGTTTTATCACACCGCCCGAACTCAGGAGCTGAGCACGTGACTCAGTTTAATACGGAGGCTATGGAAGATAGTTGTTATTGATTCTAATTGATTATTTAGAACTCAACCCACTAATCATAGAATGCTTATATAATAATCTAATTATCGAATTCAATAATTATTCATATGTCAACTTAAAGTGGTCAATATTCCTAACAATCTCCCACAATGACTAGAGAAGATCCCTCGAGCCAATTTAATTCTTTGTCATCTTAGTAGACATTTCAGACTTTGACCCAAGAATGAGATTCTTATCATATGGATTTTCAGTTTATTCTTTACTCTTTTATTTATGTCGTTCAGACATATGTCCCATTTCGTATGTTTCTATTTCATGCATCCTTGCAAATGATCTTTGACTTACCTATTTAAGGTAAAGGCAATCACTTCACAGTAAATTAATTTACTTAGAACACATTAACACTTTACTTTCAGATTATACCCCACATTGTGTATGACAAGTTTCCCTATCGTGGTGTTACATTATTTCGATGCCAAAACAAATTGCACCATGCATGTTTAATCTCATTACCACTCACTATAGTGTGATTTTTTAAATGTGTTCAATAAGAAATTTATCGACCCTTCTCCTTTACTTAATTATTTTTATAGTCCATCCTTGTTTTTCATGTTCATATTCAATATATACAGGACTTCAAGGATCTTCTATATTTAAATAATTAAGTATCTCACTATTTCCAGAAATAACAATGTTTATAACACATGTTATTATTATTCTTAGAAATTCAACATTGTCTAGGGTCTAATTTATTAGTCCTTTTAAAGACAATGTCTACAGCCTCAACAATGAGCTCATACCTTATTTCAAATAAGTATGTTTGAGACATAATGAAACGAGCTTGTCGTTTCTAAATGTTTTAGAAACAGTTAGCTAAGTCAATTTACTTTGGTCATAATGAGGTCTAATACTACAATAGTAATGACTCTATTTATGACACGTGTTTAGGAGCTACACATATCGATCATTCTCAAAAATATTGATTCTAACAAACATCCATGTAAAAATCATGATCAGTTTGTTAATAACTTAGGATCGACCTTTAATGTTTAAAAAGGTTTGGTTATTAAACTACCTTGATCCATGTCTTAAGTTATTAGAACTTTATCCTCAAAGTTAGTTCTTCTTCATCTCTAAAGACTCCAAATGAAATTGTTTGTGGTATGATAAAGAATAGTATCATTATTGACAATGATCAAAAGGGGCTCAATCCCTTAGAGCCTTTTAAAGCTCAAACCATTATATTTATCTATTTATAGACCTCTCTATTTCTTTAGACTAATAACTTAACACGCAATTCTATCAAATATGATATTAAAATTTAGACAAGTTAGTTTGATCAAGAGTAAAATCTCAAGATCGTGTATTTTCATTTAAGGAAAATTCATTGTTGATGAGAGTGGGAAGGATCCTTGTTAGAATGTTTCCACTAGGTTCTTAATTTCATTGGCAAGGCAATTCCAAATTATTCTTCCTTTCAATTCATTGATTCATGTGTCAAGATAATCATTTATTACTATTCCACTTAATTATTGAATAATAGCATATTCATTCCGGTTTCAAGGATGTCATCCTCAATGATGGATTCAATCCTGTGAGAATGTTGTTATTCATTGAACAACAAGTGGTTAGATTTCATTCATGAAAACTCTCACTGATTTATTGAACAATTGTGACTAGAATCCTATTAAGGATGCTTCCACTCAATAATATTTGTTTCAGGACTAGGTTTCACTTAAGGATGCTCCCACTAAATCAATGGACCAGAGTATCTAAGTTCCGATTAGGGATGCTCCCATTCAATTAGTGAACTAGAGTAGCTAGGTTTCATTCAATGATTCTCCTACTCAATTTATTAAACTAACGGCTAGGTTCCGATTAAGGATGCTCCCACTCAATCAATATAAAGTTTCACTGACTAGGTTCCGATTAAGGAAGCTGCCACTGATTCATCAACTCTAACTTTTTGGTTGTGTTTCCTCTATTACTTCTTATTTGCACAACTATTATCGAACAAATGTAATAGTAATTTAGACGCTTTCTTAAGCTATAAATAGTTCTTAGACAATAAAACATATATAACAAAATAATTTATTAGATCTATAATAGCTACTCACAATTCTAATAGAGATGACAACTTAGAACATATATTGCGCTTCTATATACTATATGAGCGGAAATACATGTCCTTCATATCCTCTTATCTTTAACTCAAGGGCAAAAGCATTTATACATAATAAAATATCATAAAGGTATTCAAGGCATTCAATTTATAGAAGGAAATATATAATGACTCAACCATGTGTTTATAAAATAATGTACTAAAACATAAGGAAATAAAATTCATCCTTTCTGGAATAACTCTAAAAGCTACACTCCAGAAAATCTTAGATTATTAAATGACACATCCCATGTTCAAAAATACATCCAAAAATGAAAGTAATAAAACTAGTGAGAATTTAAATCTTTTGGCGGTTCATGAGCTTCTTCACAATTCGGGTTTGAATCCGACATTGTTCAACAAGGTCATCAACACTTGTCTGTTCCACCAGATCTACTTTGTAGCAAGAGAAGAAGTATGCTCATGACTAATTACCCTCAAATTAATTTTAGGATATTAAATCATGAATTTTAAGGTACCATACCAGTATTCTTCTTGGTTTTCTCAAGCTCGGAAAAGTACAAAGGACAATGCCTCTTCCAATGGCCTTCAGTGTCGCAATGGTGACCTTTAACTAAGCTTTCTCGCTTCTTCTCTTTTTATTTTACCACTTCTCTTGAAGTTCTTCCTTTCTTTCTTAGCGGGACCTCTCCCCTTATAAGTATTTGGATGTGCCTTAGATGGCTCAGCACCAGAAGTCCACTTCTTCTTGGTTTTTGGCGAAGAACTATTGTCAGGATATAGAGCAGACCCTTTGTTCTTCCCATGTCGAGTAATAGACTCGAAAATCTGTTATTCATTCAACTGCTAAGACAGTCCATACGCCAACTTATTCATTATATAGTTGGACTTAAACTGTATGAAGTCACTAGAAAGGGAATTCATGATTATTCCCACCTGGGTGACTTCATCTATATATACACATGGAGTTCATCTTCGGTGAAGTAGTTAGTCATTTTTATGACATGATCCCTCACCGGAGTTCCCTCATTCATCCTAGTGCTAGTGCACGTACGTGTGAGCTTAATGCGGGCTTACTGGCTTTGCATCTCAAACATTTGTTGCAATGAGTCAAGGATCTCCACAGAGGTCTCCTTTCCATCCATCTTTGTTCGCAAAACATCATATATACTTGTGAGCATGTATGCAGTGGTCCACTTGTCATAGTCCTCCTTCATGTTTCGGGACGAACTCGCATTTGGGATGAGAGGTGTCTCTTTAGTGAGGATAAAGCGAATGCTTTCACTCACGAGCACATCGTTGAGATTCGACTTCCATTTTGGGAATCTATCTCTTGTCATGACATTTTTCAACAACAGGGCCATGATAGGGTTCAACATAATTACTAAAAACATTAATAGAACTCTATAAGCAATATGTAAAGAAACAAACTATCGGGATATTTAGGAAATAAAAACATAATGCTTAAGCACGGGGGAAAATACTAATCTTTGAAAAGACCTAGTTTTTATTATCCACGGTAATCACCAATAGCCACAGTCCGTTCCACTATAGTGGCGTAATGCAGTGCACGTAGTGAACATGAGTTCCAACTCATATTAGTGAGCAATCACAGTTCATGTACCCTTTATAACTATGCTCACTAACTACCAATTTATAGGAATACTTTGGCCATATGAGCAACCACTAGTTGGTTCATACATGAGTCGACCCAACATTATAGTGAGAAAAGTCTAGCCATACGCACTAACTTAGCTAGTACACGCAGAGATCAACCCTCCCACCTATCATCAGAAACACAACCTTGGTATTGGAATCAAAAAATCATGCCCTAAGTAATAGACCATCCATCCCTTAAAAGGGCACCGGTCACGCACGGATTTTTCATCCTCATGGTGTTGTGTCAATGTTAAGGGTCTTAAAGACTTAACATACTTTTATTATTTTAAATTTTCCAAGAATTTACATTAATCTAGGTGTTACTAGGTGTTACATTAACTAAATCATATTAAAAACTCGAGTGTTACTAAGGTACCCTTAAAACATACGTTTCGATACAGCTTAGCTATTAGGTATTCCGTGATATCCTATCTTGATTAACCTAATAGTATTCCTTCACGAAAAAACTCCCAGTTAAGAAGGTGAGCCACTAGGTCTTCTTAAATACCCCTAACTTAGTCTCTTATCGGCTTGGTCACAAAATTTCCCGATCTGTTCAACTCATTCATTACTTAAATTTCCTAATCGCATTAGATAATTTTAAATGAATGAATACCCATGACAGCCATAAACAAACTATACGATATCTAAGTTATAGCGTACAATCATAGCAAAACAATTAAATAAACAAGCGAAGCAACCATGGTAATACAAATCGATATCATAATCATTTATTTTTCCATTATTTAATTAATATTTAAATTAAACCAACCCATCCAAATAAATTAAATAAAACTTCAAATAAAATTAAAAAAATTTATATTTGGATGGGCCTTAAGGCCCATCTGTAAGCCCATATCATCATCGATCCCCACCTTCTATGCTAAGGCCCAACCCGAGTTGGTTGGGCCTATGCCAAGGGGCAGCCCTAGCCCAACCTTATGCCTAAGCAAGGCATACCATGCGGCCAGCCCTAGCCCTAGGAGGCTCTCGGCCGGTTTTGCCCGTGAGGCCTAGAGGGCAGCCCTTCGGTCCTGTTCTGTGTCCTCGTCCCAGATCCGTCTCTTGCCGATAGTCAGATTACAACAATGAAAATAATAATAATAATAATTCATATCAACCACGAATAACAATCCAGATATCACATATTAAATTGTAACAAATTTCATATCACAATATAAATCCATTAAAATCAGATTTAATCACAAGAACGAATCAATGAAATAAATAAATCATCTAGCTCTGATACCACTTGTTGGTGAATCAAGCGCGTATCTGACACGAACAATCGCTCTGATACTTGTTGTTGTTGATTAATTCACCTCAACAACTATATTAAATGTGGAAAAATAATAATTGTACTGACATTAGCCAATTAAAATGATGATTGCTAACAAGATCTATATTTATTAATTTAATACATTTATGAAATAAAGTCAGCAAATGATATTATATAATAAGTTTATAGAAAACTTACGATTTTGGGATCAGCTACGGAACGCCCCGATCCAACGCGCGATCTGTTTCGTCCTTCTTCTGAATCGATTTCGTTTCGTCCTTCCTCTTAATATAGTACTCGACGATGGTACAGTAGTCTTCCGAAACGTAGTCTTCAAGACGAATAAGAAAGATGAGTAGGCTTAATCAATATCTCACTTAGATCTCAAAACGAGATTTTTTCGGGATCTCGCTCCTATTATTTAGGATTGGAATAAGCAATTTCGGGGAATATGGCGAAGAGAATTTCGGCCAAGAGAGAGAGTGAGATGGCCGAGTATTCTATTGAGAATGGGATGATTTTCCTCTTCCCTTCTATTCTTATTTATAGCATTGGTGGGGAGATAACCCTTGAGAGATTTTCTCTCCTTTCTGTTGAGATATTCTCTCCTTCTGAAGTTATTCCCTCCTTCTAGAGATATTCTCTCCTTTGGATTTAATATAGGAAATTAGATCTAAATTGTGAATTTAAACTCTCTCATCCATCACATCAATATCTATGGTTGAGAATTTCTCTCCTGAGAGAGAGATCCAAGGAGAATGGGGGGACGAGGTTCGGCCAACCCCTAGGGCATATTCCCAGGGGATTTTCGCCAACTCCTTAGGCAAAACTCAATTCAAAATTCCCAAGCCCAACAATCCAATTATTTATTTATTTACTTGGTCCAACAATAAATAAAAAATGATGCTATAAACATTTATTTAATTCTACGAATACCCGTTTTCAGAATTAATGTTGTCAATCACTATTATGGTAAGTGAGATTAAATAGCGAACAACATTATTATTCGAAACTTCTTATTTGCCTCTATAAGAGCCGAGTCGGAGACTATGGACCTACTAGTAGAACCTTAACGAACACGATGAAAATGACGATATAGTCCTATCTCTTTTTCATCGATTCGTCTAGTCTTTATCAATACTCCACTATGTAATCAAAGACTGAACCGTTCTTTAATACTAGCAATATATTTACTCATCGTTACGAGTGTCCACTAAGATAGTCAGTTCGTGATCAAGATCCTTCAGGTTCTACCCCTGTCAAGAGAAGTCAATTTATTCTGTTATACTTCTATTGATACATATCAGCCCTAAGCATTGTTGCTTCCCCAGCGTAAGATTCTTTCAAACGTTAAATTACTTCAAAAGTGTTAGCAATCTATCGGTTCTGGAATCATCCCTTAGTTGAGTGAATATTGACCTCCTTTCAGGGAGGCTGGATTCCATATATGTAAATCACTTCCCACTCGAATCATGCTTTGAGAAAACTTCCAGGGGAAGAATCCCAAGACATAAGCTATGATTAACATGAATAGCCTTTTAGTGAATGAGTTAAAGATCTTAGAGAAATGATTCAATGTCCATGACCACTTCGGCATTTAGATCAAGTCTCACTGTGACCATCATAGAGGCCTCGGTTAGTGCGTCATAATGGTCCTTAAATGACACATCTACCCCAAGGCTGGCCTAGGTCGTACAATTTACCACAAGACTAGAATGCTCCTACATACTGATCAGCCTTGTTTTAGCGCACCGCCCGAACTCAGGTGCCTAGAACGTGACACATTTTAATACGGAGGCTATGGAAGATAGCTGTTTTTAATTCTAATTGATTATTTAGAACTCAGAACAGTAATCATATATTTGATTATTTAGACGTCAACTTGTGTATTGTAATTCTTCACAAGTATTACCAAAAATAAGATTAGATTAAGTTTGTGGAGTATAGATGAACCAAAGTATTCAAAAAATAATAGGAAAGTGGAAAAAGAAAATACCTCAAAATTGAATATAAATCGCAAACAGGCCGATATGGATATAAAAAACTTGATCAAGAAAAGGTTAGACTTATTTTAGCTGATAATTATTTCATATTACTCATTTATTTGGTAGTCAATTTTATTCTTGTAGTATAATGAAATGGGAGTATAGGCTACAAAACAGGAACTTTGGATTGACTCATGGAACAAATACGAAATGAACTACCAGGACAATGAGGCCAAATAAGTGGCAGAAAAAATGTAATATTATACATAGTACTATTACTATTATACTGTTAACTAGCAATGATGTGTTTATAACAATTGTTATCACAACAAGCAACAGAAGTCTTTAAGACCGGAAAATGGAAAGCACATATCAAAAGAAGCTTCGGGTATATCTCACCGATGCGCTCAATCGAAGGACTCTAGAACGATTCAAGTATTATGTTCCTCTAAGCTCATGCCAAAATGAGAAGAAGATGCAATAAGAATTAAATATGCTTCCATCTTTCAGTATAAAAAAATTAGAGAAAATGAAAAGAAGATTAGATTAAGTTTGGAATTTGATTGTTTTGTTTTGAAATTATTTTTCCGATTGTTAATTTTTAAGTCGTCGGAGTCTCCGGTTGGTCGAAGACTCGTATCAATCACCGCATCCGTCGATCACAACATAAACCGGTAAGTTTTTAACTTTTTGTAGATTATTTGATTTGTTTTAGTAATTTTTGTTATACCTTGGTTTATATATTATTTAATATTTTAGTTTTTAATTTCTTAGTTTTGTTTATACTTTTTGTTAATTTGTTTTAATAAGTATTGATAATCGTTTTTAATAAGTTTGTTAATATATTTTAATTCTATTCAGTTGATTTTTAGGTAAGTTTCTCAATTAATAATAATTTTTAAAAATAATTTTAATCAATTAAGTAATAATTTTAATTAATATACCAGATGTTTTCACTGAAATTTGGACAACGTTCAGAGACCAATGTGGTCAGATCCTCGCTCAAAGCGCGTGACCCTCACTTCGGCCTGAAAGTGTCAGATCCGGTGTCTCGGTTCATCTCTTAGGTGTAGTGGGGTCTTCGAGTCCTTCTATTATCTGAAAAGAGTAAACAGACGTGAACTAAGAAGGGAAAACAAAGGGGGGTCCTCTGTTTACCTCTCCGACGCTCAAAACCGAGGGAAACGGGGATCCTTGGATCGCCGGCGTTTTGGTGCTCGGGTCATGGATCTTTAGGTAACTATCCCGGTCGGAGACCATTCCCTAGGATACCTCACGTGGGGGTATAGTAGGTTGAGAGAGAGAGAGAGACTCGTACTAATATTTTAGCAGAGTCTAGGTTTAGAGAGAATGTCTTACCTTTGTGGAAGGTGTGAAGGGCTATTTATAGCCTTGGAACCACCCTTTGGGTCGAGTGAGAGACCCCTAGGCGGCGGAGGACACAAAGCCCTGTTCCAGGCGCAGGTGGCCGGCCGGCCAGGCATCTCCCAAGTGAGGGTGGCCGGCCAGGCGTCTTCCAGGTGAGGGTGGCTGGCCGGCCAGGCATCTCCCAAGTGAGGGTGGCCGGCCAGGCGTCTTCCAGGTGAGGGTGGTCGGCCGGCCAGGCCTTTCCCAGGCATACGTGGCCGGCGGACAGGCCTGGCCGGTCGGCCATGCGCCTCCCAAGCGAGGGTGGCCGGCCAGGCGTCTCCCAGGCGAGGGTGGCCGGCCAGGCATCTCCCATGTGAGAGTGGCCGGCCGGCCTGGCTTTCCCAAACGTGGGTGGCCGGCTAGGCCCCTCCCAGGTGAGGGTGGCCGGCGAGGCGTCCCCTAGGTGAGGGTGGCCGGCCAGGTGTCTCCCAGGTGAGGGTGGCCAGCCGGCCAGGCCTTTTCCAAACGTGGGTGGCCGGCGAGGACCCTCATAGGTGAGGGTGGCCGGCCAGGCGTCCCCTAGGTGAGGGTGGCCGACCAGGCGCGGATTCGTCGCCGGGAGGAAGACCTGGACGCGTGGACCCGGCGTGGTCCATCTGGGTGAGCCTTCTCACCTTTACGTTTTTGGGGAGAGGGAAATATAAATATTACCGTCGTCACCGGAAATACGGAGACAACATCAGCCTCCCGAGTTCGATGTCGAGCGTGAGGTCGAGAATGAACTTAGAAGTAGAGGCCCTTGGCCGTCGTTTCAGTTCGAGGGCCGCCAGCGCTCCGGCGAGCGGGATGTCAGGGAGCCCCCGAGAAGGCGGAGAAGGATAGGTAATGTTATAAAATCTTCCTCGCGCTTAATATTCTATTACTTTTTCACATTACGTCATGGATTCCGCGCCTTTTGACGTTGACTGTGCGTCTGTTAACGATTTTTTTGGTTCCTTTTTATCTTCCCCCGAAAACAATTCTTTTCCAATTTTCATGTCATCATTTTCCCCCAATCCCGAGTCCTCTCTTTCTCTCTTCTTTGACGATGACAATTTGAACGCGTGGATAGCCTCTGAAGAGAACTCGAGCGGCACGTCGGTGATCGGGGCGGAGGTCCCCGCGGGTTTACCCGACGAACAGCTAGGCAGAGGGCCGCCGCCCTTGGCTGTGGCGCCTTCGCGCGCCGCGAGGGAGGAGGAGGGCCCGCGAGGGGCGTCGGCTGACGAGGGAGGCAACGGCGGACGAGCGTCGTCCTTGGGCATCGCGACGGAGGAGGATGGCGGACGCCTGCCGCTATTGGGCGTCGCGTCCTCGCGCGTCGTGAGGGAGGAGGGAGGCGGACTAACGTCGCCCCTGGGCGTCGCGTCCTCGCGCGTCGCGAGGAAGGAGGGAGGCGGACGAGCGTCGCCCCTGGGCGTCGCGTCCTCGTGCGTCGTGAGGGAGGAGAAGGGTGGACGAGAGCCGTAAGAGGCGACCAGCGAGGGAGTTGAGGTCACGCCTTGGGGCGAGGGCGGATGAGCGCCATCGGAAGCGACCGGCGAGAGAGGCGAGGGCGGGCCCATGTGCGCGCGCGATGCGTCGGGGACGGTTCTCCGGCGGAATCCTCCCATGCTCGATCGTGGCGGCGAGGACGCAAGGGGAGCGGCCGAAATCGGGGTCGCGCGAGCTAGGGCCGGCGGGGGAGGCTTCCACCTTGCGCGCAACGCCTTGGGAGGCGCGCCCCAGCCTGGGTCGCGCGGATCTGCCTGCATTGGGCCGCCCGGAGGCGTGTTCTTGGTCGTGGAGGGTCCGCCCGAGGCGTCGCCGGCCAGCGAGTCCTCTCCCAGAGGGGGAGTGGCCGACCGGGGGTCTCCCACCGGGGCTGGCGACTGACCAGCCATCTCCCAAGGAGTGGCCGGCTGGGCAGGGGTGTCCCACGACCGTGGTGGCCGGCCAGCCCTCTCCCAGGGGCCCGATGGCTGGCAAGGGGTTTCCCACGGACTTGGTGGCCGACCAGGGGTCTCCCGAGAGGCGATAGGCTGGCCAGCCCTCTCCCAAGAGTCCGACGGACGACTTGGAGCTTTCCGGGCGGTCGTCGGCCATGGGAACCCTCCCGACTCTCGCAAAATTGGGTCGTGGTTGTGCGGTTGCGCTTCTCGAGGACCAATCGGGAACCCTACAGGCCGATCAACGTCCCGCAACCCGATCAAAAATGTTCCTTCCGCGAAAAAGGCGCGCGTCCCATCCTTGTCGGTGCGGGAAGAAAGTGAGAGGACTCAAGCTTTCCCCATCATCGCGTCTCAGGTTCGGGGGGGATATCTGTGCGGCGGGATTGACACCCCGTCCCCGGTGTCGGTCATGGCGTTTCAGAGTCTCCGGGAGGAATATGGGGTTCCTCCATGTATTGACATGTTGTGCCCCCCTTCCGACGGATCGACCTTCCCGTCCTCGGCTCAGGTTTGCCGCCATTCACGTGGCAATGTCCGGAGCGGCCTTTGGCTACCTTTTCCTGCATTCATCCAGGAACTCCTGCTCCGATTGGGAGTGTACGCGGCTCAGATGTTGCCTTCGATTTATCGAATGGTGGCCGCCTGCCATATGATGTTCTTCCGGGAGTGGAAGAGGGCAATGACAGCCGACAATTTCTTGGAATTTCTCGTGATCGTGGATGGGCTGAACCGGGCTGGGTCGTACCGAGCCTATCACGCCAAACAATTCGCCGTGGTCAAAAACTTTCCTAGCAAGAATCGGTACCAGTGGATATGGGTCTCCGAATCTGCCTTCGGTTCCGCTCCCCTCGAGTTCGGATCCGCGAAGATCCCGATCTCGAGCTTACGGAGCTTGGCAAGGTCGTTCATCGTCTTCCGGCGGTTCGCCCACAAGCCTCGATCTTCGAGTCACGCGACACCATGGCCACCACCGGGTGGTTTGTCTCGGGCACTATTCTGCTTCCCCGAGCGCGGGGCCGAGGGCGGGACGAGTCGGATTCGGAACCCCACGAGGACGTCCTTCTGGCCGATTGTTGTAGTTGTACGAGATACCCTTTATTATGTCGTTCTATCATGCCTGCTAACTTGGTTGTCCTTTCATCAGGCGGTTCTCGACGACGGCCTCGAGGAGGCACGGGGAGCTCGCCCCTGCCATGCGAGATCCCTGCAGCGACCGGGGAAAACCTGCGGGAGGAGCGACCAGTGTCCCATGCCCTGTCACCGACTCAGGGAGGTGGGAGCAGCGGTCCTCCGAGGAAGAGTCCGGCCGTATCTTCCACGAGCGACGCACCGTCGGTGTCTCGGAGATTGGTGGAGGTGCCTTCCGTCGGCGGTGGTGGGTCATTCTTCCTTGCCGAGGCGGCCGACCTAAGGGACCGGAGCGCCTGAGGACTTGCGGAATCATCCCCCAAGTGTATCAAGGAGCTCGTCGTCATAGGCAACATGGACCTCTTTCGGCAGGGGAGCCGCGATGCGCGAAGGTTAGTTACTCCCGTTCTGTCTCACTTTCTCCGCTCCATATTTATGCATCGTTCTATTGCAAGTCTTGGCACGCCATGAGCGGATGGAGCTCGTGATGGAGGAGGTCGCTCGCCGCGAGTGGGCGCTGAAGGAGGCGCTGGGCAATGCCGACTCCGTCCGAGAGGCCGTCGAGGCGAGGTTCGTGGAAGAGCGCGCCTCGAGGGCACAAGTGGAGAAGTCTGCCAGCGCGTTTCTGGCGGAGAACAAGGTGCTGGAGGGGACATTGGCGGCTCGCGACGCCGACTTGGCCTCCGTCAGTAGCCGGTTGGCTGCGAGTGAGGCTGCTCACCGGAAGGCCGCCAAAGAGAAAGATGCTCTTTTAGCGGAGATGCAGGCTGTCGTCGATGATCACGACGAGGCCGTGCGCGTCAAAGAGAGCGCCAGAAGGATGACTGGGAGGTCGCTATATATGAGGCTCGGCGCGCCGCGGCCATTCAAGTCTGAGATGCTACTGTTGCCGAGAATCAGCCACGCGAAGTATCCTTCACATTTTTCGACGCCATGTTCCCGCCGATGGAGGACGATGCGGACTTTGATGATCTCGACGACCGACGTCCCACGAAACTACTCATTCCTCGGCCGGCACATCTCCGTCTCACCCGAGCGCGGTCCTCGGCGAGGAGCAAATCGACTTCGACTCTGATTAGGACTTTGTTTTGTTTGCGCTTGTGTTTAGCGCTCTTTTGTCTTCCTTCGTGTTGGATATTTTTAGCTTCGCCTTTTGTGACATCTGCTTATCCGTCGAAGATTTTTCTTCATCTTTTGAATGAAATCTCCCTGCATTTGCATGGACTTTCTTTTTCTGAATCTTGTGTCGCTTTAAGCCTTCAATTTACAATATGCCCCTCTGTTAGGGCATAATCGACGATCGGGGTTGACCACAGCCGTTGTCCCTTTTCGGGCCAACGGTTCATGCCCTTAGTGTGGCCTTTCGACCTTCATGTCGTTAGGGGCCTTCGATTTACGATGTGTCCCCTAGGTGGGGTGTGATCGATGATCAGACTTCTCTGTTGCCGTCGTCAACTTTTTATGGCCGGCGACCCATGCAATCGGCGCGATTGGCGGAATGTCACGCGCATGGTGTGGTCAATGGTGGGAGGTTCATCCGGTTACTCGTTTGAAATGCTTTCGGGAGTGCCCGTATTTCGAAGAGCGTTCGTCGTCTCGTCCACTTACGCCTCACTTACCTGGCGACATCTGAGCTCGCATTCTTCGGTTTGGGTATTTTTCCCTAACCGTGTTTTGAGCTTCTTTACTCGTGAGCCTTCAACGATGGCCTATCGGCTTACGACCGAACTCTACGATGGGGGAATGCCGAGAACTGGCTCGATCGATGACATGTCAGTTTGCGACGTTGGTTTACGATTTGCCTTGTAAGGTCTCGTGCGCATTTATCTTACGGGTATTTATTTTACGTCTTAGGATTGGGCTTTGACATTGGTCCAACTGTGCGTTAGCTGGGGTTTGCCAATTCTCCTCAAATCCATGGGCGCCCAGATGCAAGGTTTTCGCCTTGTTACTGGTTTTGACGGAGATATCTCTGGCCACGGGGTTCATGTCCCGTGGTTTTTGTTTTATGGGCTTTTGGTTTTCTCGAATGCAAAGCCATTGCGGCTTTGTTATCGATTCGCCCGCTGTTTGGAGTTTTGTTTCCTGATAGCGTGTTGTTGTAGTGCCGCTTATCGGGTTACCCCTAGCCCCCCAAGTTTTTAGGAATAATAAGGATTGTTTCTAGAAACTTTATAGAGGGAGGTTAATTGAGATGATGACACAAATAGACTTTTTATTCGATGTTCAAATGAATACACTTTGATCATATTGAATTACGACAGACACAACATTGTGTTTACATTTATAGGGACTTTGGCGTGCGTCGCTGCCTTTACGTGTGATACTTCTTCACGTGCTCGGCGTTCCATGGGTGGGTAAATACGAGTCCATCCATGATTTCCAATTCATACGTGCCGTTGTGAATGGCCTTTCGAATTCGGTATGGCCCTTCCCAGGATGGGCCTAGTACGCCGGCTCCATGTACCTTAGTGTTTGGGAACACCTTTCTCAAGACCAAGCTGCCATCAGCGAAGCTTCTAGGCTTGACTTTTGAGTTGTAATAACGCTCGACCTTCCTATTTTGGGCGGTCGGCGCGTCGGCTCTCTTTTCGTCGATGAGATCGAGGTTTGCCCGTATTGCTTCTTCGTTGTCTCCCTCATGGAAGGCTTCGATACGGAACGCGGGGAGCGTGGTCTATATCGGAACCACGGCTTCAACCCCGAACGTTAGGGCGAATGAGGTCTCCCCCTTCGCGTTTCGCGCCGTGGTGCGGTATGCCCATAATACGAAAGGAAATTCATCCGCCCAAGCCCTCTTTCGGGCCTCTACCTTCTTCTTCAACTTCTCTTTTATTGTGCGGTTGGCCGCCTCCACCTGGCCATTGGCCTGGGGGTGCCTCGGAGAAGAATAGGTCTTGCTTATCCCGAGCTACTCGCAGATTTTGCGCAGTCGTGCGTTGTCGAATTGTCGACTGTTGTCTGTCACGATCGATTCTGGAATACCATGACGACATATTATGTTTTTCCATACGAAGCTCGTCGTGTTCGCCTCCGTGATCTTTGCCAAGGGCTTGGCCTCGACCCGCTTGGTGAAGTAGCCGATTGCCACTATGGCGAATCGAAACTGTCTTGGGGCCATTGGGAGTTCGCCGATCAAGTCGATCTCCCACTTGGCGAATGGTCAGGGAACGATAATCGGACACACCGAGGCCAGGGGCCGCCTAGGCACATGGGCAAACCTTTGGCACTTATCGCATTGTCGGGACCAGTCGTGAGCGTCCTTTTTCAGGGTCGGCCAGAAATAGCCCAACTTTAGGAGCTTCATGTCCATCGACTGTCCTGCTGCGTGATTTCCACACAATCCTTCATGAACTTCTCTCATGGCTTTCTTCGCTTCGCTTTCGCGAAGGCAACGAAGGAGCGGCATCGAGTAACCCCTTTTATATAGCACGTCTCCGCGCATTGTGTATTTCGATGCTAGGTGTTTTAGTTTCCTGGTGTCCTCGCGGTCTTTCGGCTTGACACCGTTCGTGATGTACTCCTTCAAGGGAGACATCCAGGATGGGGTCGAGGAGTCGCTAACCATTCCCACATCACTCCTTGAAACGTAGGGTCTAGTTAGTACCTCGATCAGGATTTCCCCGTTCTCGCCCGCATCTATGCCCGAGGCGAGGCGTGCCAAGGCATCCGCCTTAACGTTCTCTTCTCTAGGGACTTGGATGACCTCAAACCAAGCTATCGCTTCAAGGTTCTTGAGCGTTTTGGCCAAGTATGCGATCATGTTCGGTTCCTTGGCGGCGTATTCGCCTTTTACTTGGTTCACGATCAGTTGCGAGTCGCAAAAGATGCGTAAGTTTTTAGCGCCGAGTCGATGAGCAAGCTCTAAACCAACTATCAAGGCTTCGTATTATGTCTCGTTGTTGGAGGCCTTGAACTCGAAACGTAGCGCATATTTTAATTTTTCCCCGTCGGGATTGGTCAAAACCACTCCGGCCCCGGCCCCTTGGGCGTTCGACGCGCCATCGACGTGTAATGCCCACGTTGGGCCTACTGGTCCGGAGCCTCTCTTCTTTGGTGATTTTGGTGCGGGGTCCTTAGTTTTGACCCCGGCCATTGGTGCAAGCTCCGCCACAAAGTCTGCCAGCGCCTGGCCCTTGATGGCGACTCGTGGCTGGTAAAGTACCCCATATTCGCTGATCTCTTGTGACCAGATGGCCATCCTCGTCGAGGAGCCCCGTTGCAAAGCCTTCTCAATCGGGTGGCCGGTGCGCACAATTATTTGGTGTGCCTGAAAATAGGGGCGCAGCTTCCGAGCAGTCATAACTAGTGCAAGAGACGACTTTTCAATCTCTGAGTACCGGGTTTCAGCATCCAGGAGAGCTTTGCTAACATAATAGATCGGCCCTTGGCTCTGTCCCTCCTCACGGATGAGGACTGCGCTGGTGGCCCTTTCAGACACTGCAAAGTAGAGCACGAGCGGCTCGTGATCCATGAGTTTGGATAAGAATGGGGGCGTTGTGAAATATGACTTCATTTCACGAAACGCATTCTCACATTCGGATGTCCACTCGAACGCCTTTACAATACAATCATCGTTTAAGTGATGCACCATGATCTTCGGTTCTATGCCCGGAATATGTGCATATGTCCATGCAAAGGCGTCTTTATGCTCTATGAGGAAACGGGTCATCGCCCCTTGCTCCTCGGCGGATAGCTAGGCGCCAATTTTAACCGTTCGGTCAGGTTTGGTGGGGTCCAGTGTTATGGCTACGAGGTCATCGGAGGTCTCAATGTAGCGACGCTCGATTTCGTCGCGTTGATCCAATTCTCCGAAGGTATCCCCCTTCCTCAAGTTCGCACGGGAGCTCGTCCGTGAGCTGGTAAGTTCTGCAAATCGTCGCCTCCCCCCCTGGCTTGGCGGTCTCTTCCTTTACGGCCCGCACATGGCACGTTCGTGCCATGGCTTGATCCCCCATCATGAATGCGATTCCCGCACCGGTAGGAAACTTCATCATGAGATGATAGATTGAAGTAATGGCCTTCAAGCCAACAAAGGTCGGTCGACCGATTATCATGTTATAAGTTGTTGGTTTATATATGATCAGGAAGGTTACGATCCGAGTGATCTCCGCGCTACCTCGGGTTCGAAGGTGACGGGCAGGTCTATCGACCCTTCCGTCCATACTTTTTCCCCGAAAAACTCGTAGAGGGGGGTGCGGATCGGGGAGAGCTTTACTCCGTCGAGTTTCATTAGCTCAAGCGCCAATTTATAGATTACATCAACTGCACTCCCGTTGTCCACTAGGATCCGTTGGACCTTATTGTTGGCAACAGTTGCAAATACGACGAGAGCGTCGTTATGCGGGTGTAGGATCCTCTTTGCCTCAGCCTCGGTGAAGCGGATCTCTTCGAATGGAGTCGGCGGTGGGATGACTTGAGTGAGGTTGATACCGTTTCTGGTCCTCTCGTTAGTCACCGCCCTTAGGTACTTTTTTCTTTGGTTACTTGACTCGCCACACTCGAGCCCCCCGGTGATTGTTCTCAAAATGTTCATTCCGGGGTCATCGGGCCCATCGCTAATGGTAGCGACGGCTGCGGCCTTCTCCTTGGCCGGCCCTTTACCTTGATTCGGCGGGCGTTCCTCCGGGATAGCCACCCCGGCCGCCCGTATGACAAACTCCTGTAGTTTCCCATCTTGAATCAAGGCTTCTATTTGCCGTCTTAATTGGAAACAGTCGGAGGTCATGTGTCCATGATCCCGATGATATTCACAGAACTTGTTCTTGTCCCGCGTCGTGGGACCTTTCTTCAAAGGCATCGGGGACCCGAGCTTGTCTCGGTGAAGAGCCAAGATTCGGGCGGGGGATGCGTTGAGCGGGTAAGTGCTTCTCCCTGGAACTGGTCAGCGAACAGTTTCCTCGGCTTAGACGAGGGGTCGTCGCGGTTATTCCTTCCACACTTTCCTCGAGTGTCGGGCCACTCGTCAGAGCGATGGCGACCGACGCGCCCGGCGCCTTTCCGACAACGGAGGTAGTCTTCCACCCCCATATGGGTTCTAGCACATGCCATAAGTTCGGCCATATCTCTCGGGGTCTTTCCCACAATCGATTTTAGGAAATTGTTGGGCTCGGCGCCCTCGGTGATGGCGAATATGGCATCCTTGTCGTCGAAGTCTTCGACTTTGTGGGATTCTTCCGTGAACCGAGCAAGATATTGGCGGAGGGTTTCGTTAGGCTTTTGTTGGATCGTCCATAGGTACGATTTAGACTTTTTTTGCGCCATAAGAGTGGCGAATCGGGCGAGGAAAGCTTCTCGGAGAGCTCGGAAGGAGCCGACGCTCCCAGATTTCAGACTCATGAACCACTCAAAACTCGAACCGGTTAGTGTCAAGCTAAATGCTTGGCAGAGAGTTGCGTCTGATAGTCCCTGCATCAACATCCATGTTTCTTAGTGTTTGATGTGGAAATTAGGGTCAGAACGTCCGTCATACGACGGGACAGTGGTGATTTTAAATCCCCTCCCAGGCGGCTGTGCTACCACCACCGTCGTGAAGGGCGAGTATGACCCCTCCAGACCGTTGTAAGATCTGGAGCCCCCGGAGCCTGCCCCGCGGAGCTGGATGATTTGATTCTGGAGTCCCTGAATCATGGTCATTAGTTCGAGCCCGTTGGTGGCCCCTACGAGTGGTCCCACTGGAGTGGGCCCCTATCGCTCATTGGACCCTTGGTCCATGATGTTGGGGGGAGGATCCCCGAGGGTCGCAGCCCCGGCGACAGCCCGACGGGCGTCTAACCTTTTCCTCAGGTCCTCCTCATGGGAACCCCTCCGCGAGTTAAGGTGAGTCCTGAGATCCTCCTATGCCGGGTGTGAAGATCTAGCCGCCGGCGGGCGACCTTCGCGACGGATCTCGTGGCTACGGGACACCGTGTGACGCAGCTGCCGAGCTCGCCTGCCTCGAGAATTGTTGCCCTCAAGCCCTGAACCTATTTGAGCTCAACCAACCAATGGCTCTAACAGAGCGTCGCTTGCGTCGACCAGAGGCGAGGGGGTGAAGGTTTGACTCGCTTCCGTTTCTGGGACCATGTCGTCTCCGACATAGTCCTCGTCTCGGGTTGAGACATCTTCCTCCTCGTATCCGAGGAGGTTAACGAGCAAGCCTTTGTTCACCCCCGGCCGCGCTAACAACTCTGCTAACCGGCGGTTGGTCTCGTCTCGCAAGTCCCCTTCGTTGTCACGAAGGGTCGGAGTGGCACTCTCTGCCCCTCTCATTGAGGGCTGCGGCCTGACTCCCCGGTGGGGGAGCAACCGGAATTCGTATCGCGAGCCAGCAGCCCGAACGATAGGATTGCTCGATCGGACAACTGTGGGAGATGCCGGAGAGTCACTCGTTTTTCAACGAGTGGAAAAGAAAAGAGATGAAAAATAGAAAGATGTGGATTGGATGAGCTCCAAGCTCGGAGGTTCGGCCCTTCCTTCTAGAGCCAAAATATGTCGCTGAAATTTGGACAACGTTCAGAGACTAAGCGGTCAGATCCTCGCTCAGAGCGGGTGACCCTCGCTTCGGCCTGAGCGTTTCAGATCCTATGTCCCGGATCATCTCTTAGTTGTAGTGAGGTCTTCGAGTCCTTCTGTTATCTGAAAAGAGTAAACAGACGTGAACTAAGAAGGAAAAACAAAGGGGGGTCCTCTGTTTACCTCTCCGACGCTCAACATTAGTATAATGTAGGTGGAGTTATAGGATGATGAGGAGGGATCGACAAGACCGAGGGAAACGGGGATCCTTGGATCGCCGGCGTATTGGTGCTCGGGTCTTGGATCGTTAGGGAACTATCCCGATCGGAGATCGTTCCCTAGGATACCTCACGTGGGGGTCTAGTAGGTTGAGAGAGAGAGAGAGAGAGACTCGTACTAATATTTTAGCAGAATATAAGTGTAGAGAGAATGTCTTACTTTTGTGGAAGGTGTGAAGGGCTAATTTATAGCCTTGGAACCAGCCTTTGGGTCGAGTGGGAGACCCCTATGCGGCGGATGACAGGAAGCCCTCTTCCAGGCACAGGTGGCCGGCCGGCCAGGCGTCTCCCAATTGAGGGTGACCGGCCAGGCGTCTTCTAGGTAAGGGTGGCCAGCCGGCCAGGCCTCTCCCAGGCATAGGTGGCCGGCCAGGCGCCTCCCAAGCGAGGGTGGCCGGCCAGGCACCTCCCAGATGAGGGTTGCCAGCCAGGCGTCCCAGGCGAGGGTTGCCGGCCAAGCGTCTCCCAGGTGAGAGTGTCCGACCGGCCAGGCCTTTCCCAAACGTGGGTGGCCGGCCAGGCCCCTCCCAGGTGAGGGTGGCCGGCCAGGCGTCCCCTAGGTGAGGGTGGCCGGCCAGGTGTCTCCCAGGTGAGGCTGGCCGGCCGGCCAGGCCTTTCCTGAACATGGTTGGCCGGCCAGGACCCTCCCAGGTGAGGGTGGCCGACCAGGCGTCCCCTAGGTGAGGGTGGCCGACCAGGCGCGGATTCGTCGCCGGGCCGAAGACCTGGACGTGTGGGGACGTGCAGTGGTCCTTCTGGGTGAGCCTTCTCCCCTTTACGCGGTTGGGGAGAGGGAAATATAAATATTACCATCGTCGCCGGAAATACGGCGACAACACCAGAAACTCAAAAAAAGAATTTTGGCTGTTTGGGCATTTTAAGCGACTAGTCGCTTCTAATGTCGCTTCTAATGTCGCTTCTAATGCCTAAAAAACCAGATTTTCGTAAGATATTTTGAGTTTTTTTAAACATTAGAAGCGACTAGTTGCTTCTAATTTCTTCGGTTCAAAACATTAGAAGCGACTTTTTGGCCTTTAGAAGCGACTTTTGTCGCTTCTAATTTCGCTTCTAAAGGCGATTTATAGGCGACTTTTTAGACAGTTTTGTAGCTTCTAAAGGCTTTTTTTGTCGTAGTGTGAACTACTATATAAACTAGTCATAAGTGGGTATCTTGTCAAGTCAGTACTTAGCACATTTTTCGTTGATGACAGTTTCAGAGCGTATAAAACATACAAAAACACAAATTTCAAATAAGAATGAATATTTAATTTTATTTAATGTTTCATAAAAACAAAATACAAAATGTATTTATAATATCTAATATCTCCTTTGTGGGCACAAATCCGAACAGATACCTGCCGAAAGAAGCCAGAGAGGGTCAGTCGGTTAAAATATGATAACAATCATGAGCAATAAAGGGTTGCGATAACCCAAGAAAGGATATATGGTTAATACCCCCCCCCCCCTCCCCGTGTCGGGGAAAGGGACACACAAACCCCCTGACCCGGATTCAGGATCCTCCACGACCTCCGCACCTGATATAGGACGCTAGGAAATCTCTTCATCAGGCATAAACCATTCGGTGGTTGCCATGAGATCCGAGTACTCGAAAAGAAACCCTTGCCGCCTCGATTCTGGAACAAATCCAATCACGAGCGCGAGCTCAAAGTCCTCGATGTCATAGTCGGTCGAAAAATCCACAACGGGCTTAGAAGAAAACTTTGTGAGGATGGGAAAGCGCTTGCGATGTGAGATCTTGTAAAAGTTGGGCTTCTCGGGAACTTTGAGATGGACACAAGGTTCCTAATCTGTGACGCATGGACGTTCAACCAAACCACGAGATCTTGGATCACGGGTTGATAAGGCAACCGCATTTCCCCGCAAAGACTCGCCTCATGAAAAGCCGCATATACCCTTCGCGGGCAACTGGTAAGATCGTCAGGTAACGGCCGTAACATTGACACGGATGACGAGATCCAAAATCTCTTCCTCAAGCCCCTAAAGCTAGCAAGGGAAAGGGAACTTGGAAAGTCAACCCTGGATCACTCAAAGTTGTGTCGAACCACCGATTGCCCAATAAGTCATGACGAGGCGCGCTTCTCCTCCTGTGCAGTCAAAGTAACAATGATGGTTAGAGAGATGTAGTGACTCGGCGACTCACCCGAGCCCGCAGCGTCGAAAGCCCTCGACGACTTGCGGGGTTCCTAACGACTGTCACTTGAGTGGGAAAGCTGAACTCCGGCGCACGGGCCTGGCCCGATAAGGCCCGCTTCTCGCACATCAATCGCGGAAGGCAACCCCACCGGCGCTTTCAGTCAGGTCGTGGGCTTGTAGGACATGCCAAGCTCTCGAGCCCGACAACCTGCCTCGCCAAAGCCCGGCTCGAACGACTTCAAGCCGGTTGGAAGGTCCTCTTGACGAGTTAGGGCTCCTTCACCTAGGCCTTGTCCAATAGGTCCTACGGTTTGCAAGCAGCCTAGGCCGGCCGCCACCCCCACTCTGATGATTGGCGGCCGACGCTCATTTCCCCCAGCGCGGGCGGCCCCCGCAACGACGTCGCCCGCCTCCAGCGACTTCTCTCTGCCACGCGCTACCTCAAACGCGGCCGGACCCAACATCCCATTGACCGCGATGAGCTCCAGGCTGCTTTCCACCTGAAAGACAGCCCTTCCAAGGGGCTGGGATCCTTCATCGCGCCATCAGTGGCCCTGACGCCGCTACCAAGGGCCGGCACGTCCTCCCCAGCGCACGCCTCGCCAGATGTGACCCGCGTCGCCTAGGTCCATCAAATCCCTTTCCCCCAGTCGAGAAAGGTCTTCCCCAACGCCCCCCAACGTCTTCCTCAACGCCGGCGATTTTCCGGGTTGCCGAGCATGCGCGCGCGACACTCTCCCAATGCCAACGACCTTCGGGGTCGCCAATTCTGCTTGCGCGCAGTGCCTCTAGCATCTCCCTCGACGATGGTGTCTTACTGGGCGGCCAAGCCTACGTGCACGACACCCCTGGCGTCTCCCCCGCCGCGACCGACACCCTGGACGGCCAAGTCCCCGCGAGCGACCCCTCTAGCATCTCCTCCAATGTCGATAACCTCCTGGGTGGCCGGCCCCGCACGCGCGACGCCCCTGGCTTCTCCCCCGATTGGGTCGACCCCACGCCGGTCTACTTGGCTCTTCTTGGCATCCAGCACCCTCAGACCAGCGTCCTACAGGCGGCCTGGGAAATCTCCGGCACGCCCATCCTCGTCTCCATCGGCCAGCCACGCCTCTATCAAGGAAAAATCATCATCAACCATCTCCACAATGCTATTGCCCGAAGATGACAAGGGCGGCACGTTGTGGAAGCAGAATGAGATGAAAATTGTGCCAAAATATTATCCAAATTAACGTGTAACGATCCTTGAGAGCATGTGTAACAAGAGATGAAATCGGAAAATAATAAAATTATATTCAGGAAATGAGGCTTACTTGTTAAAATTAAGGCAGTTCAACAGGACGGCAAAGGGAGACACTCGCTTGAGTTTACCACACGGACTATGCCTAATGACAAATTCGGGGGGCTAATCTTATCGGCCTGACGAGCAAATATGACGCGATAGACTATTCGGGTGGTCGGAAGACTAATATGGCCAATGACCAAAATAATTCACCCGGCCATTGGCCGATTCAAGATCATTGGCCGGCCCACCAAGTTCACTCAGCCAAGGCCCAGTGAAGCCTTCGACCAGCTAGCTTCACAGTTCACTCGGCGAAGAGCCGAGTGAACCTTCTCTCGGCCCAAGCCCTTCACCCGGTCAAAGGCCGAGGGAATTCTCTCTCAACGTAGGCCTTTCACCTGGGTAATGGCCGAGTTAACTTCATCCGACGCCGAACTCCTCACCAGGTCAAGGGGACTCCAAAATGTCCCTTGGTCGCATGAAAATACGAGGCTCGACCCCTCGAGACAAGTACTCCGAAATTAAATATCGAAACGTTGTTGAACTATAACTTCACTCGTTTCCCTAAAAGCCTCAATCCTCTAAACATCCAACCTTTTTCTGCACCTCAATCACACAAATTTTGAACGTCGGATAGGAAAACGGAGGCATCTCCTCTGTTTTCCTTTTTTAGTTCACGTAGTTTCTTCTACATTTCAGGTGTTTTGACAAGACAAGTTTCACCAATAGCCAAGGGATGACTTGGAATACCAAGTCTGACACGGTAGAGCCCGAACGCGAGTACTTGGTCCGGTCTTTGGTCGAACTATTTGGGGCTCCTAAATCGTTGTCAGCAAATGAGCGACAACAAACACCATAAATTCATAAGGATTATAAGAAAACTTACAAATTATAGATGTGTAGTTGAGAGTTTGGGGAAGAAACGGCACATAGTTGTTCAAAATATATTTTCGAGTTAGGTTTTAGTTTTTGAAAAGTTAAAAAGATGAAAATAACGTTACTTAAATAATGTATTCTCGTATATTTTCTGCACCAAGAATTAAAAATTGCCAATGTAAGGTAATGTATATCGGGTCTATCCCATCTTGGGAAGTTTGGGAGCCGCGTTAAATTTTTTGACACTGATAAGTTCTTTCTGAGCCATGGTAAAAAAAAAATCTGCGACAGAAGTAAAACATGGCCACAAGAAAATCCTTACCAAGAGCATGTCAAAAATACTTATTAAGAATTTATGGAAATGTTTTGATGACTTCTGCCGCGGCAACGAAGACGTGTTATCGCGGCAAGATCCTAAATAATTAATTTCCATGGCAACGTAGCGGGCTTGAAGCTCATCTGTGGTGAAAAGTTCCATAGAGCAAGTAAAATCTATGGACCTTTCTCACCTCGGCCCCGTACAGAATTTGCTGCAGTGAGACTATTCTTAAAAATTTCAAGAAGTCTTGCCGCGGCGTGGTTATAACGGTGCCACGACAAGGTTTCCTACATTTGGTTAGTTTGTCCAGTTGTGGGAGATTTTTTGCGGCGAGAACAACACAATGTGGCTGCGAGATCCCACAAAGGGACAAATGACCCGATGTGGGAGCGTATTTAAACCTAAATTTTTTGTCCGAATTTTTTTTCCTCTAATATATTTCGTGTTTTTATAACTTTTTCTCTCATTTCTTACTTTTCTCTCATTTTTCGAACTCTCATCTTTCTCTCCTCTTTTCTGGTCATCGTCGCTCTTGCTTCCCCTTTTTTCGTCGTCGAGCAAACAAAAAGAGTCTTCGTCGCCTCTCTTAAGGTTTCACTCTTTCTATATGTCTCTCTTTCTCTCTTTTATCTCTTGCGTCCTCGCTTCTCTAATTCTCTATCTCTTGCTTTCTCATTCTTCATCGCCGCTAAATCCATTTTCAATGAATAGCCAGAGCCAAGCCACAGTCGCCGACACCACAACCACTGCCGCCGATGCCCTATTGGTTCATGCGGATACACCATTATATGAAGGGTGTACAAGTTATTCGAAGTTGTCATTTTTAATTACTTTATTTCATTTGAAAGCGTCGGGTGGGTGGACAAACACTAGTTTTACTCTATTGTTGGAAACACTCAAAGAAGCATTCCCAAAAGACAATAAAGTATCGCAAAGTATGTATGAGGCTAAGAAAACTTTGGGCACATTGGGTATGAAGTACGAGAAATTCCATGTGTGCCCAAATGATTGTGTTTTATATAGAAATGAGTATGAATATCCGGATGAATGTCCGAGGTGCAAAGAGTCAAGGTGGAAAAAAGGTAAATTGCCACGTGACGGGGTCAAAGGAGTTCTAATCAAGGTACGTACATAATAATTACTTGTTTTAGAAATGATTATGTATTTTATATTGTTTTATATGTTTTTTCAGGCATTATGGTACATACCACAAATGCCACGGTTCCGACGAATGTTTAATACTGCCAAGCAGGCAAAGAACATGGTTTGGCACTCAGAAAAAACGTATCAATGATGTTATGTTACGGCATCCTGGGGATGCTTCACAGTGGAAGTCATTTTATTTGGAGTACAAAGATTTCAGTGTTGAACCTCGGAACTTGCGTCTTAGTTTAGCATCTGATGGCATGAACCCTTTCAGTATGATGAGTAGTAAATATAGTGTCTGGCCGGTTATTCTTGTGAACTATAATCTCCCTCCAAAGTTGTGTATGAAGAGAAAATTATTGATGTTAACGCTTCTGATTTCAGGACCGAGTCAACCAGGAAATGATATTGATGTTTATTTGGCACCATTGATCGATGATTTGAAGATGTTATGGGAGACAGGGATTGAGGTCAACGATGGTTACCGCAACGATTCATTCTACTTAAGAGCAATGTTGATGTGGACTATAAACGACTTTCCAGCGTATGGAAATTTGTCAGGATACTCTGTGAAATACTCAATTGGTTGTCCAGTTTGCATGAAAGAAACATCTTCCATCCGTTTGAAGCATGGTAAGAAAACTGTTTTTCTTGGTCATAGAATATTTTTACCGAGAGATCACTCGTATAGAAGGTTGAAACAGGTATTTGATGGAAACACGGAAGAACGACCCCCTCCTAGAATATTGTTTGGTGAAGATGTCTTCGAAATGGTTAAAAATGTCAATGAAGTGCTCGGAAAAAGGAAGCGGCGTGTTAGTACTAAAGAGTCGTTCCAAGAGAATCCTTGGAAAAAGAAATCGATTTTCTACAACCTTCCGTATTGGAAAACGTTATATGTTCGAAATTGTCTGGATGTTATGCATATTGAAAAAAATGTATGTGAATCTTTCATCGGTACGCTACTTGATGATCCAAATATATCGAAAGACGGAATAAAATCTTGAATGGATCTCAAGGAAATGAATATAAGAAGCATTTTGCATGTCGACGAGCAGAGTGAAAAAAAAAACAAAAATACCACCGACAAAGTACACTCTATCTCGGGAGGAGAAAAAAAAATTGTGTAAGTGGTTTGAATCTATCAAAGTCCCAGATGGTCATTCTTCAAACTATAAAAGGTTCGTATCTTTAAAATATCTCAAATTTATTGGAATGAAGACTCATGATTGTCATGTGTTACTACAACAAATGTTACCGCTTGCTTTGCGGGGCATTTTATCAAAAGATGTGAGGTTCGCAATTTCCAAAATATGTGTATTCTTTAATTGGATATGTTCAAAGGTCATTGATCCTGGTTAGAGGCGATGCAATCAGAAGTTGTGAAAACTATGTGCTTGTTGGAAATGATCTTCCCACCATCATTTTTTGATATCATGGTACATCTAATTGTTCACTTGGTACGTGAAGTGAAATTATGTGTAATGGCAGAGATGCCCACAAGAAGATTGTTTATTTGCATATTGATGTAATATATAAATCTTTGTAAAGTCCTTATTAAAAGATTGTTTATTTACATATTGATGTAATATATAAATCTTTGTAATTTGCTGATTAAATTAATAAAAGTTGAAACGTTCATTCATTCCTTTTTTAGTTTGATTGAAGATTTATGATATTCAATAGTCTTATAGTCCTTAATCAAACCTAACAATGTATGAAGAGACAAATGTAGATTTGCGTGAACAAACTCTTCATGGTTTGACTAAAACGATATATTCGCAATCTAAAGATCAACAGACTATTGATCCCAGTATGATTGTTGGAAGAATCTAGGATGTCTGGTTACGAGGCATAGAGAGTTAAGAACTCTGTAGTTCTTCCTGTGTATCTTTCGAAGATACTGAATTGACTAGTGCACCTTTAGAGACAATAGAAGAACAAACCATTTAACATCTTCTATCTCAAGGTCACTACGTACGAATCGCATCATGCTTACCTAAATCCTGAAATGAGACATGTCATTTCATAGCATTAATACTCTCATTTGAGAAAGTCAAATTCTAAGTCCAATGTGTGATCTAGACAAGGCCTATTGGTGAAACAATGTGACTTGTTAGCTCCTCGTCAATACATTGTTTCTGACTTATTCACAAGTAACAAAGGAGTTGAGGAAATAACAACTAGAAGGGTAAAATGGTAATTTTATAAATCCCAACTAGTTGATGATATTCATGAAGGGTAAACATAGATAACATTCAATGGATCCGCTCAATATAATTAAGTTGAACTTGAGTAGAAAATAAATTCATTTGAACCGGGAGATTCTCAGTGTCGACTCTTTAGTGGAGTCAATCGACATTAAGCTAATACTCGGAAAAGGTTTGAGAACTTTTGAGTCCGAGTATAGAAGCTCAAGCTTTGTTCATTTGGATCCATATGGTCACTATTACAGGTCATTAGAGTAGGATTGTTAAACTAGAAGCTAAGTCAAAATAAGTTCAGGTGTTGAACTAGACTTTTTCTCGGAAAATGTCTTAAGGGTATTTTTGTCCACAAGGACATAAAATGATGTGAATGTCAAAATAAGATTTTGAATATTTTCATTTGATGAAAATATAAATTATTTTCTAAAGCCGAAAAGTCGTTTGAGGCATTATGAAATTAATTTCGTTATTTGTGCAATTATAATTCTACAATAGGTATTTTAAGAATTGTCTTAAAAGAAATAAGGAAGCATCTAGATGCTCCCCCCCTAGGTAGAGTTCGGCCAAGATAGTGCATCAAGAGGAGAGTTTTATTTCCTTTTTCTTATAAGGATAATTACCCAAAAGGAAAAGGGAAATGAATTTCCTTAAGAAGGAAACAAATGTGCTAAGTGAGGAAACAAATTTCCTCACTAATGCAAGGTGCATGCGCGGCCAAACAAAGAGGGAAAGGGGAAGGGAAAATCAAATATTGTGTCATGAATACATTATTCATTCATGAATGAATAATTGACCTTTATAGATTTTTCCTTCTCCTATAAATAGAGCCTCACATAGAGATGTGAAGGTTAAGCTTTTTCTTGCTCTCTCCCTATTGTGGCCGACCCTCTCTCTCTCTCTCTCTCTCTAGAAAATACTCTTCTTATTTTGCACCTAGATCCATATTTGATCTAGAGAATTAGCTTATGATCCAAGAATTGTTCTTGGTTCATATTGTTTAATTGTGCCCACACACAAATCCTTCTTAACCTCTGTAAACTCTTGTAATAGAAATATTAGGTTTCTCTAGTTCAAGATTAGGTGTGAAGGTGACGAGCGAACAAAGGAAGAGGATCTACCTTTCTCGAGACGCTTCAAGATCAAGCTACAAAGAAAGATTGGTATTCTAGTAAATTAAATAATGCTTTTAATATATAACATGTATATGCTTTTTCTAGGTTAGTAAAATTGTTTTACTTGAAAAAGAAATTTTTAAATTCCGCCATTAATTTGATTAATGTTAAATTTTTCTTTAACCCTAGACCTATTCCAACAATGTGGACCTGTGTTTTTACGGTGGATGTATCCAATCGAGCGTTACATGAAAGTGTTGAAGAGTTATGTGAAGAACTACAATCGACCAGAAGGGAGTATTGAAAATTATATAGCTGAGGAGGCTGTTGAGTTTTGCTCTGAATATTTAAGTAAAGCATATTCAATTGGATTACCGAAGGCCAAAGGGTTTGAGTCAAAAGCACTATCTACAGGTACGTCAATTTGAGTCAATATTTTCTATAGATCAAACTTGAGTAATTTAATTCTTTTTTAGTTAATGTAGTAGTATACATATCTATAGGTACATATTCTAGCGTCAACCGGCAAGAATGGGAACAAGTCTTGCTACATGTTCTGCACAACGTTTCTGACGTAACCCCGTTCGTGGATATTCATTTGAATGAGCTGAGAGTTAAAGATCCAAAGAAGCTAGAAATGAAAAATGGTTGCAAGAAGAGCACAACCGTTTATTTCAGATATAACTTGGAAAGCGACTAGTTGAAGAGGCGGGGAATTCAACTACATTGAGTAAACTATCATCAGGGCCTTCGAGCATGGTTACAAGGTACATTGTTTGGTCTGTTAATGGTTTTATATTTTACACGAGAGAGAGAGAGAGAGAGAGACGACAAGCATCCGGTTCAGAATAGCGGTGTAACGTTATTGGCCGAAGCATTACATGTTTCGTCGGCCAAAGATAAGAATCCCAAAAAGGGTTTCATGAACTATTATGGATACATTGAAGACATATGGGAGCTTGATTATTGCGGATTACGGGTGACATTGTTCAAGTGCAAATGGGTTGACAATAATCACGTTAAAGTTGATAATGAAGGAGTTATTGTTGTCGACTTCAGGAGGATCGGTTACGAGAATGATTCATTCATACTCACTTCACAAGCGAGTCAAGTCTTTTATGTACAGATCCAATCAATCCTGAGTTCTCATTAGTAGTTCATATGAAAGCGCGAAATATTCAAGAAGAAGAAGACGAAGATTTGACTAGTATACCGCCATTCACATCCGGATTACCACCGATCGATAAAGAGATGGATGACTTCGACGATGATGATGTTTCTCATTTACTTCGAACTGACATAACTCCAACTTTTGTTTGATTGAGTTGTATTTATAACTTTATATTAATTTGAATTCGAGTAAAACAAAGTTTTTAATAGGTTTTCACAAAATTATAGTATTGATTTAACACAGCGCTGCGGCCCCATACACCATAGCCGCGGCCCCAGGTCCCACACCGGATCTATATCCGCTATGGGAGCACGGCGCCGCAGCCCCGGTAGGCGTCGCCGCGGCGCCGCGGACTTACAGAGACTAATGACTCTGTAAGTCTGCGGAGGTGCCAACCAAGGCCGCGGCGCCTTGGACTTACAGAGACTATATTGACTTTGTAAGTCCGTGGCGCCACGGTGTCGCCTACCAGGGCCACGGCGCCGTGGACTTACAGAGACTATAGTGACTCTGTAAGTCATTGGCGTTGCGGCGACGCCTATCTGGACAGCGGCGCTGTGCTCCCAAATACTAAATCTAAAAATCCTGACTCTCGTAATCAAACAAACAAACAATATCTTAAAAAAACATCAAAAAAACAAACATATTAAATCTTAAAATCTCAAGTCTCGTAATTCAAACAAAGAAACAAACATAATTCAAACTAATTAAAAAAACATCAATAAAACTAATTAAGAGTTTTTAAACGAAAAAAAAGCATTTAATAATTGTTGTTGTCGTCGTCGCGCGGTGGTGCTCCCGGAGGATGTAGGAATTCAGACGGCCATTTTGGGGCTGGATACGGTAGATACTCGTACTGCGGGTACGGAGGAAACCGTCACGCTATCTGGTTGTTAATGTCCAACCGACCGAGTACATCGTTGAACGCCTCAAACGACATGGCGTTGTACTCCCCTTGTTGTTGTTGGTAGTGCTGGACATTTTGATTCGCTGCGACGAGGTAGTGGTTGGTGTGAGCAATATACTCTAGCATCGGATCTCGCACCGGAGGTGGGGGTAGCTGAAGTACCGTCGCTTTACGCGGTCGAGCCGCCGCCTCCTCCTCATCTTCAGCATCCTCCTCATCCGCCGCCTCGCCCGCTGCCACCCCCTCCTCTCGAATCTTGTACCGATCGATGATTGACTTCGTGATTGGCCCCATTGGACCTTTGATCGTGTCCTTCCTCCCGATTCTCATCCCCGCTCTCATGCAAAGGCCAGTGATGATCGACGGATACGGTAGACCGGTCTTCTTAGCCTTGTAATCAACACTCCTCATCCGACCCGAGATGAATCGACCAATGTTTATCTTGAGCCCCTTCACGATGCTATACAAAATTTGAATGCGACCCTCGTTGAGAATGCGTGATCGGGAATATGCGAGCGCACACAATATAAACCCATACTTTGGCAATCCTACCAAAACAAAAATTCAAAGCACAATAATCTATTAATTTCAAACATAATCATAATCATATTTCAATTCATTTCAAATTATAAAAAAAATCGTTAAATAATTACGTACTTTGTGAGTTGATCACGATGCAAGACCTCTCTTCCCTTCTCCGTCGTCCAACCTTGGTTCGGGAGGCACAATAAACTCGCCATCTCTGCCTTATCCGCATGACGTACATATTGAATGTATTCCTCCGTCTCGAAAGGAATGTTAGGAGTTTGAAGATAAGCGTTGATCGCCTCGGTACTCATGTTTACCTTCACTCCGCGAACCGTGACGATGTTATTAATTGCATCCGGTAGGCTCGCGTAAAATTCCTTCACGATGGTGATATTGCCATCGCACGACGGAGGACTGCAAAATTCTCCCCAACCATAGGCGTCGATGAAGTTGTGGATTTGTTGGCCGATGTCGAATCCATCCCGGGGGACACTAAATCCCCTCTCTTGGATTATGGAGCGCTTAACGAGCAACTCGTATCGATCCTCGGCTTGTTGAGACGTGAATATCACTGACTCGTAATGTTCTTCTTCACTTTCCGACAATGAAGAAGACTCCACAACTTTGCGGGAACGCTTTGAAGTTGTGACCTTGGATTTGCCCTTGGCAGCACGAGTAAATTTCGGACGCATTTTAACCTACAATTTCAACATAAACATAAACATAAACATAAATACAAACATAATAAAAATTATTTCAACATAAACACAAACTATTAACCTACAATTTCATCATCAACATAAACATAAACACAATTTCAACATAACCTACAATTTCAACATTTACAATTTCAACATAAAAACATAAACACAATTTCAACATAACCTACAATTTCAAAACATAAACATACACATACCTAGAATTTCAACATTTACAATTTCAACATAAACATAAACACAATTTCAACATAAACACAATTTTGGATTCAATTCACAATAACAACAAATTCGGATTCAATTCACAAAAATCTAAAACAAAACGCAAACAAATCTACAAATCTAAACTTAAACAAATCTACGGGTCGGATTAAAAATCATCAAAACCTAAACGAATCTAAAAATCTAAACCTAAACAAATCTACAAATCTAAACCTAAACAAATCTAACAATTATCTAAACCTAAACAAATTAAAAATCATCAAAACCTAAACATGGAAGAGGGAAGAATTTACCTTAGAAATATGGAAGAGGGAGTGAGGCCGGCGGCAACGTGAAGGCGCGAGAGAAGGCGCCGACGTCAAGGCGAGGGAGGGGCGACGTCAAGGCGTGAGAGGGGCGACGTCAAGGCGAGGGAGGGGCGACGTCAAGGCGCGGGAGGGGCGAGGTCAAGAAGAGGGGAGGGGCGTCAAGGCGAGGGAGGGGCGACGAGGAACCGGGACAGACTCGGCCGAAATGAGGTTTGGGAGAGAAATGGATTTTCGGTAAAGTGAAAAAACCCTAAAAATTCGAATTTATAGAGTGATTTCGGCCCGGCGCCGCTGCCCCATCATGCGTGGCCGCGGCGCCAACAAAAATATCGGGCCCAGATTTCATCTGGGCGTCGGCGCCGCGGCCCTATTTGCCGTCGCCGCGGCGCAGCCTCCCACACCGGTTGTACAGATCCGTTGTGGGACTAGGGCCGCGGCGACGGCAAATGGGGCCGCGGCGCCGACTCCCAGAAAGACCTTTTTCCCGCACAGGATCTGAGAAAGGTTTATGGTACCATTTCCACAACGGTACTGACCCGATTTGAGAAATTTTTTCCCCCAACAAGCAACACCCGATGTGAGATCATGTATGTCTGTCAACGGGACACTGACCTGCTATGGGAAGCTCCTACATCCGCGGGTTTGACCCACTGTGGGAGCCAAAATTTGTACTAGTGGAGTTTTCTTTTCATCGAGCGAACAAGAAAGCATGCATTGATCTCGAGGACGAGGGGTTTAGAGATTACGAAACAACTCATAGTATTGTTAGGTCTAGTTTCTCACCGTGGATTTTCATACCGATTTTTCAGCTTGGGATAGAAGGAGAGAACTGCAACCAGATTTGATTACTAAAAATCTGTCTTTTAAATATATCAAATGATACAATTGAGCGCAAAAACGTTGATATCGGTGAACAGAAATATAGAAATAACTGCTTCAGCTGGGACATAATTAAACTATGACATATAAAGTGTAAAGCTGGAGCATAGTCTTAAAGTTAATAAGAAATGAACGTTACATATGTTTGACACACAAGATTATAGAAATGAGAAATGAGCACACATATATTGTATATATCATTCATATAATAATCATTTAAAAACGTATTTGACGACACCCGGAATGTGAACATTCATGAAGTAGTCTTCCCAGTTGATGGTCTTTGGGTCAAAGTAGAATATATCGGTCTCTCTCCCACTTTTTTTCATTGCCAATTGCAGCTTTTCTGAGTTCATATCGTCAAAACTGCATCAAGTGTTCACATCCATTAATCAACTATATCCCTTGAAGACCATACATTTTTCTTTACAATTTTAAAAATAACATGATAGCAAATGCGTGACTTTGTAAAACATTGAACTTACTATCCATTGAAGAACAAGTACGGCCTGTAAAGATCAACCAATCGCATGACAAATTTAATCTTTCTATTGAGCTCGAGATATGTGCCTTGGAAGAACTGACAAAAAGCTGTGTTCACCAACTCCAAACCCTAATATACACGATCATACCGAAAATAAAAAGTCATTTTATATTCGTATGCAAATATTGATCGATCATTCAAAAGTAGAACATACATGTCCGTACCTTAAGGAAGACCAAGTACCGAATGGTCATGTACCTGTGGAAGCTTGCCATGTCTTCCAATACCAAGATCTTGGTTACCTTCACTGGTTTTCCGTCCTTGTTGATCCACGGGTTCTTTGAAAAATAACGGAACCCGTAGTCTTGTAAATTGGCATATCTCAGGGGATTTTTAACCGAAGATCCAACATGGTATACAATATCATCGACGGGATAATTGGCATGAACTGCCAACGTCACTAGCATTGCATTAACCACGTAATCTGCCGGTATCTGCGGTTTGAAATTAATATGTCATGATTATACCCTATATCAATTTATAAAATATTGATTTATAGTGATTAGTATGTCGGAAGAAAATGTGTTCTTTGTAGCATGAATAATCATAGAAAATTGATAACTTGAATCATTCCAAACTGATACAACTTGAGGTATTCCATGAAGTTTGGAAACCATGCACCCCTTTCATATAATATTCATCAGAAATGCATTAATCGTGAATTAATCGAAAGAATTGGAACGAGAGAGGAAAGCCGGACGCAATTATAAAAAGAATATAAAAAATAGTAAACGTTCGATTAATGTGAACTATGCTAATGCAAGTTAATTCAATATATCTTAAATTTATCAAATAATTGGCCAAATGATCAACGTTTGACATATGAATTTCGAAATGTTCAACGTTTGATAAAACTGTGGTAAATGTCTTTAGTGCTTATGTAGCACAATTATTAACAGCCTAACTTTTCATATTTTATCTTTATTATTTCGATTGTAAATGTTCTTCATAATCTGGTAAAACATTTTACTGGATCATTTACCTAACTTTCGTCAAACGTTAAACATTTCAAAATTTAAACATGTTTATAGAGCTATACTGCTAATTAACCCTAAATTTATTGAAACAACTTCTATATATGTTTAGTTTCGAGACAGTGGTCACTGAACGCCCGTCACACAAAGCAACCTTTTTGTTGGGTCAAAATATAAGTGTTAGAAGGTTATGAACCATCGAGAAACAGGTAATCCTTCCTAGGGAGAAACGCGACAGGTTTTACGACTGCCAAAGTATATTTATTTATTCTTTATTTTATTTTTTTTAAGGAATTTATTTATTCTTTATTATGAGAGAGGTTTGGTTTAGTGTATATTTTATTGAACTTCTCCACATAATCTATGTGATAATTATGGTTGCGTGCGTACGGTTTCTACTTCCCAGCCGTAAGGGTCCCAAACTTAATTGTAGACTTGACTTTCCTTTATTATCATTTGTACCTTTTCAGTGGACTTAATATTTGCCTAAACATAATAGAGCTTTAGATCCTGTATTGGCGTGACTTGATCTCCATATAAACTACTGGCTCCATTAGTTCGTAATTAATATATAACCAAATAAAATAAATATTAATACTAACCACATCAACGACGGCCTTTAGATCGCCGAGAAAGCAAGTCAGCTTTCCTTTTCCATATCCCACGGCAAGGCTATCGATTGTTCTGCAACAACAAAAATTTAATACGCTGATTATAACGCGTCTAAATAAAACGACAACACTGGGTTTTAATAAAATGATAAATATCCGCCGTTACTTTATAAATACCTTATGCCTTCGACCCAGCCAGGGAAAGGTTCTTTGTAAGTACTGGTGACTATAGTTGGCCGTACAATGACCACATTCAAGTCTCCTTTTAGTTTTCCAATCAACATCTCCCCCATTGCTTTCGTGAACACATATGTGTTTGGCCAACCGTATAACTTAGCCCTGACATGAATTATCAAGATAAGCGTTTCATTATTAAGCTGATATATATCTGCAGCGCTTTCACTTTTCAGTCATGTCAATTTTTTTCCAAAACTGTACATATGCAATTATGCAACAATGTTAGTAATTGGGCACTCATATCAATGGAGGAAACAGGAATAATCCAATGTGACATATTTATTTGTATATATAGTTGTTGTATCATACGTATAGTATTGTTCCTATTACTAATTAGTTATATACATGGAGGCATAAAACATATCAAGTATTTAAACCAGTTGATATTTCAATGTAAGCAGAGCCTAGTGGTAACACCGTTAGGAGCTTGTGGGTTTGAACCCTCAACAAACCTACTTTCAAAAAAGAAAAAAACTAAGTCTTGATGAAGAACCCAAAAATAAACTAGCCATCTTAATAGTAATAAATTTGATATTAAAAATAAATAATAATGAAAATCAATCTTATTAGTAAAACTTGTAGCTAATATTTCAAACCAATCTTATTAAAGAATCCGACCGTCAAAATACGGATATCCGTAAAAACATGGTATTTCAATATACAAGTATAAAGAAAATAAAATTAAAGGATAACTAGTTATATAGCCATTAGAAACTTCAAAATTGCTATATAGTTATGTTTAGAATTTTTTGATTTATAACCATAAATCAAAATATACCAGAAACAATAGTCATTATTACCCCTTGTTACAGTGAGAAAATAAATGATAAAAAAATAACTGTAAAAAATAGCTATCAAATAAGACAACGTACGCTGAAAATCAAAAATCAATTATTATAAACAATTCAAATTAATTAAATATTTTAAAAAAAAAATTATACGACTGTAAAAGAAATTACAAAATAATGTCATGTCGTCTAAAAAAAGTATTCTCTAAACAAATAAAAAATAATGACTAATATAGACATCTAATAAGTTAGATGGATTTCAAACCACTCTTCTTGAGGAACCCGACCGTCCAAAATTGGCGTGAACTAAACATTTTAATGTATTTTAAATAAGTCAAAGCGGAGATCAAGCAAACACATATGAAAGCTTAAAAAAGGATTAGTTGTGTTGATTTAATAGTTATACAGAGTCTTCAATTTAGGTTTCATATACAACTAGTTCAAACGAAGTCATTAAATAGTAATTATGGGATTACTGTTTTTTCAGCTCAATTATTTACTTGAACAACTGGAAACTGTATTTTATTATTGTCAACTGTTTATCCGATTTTAGACCTATATCAGTGTTTTTTACTTCACCAACCCAAGAAAACAGTGCTTATAATAATATATCACCCATTATAAACCCATCCTATGAAGGCATACACCTACTTTACTAGCCCCCCATATGGCTACGTGGCACATATTTTGTCTGAATACATAGAAAGAAGACTGTCTTCTTTCAATAAGTTAGTTGAGTTTGGTGAATAGTCAATCGCAATATTAATGTGTTTGGGATAACTCTGGAAGTTTCTCTATGCAATTAATCGTCTCGCATTGATCTCATCAAAGCACATCAAATAGCAAGCGTATCTGCTTCCTTTTCTCTTTATTGTGACTGCTCTTTATTTATCGGACACAAAATACCTAACTATATTTACAGGTGTTTTTTTGTTATAATCTTTTTATCCAAAACGCGCTATTAATCTTTTTTTTTCATTTGTTAAGATAATTTAGTGGTAGTTAGGAAATTTTTCATACGAACAAATCCTTAAATCCTTCTTTCTATAGCTTTATTGTAATAAGCGACAATTCTATAATTTAACGCAAAACGAATCTAGAGAGTGAGAAATATATATATATATATATATATATATATATATATATATATATATATGTGTGTGTGTGTGTGTGTGTGGGCTTGCGCGCGTACGAGTGAGAGAGAGTGAAATAAATGGTTAATGTTTATGTTATGTGAAATCAGAAGTAAATTAATTTGCAATTTTGTTTTACTTGAAAATTTGCATTTTTTACGGTAGAATAATTCGTTAACAAAATCGAAATACATAAATTAGTAAGATGGTGTAATAAATATGATGTGTCGACGAGGGTTGAGACACGGTTGGCTGGAAAAGAAAGACACCCTCTAATTATTATTTTTTGAAAGCTATATACCCTCGTTAGTTTGATTTATCGTTCTAAAATATCTTATCGTTAATGGATATCGAAAAGTGACGTACTGTATACAATGGCGATTCCATTTCAGTGCATACATTGGAAACGTCTTTCTAAAAATTAGATAATAATTATTATTATTATATTCTGTTTGTATTTTGTTGGCGAAATTAATCAATTATAAGTATGGTGTATATATAGAACGATTCATATTAGAATGATTAAAACAAATCTTTTAATTGGATGTAATTGTATTAAATTTATTAAAGTATAAACACTTGACAAACTCGCTGTCATACTTTATAATATGATTTCCTACGTATAACTAATTAATAATGTTTGTCAAAAAAATAAAAATACTAATTAATAAGAAATATACTCAATGACATTAAATAGTTTCTTGTAATGTTTTATTTAATACTTTCTTGAAACTAAGTGTCAACTTCGCAGTTGGGACTCAATTTCAAGTGCATGTGCTTTTCATAACTGAAGATTTCTGTGATAAGCCAAGCATATGATTACAAGATATAAATTTTAACGAAAAGGCAATTTCCACAATATAATGTGAATACAAATTTTGTCTTTTGTCAGTAAAGGATTATATGGTATGGTACCCAATTAGTCAATCATTTATGAGGCCATAATAAACACACACACACATAATAATACCTTTCATGGCCGAAATCTTTCATTCCCAAAGTAGTTTCCGATAGTGAAGATTGCTGAGATTGGAGTTCCTTTAATTTTTCCTCGACGAGTTTAACTTCATTATCGATGTCTAACCCCGTGGCACCATTAAGAGTCTCACCCATTTTATATAGATTTTCAAGAATTAATCCACCTCTTTCACCTGAAACATAAGCTGAAAAATACCCCCCAATAAATAAATAATTATCAACTTGGCCTTCCCTGTAATGACGTGGAAATATTCAGAATAAAGCAGTAACGAAGCTCTCTATAATTGATGTATGGCCAATTCAACGGCAACTGAATCATGTGTCATGCATTTAAGTTAATTTCATTTTCTTTTTTTGCTGAATATAATTAACTCATATAACAGCAGTCATGATAACGCCTATAAACTTGCTCTGTTGGGTATCAATCGAGCATTTAATGCTGTAATTAGGACCATATTTCAGAGGTAAAGGAGACACTTTTTTTTTGAGAAAGGTAGAGGAGAGACTTAAACGGTAAAATGTAACATAGTGCGAATTACAAAAACAAATTAGTCTAATATACAGACCTGTGGACACGTGGAGAAAAACCTTTAAATTAGTGCACTCCTTAGCAAAGTTCAAACAATACTTGGCTCCCAAGGTGTTGAGATAGAGGGAAACATCATATCTGAAGCCAAGAAAAATAAATAAATGAATATAAACATAAATATGTATTGTTATTGGAGAAAAATAAGAACAAAGAATTCTAGCTATGTTTCGCAATTAAAGATCATGATTCAGTGCTTTAAATCGAAAGGCTGGTATGTCAGTGTTATGTCGTTTAGTGGGAGATCATAAATCTCGTTTAACAACATAATGAATAGATTCTTTTATCATATAGCCGATTCTCTTTGTGAAGAGTCTCGGTCTCCACCTACCTCTCTTGAATATATTAATTAAAATCTCAACATAGAGTATTTTGTTCTTTCTAATCTAACCATACAGCTCTGATCATTTTCTGTAACTAAATAAATAATGGATGTTAGTAGTAATTCAAACATGATATAAGTTTGTACCACCTTTCATCAAAGTTGGTTGTGGCAGCTAAATTAACAATGACATCTAATTGGCTCAGCATTTCGTGCTTGAGGTCCAAGTCACTCAATCCTAAGTCCTCGTGAGTTATATCCCCCGTGATAACCCTCGTCTTTTCTTGAATAACAGAGTGGAAATTCGGACCCAATTTTTCTTTCAACACCTTGAACAAATCTTTTCCAATAATCTACAATATATGGACGAGGAAATATAAGTGAAGGCCTGCATTAGTTTGTATATGTATATATATATAGGCGTGCGTGTACCTCAGTGTTCATGCGTTGAATGGCTGCTTTTTCATCACTGGCTCTTAAAAGAAGATAAAGCATCTTGATATTTGGCTGAACTCGTAGAACTTTCTCAATAAAAACTGATCCCAAAGCAAAAGTAATATCACAAAAAATAAATCAGAGCTCGCGCGCGATAGCTATATATTTATGCATAATAAGCCAGTTAATTTACGCTAATGCTCGCACTCCCATGCATTGGGAGACTCGAATATACGAGAAATGGAGTTATTGCGAGGATGAGAACGTTAGCGATTATGCAATAAAATATGACTTATTAATATGTGAAGTGCTTACTCTTTGCTAGGAATCCAGTAGCGCCGGTGATCAGAATTGACTTGTTCTCCAGAAACTGGAGAACACTTTCTAACTGATCCATTAGAGCAAGAGAATCAGAAAGAATGAGAAAGGCTCTCGCGTTTGTCTGTGTGTGAGAGAGAGAAAGAGAATACTGAGATCAATGGTGATGAAAGGTCATCTAATATAGACATATGTTTTGGGGCAAAGGTAATTTATATGGGGTTGGAGTGTACGCAACTAGTCCTCTGACTATTTCTCATACTTTTTTTTTTTAATTATATCATTGAATTACCTCACTAGCTAGGTGGTGAACTCTGTGCTTGACCTGTTTCTCCAAGATGAAATTTCGGTTACAAATTGTCGTATGCCAGAATTATAATTTCTATACTAAATACAGCTGGAGAAATTTGAAAAAAAATATGACTTGTAAGTTATAAAAAAAACTCACAATCTTGCTATGAAATTTATAAATTATATGTAATATTCGTTGAGCAAAATACTCTTTATAATTGAAAAAGAAAAAAAAAACATTACGTCGTACAACCGCAACGGGCTATACACAGGGATGGAATAAAAGATATCGCCACTCGTATTAGTTATTGCAAATTTTCCCTATGGTAACCAAGTAACAGTAGTTTTTTTGTTGGAAAAATTTATATCAATTAAAAATATTTATTGGTTCGTTCAATAAGGATATAATAGATAGTGTTAGATGAGAGTGAGTGTGTAATAAAATATCAGATGCAATAAATACAACAAACTTCTTTATAAATATATCAATTAATAATTATTATTTAATGTTAATGGAGTCTAAAGAGTGGCACTTGTAATTCTCATGCGCAGTTGTAAGTCAAGATTAGAATCGAGAAGATTAGTGGCGCTTTGTAGGCGTACTATGTTTCGGGCTCGTGAAAAATCGGGTGAAATTTGATAAAAAAATGTATTATCGTTAATAAAATTTCTCCCTATTGAACGTACATGTTGTCGAGTAATGAGGTATGATTAGCAAAAAAATTTGTTCTCACGAGAATTAAGGCAAATTCGATCACTTTCACTAACATTTATTTTCAAGTTATATCAATTATAAATGTCGGAGAATTTTTTAGATGATTTTTGTTTTTAACAAATGTTAAGACACAATAAGTAAAAATGCTTAAAAGTGAGTAACTCATTCTAAAGCAAATAATTTGGTCGACTTCAACGGCTCTAAATACGACCTAGCAATAGATATCATAATCTCAGTCAATTAAATATTCATTAATCTCTCACGAGTCTTAGGAACTTAGATATTTGACGAACTCTCACCTCTCGGTTTAGGTTCTATTAAAACAAACACCCACATTAAACTCGAAATTCCAAAAAAATATACTAACCTCTTACTATATATCTAGTTCTAAGAATATGAATGATGGGTATAATGGAGCACGCTAATTTATCACCTCTTGATATATGTACTCGCCTAAAGATTTTATAAGTAGATAGCTAATCTAATTAGGACACGAACATAACTCAACTCATTAAAATCCATATACCAATTCAGCGATGAAGCACAAAATTACATAATGTTTAGTCAACCGAAATCAACTCCCTAGCTACATTACATCCCTTATAAAATTTAGCCTAATCCTGAACAAAACACAAAAAGAATTGAAATAAGTAATAACAACAAAACAAAGAACAAGTTAGATAATGATTACTAATCTCAACAACCACAATTCAATCTAAGAAAAATCAACATCTTCAACAAACCGTTAAACTTACTAATGTTCAAGCTATCAAAATCAAATACTCATAACATTCACGAACTAAACCAAGATATCAAAAGGCTAATATTAAGCTAAATAGGATTAAAGAACACAAATCAATGGAAAACGATAAAATCGATAAAAAGTGAATGGAGATAGAGATATGAAAGAATTATTATAGAAGATGATGGTGATGGAGGGAATTTCTTCTTCTTCTTCAACCCAAACTCAAGACAAACCCTAAAATCTCTCTCTACAAAAAGTGGCTTCTCCAAATCTCCCTCCGTCTCCTTTCTCGAAATAAACCTAATATAGGTCTATATAAGAGAGTTCATACCTATTTCGGCTGTTGGATGCAGTTAAGCGACTAAAAACGAGTCACTTGAATTCGTGTGCGCAATCGTGATGTGACGCGTTGTAGTTGATTTTTGCCGCACGCTATGCGTGGAGTCTATTACGCTATGTGTGCCGCTTGAGTGAGTTTGGTGAGGTATTTTGCTTGTGTAATGCGACGTGTAAGTATTAACGCCGCGTGTGAGACTTCTTTGGCCTGATTTCGTTTACTCTTTTGTTTATCTTACTCATTTGGTCCAAAATTGCTCATTTTTACCCGAAATCATTCGTTTTTGCTACTTCCTTTTCACACTCTTTTATCTCTGAAACACATTAAAATGTACAAAACACTATCAAAGATACTAAGAAAAAGCTATTATTCTAGTTTAAAAAGTATAGATAAGCGTGAATAAATTACACTTATCAAATACTCCCAAACTTGAACCGTTACTTGTCCTAAAATAGAAAAAATTAAAGAAAATAGTGTTCAACTATACAATGTCTTAATCACTACAAAACAAATAAAAGTTGTTAACCTAAACTAAAATAACAGATAATGGAAGTGTATATTATCATTAGATTTGCTTGAAAATCTCACCTAGAAAAAATTAATTCATAAAGTAAGAGCAACATTAAGTTTTATCTGTCGGTGAAGATTCATACATTTTTTTCTTCCCTTTCTTCCTTTCTTGACTCTCGGTGGACGTGTCAACAACATTACGACTTCTCAAAGTAATTGCATTACATTGTGGTCAGGGGTTGACATCGATATTTCTTGTTAGAGAAGTTTGCGTCTTCCACTCATGGACTTTGCAAGTTAACTCACTTGAGTTTCAAGACTCCTCAATTGTGTCGAGTTACTTTGTAAGCTCACCTCTTATCTTTGGAATAGTGCGGCTCGACTCTTGAGTGTATCTTGAGTGGTTTCCATGAACCTCTTATTATGGGCACACATTCGGGCCAATAGTTATTCGAGATCCGGTCGCTTGTCTTGAGGGGGAGGGGCATATAGGTAGTGAGAGATCTCTTGATGTTGATGATGGTTGTTTTTTATGATGAGGTGAATAGAAGGAATGATGTGGAGGAGGAGTTGGTTTCATCGCCACATGATTTGGGGATTTTTCAACAAGAGATTCGGATGATTATTATTTTCCCTCGTGTAATAATTCTCTGATTTTGGGTAAGTAGGGTGATTGTAATTTCTCACAAACTTAGACTCTCCGATTTTTGCACACTCGTTCTTTGGGTGACGACTCGGACATAGTCCACATTTGTGGTGAAATAAAGTTTCAACCGCATTTACTGTTTTCTTCAATCGATTATATTACAAGGTTAGCTACCTCAAGTGTCAACGATTCGAGAAGCTCCATCTTGGGAGTTAATGGATTTCTCTTAGCTATTCTCCTCTTGATTGAGCATTGGTCTGTGTGTTGGGATTTATGCCCACAAATGAGATATAAGACATTTAATATATTTTGTATTCGTTTTGCTGAAAGTTAAATAAAATTAAATACTCGTTCTTATTTAACATTTTGTTTACACATGTATGTCTACGCACATAAAATATCATCAATGAAAGAATTGCTAAGTACAGACTTTACAAGATACTTTCTTATGACCAGTTTAAATAATAGTTCGCAATCTGAAGATCGATTGGGCAATCGTATCTGAGTTATGATTGTTTGAATAAATTAACGATATCCTATCTTGTGATATAGAGAGTTGTGACTCTAAAATTTATTCTTGATGTCTTAATGAAGACATTGAACAAGACATGTAACAATTTGAAGTTCGAGATAAAACTGTTTAATCACTCGAAACTTCAAAATAACATACGAGGGGTACTTTGGTAATTACCTAAATCCTAAAGTGAATACATATTTTCTTGTAACACTTTATGACATTTGATTAGTCAATGGCCAGTGTCTGAATGAAGTTTCATTAACCTGACGATTGGTGTCATAATACTGTTTCGTTGAATTATGTGATTCACATATATGGAATTTGTGTTGCAAAAATGCTAAGCCATTATTAGTATCATACCATGTTTTGTTATTAGAGTGTGAGCGAATAAACCGAGCCTTGTATTCAACGAAGAAATCATTCCTTGGATAAAACATGTGACATGTTGAGACATCTCAGTACATGTTTTTCTCGTTCACAAATAAAAAAAAGGAGTTGGTGAAATAATAATGGGGTAAAACGGTAATTTTGCATTCCCCTAAGTTAATGATCCACACAAAGGGTAATATCGTAAAATACACCGTGGAACGTGTAAAGAATAGTTTTATCCCATTAAACGAAAAATATAAACGCATATGAACTTAGAGGGTTTCAGTATTAGTCCTTTAATGGAATCGACTAATATTAAGAATTAAAAGTCGAGAAAAGTGTGTGAACTTTTTTGTCCGAACTTTATTCTAAATCTTCGTTCATGTGGGTCCATAGGTCTCAATGATAGACTCTCATATGAGATTTTAGTGAACAAAAATAAGTTGATTTTCTCATTGAATGTAAATAGTGATTTACACTATCAAAATTATTTTTTTTGTAATTAAATAAATAATTAGTTATTTAATACTACACTTATTTAATGAATCATATTGTACAATTATATTGGTAATAATACAATTTTTGGATTTAAATAAATAAAAGATGAAAAAAAAAATTCTCGTTTCGTATTTGTTTGCATAGTATGAACAGAATTAATGACATGTCATTAAATCAATGAGATATTCTAATTTGATTGAATATTATTTTAGAAATAAATCAAATAAATTTGGAGTATAAAATTAATAATTATGTCTGCCAAATATAGTGATATATGGGCTGGAGTACTATTTAATCTTATTTAAAAGGGTTTAATGTCTTAAGTTTGACTAACAGATCATTATTGAATTTTGATCTAACTTAAACTTGTCCTCCCTCATATAAAAGGGGGGGGGGGGGGGGGGTTTCTCCCTCTCTAACCCTAACTCAAGCTATCATTCTCGACCAACAGATATTTCCCCTTCCCCCTTGTGAGATTTCCCCAATATCTGAGTGAATTTTTTTATCCATAGGGCTGACCATATACACCAAAGGAGGAGCAACGAATTCCATCCTCCCCTAGGCGCGCGTGTAGCTTGTTATCGGCCAAGGTTGATTTTTCGTGCGCGAGGCGACTCCGGTTCCAGCATCTCTCGGAAATTTAAAGGAGTATGACGCATACCCGGTTCCATGTTCAATCGGCGAAGGCGAAGACATGTGACGCAGATCCGCCTCGAAGAAAAAGGACGCGCGCGGAAATTCTAGGCGCACGCGTGGAGTTGTCTCTCGGCCAAGTGGCTGAATTTGCATTTCGGGATTGAATCTCGCAGACCAAAGACGGAAGGACAACTCGTGAAGTTGTCGACAACAACCGTAAGTTTCCTTCTAACGAATTGGATCTGTAATCTATAAATGTTATAGGGCTGCTAGTGTGCTTGATTTGTTTTGTTGACATGTTTAGAATTTAATTAAATGTTAGGTTGTTTTTAATGTCATGGTTATAGAATTCGTTACAAATGAGTTTCGCATATTAGGATTGAAATTATGCATTTTTGCCATATTTAGATATGTTTCATAATTTAATAGGTTAATCGATAATCAATTTCCAACACATTAACTAAGGTAATCTTCTCTAGTAATGCTAAGTGTTGTTGAGAAGTGATCAACCTACCGCGATGTTGAATCGGCCTTGCGTCGAAGGCTTTAGACCGCTTAGAAAGTTCGTAGTTGTACCCGTACCACCAAACCATGGTCCGGACATTTCCTCAACATTTCTTTAAAGCATGCCCATGATTATATTGCCAAAAACTCCCAAAATACGTTGACACAAATACATGCCAAAAGCTCCCCAAAATACATTGGCACAAGTCTTCAATAATTGTTGCTAAAATTATATTGTTTTCATTTCATTATTACAAATTTGTTTTATATTTTCTAAAGTGTCTTTTCTATTTTATTTTTATTTATACATAACCTGACCATTCGAAGAACTTGTTTAAAGTTTATGAGCATTCGATTCATCCTCAAATTCTCAAAAGCGAAAAAAATTGTTCATATGGTGATCCTATAAAATTTCTATTTGAACCTCATACTTTTTGTTGCTCTAATGGTCAGATTTGTTTGACAATGGAAAAAATGCATGCTAATCTTTGGCATTTATTTTGTGGGTCATGTAATAATCTAACAGCTTTCGTCGTTATGTAGGATATATAATTCTAACTTTGTGTTCACATTAATGGGTTTTAATTTAAGACGAAACTTTGTTAACTAAATTATTTGGACTAATATGACCTTATTTTGGTTTCCCAGTTACACTTTAAGTCTGTAAATTTCAAATCTTAAATACAAGTCAACCGATCGCTTAAAATTTAAGATTTTCAAATTCAATTTCAATAACCGAAAAACATATTTGAAATTATTAAGGAGGACAATTTGGCCTCAGTTTAATTGTAAACATTTTATAATTGATATTTCCACAAACTTATCCAACGTTGGTTATATTAAAATTGGTAAACGGTTACATAAACTTATCCAACGTTGGTTATATTAAAATTGGTAAACGGTTACATAAGTATATAGCTACTTTTTTATTTAATTATTTATATATAATATGAGACTTGATTATTTACATTTATATATTATTGTATAGTGAATGCATCTCAATATTTAAAAAATTATGAATAATGTGTGTTATTATTTTAATTTCGAGTTTTGATTATAGTTAAAGTTACATATTATTGAATGTAATAATTAGTTCGTTAAGTAAAAAATTGACAATAAACACTAGAGTAGCACGTGTTGCTAACTAGTATATATATATATATATATATATATATATATATATATATATATTCACTAAAACGGCATTGCCAAATATTTACGCCACGAATTTAAGCCAAGGACACATACGCCATACCCACTCAATACATATGACGAAATTTGTATTTAAATAAGGACGTTGGTTAAACTTATACTTACACCTAACCTACAACATCAGAAAATAATGGTTTTCAACAATATTAACAAGTATATGCACGTACTGAAAATCAATTTTATAGAGATCTGCCAAAAGTTATAGCAGGACTGGGCTCTATATAAAGTTGGAATTATATTCGATATTATTTTAGACAAACCAAATCCCCTAATAATGGTACAACGTACATGCTTAAAGTTTTAATGATGATTAATACAATTTGTGTGAGTGAAGAGGAAATCAAGGCGTTGAGCTCGTTTATATCCCTTTCAGCATTTGATCTCTCTCCCAGGACCATGCACTAAGTAATTCAGTTGTCCACTCAATTTCAATAAATTGAAATTATAATAAAATTTTATGTTTGAATAAGTTCTTAACTATAGATTTTTTTTTTTAAAATTAAGATATTAGGCGCAATAACAACTCTGAAAAAGAGTCCTTGTTGCCCTTAATTATCCTTGAAGAAATATAATCAAAATAAAATTTGTTTAATTTAATTTATAAATTTATATAACTTCAAAATGTTACTTGATAAGAGAGTTTAAAATGGGAAAAATTATGTTTGATTAAAGACACTCATATATTTGTTCTTGTATAAAGTCAATCTCTTAGACGATTGAGATAATGAGATGGGATTGAGAGAATGAGAGAGTAAGAGAGGGAAGTGATGAAATGAGAGAATAATTGGATTTGGAATGGTTTATAAAAGTTAGAGATTCATTTCAGTTTAAGAAAACGTGACAAAGATTTTGTTTTGTAAATTGGATACTACATATTTAATCAGGAATATACATAGTTATTATGTCTAAAACTGAAAATCATTCCTCTCCATGTAATTCCTAAGCTATCCCATATTGAGTTGTTGAAGAAAACACATTTTTTACTACAATAAAAGATCGGTAATTGCAGTAGGTGTCGTGGACCACATTTTCCATTTTTCACTTTCTCACTACAGCACGATACTAAATTTAAGAGTTATTGTATATAGTTGTCCTATATACGTTTGCTATTTTGAATATTTCTAATGTTTCGTAAAACTCGTGTAAATGGCTCTAGTGCTTACGTGTCATGTCAATTTACGTTGTTATATTACAACGTAAATTTAGTTTTACAACGTAAATTGACATGACACGTAAGCACTAGACCCATTTACACGAATTTTACGGAACGTTGGACATATACAAAATGAGTTAGTAAACTAAGGTCATTTCGCCGAAATTTTGTAAATTAAAATACTACCAATAAATATCAAATATCTTTAAAAGTTGTTATTGAAATTTATCGAATGGATCCATTAACTTTAAATTTTTAAAACATCAAATGGATCGAACACAAATGATAACTACAAAAGGATAAACGTAAACATATATACAAAAACATATAAAATTTTAAACATAAGTATAATACTGATTTTATCGCAGACTCAGTCAAACGGTTTGGATCATCAATTGCAACTTGGTGATAAGTTATCTATCTCAAAATTTATATAAATCCTTGAAACCTTATTTTCATACTCATTTAGTTCATGACGCATTAAATTTAGAGTTTCGGTTAAAGATCTTTACGCCAAACTTAGTTTATAGAAGAAAATTGAACCGATCAATTCTTGAAGAAGACTTGTAAGTATGGTCGTTGAGCTAAGTCTTACTCATAGTCAAAGAGGACTTAAATTCTTGAGTATGTCATTCAGGACTACCAAAGATAAATCTATTGTCTCTTATAAATATTTAGTTGTTTCCGAAGATCGATTTGGTGCGACGAAAGTTATATTATCTCTGATGACACATTGGATAGAAAAGTAGGAATGTCATAACAATATCCTCATGGGAAAGACCTATATTTAAATACACACGATAAAGTCACTTACCTATTGACTTAATTTTATTACTTGTAGTTGAGGGTTTTCATATTGTAAGGACACCTACATGGTCACATATTCAACAGTAAAAACACAGTTACACTGTCTTTAATAATGTTATTAGAAAGTTTCAGACATTCACAATAACATTAACAATATCACAACATAAAAGTAAAGACACGCACAACGTTGATAACCCAGTTCGGCAACTGCCTACGTCTAAGGGATATTATATCTCGGTGAAGAGTGTACTATTAATATGGAGAACCAAAGATACAAAGTTTTTACAAGCGAATCAACAATTCCTAAACCTAACACTTTCTCTCCAACGTTCCACTCGACCTAAGGCTTCCCCTAGGTGTGAGCTTCACTCACTTTTCACATTAACACATGCGGTGTTAAAACTTCAAGTGTGTAATAAAGAAGGAGAATAAATGCACTTACAAGATAGCATTTTTTAAAGGAGCTAAATATTACAATGGGCGCTTTAGAGAGAGAGTTCCTCTTCTTTTCGGGATTTCGGCGCAAGACATAGAAAATGCATTAAACCCTAAGAAAGTGCAGCGCGGGGTTTAAATACTCTTCAAGAGAAAGAGAAAGGCCTTTACCCGAATGACACAAAGGCTAAAAGTAAAGCACCGAACAAACTGAGAAGATGGTATTTTGCGTCAGACCGAAACAAACAAATGACAGAAAGATTCATTGAAACTTGTCTTGGACATCTTGAAAAACACTCTAAATTTAACGAAACAACCAAGCCAATATGCACCAACAAACAGCATTTTCTTTTGTAATTATTTTATTACTAGTTCTCCCGTTTAAAAGCGTGTAAGAGTATACTTTGGTTTTTGTCACACAAGAAGTTAGTATATACTATCTTTCATTAGAGCGTTTGTGCTTAAGACTAGAGGCAACCAAAGCATATGGTTTTATGGCATTATACTTCTACCAAATTAAAAAGCTCTTTATTTTATGTCATATTCAGAACTATGCCATTATAAATAGTACACGCGATTGCCTTGAAAAGAATAGTACACGCGCCCCTCATCGCAGCACGGTGGTAATCAATTGCATCAAAGACAAAATTTAGCATTCATTGATTCGTATACGTACGGCACTGAAACCGGTATGTAGCAATAGTTCAAAATGTTTAGGTTAAAAGTAAAAGCGCATGAATTTGAGTCGTGTAAACGAAAACATCACATCTCTTTCAGAAACCAGTCACTAATATAATGATGGACATATATACGTAATAGTATATTATTACTTTATGCTGGCTGGCTATTGTTATTGACAAAATTGATGTTACTTAGATATTTTCATCTCCTTATTCTATATAACATCAAATCAAACATTACTTAATCTTCATCTCTATCTCTAGTCTTTACTCTATTTTCTACACCAAAATAATATATTAATTTTATATTAAAATTCTTTTATTTATCTTTATACATATATATTTATTTAGTATCTTTCAATTATATAACTAATTTTATTATAACAAAATATCATTCCATAAAATAATTTAGTACATAAATAAGCATAAACTTATACTAATATTTATTTTAGTAAAATGAAAATATAACACAAATAAAATAAAGTAAAATTATCCATTCGAATTAGAATATTCCTCCCACAAATGGTCGATCAATGCATTTCGGAGTGCGATATGTGCATTTTTTATCTCTTATTATTTTATAGCAAGTGAAAAACTCTTGAAATCGTGTACCATCATTCTCTGCTATATCAACCTCTAATGATGGTATTTCTCTATTAACTTAAATTGGCACATTGAGATCACACTCATCCTCTATTATTATGTTATGCATAAGTATGAATGCAGTCGTTATATCTTTTAATATTTCTTGTGGCTGTTTTCCACAACTTCGCGCACAAAGGGCGCAAAAGACCATTGATCGGACCCGAAGAGATTTCTATTGGAAGGAACTGAAGAAAACGGTGCTAGATTTTGTCCGCCAATGTCAAGTGTGCCAACAGAACAAATGGGAGACTTCTCAACTAGCAGGGCTCTTACAACCCCTCCCAGTCCCAAATCGGGTGGGGGCAAACATCTCTATGGATTTCGTTGAGGCATTATCAAAGATAGTCGGGAAGACAGTGATATTAGTGGTGGTCAATCGCTTCTCAAATTACGCACACTTTATGGCGCTTAGTCACTCATACACAGCGGTCTCAATAGCACAAGTATTTTTCAAGAGATTTTGCGACTTCACGGCTTTCCAAAAAAATTGTGTCCGACCGCGATACAATCTTCAAGAGTAACTTTTGGAGGGAACTTTTTCGTTTAGTAGGGATCAAGTTATGCTTCACAGTGGCATATAGACCACAATCCAATGGACAAACTGAAGTTGTTAACAGGACGTTGGAGATGTATTTACGTTGTTTGACCAGAGACGCGCCAAAGAAGTGGTTGAAGTGTTTACCGTGGGTGGAATATTGCTACAACACATTGTTTCATATCGTACTCAAAGCGATTCCATTTCAAATAGTTTACGGGCGAAAACCACCAAATTTACTTGACTATATTCCGGGAAGCACGAAGGTAGAGGAAGTTGACGCTGCCATGTTACGGATTGGATCTGACTCTAGAGAGGCTCGCACAGGGGCAACAAGGAATGAAAGAGCATTATGATGCTCATCACGGATTTGTAGAGTTCCAGACTGGTGATTGGGTATGGCTTAAACTTCAACAATATCCGACAATGAAAAACCTCGCCCTTAACAAGCTATCACCAAAGTAATTCGGACCATTCGAAGTCATCGGAATAGTAGGTTTGGTTGCTTACCAATTGGCGCTACCAGAGGGAAGTCGCGTCCACAATGTGGTGCACATCTCACGCCTTAAGCCGCACAAGGGCGAGGTACCAAAGATGGTCACAGAGATCCTAGATGTGTGTGAGGGGCGTTTACTATCGGCTAGACCAGTTCGAGTCATTCGATCTCGCGCTCGTGGCGAAACCAGGGAGTTTTAGTCCAATGGAATAGTGAAAATGCACATAGTTCGACATGGGAAGAAGAGGATAAATTTCATGAGGCATTTCCAAAATTTGAGGTTGAGGACAAGCTCGTAGTCGAGGAGGGGAGTAACGATACGTCCTTCAAAACGTATCAACGGCACAAGAAAGGAACTAACGACTTAAACTTTTAATCGTTTTAATATTTGCAATCTGCGTTGTTTTAGGTTTCTAGTTTAAGTTGTTGTTTTTAATTTCAGTATTTTTAATTCAAGTAATTTCCCTTTTTGAATATTCTAGACTTACCTAAATAGGTCTATTTTTATTAATAAAAGACCTTTGCCCAATTAACTTAAATCTCTCTAGGGATCAGGGTTAGGGAAAGATTATCCCTATCACAAGTTTGACGGCTGAATTTCCAACACAGCTCCTATTACCCATTCTAAATGCCAGGCACCTATCAGCTTCTGCGCTTAATTTGATCACACTATTATAAAAGTTGAATTCTACAATGCTTATTAAAAGTTATAAAAAAAATCTCACAAAAAATTAAATTCTACAATGTCTATTAAAAGTTATAAAAAGTTCTCACAAAGAATATTAAGCGTTGTGAGATCCGAAGTTATAGATTAACAATGCTAACAACTTTATTATGAGAGTTTTGAGGTCTCACAATGCTTGAACATTTGTTGTCAGTGTATTAAGGTTCCACAACTCTTAGACATACATTGTAGGAGTTCATACAATGATAAATGTCTATTGTAAGGATAGTTAAAAAAAATTAGAACCTCGCCGCTTGTACAATTTTCGTTGCGGCGAGATGCTTCACAAGAGATTTTGGATGTGTTGTAGGATGTTTTGTCACAGTTGGAATTTATATCACCACCGTGAGATTTAGTGATAGGGGCCTTATTTTCATCCGAATCTTGCTAATGTTTTGTATAACTATCGTCGCGCTGAGATTTTCGAGAACGCATCCAACATATGTTGTGGTGTACATCTTGCCACAACGGAAATTGTACATCCCAGGGAAAGACGAAGTGATGAGGCATTCTATTCTCAGTCAATTTTTTTCGTGGCGGTATCCAATTCCCGTCGCAGTAAGATGTCTCATATAACAAATGTTTGATCCATTGTGGGTCGATTCACTGATATTTGAAAAATCTTGCCCCAACAAGTGTGCAATTTAGTTGCGAACAAAATTTTGTTATATCTAAAATATACTTGATATAAGTAAGCAAGAGCAATGAAAAAATTCGATGCGGCATTCAAAATATTCACAGATCAATATTGATATACAAAATAAATTTCAAACCAACAAAATTATTAATCGCATTCAATAAAAGTTTGTATATAAGTTATTCATTCATCTTATTTCACTCGCTCTAAATCCTTCGATGTATATAATTTTCTGGTTTTAAATTTTTTTTTCACCTCTTACAAATATATCTCGCATATAAAATAACAAAAATACATGTATTTCATGTTTATATATTGCCTTAGATTGTTGCAGCCTTGATATAGGTTCATTAACAGTTATTACAAGTGTCTTGGTGCTCGAGTTTAAATTCCACAAACACTCTATTACTAGAAAACATAGGAAAAATCATTATGATTATACGTGATAATAATAGTTAAAGAAAAACATTACCTTTTTATCAATCAATCTGCATAAAATAGTATTATATTCCTCAACGGGTCGAAGAACCTAGCGCTATCTCTCCAAAGGTTGAGTACAACGATTATCCAATGCTTATTTATGTCAAAATAAATAAATAAAATTCGATCAACACTGCATTTTTTTCGTCCTTGACTCGTTCGGACAAATAACTACCTTCGTTGTTGGTTAAAATATGAGACCTTATGCTCCCATCTACAAAACGATAGACTTAATATTTTTTTTATTTTCCGCACCTCAAGGTTAGATAACTATGATAAACAAATATCAAATTTATCAAAACACTAAATATTTGATATTTATGTAAGAAAATACATAAATGAAACACTCCATATAAACCCTTATGCATCCCACATCAATTTCTTCGTAGCGGAAAACATAAACAAAAATATCATCGAACATTATCGGAATAAAGATAGTGGTGAGACTTGTAAGAATCGTGATGGCATCCCCTTGATAATATTACTTTGTTGACTTGTTGAGCGAGAAATCGAAACTTAGCATTATTAAATTTGTATGAATTATTTCTATACCATCGGCACTACTAGGTTCACTATCTAAACACAATTTCTTATTTTGACTCAATTTTCCACACCAAAGTCGGTCAACATCTTTGACCACTCAACAACCCACTCATGGAATTTAACAATGATGACAATTTCGGTAGGAATTAGAAACAAAATTTATCAGAAAACCTCAAAAAAAAAATTGGAATTTATCAGAAACTTCCCCCCCCCCCCCCCCCCAAAAAAAAAACCTCACTGTTTTATTTCTCGAAATGTGAAAAGTTAACATCGTCTATCTTTTTGTACGATCACCCATCTGTAACATAAATATTGCCTTTCATTTCATCGTCAATGAAAATATGACATTCAAATTTTTAATACAAACTTGTTGATGTCTTCGTGGTTGGATATAATGAGCAACTGACATAAATACTATTGGGTAATTAATCGTTTTTACCATCATGAAAATCTTCAAACATCATTGTGTTCTAAGCAAATCACGACATTTATTAATAACTTAATAAACAAGATTTAAACTATTACTTTAGTAAAAAAATAATAAAAATACTTACCTAAGATAATAGTTTCTTGAATGTAGTCTTCCACATTAGTCATATATTCATCATCAACGATAATGCGGGTAAGATCTTTTCACATGATCCCCACTAGGCATCTCCACATTCAGATTCCTTTCACATGCTCAACATTGAGATTAGTACTACCATTTCTTCCCAGTTCTTTCATGATAAAAGATGTCAAAGTATTTAGTTGTTGTATTTTTTTTCTTGGATTTCAAGGAACATAATGCTTGAAAAGCATAAATTTCTTGAATTCACCACATCGTTAAGAGGTTCTTAAAGTTTCGTGCAATATGTTTTTTATCTACTGTCGACCTCCATGACCCTTTTGTTGCATGTTGAGATAATGATTTCTACACATAAACTACTATTAAATAACATAAAAATAGTAATTACTATAATAATATATAGGATTTTATATAATAGTAATTACTTAAATAACATAAGCTACTATTATTATTGTTATAATAATAAGTACGATTTATCTGCCATTCGATTTGGCTTTCTCGTTGTGATTTGTTTCGTACTTCTTTCGCGAGTCAATCCATGATTCTTCTTATGTATCTCATACTCGTTTTGTTGTGCTACAAATTATTATGAAATAAATTAACATATAATTGACCAATTTGAAATAACTATTAAATAAATAAATCTAAAAACTACTAAAGAAAAAAATTACACAATTATATTTAATTTTTTTAAGTATTTATTTTCCGACTATCCGATGATTGTTTGAATTCATCAGTTTGTCTACACTCAACAAATTTAATTCAATCTTCTTTGATAATACGATGAAGAACTTCAATGCACCGCCTGTCTATTTTAATGGAAATTGAATCCTTGATTGTGTCTTTGAACATGATACAGATCATGACAAAATAACCTCGCTTTTCTCTCACTCTGAATGAAAATCGTGCTTCTATTTTATTGGAATTTCAAATCTTTCTTGTATTTCATTTTAAAACCTCTTTTACTTTATTGTTCTCTTTTTATCTCTAATCTAACATCGAAATTGACATATATTCTTTAGGTTACACACCAAAGTAACTCAAAAACTTGACATCCTCTTTACCAATTGCTGGAAATTTCCATCAAACAATAACGATATTTCCAACCAAGAGTTTTACCTTATTATCCAAACTCATAAAATTATTTTTGTTGTTTTCTTTTAACCACAAAATCTAGCTAGTAGTGATTTATTTTCTCTATACCGTTATCGCCAGTAGAAGTTGTAGTAGACGACATGGAGTCTACGAAACACAAATGCAAACCATAATCACAAATTAAACTAGATAACTAAAAAAACATATTCTCAGTTCCAACACAAACTTAAACAATAGATGTATCTCAAATGCATACAATCTAATTGACTTCCAACACAAAACATTATATGATACCAGCCAATTAATATTAATGATTCCTAAACAAGATCTAGAGTTACTAATTTAATTTACTTATTGAAAGCAGTACAGCAACTGATCCCAGCCAATTCGTTAGAACACTTACATGGATTTTGGTTCATCTACAAAAAGTTTTGATCCAACGCGTGCTCCGTTCGTGGTTCGTCTGACCTGAGTACTTGAGGATGACACCAAAGTCTTCGAAAATGTAATCTTCGAGACGAATAAGAAATATGAGTGGGAAAAATCTATCTCATTTGATCTCAAAAAGGACGATACAGTCGTATCTCTTTTTCATCAATTCGTCTAGTCTTTAGCAATACTCTACTGTTTAATCTAAGAATGAACCCTTCTTTAATAGTAGAATTATATTTACTCATCGTGAAGAGTGTTCACTGATATAGTCAGTTCGTGATCAAGATCCTCAAGGTTCATCACATGTCAAGAGAAGTCAAAATTTTTTGTTATACTTCTCTTGATACATATCAGCCCTAAGCATTGTTGCTTCCCTACAAAAAGATTCTTTTGAACGTTAACTTACTTCAAAAGTTCGCACAATGAATCGGTTCTAGAACCAATCCTTAGGTGAGTGACCATTAACCTTCTTTCAGGAAGGTTGGATTCCATATCAGTAAATCATTTCCCACTAGAATCATACTCTTATAAAACTCACAAGACATAAGTTGTGATTAGCATGGATAGCCTTTTAACGAATGAGTAAAAGAGGTCAGAAATATGATTCAGTGTCCATGATCACTTCAGGATTTAGATTAACTCTTACTTTGACCATCATAGTGGCCTCGGTTAGTGCGTCATAATGGTACTTAAATGACATATCTACACCAAGGCTTGTTTGTTTTGTACACTTACCACAAGTGCAGAATGCTCACACATAGTGATCAGCCTTCACTCATGTGTTCCACATATATGACTTTCGATACAGCTTTCAGGCGTATATCAGTCATCGACCTTGTTTTAGCACACCGCCCGAACTCAGGTGCCCAACACATGACTCTTTTTAATATGAAGGCTATGGAATGATATATGTTCTATAAATCTTAATACATAAGAAAAAACCATTTCAATTCAAATAGATAATAAATGTCAAACTTTATTTCATTAATAATATCACCAATAATTTACATAAGTATCTTCTCGTGGGCAACAATTCCTAACATTAACATCAAAGAATAAATTTACCAAAATAAACTCACATCTCAAAGCTTTGGTAAGGTGGCATCGACGTGGAGGATATAGGAGATGGCTAAAATAAGTCGGTGAGGTAAAAGCAGAGTTGTAGATGATAGGGTCGGAGTTGGAGAGGCAGGCAAAAGATAGAGAAAGAAAGGCAGGCGGAGAGATAAGGAGATGGATGATAGGTAAGAAGTGGGAGAAAAATAAGGTGGAGAGAGACAAGATAATGGAGGTCGGATGGAGAGGGAGAGGTCGAAGAAGAAACAAGACATGGGGGAGAGAAAAAAGAGGGAGGAGAGACGAAAGTTTGAAAGGAGAGGGAAGGGTCGGAGAATAGAGGAGACAGAGCGGAGAAAGAAGGATATGACGGATAGAGGTAAGGTCGGAGAGAGATAATTTATGGAAACAGCGGTCAGAGAGAGAATGAGAGACTATAGAGATGGAGAGGGCAAGAGGGGTGGATAATGAAAAGAATCAGAGATAATTTTAAAAAAATATATCTCAAAAAAATCAACCAGGAGTTGATAAAATAAAAACTTTCTACCGCAGCCATGCATACTTATTTTTGGGGCAAGTTAACTTTTCCCCTGCTGAATTTTGTAGGGATGACGTTTGTGTATGAAACCTAAAACCCACTACCGGTGATTTTTTGTGACCATGCACAAGCCTTACTGCGTAATGGATACCTCTGGGACCATTTCGCCGTGGTGATGTATAAATCTATTTGTTGTGAACTTGAATTGCCTTTAAGTATGTCATCTATTTTAACTATTTTTCACTTAAACTCATTCAAAAATTATTCTAAAAACCTATTTGCATAATTATGTGTCATTATCTCCAATAACTCTTGTGCGCATTCATATCTTGTAAGTTGTACTCTTATATTATTTTCTAATTAGAATTTGTAATTATGAAATATTAAGGATGTTTCGTATGAAGATGAGAGATTGGATGAGGGAGAATATATTACGTGAGATATATCAACTAGATGTAGATCAATTTTGTGGCTTCGCTAGAGAAAATAAGATACATCATATAATTTTTTATTAATGTTGTTCGGAATTTGTTTGAATATGGATAATGATATCGTATCAAATATTACTCTATTTTTGTGAAGTTTTTGGTCCTACGCCATCATACAAAGACGATGTGGCTAAAGTACTTGAACGACGGACATTGCATGTCGTTGACAGCTTTGAAAGTATGCTTACACTGTTTCACTTTAGTTCCTTCAGATATTACTAGCACTCTCAGAGACAATAAGTAAATAAGATCAAACTAAATGACATGTTGAGGTGGTTACACAGATCATCTCTTGCCTACATCTGGGGGATATTTATCTCGGCGAAAGAGTATACTTTAGATCGAAAAGTTGTGAGTTACAATAGTGTTACAAGTAATATGTTCTTCCTAAACCTAACTCTCTCTTTTTTAAAGTACTACTAGGCTCCCCCTATGTGTGACCTCCACTCACTTTTACACTACAACTCACAATGTTAAAGATCAATGTTCGTGTATAAGGAACTTAGTACAACATAAATGCACTTACAATTTTGCTCTCCTTTAAAGAAGTTAAAACCATACAACGTGACGTTGACGAAAACCTTCTTGAAGATGTGTCTCGGCGCCTTTGAATAAAATGTGTAACCCTAGCAAAAAGTAAGCACAATATTTATAGTACCAAGAAAGGAGAACACCATTTTTATCGAAGAATACACAACCGGCGTTAAGAGTACGCTGAAGGTCCAATAGAGTTGGTAAAAAACGTCAGACAGAGACTGACAAAGCATTAATTAAATAAAGGTCAATGTCTATCAGTTAAGTTTTAAATTGTTAAGACATAACCGTTCTTCCTAAGTAACAATTTCATCTTCCACGATAGGAAATGTTCATCGTTTAAAATGATTAAAAAATATTTGAATCATGAAAAAACTTATTTGTAGCAAAAAATTAAGGCAAAATTTCGACAGTTGAAGGTTTAAAAATATCATCATGCCGAGAACTTTTATCGCCCTATGATATGATATTTACCAACAATGTGATAAGACCCAGTAACACGAATTAAAAAAATATCTGAAAAAGACTAGAATGTTGAGATTTGACCCAATATCTATAGAGATAAGAACTAACCCTACAATATTTATGATGCCACATCAAGATATTTAAGATGAACACTTAAGAATCAAGATGATAAGTCAAGTTGCTGAGTTTCACAAAAAAACTTGATAAGTTCAAAGGAGTCTTTCAAAACCCTAACTCACATTTATTTCATTCAGAAGGGAATTGTCCCTCTACATTCATCTAACCACTTTTTTATAGCCTTTGAAAGGCTTTACAATCAGCCAAAAACGTTTTGCCCCAACAGCTCTAAAAAAATCAAAGACACTAGTAATAAAACTTGAAAACTCATTGCAAATAAATCTCAACCCTTATGACTCTAAAACTAAAAGTCTTTGAGCTAAAAATACACAAAATGAGACACTTAATGTGTATAAACACCACAAATTTGTGCAACTACACTGAGTAGTTACAAAAATAATTCTCCAATGAGTGAACAACCTTATTTATTGTTAAAATGTGGATCCAATGCCTAAAAATGACACAGGCACTCTGATTACTCTTGTAGAATCTTAATCATTGTAATTATGCTCTCTTTTATTCTGATTTGCTTCAACTTTTTGCCCAAATGAATTCACAGTTGAATTAGCCCATTCAAAGTCTCTTTCAGTTGTTTGGGCTTAAACCTTGTGAGAGGCCTACTAGCAAAGTTAATGGATCACTTGAAAGTTTTCTTCTAGTAATTTTAGATCTATTTCCATCCATTTGTATCCACTTCAGCTCCCCGATTCTCATCACCATGGCAATCAAGAACGTGTCAGTGTATATTTTACTCGATTATTGTAGTTGAATATATGTAAATATTGTCATGAAACATATAATTTCAATCGTGACGAAGAAGAACATATAGATGGACATTATACGAAGGAAAATACATGTCATTGAATATTTAATGTGTCGTGATGTTATACTTTTTCTTCGTGGCGATTTGATGTTTGACAATCATGAACTTTGTCTCGGCGGGTATTTTCTTGTTGACAAAAAATTAATGACGTCAGACATGTGTTTCTTATACGACGAAAAAAAACCCGTCATAGAAGATTAATTAATAAATTTAAAAAGTATCATGTCATGTATGGTACTTTTACAGTCGTGGTGGAGTGCTGTTTCATGATTTCATTTATAAACATTTTGTAGAGATTTATTTTATTGGTGACAAAGCTTTGTAAATATTCATAAATCTCCATATTCAAATATCCATATTCATACAAACATCCAAATTCATATGTATATATCATTGGATAACCATTTTCAAGAAAATGAGAACTGTACATTGTCCATCAACAAAAATTAGACTATTAGACTATTTGCTCTATCAAATCATGAGAACTATACATTGTCATCAACAAAAATCGAATGTAGTTTTATGTGCTCAACAAAAATAAGACAAAACAACTACGTCCCTCGAAAATAAATATTCAATAATCACCTAAAGAATTATAAAAGTCTCCAAAATTAATAAATGAAATAACATAACGCATTCAAACTTCTCTAATGCTATTAATATTGTTTTGTGTATAAATAGTTTAATTGAAACTTCTTAATTCATTCATTGACGGTGTGGTGCTTATAAAAATATATATTATCCACACTTTGTATTTCTAGGTTGCTTTGAATGTGGTTTAGATACAAAATTAGTCCACTTCCTTTAGCATCGGAATGCTCAAGTTTTAAAATCATACAAGCCCTACAAGACAAGTGATAAAATTTGATCATGGATGTACCTATTTCAAATATAATATATGTTTTACCTTATGATCAAATCCCTAGAGTATGTTATGAACCTTAAACGAATCGAAAAAGGTACTGCTACAAGTTAGAGGCTCCAAAATTACAAGCATTTAATGCGCTAGGAGATTGCATGCAATGATCACTTTTTGTCCTTGCACACAATTTCTTATGAACTTGTTGATGTCAATGCTTCGTGTGTCCACCGGATCGAGGAAAATGAAAGAGCTCATGCTTGGAGGCACAAAATGAAACTCTTCAACTCGTTTGGATTTCTCTACATTGGATTTTAGCAAGCGTAAAAGAAAACAAACACCAGAAATTACTCATTATGGATGATTAAAATAATATACATCACAATGAAATTACAAAACATAAACTATTTGTTCCCTCATATAAAACGTAATGCATGGAAGTCTTAGTTCTTCATACATCAAAAACTTCAGTAAGTCGTCACAACACAATGATACATCAATCGCCCAAAGAGTCTTGCAAACCTTGACATTGATTACCTTATTCAATTTTAGCATTGTTTTGTTTGCTATTGGGATAAGAATTGAAACTTCGGAAGGATGAGAGCATATGCAACTTTTTGCTTCCAATGAGTTTTGAGAGCACTATCAAATTCTAGGTATTGTACTTAATCTAGACCACGATTCAAAGGGGTCGTCTCGAAGTTTAACAACTTCCTAGGCCACGCTATAAAACCTCCAAGCACTCCTTCAATGGTAGTTGCATCAAAATTCGGAACCGGTAAACGAATGTTCTTACGAAAGCCGTGTCAATGCTTACCCGTACAATTTATGAGCCTAATTCTACACGGTGACCTTCCTTGTGAGACAATTAAGCTCGGCCACTAGAAAATTTCAGCGGAACCTTCCTTTTGTATCACTAAGAAGAAGAAAACATACCACAATTTCATAGGATAGTGGCGGTAAAGAAAATTGTTGATGCAAAGTTAAATTGGTCGAGAAACTACCTTTCACGCTATTGTTTTATCGGGACTTATAGGTGCTGAAACGTCATAATTGTCTTGTTATTTCGTCAACGAAAACATCATTTTCCTTGTCATTTGGTACTTCTATTACCGAATCATCTACAAGAGGACGTTATACGAAAGAACTCTGCGACTTCAACATGAGCTCTTGAAACACACTTCATTTTTTATTTAGCTTCCAGATCTCATCGCAATTTGGAGCGGGCGTGGCCTAATAGCTCTTAAGCATCACAAACTGGGACTCGTCGGAGCCAGCCACTATAATCTTTGGATCCCAAAACTTCTTCCAAGATGTCCTTCGTATATTGGAAGACATATACTCTCCATTTTCCTCTTGCTTTTGTAACTCTTTTAGAAAAATTCAAAGATTCTAATATAAAAGCATTACACATATTTACTACAGATTTCCTAATCCTATTCCAGTGAAACACTTAAAAAAATTATGAAGCCTCTTTTTGTGACGGGCTTATGTCCAAGTTTCTTACCATCATCCAAAGATGTTCTTTGGTAGGACACTTCTCATGTTCCTCAAACTATTTGATATTCAAAAGAATGAAAATCATTCATTTATTTGCGACATAAAGTTTCACGTCACATGGGAATTGTAACCTACAAAATAATCTTTTTGGTAAGTTTAATATTATACTTTGGCTGCGGAAAAAAATATATCACGACAAACAATCAAACTAAAATCTCATGATCTCACTAAGTTTATGAGTACACTAACGTTGCAACAAAAAAAAATTCGTCATGGTAGAATATGTAAAAATAATGAAAACAAGTAAAAATAATGTCAATCAATTCAAAACTTAAATATTTGTGGCCAAGCTAGTGATATCCTTTTCAACCATTCTTAATGGGATATTTGTTCAAACCTTGAAGTTTTTTGCTTTTTTATATTACTTTGAATGTTTCACATCGTATGTACTCCACGACCTTCTTCCAATCTTCATTTGACATACTTCTATAGTATGTTGCAATAGACACCAGTCATTCAAAAGCGGTTTCGTCATTCAGTATATCTTTTAAATATGTATCGTAGATGTCGTGCCAAAAACTTTTTCCTGCTTCGCCACTCTACTAAAAAAATGTCCTTTCCATTTCTTCGTTCACATCATTCCGAATGTGTTATTTTATTTGTTGCAAATATTTTGATCTCCAATCTAATAGCCATATCGGAACATGTTATGTAGCTAGCACATCTATGTACCTCATTAAACTGTTCCAAGTTTGAACATTGGTTACTTTTTTACGCCAAGAACTACATTTATTTTATAATCATTTGATTAGGCTTTAGCAATTCTACTTATTTTCGTACTTTTTTTCTTTTTCAATGTTCATCAGGATGAAATTTTCTTATTTTCTTTGTAAGTTCAACACAAATGGAAGACATTACATCGGGATCAAGTTTTCAATTTATGGTTGTCAACAATTCTTGGTTGCATGTGCATCACTAGAGATAGGTCCTCACTAAAAGTATTAGTAAACACTTGACTTGTTTGTATCGTCAAAATAAAAGGATCATTTTTATAACCGAGCCTTCTAACAACAAATATTACTCATTCCTTATCGAAATTAACATGATTTTTATCTGGTCATTTGCACTTAAATGTCACTTTCACCCTGCAATAATAAAGTTACTAAATGCTCAATGTAACCATAGTAGCTAATAAATTGTATTTAGGATTCTTATCCTTAGCTAACGATATATACATTCATTTTGCAAGTAATGTAACACAATTATTTTGAATAGGGTGTTTACTATCTCTTACTCGTGTGTAAAATTTAAATTATTAACATCTCATGTGTACCTTGTAATCATTGAGGAAGGAAAATTAACTTTAACGCATTCAAATGTTTCAGTCTTTTGAAATACACGTGTTATGAACCATGTCTGAAATGAACGTCGTGCTCTTCTTTTAACTATTTGATACATTTCCTTACATTCTCCACTCTCAATTAATACATGTGAAGCTCAATAAATGGACTAACAAAAGGAGCATTGTGGAGCACATCCGGACACACTTCCTATCGTTCAATTCGATTGAGAATGGTAGGAGTTCCTACACATAAAAATAAACTAATTAAACAAAATACATGGAGATAACAAATTCCAACTATAAATTTACCTGCCGATAAAGCTTTTGATTAACATTTCATCTTCTTTGGGACTCCGATTGCATTTTCCTTACATAAATACTCTGAGAAAAACTCAATTCACTCATCCGCAATTTAATTTTCCACTATGATTTATTCTACCCTATTATAGTTTTTAACGCAACTCTTTAGAAATCTCATGTAGCACTCGATTGGATACATCCAGCGTAAAAAGAACGCACCACATAGTTTAACCTGACGCAGTAAGTGAGCTGTTAAGTGAACCATTATGTCAAAGAATGTAGGTGAGAATAGCTTCTCGAACCTGCATATCATTTTTACAAGCTCGTATTGCAAACTGTCAAGGTCACATGGATAGATTATATTCTTGAAAAATGAGTTGAAGAACGTATAATCGTGGGCCTTCCTTGTCTGCATGAAGACCCCATCTTATCTTGATTTATATGAGATCTCATCGACCTTTTATTTATTTTTTGTTTTATAGGGATTGTCAAGTAAACTCTTGAAGATCGACTTACTAATAGTCTTTTTAAAATTCATAACTGTTGGAATTTAGTTAACAACTAACCTAATTCATTATGAAACATATCGATATATGGCGAAAATTCATAATTTCTTTTAATATGTTAAAACACCTTTTAGAAACATATTCAAAAACCATATCATTAAATTTAATCTAGCATGTCAACAAATTTATTCAAACACACAGCGAACGATCTAAACACACTAACAATCCTAAAACGATTATTAAATTCAGATCCAATTTGTTATTACTTGAATTGGCTTATTTTTATTAGGCAAGTCTCATTCTGTCTCGTCAAGATTTGTCGCATATCTTCCTCATGATCTTCGGCATTAACATTCTGCGATATTTCAGGATCTGATTATATTCAGCATATATCTCATTTATCATGACAGATAAAGATCTTTCCTATGTTATGCTCACGTTGTTAATGAGTGTTTATTCTCGAGCATTGACCTTTCTTTTTTGGGTGATCATAAAAGCAACGGTGGCCACCATTGATCTCCTTGATGCTTTACTCTGAATCTGTAGGGTTTCTAGATGTGAAAGTTGGCGGACTGGAAAGCTACGTGTTCAGAGAATTGCAGTGTAAAATCCTTTCACCCACTGTGAAAGATTTGTGTTATTGGTGTTTGTTATACTGTGTGAGTTTGTGTAATACTCTACATGTTTATTGTGACATAAGAACACGTGTGAGTGTGTCTTTGTGGATCTGTGATTAGGTCACTAATTCAGGGGGAGGACTGAATTAGATTCTTCACGTTTTAGTTTGTAATTTGGCTTTGAGATTATCGTTGATTCATATAAGTCCATCTGTACTAAAAACTATTATATAGTGAAATCATTTCCACCGGGTTGTCACACCCCCCAAATGTAGGAGAAGTTGCTCCGAACTGGGTTATCAATCCTGTGTGTTCTATTTACTTTACACTGTTCTTATTTCATCTATATCTTGCTCGTTGATTGTTACACACATTGTCATAACTTCTGTGTGTGACAATTGGTTGAGCGGCTAACAGAATTTCAATTGGTATCAGAGCAGGCACCTTGTTCAAGGTGGTTTCCTGTAGTGTTTCAATTCTGTTTAGATGGAAAATTTCAGAGAAGGAGGATCTGTTAATCGACCACCAATCTTGGATGGGTCGAATTATGGGTACTGGAAAGCTCGGATGTGTGCTTTCTTGAAGGCCTTGGACAGCAGGACGTAGAAAGCTATTCTTAATGGATGGGAACCTCCTGTTGTTGTTGATGAGGAAACAGGTGTGAGTACACCAAAACCAGAAACGGAATGGACTGCTGCTGAAGATGAAGAAGCCCTCGGAAATTCCAGAGCTCTTAATGCAATCTATAATGCTGTTGACAAGAACATCTTCAGAATCATCAACACTTGTATTAGTGCTAAAGAGGCTTGGGAAATTCTTGAGGTTGCTCATGAAGGAACTGCTAAAGTTCGCAGTTCAAAACTTCAGATGCTAACCACTCAATTTGAAGCTCTCACTATGAATGAAGATGAGACCATTGCTGAATTCAATGTTAGAATACGTGATATTTCTAATGAATCTTTTTCCCTTGGTGTTCCTATGTCAGATGAAAAGCTTGTTCGCAAAATTCTCAGATCTCTTCCTCAAAGATTTCAAATGAAAGTTACAGCTATTGAGGAAGTTCAAGATCTGTCTACTATGAAGCTTGATGAACTTATTGGGTCTCTTATGACATATGAACTCTCCATTCCTCGTGTTGAGAAAAGGAACAAAAGTCTAGCGTTGAAGAGCTCTGTAAAGCAACCCACGGATCAGGTATCATGGGAATCAGAAGAGGATATTTATGACACTATTGCTCTTCTATCTAAGAATTATAACAGGGTCATGAAGAAGTTTGCTAGACTCCCTCCCAGAAATGTCAACACTGAAAGTCGTGACAATCAGACTAAATTTCAGTCTTTCAAAGGAAATTCCTCCCAAAGAAGTAGCAGAAATGGAGACAAACAGTCTGGATATAAAGCCAAAGGTGTTCAATGCCATGAGTGTGATGGATATGGCCACATTAAAAAAGATTGTGCCAACTTTCTCCGTAAGCAAAAGAAAGGATACAACGCCACTCTCTCCGATGAAGAAGATGAAAGTGATTATGAGAATGGGAATAATTTTCTCGCATTCACATCCATTATTGAGAATCTGGAGGAAAACGAAGCTGATCACACTGTAAGCTCTAACAATTCTTCTATTCATGATATAGATATGAATGATGATTTAGATAAGCTTAACAATATGATTTTTACTCTCACAACTGATAAGACGAGACTTCTTGAAACCATTGTTGAACTGAATATTCAAGTTGCTCGTCTAAATAGTGAGCTTATCAAAATGACAAGATCTGTTAGAATGTTGAACTCAGGAACAGATGATCTGGACAAAATTCTGACTTCTGGAAAGACAGGCAAAAGCATGACAGGAATTGGATACTCTCATGGAGCCTCTACATCTCATACCAGATTTGTTCCCTAGAAAAGAAAGGATCTAAATGACAAAAATTTGTCTCAACAAAGTGTGTTTGCTAATGTCAACAGATTACCCTGGATATGTCATTATTGTGGAAGAAAAGGTCACATACGACCTTATTGTTTTAAATTGTTAAACAAAAGGGACTATCGTACTAAGATTAATACTGAGACCTACAGAAAGATAAACAGAAGCAATCATTTTGTCTGGAAAATCAAAAATGATCATTATGCAAATATAGCCTATACATCATTACGTGCTTCAACCTATGATGATTGGTATTTTGACAGTGGATGCTCTAGACATATGACAGGTGTTAAAGACTATCTTACTGATGTGAAGCCATGCTCAAACTGCTTTGTTACCTTTGGAGATGGAGTTAAGGCTAAAATAATTGGCAAAGGTACAATGAAGTTCCAAGGATTGGTGTGCTTAAAGGAAGCTCTTTTGGTCGAAGGTCTCACTGCTAATCTTATAAGTATCAGTCAACTGTGTGATTCTGACCTAACTGTAAATTTTACTCGTGATGAGTGTATTGTTAAGACTTTTCACGATGACATTCTTATGAAAGGAAAAAGATCTCCAGATAACTGCTACATGTGGTCCTCTGACAAAAGTCTCAAAGTCGAATCATGCATGATTTCTAAAGCTGATGAAGCTATATTATGGCATCAACGTCTTGGTCATCTGAACTACAGAAGTCTTCTTAAAATTATCATTGAAAAGGCTGTGACTGGGGTTCCAGATATTAAAGTTATTGAGGCGCTCCGGCTGCAGACATCGCCTCTTCATCAACTGCTCCAGTTGTGGACGACCCCGTGCCGCCTCAAGCGGTTTCATATGAAACCAGAAGAGTTGTCCGGTTAAAGGTCTTATTTCGTGGTCCCCCACTCGACTCAAGAACCAAGATATAACTGAAATGATACCAAGATAACAGCGGCATTAATAGAAATAAATTGTATGATAGAGTCAGAAGCGTTGATGCATTATTCATAGAATCAATCCATAGAGTCTATGAATAATGCATTGCGACAGATATGTGGTGAATGCCGAATTGGAAAACAGGTTATGAGCTCTCATAAGCCTGTGAAAATATACACCACCACTCGTGTTCTAGAACTATTACACATGGATCTGATGGGTCCAATGCAAACTGAAAGTCTGGGCGAAAAAAGATATGTTTTTGTATGTGTTGACGATTTTTCTCGATTTACCTGGGTTTATTTCTTAAAAGATAAATCTGAAACATTTGATGTTTTTGAAGAATTGTGCAGACTTCTCCAGAGACAGAAAGAAGATTCTACAGGGAAGATTGTCAGAATAAGGAGTGATCATGGGAGGGAATTTGAAAATTCTCGGTTCTCTAATTTTTGTAGTGAGGAAGGTATTGCTCATGAGTTTTCTGCACCCATTACTCCACAACAAAATGGCATCGTAGAGAGGAAAAACAGAACTCTTCAAGAGATGGCAAGAGTTATGCTATTAGCAAAGAATATTCCTACACGGTTTTGGGCTGAAGCATTAAACACTGCTTGTCATATTCATAACAGGGTATCCATAAGACCTGGAACTACCACTACTCAGTACGAAATCTGGAGGGGACGAAAACCCAATGTGAAATATTTTCATATTTTCGGGTCTACATGCTACATTTTGGCTGACAGAGAAACCAGAAGAAAATTTGATGCCAAAAGCGATGAGGGAATATTTGTAGGCTATTCAAGAAACAGTGCTGCTTACCGTGTCTACAATCTGAGATCAAAAGCTATAATGGAGTCTGTTAATGTCGTGGTTAAGGATACAACAGATATTTATATGCCTGATGTTGAAGGAGTTTTTGATCATACAAGAGTCAATGTTAGACAAAATGTTACGCCATCTGATTCTGACATTGTTAGGCAGGATGTTACGCCATCTGTCTCTGACATTGTTCCTCAAGAACCCTCTAGCAGTAACAATACTTCTGAAAGCACAGCTGTTGAAAGTAATAATCGAGATGATGACTCCTATGAACCTACAGAAACAGATTCATCAATTGAAGTTAGCCACGAGTTAATTCCTTCTACAAGAATTCAGAAGAATCATCCTATTGACAGCATTATTGGTGATGTGAACGATAGTATGCAGACAAGGAGAAAGGATCCTGTGAATTACAGAGAGATGATTGGAAATATATGTTTTGTCTCTAAGATTGAGCCAAGGAACATAAATGAAGCTGTTCATGATGAGTTTTGGATGAATGCTATGCAAGAAGAACTTGTCCAATTTGAGAGAAATTCTGTCTGGGATCTAGTTCCTAAACCTGAGCAAGTTAACATCATTGGAACTAAGTGGATCTTCAAAAACAAATCTGATGAATATGGTAACATAACCAGAAATAAAGCCAGACTTGTTGCTCAAGGCTATACTCAGGTGGAAGGTGTTGATTTCGATGAAACCTTCGCACCCGTTGCCAGATTGGAAGCCATACGTCTTCTTCTTGGTATTTCTTGTCATTTTCGATTTAAATTGTTTCATATGGATGTCAAGAGTGCCTTCTTGAATGGATATCTCAACGAAGAGGTTTATGTGGCTCAACCCAAAGGATTTACAGATCCACACTATCCAGATCATGTGTATAAACTCCGAAAAGCTCTCTATGGTCTAAAGCAAGCTCTGCGTGCTTAGTATGAAAGATTGACTGAATTTCTCATTCTGAAAGGTTATATGCGAGGTGGTGTTGATAAAACTCTATTTGTGAAGAAGGAAGACGGTAAACTCATGATAGCTCAAATATATGTTGATGACATTATGTTTGGAGGAATGTCATATAAGATGGTACAACAATTTGTGATTCAGATGAAAAATGAGTTTGAAATGAGTATGGTTGGGGAACTCAGTTTATTTCTTGGATTTCAAATTAAGCAGATGACAGATGGAATTTTTATCTCACAAAGTAAGTATGCTACAACTATTGTCAAGAAGTTTGGTCTTGAAAAATCTTCTCACAAGCGTACTCCTGCTGCCACTCATATCAAACTTACAAAAGATGATACTAGAACTCCTGCAGATCAGAGTCTCTATAGAAGCATGATTGGAAGCCTTCTTTATCTTACTGCCAGTCATCCTGATATAACATATTCTGTAGGTGTCTGTGCTCGCTATCAAGCTAATCCTAAGGCAAGCCACCTGAGTCAAGTGAAACGTATTATTCGTTATGTTTCAGGAACATCAAATTTAGGTCTTCACTACTCATTCGATACTACTTCAACTCTTGTTGGGTACTGTGATGCTGATTGGGCAGGAAGTGCCACTGATCGTAAAAGTACTTCTGGTGGATGCTTCTTTCTCGGCAACAACATCATTTCTTGGTTCAGCAAGAAACAAAATTGCGTCTCTCTCTCGACAGCTGAAGCTGAGTATATTGCGGCAGGAAGTGGCTATACTCAATTTTTATGGATGAAGCAAATGCTTGCTGAGTATGGTGTGTCACGGGATGTCATGACATTGTTCTGTGACAATCAGAGTGCTATCAATATTTCTAAGAATCCTGTTCAACACAGCAGAACTAAACACATTGATATTAGACATCATTTTATCAGGGATCTTGTTGAAGATAAAAAGATTCGTCTTGAGTACATTCAAACTCAGAAACAGCTTGCAGATATATTCACAAAGGCACTGGATGTGAATACCTTTGAAAATCTTCGTGCTTCTATTGGCTTATGCATTGTGGAACAATAGAAATTATAAATTTGTTGGGCCTGTCCTGTTGTGGCCCAAACTATGTCTCAGTATGCACCGAATATTTCAATAAAAAACGACAACAAAATGTGTCGTTTCCTCCATTATTATCCTGTGACGGTTCGCATATTTCTAAGCTGTGAGTTGTTCGTTTCCCATAACCTCTTGATCAACAGTTTCAACTGCCATATTTTGAATTCTTCTCTCAACTGTCTCTCCGTTTTCACTTTTATCACTATCATGGTTGGAACCCGGAGCGGTATACACACTTCCTTCCCTCGAAAGCCTGCGAAGATGAAGAAGAAAAGTGTTCCTCGAAAGATCGTTACTCCGCATGTTCAAGACAAAGTGCCAGTGGGGTTAGGATCGTCCTCTGCAGATTGTGCCGATGGTCAGGACGGAGGTACATCTGCAAAAGGTCGTGATTCTACTACCTCTCAGTCTTTGAATCGCCCCTTAACGATACATGACATCACGGGGTATTATTCAAGCAGTTCTGATGGTCGCCAAGCACCCGACAAGGAGGATCAAGGAAAATCTCCTGTCCACTCTGATTCAGGTACCTCTGTATCTCGTAAAAGAAATGATCAGCCTTGCATGCCTATAAATATGAAACCTCCTCCTGAGGAATTAGCAAGGATCAATATTCTGTTGGGCTTGGGTGACGAAGGTCGAAAATCCCCAATTGTCGACCAGGTTTGTTCTGACACCTTCCTGTCAGTTTCTGTGGAGAATTCGGAGAATCATAGCCCTAACTGTGATGATGTTCCTGATGATGATGACATCACTATTAGTGCCCTTCGACATGCCAAGAAAAAGGCAAAGTTGACTACTCCGGCTGAGGAAGTGCAATCCCCTCCAAAAGAGCCTACACCTACTAATTCTCCTCGGGTCACTCCTGTGCGTCAAGTGTTTCTCAACAGGAAGAAGTCTGTTGCCTTCAAGGCTAAGAAAAAGAAGATCTCGAACCTCCACAACTCGAAGGTTCCTCCTCCTCAGGATGTTCCCTTTGAATCTAGCATGTCAACAAATTTATTCAAATACACAACGAACGATCTAAACACACTAACAATCCTAAAACGATTATTAAATTCAGATCCAATTTGTTATTACTTGAATTGGCTTATTTTTATTAGGCAAGTCTCATTCTGTCTCGTCAAGATTTGTCGCATATCTTCCTCATGATCTTCGGCATTAACATTCTGCGATATTTCAGGATCTGATTATATTCAGCATATATCTCATTTATCATGACGGATAAAGATCTTTCCTATGTTATGCTCGCGTTGTTAATGAGTGTTTATTCTCGAGCATTGACCTTTCTTCTTTGGGTGATCATAAAAGCAGCGGTTGCCACCATTGATCTCCTTGATGCTTTACTCTGAATCTGTAGGGTTTCTAGACGTGAAAGTTGGCGGACTGGAAAGCTACGTGTTCAGAGAATTGCAGTGTAAAATCCTTTCACCCACTGTGAAAGATTTGTGTTGTTGGTGTTTGTTATACTGTGTGAGTTTGTGTAATACTCTACATGTTTATTGTGACATAAGAACATGTGTGAGTGTGTCTTTGTGGATCTGTGATTAGGTCACTAATTCAGGGGGATGACTGAATTAGATTCTTCACGTTTTAGTTTGTAATTTGGCTTTGAGATCATCGTTGATTCATATAAGTCCATCTGTACTAAAAACTATTATATAGTGAAATCATTTCCACCGGGTTGTCACACCCCCCAGATGTCGGAGAAGTTGCTCCGAACTGGGTTATCAATCGTGTGTGTTCTATTTACTTTATATTGTTCTTATTTCATCTATATCTTGCTCGTTGATTGTTACACACATTGTCATAACTTCTGTGTGTGACAATTGGTTGAGCGGCTAACAGAATTTCACAATTCGTTTCAAGAAGACTTACACAAGGTTCGGATCTGTGAGATTCTGCCTCCGGATCTGCGTCCAAGTCTAGGCCGGTTTTCCTTCCCACGCGCTCCTAGGATGTCACGAAATCCGTCAACCACAAGTTGATTCAATGATATATCTCTTAGAGTTTTTAGGAGATCAAAAGGGTGGGCTCTTTATGGGAACCACGGAAGAAGGGGAAACTCAAAGCATAAAAGGAAGGGCTGCCGGGAAACGAATTTCCTCTCTCTCTTTCTCTCTAGTATTCGGCCAAAAACTCTCTAGCACAAGGCGAGGGAGGTTCGGCTATGTTGTGGTTGAATTAGGGTTAGGGTTTTCAAAGAGAATGCCTCTTTTTATATTAGAGAGAACGGGCTTAAGTTAGGTCAAAATCCAATTAAGACTCATTAGTCAAACTTAAGCCCAATACTTCTTTTAATGACTTTAAACAATTTCCAGCCAATAAAACCCTCATTATGGCCGGCCATATTTTCTTCATTATCTCCCAAATTTATTTGATTTATTTCTAAAATAGTAATTAGTTAATTTAGAACATCTCATTTATTTAATGACATTTCATTAAATCTTTTCATACTGTTCAAACAAGTACGAAACGAGAAAATATTTATTTTCATCTTTTATTTATTTGAATCATCAAATTATATTATTATCAATATAGTAACATAGTATGATTCATTAAATAAATGTAATAATAAATAACCAATTATTTATTTAATTACTCGGAAAATAATTTCTTAACGTAAATCACAATTTACGTTGAATGAGAAAATCAATTAATTCTTGTTCACTAAAATCTCGTCCGAGAGTCTATCATTGAGACTTTATGGACCCACATGAACGAAACTTTAGAATAAAACTCGGACACAAAAGTTCATAACTTTTCCCGACTTTTAATTCTTATTATTGGTCAATTCCCCTAAAGGATCAATATTTAACATCTCTAAGTTCACATGCGTTTATATTTCTGTTTGATGTGACAAAAATATTCTTCACACGGTCCACGGTGTATTTTATGATAGTAGCCTTTGTGCGTATCATTAATTCAGAGGAATATGAAATTACTGTTTTACCCCTGAGTTATTATTTCACCAAGTCCTCTGTTATTTGTGAACGAGAAAAACATAAAGTGAGATATCTCAACATGTCACATGTTTTATTTTAAAAAATTCTTTATTCGATGAATATCAGGCCTAGTTTATTCGCCCACACTCTCATAACAAAGCATGGTGTGATACTAATGCCTTTTAATTGTTTCAGCACAAATTCCATATATGTGAATCACATATTTCAACGACACAGTATTATGACACCAATCGTCGGGTTAATGAAACTTAATTTAGCAATTTCCCATTGAATAATCAAATGTTTTAAAGTGTTACAAGAAGATATGTATTTACTTCAGCATTTAGGTAATTACCAAAATACCCCTTCTATGTGAGTTTGAGGTTTCGAATGATTAAACAATTTTATCTCACACTTCAAAACTTCACTAGTCTTGTTCAATATCTTCATTAAGATATCAAGAATAAATTACAAAGTCACAACTCTCCATATCACAAGATAAGATATCGTTTAATTTATTATAACAATCAGTACTAAGATTCGATTGCCCAATCAATCTTTAGATTACGAACCGTTATTTAAACTGGTCATAAGAAGGTACCTTGTCAAGTCTATACTTAGCACTTCTTTCGTTGATGACAGTTTCAGAGCGTAGACATTCATGCATAAACACAATCTTAAATAAGAATGGATATTCAATTTTATTTAAATTCAAAACAAAACCAATACAAAAGTATTCAATATCAAAAATCTCTTTTGTGGGCATAAATGCCAACAATAACATCTAGGCAATCACAAACGTAGTGAGACTTCCAATACGTGAGCGCATAGAAAGTTGACATTTTATTCCAAGAATTTTTATGAGTTCCTTTTTTGTAGTATTACATTGTTTTCTCTTCCTAAAAACTACATTCACACCCTTGACCATGTTGTACACATCTCTACCTAACAAAATGCGATGAAGGGCTTGATCTAAATGGGTGAATTTTTGGAAAAAAAAACTCATATGACTGAGAAAAGCATTCTTTTCCCGTGTGTTAATCGAATCAAAGAAATTTTGTTTTTGCAAATGGGATAACCAATCAAGAAATTAATCAAATACCCTGACAAGTTACTATATGCAGGAAAGTCATTAATCTCTCGCATTAATATTGCTTGAATGATATTTTTCATGGTAAACATTTGTTACCGCAATCCCTTCATAAAATCTTCAAATCATCGACTAACGATGTCAAATAGACATTGATATGATTTTCGAGTCGGTTCGGTCAAGGTATCAAAAGTGTCAACATCAATAACTTTCTCTTCATGCAAAACTGTGGAGAAGACTGTTGTTCACCAATATAATCGGCCAAATGCTATATCGAGTAGCCATGGTTCCAAAAGGGTTCATCTCCTCTGATTTCAAAGCAAGAGGTATACTTCGTGGATCGAAACTAAATTCTAAATACTTCGCACCAAATATTTTCATTGCGCTGCATCGGCCATATGTCTCAACATACAATCATTCTTGCGTTTACTAGAATGTCACGCCATATTCTTTGCATGTTGAGAGTTGTTAAAACATACGAAAAAAAAATGCAGTTTAGGAGAAATGTACCATAACATCTGAAAAAATGTTATAAAACATAATCAAGTAATTTTTAAATACTACATTTTTACAAATATATAAATCATTTATATATATATATATAAATATATACATTCACTGGAATCCCTTTGACATTGTTGCAGCGCATCTTTTTTTTCCACCTTTATTCGTGACAAATTGGACATGCATCTAAGTCTTCGTGCACGTGTCTAAATATGTGGTTGTCAAATTGCGAGTTGATGTTCAACTTTGTCTTCTGATCTAACGAATAGTGGGATCGGCCTGATTCAAATTCACCAGGCTTAAGTGCTTGTTTATTATAAAATAACGTGCAAGATTAAGGCTTACTAGACGAGTTGAAAAAATAACGAGTTGAATATCAAAAACAGAACCTACTCACTGTATACCTAGACAAACATTAACAAGGTGAGAAACCTCGATAAGGATTCCATTGCAACCAAATGTAATGAGCAGGAATTGAAGAAACAACTATAAGATAGAGAAGTAGTGAATTAGAACTTCTCAATAACGCATAACTGAAAAAGAAGAAATTCAATTTAATTCTTCGTATAAATAGACACGATAGACACCTGAAAAGAGACCTATCTCACAGCTTACTCATTTTGATTATATTTTTTGTTGTCCTAAGCTCAAAACCGAAGAAGAGACCCTTCAATAAATAAAGCATCTCGTTTTTTCATTGCAAATTGGTCGGGACTATTTTGGTGTAATTCTCCATCAACAGTCTTCGTCTTCTTCTCTCTAATCCGAGAACCAAAGTAAAAATTAGACTAATATAAATTTTTATTTCATGTTACAAAAGCTCTATTCATGAGCTTATGAGTTACTTTCAAAGCCATCTGAGCTATTAAATGAAATCCACTCACTCATATTTAGTTAGAAATCGTAAGTCAACTCTTCAGAGAGCATCATCTCACGTTGCGTTGAGTGTCATAGCACCGTGATGATTTGCTGGAAAATTACGCACTGCTCGGTACACTTTTATGAAGACGCATTGGTTTTCATCGCACTCCGATGAAATTAGACCTTACGTGTCGTAGTTAACTTTGAATTTTGACTCCCATAGTTGACCTTTTTTAAAAGGGCAGCTACACCCAGTCTTGACTGACAGGATCTCCATAATAGCTTCAATAGCATCTCCTCACTCGATTAAGCACCAAAAATTGGAAATTCACATAAAAACTCGAGTAATTGTCAAATGCTTAAGGACATGCTAGCGTCAAGCTGAAAATAAAAATAGATTTTACGAATACAACACACTCATCATTATGTACTAAGGTTTTTTGATAGGCTCGTCATCACCGAGATCCGTGTTTTTAGTTTAATGTTGTTCTGAGTTCTTAATTGTCTTTGTTGGCAAAAAAAAATTAGTATTTTTTTTGTTGTATTGATGCAAAAGAATACACGCATTGTCATAAGTCATGTTCAAACACTTGGAGAGTGAGTTGGCTGAGAAGTAAGGAGAGCTCAAATTAAGGAGATCTTTAGATTTTATGAGTGGGCGCAATTGGAAATCGGGGTGTTCATTATTGCACTGGTCCTACCATAGTTAAGATCTTCTTTCTCACCATGGATGAAACTACGTAATCATATTGAATCTTCTTATTTATTGTTTCATTTATTTATTATTTGTTGATTAGTATAGTGTCTCTCATAGACCCGGTAAATAACTATACACTAATTTCTAATTTCTTTCGATTGCACTATCTTCTCATCACAAAAGTGTATTTTGTACGTGATTCGGGTCCAAGAATACTACAGACATGTTCAATATACCGGCCGCATTTTGTACGGTATAAATCTTGTTATATAAGTTTTTAAGTTTTTAACTAATACTAAGCCAACAACAAATCAATTGGCCAAATTGAGAACACGCCTTGAAGTAGAGTATATTGGACCATACATATTCGACCCAAAGTCAATCTAAGATATAATGGAGATTAGAATGCCTATATTACAAAATCATCCATGAGAGATCATGTTGCAACTGTATAACAAATTCGGAAAAAATGCACATGTAAATGGAACTTGTAAGAGCCATATTTAGCAAGCTACACAAAGACAAATTATGTGGCCCCTTATTCACTACAACTTTTTATTTAAGAAGAAGAAAACTAAACACTGAAACTTTTTCAAAGGGTGAAATTAAGAAATTGGACAGTAAAGTGTCCATCTGGTTTAGGTGCTCTTAACTGAAAACGACATTAAGTTTTCACCTCCCTTAAAATCCACAGTTGGAAAAATCATAACGTAGTTAAAGGAAGATCAAAGACGACATATTGGAATCGACTTGTAATGTATAAAGTCACATGAATGTGTTTCCTAAAATCAGCTGTAATACGAACACAAAAGCGAATTAGTCAGCGAAATTCTGACACTTGAACTAAACCAAGTGATGACTTCAAGTTGGACAATAACAATCAGTACTTGAAGAATGTGCAATAGAACCCGTTGTGTAATGTTATCCACAAGTTGACAGATATGTAACTTTCACCTTCATCCATGTGCCACATTTGATCTTTGAACTAGCCTCCTTCAATATTAACTGCTCTTAATTTGGCTTGTCACATCACATCTCTTTATCTTCAACTTGAATGCTCCTAAATATGGACGTAACTCAAATCCTTGGATGAAAATTTTGATGGAAACCCTCGTATTGGAATTTAGAATATAATTGAACCACACAATAGGTGTGAGCGCGTGGAGTATATTATTGAGCCTACTTGTTCAATAAATTCCGAAGGGACTTGTTTAATACGAATCGCCTTTTGACGTGATTCTACTATTATAACCCACTAGGCAAAATGGAGAGATATATAGTACTAATTAGATGTCTAAAATCAATACTTTCGCCAATGAGATTCTCATGATAAAATACCCATTAAAAATAAATAAGTAAATAACAGACTTAACTTTCGAAACATTTCATGTTCTCTAAAAAATTTACACATTTCTTTTGGACATTTTAAAGCATTGGTATTAGTATTACACATTTCTTCTGGAATATTATATAAGTTTTTACTCATAAATAAAAATTATTTTAAAAATTTCCGAGTTTAACCCCAAAAAATAATTTTAAAAAATTGACCAAATAGGCTAATTTAACCATTTAATGTCATGAAATGCAATTTTTCATGACATTTTTTGTCATGATTCTCTGAAGGAAATGGTTCGTATTAGATGAACAAAACACTACTATATAATCGTGTTTTTGGAATAATTTATTTCCTTCGTCGAATTCTTCTACAGAACTTCTTCAACTTTGGAATTCTTGCCAATCTAGATGTGCTCATCTATCCTTGGAATCAACTTTCTAGAAGAGATCATAAACTGATTCCAAATTTTATTTGGCCTTCTAGAAGTGTTTATAATATATTTTTTAAGGTATCTCCTCGTAATAAGATATTATTATGAAATAAAAGAAGGCTATCTTATACTTCAACGGTTCAACCTCTTGTAGTGGACAGACACCGTGGAATTTAAGTCATGATGGACCAAGTAACCAACGCTCATCCAGACTTTTTCTCAGCTTCTTCATTGTTTTTTAATGAGCGACTTATTTTCGTTTCACTTTATCTTTTTCCCCTCTACACAAATTACAAGTTTCTGAAATCTCAAAGATACGAAACTACATACTAGTAAAGTTTATAGGAGTACAAGTATGTGCGGTTTATAGGAGTAAAAAAATCAAGGGCTTTATGAACAGAAGTATACATTTCGTAGTTGGTAAATCGTCCCAGTTTCTACAGAAAAGACAAATTACATAGAAATGGACTAAACCTAGCCTATATTAGTTGATGGAAGAGATTGTTTAGAGCAAAGAAGCCACCTGAAATCAGACTATCTAGTTGAGACTGTGCTAACATTGCTGTATTACAAAAAGACCTTGCATGTCAAAGCAGCAAATATATTAAATTAATTATCCCTAACATCTGGTAAACCTTCTCGGTCAAGGATATGTAACTCGGATTCCGAGGTGTAATTCAAGAACCGGTGTCGTTCTCTCGAGAAGATAGTTCAGTGTCCTCTGGGAACGGCGAGTTCAAATCAACTTGATCTCGTTTCGGCGGAGTGGAATTTGGCCCCGGAGATTTGGTTTCCTCTGGAACCATGGACTCCACTGTATCCTTCACAGTGGCATGAACGGTTTCCATTTTATCTGTGGCGACCGGAGAGAAACATTTCTGAGTTTTTTGCTCGATATTCGGCTCGGCGCTTTCGTATTCCGAGAGAAGGTCCAAAAACTCGTTCAGCAATCGCTGCACTTTCCTATTTGTCGCCATTGCCGGAAGGATATCGTCTCTCAAGAGTTTATGCTTGTTCATACCCTGCACCGATAATTCGCCGGATTTAATGAGGATCCATTTTTATAGAGTATAATACCAAGAAAGAAAAAAGGTCAATTTTTATAAACAGTCTCACAAGAGCAGAAGGATCCCAATCCAAACAATTTGACACTAAAGAGGCTTCTCCAGCCATCCCAGTTGGAGGTCCGAGAAAGCTCTCGCACACTTCTCGCAACCGAGACTCGTCTGCCTCTCTGAAACCAATACACATAAAAATAAAAATAAAGTCAACCCAAACCCAAGACAAAGGGATAATGGAGATTGTTCGGTAATTCAGCATCAGACCATCTTGGTTATTAAAGTCAAAACCCGTATTCGAAACATTGTTTCTTCTAAGGAAGGGGTATAAATTTCTCAATTGGAAATAAACAATAAATAAAGCACCTTGCAAGGAACCGGATGTATGAGAGAAGACACTGTCGATATTCACTAGGAGACTTCAAAGCCAATGCAGATGCCACTTGAGCTTCCAAATGAGCTCTTGTCTGAACTCCATCATCGGTCACCCTGAAGAAGCATTTCAACGTAAGATGTGATGAAGAGTTACGCGAGAAACCACAAAGGTCATAATAATATATTATTCAAAGCCCCAAAATATAACTCAGTAGACCAACCCCAAGAATTCTCGCCAAAAATAATCACACATCTTTGATAGTATATAATAAGAGAGCTCAGTAAATACGGACCTACTCCAACCAGGCTTTCTGGCCAAATATTTCCTAACGTCGATTTGCAAAGCAGCCAGTTCGCCGCTCTGAATTGAACTTAGATTCGAAGAGCTTGCAAAATTTGATGCCGGGAAACAATCATCGGCAACCCTCAGCCAACACTTGAGGCTCATGTCGAAAAGGAAGGCGTGGTGAGTGGCAAGAACAACAAGAGGCGATCCACATCTTGACAATTTCGCAGATATGACCTTTATTGACCCTGAACAAAAAAAAAATTATTGTAACCCTAAAACACTATCATGATAGTTGACCAAAAAGTTTTAAAATTCCTGACCTACCTGTATCTTTGGTTGCCGCACTAGGGTTTGCCGAAAGCAAAGAGGCCAGTGTATCGTGAAGAAGACAGTTTCGGTTGCACAAGTCCCAGAGATATAAAGAACCTTTCTTTGTGACCAACAACAACTTCCAGCTCTCATCGCAGTCTATAAATGTTGCTGCCGATCCCATCATCATGGTTGGCATAGTGCGCCTTCCACATTTTGTGTACACCTACTCAAATGAAAATAGAAAAATTATATGACTTAAATTTCCAAGGAACAGATGCCTTTTTTATTTTTTCGGATTCAGATCAATGAATACTTATTACACCCTAATTCTGAAGTTAATTTACTATTTCAAATTCAGAATATTTATCCAGATGCAATCTACCATTGATAACACTTAGCCTAATAACTTGAATTTATTTTCAGAAAAACAAACTGCTGATTGTAGGAAAAATATGAGAAAGACTTCTGCTTTATGCATGTGCAGTAGTTAAATGTTTCAACTCTAAATTAATTTTAGAATCACTAAAAAACTAGTAAAATATTGTTCCAGTTAGCTATGAAGGAAGAGAATGGCTCAGCCAAATGAAGAATGGGTAGTTATATAGTCTTCTGTTACGAACCCATAATCGGTTACTGCGATCATTCAATCTCTGAAAGCAGACAAAACAGAGGTTTGAACAAAATTCAGTGGCATACCTGAAGGCACCCATCGTCACACCCGACAACCCAGAAATTGGTGTTTCCAGCTAACACATTAACTTTACCCGAGATCCTGTCTGACCAAAGAGTTTTGGAACCCCTTTTGCAAGTAATCTCCGTTTCCTTCATAACGAAGGTCGTTCCCATTCCAACGATGTCATTCATAGAATGCTCTCTTGGAGATGCTTCTAAGCAGATTGGGACGGTGCCTTCACCTTCTTTCTTGTCGAACACTCTGATCAAAAGAGTATTCTTGTCCATAGAACCACATGCTGCCAAACATCCCGAGTGTTCTACACTGAAGCATCCATCTTTACCGGCGGCAACAGAAACCTTCTCGATAACAAGGCTATCAGTGATAGTAGTCCTGGCAGTGGTCCCAGGTCGGTCCATCAAGCCAGTACTTTTTGTTAGCCTTGCTGAGTTTTCTCCGAGACCCCCGTTAGCAACAACCAGCATGTTATTTTCGTTTCCGTTTTCGGAAGATGCACGAGGAAATTCCGTTGCGTGTGAAGAAAAGTGTTCCTCCTGAAGAGGCACTCCAACTGTTTCGGGAATAATCCTCTTTCTACCGTCGGGGCGTCTGTACTCCCTCTGTTTCACGGGACTTACGATTCCAGAAGATTTTGGGGATTTATTTACCTCATCAGTGGAATTGGTGGTTTTCTTTTTATTGTCAACCTGAGTTTTGGAAGCTTTGGAAACACTGGAGGGAGGTTTTGGGGGCATCAGACTCTGCTGAACTTCAGGAATTGTTTTCTTGATGGGAACTTGCTTGGCCGAGGCTGCTTCCAGCAATAGTTGCGCTGGGCTTTCAGCTAAATTTGCTTGCCGTCCTCCTCGTACATCACCATAACGACTCTTTTTTAGCTCATCCAACTCCGCTTCAGTTAACCTGGTGCCGATTTCTTTGGCTTCGAAATGGAAAGTGGCCGCCGAACCATCAAGAGAACAAGCGAAAAGACTATACCCATCGGGACTCCTGTATTCGTATAATAATAGATTATAAAAAGGGTGTAGCATTAACAAAACTGGCCTTGAGAAGATAAATGAAAGGTAAAAAAGAATACAGTACAAACAGATTTGACGTACCAAGACAAGTCCACGACACTTTGAGTGAAGAAATGCCTCGCCACGAAGAGAGGACGGGGATTGGCAGTAGTCCAAACAGTTATTGTCCGATCCTGACTGCCAATCGCAATTATATTATACGGCTGAGATCCTTTGGCCCCAGAGTTTAAAGCCTTGTTTGGCCATCCTACGGATACAGCTTCCAAATCTTGAGAATTGGTGACAACCCTTCTGAACATTGAGTGATTGAACTTCACAACAGTTATCGGGGCATTGTGTCCCAGAAAATCAAACGTGGCAGTCCACTCTCCCCTCTCCAGAACCGGCGCAGAGTGCCTAGGCTTCTGGAATCCATGAGTTGTTGTAAGAAAGTGACCACACGGAGACCACCCTAGTCTCCTGAAAAAAGTTGTTCCCAACTGACAGAAGAGAGCAAGACATTGTCAGAGAGCTCTACAAAAATGTCAGTTATTTCTAAAAGGAAACATGAAGCAGCAGAACGATATGTAAATGCATACTGATTTCACCCAATGGCCTTCAGTGCGGTGAGCAAGGCTCCAGTCACTCGTCCGCCATATAATAACTGTCTTGTCATCTGATTGGCTTGCTATGAACGAGCCTATGGGGTCCCAAGTCACGCCTTTTACAAGGCTTGAGTGACCCCTAAGAACAGCAGTGCAAATTCCATTGGCCATATTCCAAATATGTACAGTGTTGTCGAGGCTCCCGCTAGCCAATGTGGAGTCATCTGGGGACCAATTAAGATCCACCTACTTCAGGCACGGAAAGAGAACTCTTAGTTAGACTACACCCATGAGCGAAAAAAGAAACATTAAAAACAATATAGTGACCTAAAAAGCAAAAATAAAAAGTATCATCACCACATCGGCTGTGTGGCCTCTCAGAGTGAGAACCACTTTCCAATTCTCAACATCGGGTGGTTCTCCGCTGCCAAACTCAGTCGTACCAGAACCAGGCTTCCTCTCGTGGACTTGAATCACATGATCATCAGACCCCGAAGCGAGATGTCTGCCGTGCTTGGCCCACCTTACACAGTTTACTGATCCAAAATGATCACGCATAGTCGCGAGAAGCCTCTGTACCGTGTCTTCATCACCCAAATCTCTGCCAAGAGATTTCATATTCCATATTCGAACCTGAAATCAACAAGGAGACCTTGGTCCTTAAGATCTGTTCTAAGAATGTGTATATTCATTCTACTTACGAACTAAAATAGGCAGAACTTCCGTTGAAATTTCTCAACAGACCAAGATAGCTAAACTACTGCAATTAAAAAATAGAATATAAAAAATACCCAAGATGTTTGATATTGAAGTAGCTAATTAAAAAGGAACTTTACCTCAAAACAATCGTTGAGTAAGAAAAAAACACTTCGGAACTTAGATTCACATTACTGAAAAAATATTAGGTGTTCACTTAAGGAAAACGCGAAAAGTGAAGCGAAAGACCAAACCTTGTGATCACCACCGCCAGTGGCGAGTCTGAGGCCACCAGGCTGAACATCAACGGAGAATATTTGCATTCCCTCATGCCTTATCCAGCTCGGCTTCTCTGCAATCATCTCTTAGTCTGCAATCACTCTAAACCACAGGTGAGCGAGCGCAATAAACACAAACGGGGATCGAAAGCCCTCAAACCCTAGGGTTTGAGTTTGGAATTGGATTTGAGCGGTAAACCAGAGATCAAAGATGACCAAGGGTCAAATCCCGTAGTGAACTCGGATCTTGTGAGTTTTTGCTTTTCACGGATACTGTAAAAAATATGACATTCTTGAGCATTAACATTAGGTTTTAATATTAATTTGGCCCTTCTCAACTTTACTAGACATGTCTCTTTGCACTTGTATCGGAATTAGATTTTTGGCCGAAAATGTTTTGTTTTTTTGAAATATTTAAATATAATTTAACCGAATGAAAAATTTCATAATATAGATCGAAAAAAATTAAAATATCCACATTAAACTTCTCTTATTCAAAATATTCAAAAATAGACTTTAACCCCTAAACAAACAAAAATACGTTTTCATTCTCCCTCATTCTTCTCTCGACCGAAACCTCTCTCTTCACCATTTCAAAAAAAAAATATCTTCAAATCTATCTTCACAGGTGCAAAACTACAGGACCACGATTGCATACAATAAAATCAATGTTTTCGAGCTCGGAAAACCATTTCACCGGCGGGGGAGACGGCCGAAAAACTCAAGAAACGTCACAAGAAAAAATATCCCAAAAAAGGTATGATTTATTCTTTTTGTTCTTTTAAATCAATTGAATGTAGTTTGTTTAGTGTTTTCGACCATAATGTATGTTAAATCGGTTTGATTTGGGAAGATTTGAGCTAGTTGAGAGATTTTAGGGTTTTAAGATTTTAGGTTTTCCCGAAAAACGACGAACACCATCGTAGGTATCATCGGACGATATTCTACGATATCGTACGATGGCCTTCGAGGTGATATCGTACGATATTGTAGTCTATCGTACAAGAGCATGTCTCAAAGTCAGCTTGCCACCTTGGTGTAAGTTCCGTGTTTAACTTGTGTGCAATGTCTTCTTGTTTGAAGAACTCATTTTGTAGTGTAAATCTTATGAACTCAAGAAGCGTCGTTATCGGGAATGACCTCGCATGTCTTGTTTTAGCGTTAAAACTTTCGGCGTTGTTACTCGTCATAATATCATACCTGCCAAAAATAATAATTAAGTTGTTAGGAAATGAATATTTGATTACATGTTATTAAATTTTACCTTTTTCCAAGAAAAGAACGATCTTGCCCAACGATCAAACCCGATGTCTTCGAGATATTTTGCCATCTCGAATTTTTTTTGCCTCAGCTGCCTGAAGTGAGCTTCGAACGACGTCTTATTGAAACAATAAGCAGCTTCGTAAAATTTACCGCGACAATGATCTGTCTTAAACTTGTGTTGAACGTTAAGCTACATATGAGGGTAGCAATAACCATGAGGTATTCCCGGAAAAGCAACTTCAACACCATGACTGATACTAACATGTCGATCAGATATGAATGCCAAATCGGGTACGTCTTCCCCAATGACTTCTTTCAACTTCAACAAAAACCACGTCCATGATTCATGACACTCACTGTCGACAACGCCAAAAGCGATTGGATTAAAATGTGAATTCGCATCCAATGCAATCGCTACAAGAAATTGTCCCCCGTTTTTAGTCTTTAAAAATGAACCATCCAAAGATATGCCCGGCCGACAATACTTAAATCCCCAAAGACACGCCCCAATGGCAAAAAATGCATATTTGAATTTGTCGCCATTTCTCACAAAATCAGTAACCGTGCCTGAGTTTTTTTGCTTCAACATGTACAAACAAGAAGGTAGTTTCTGATACGACTATTCATGTGTACCACGAACGAGTCCAATAGCTACTTCTTTAGAGATCCACGCCTTTAAATACGATATGTCTAAACCCCATCTTGTCTTCACTTCTTCTCTAATGTTATGTGCTGAATAATCGGCCATTAAGTTGATCGAATATTTGTCTTTAAACACGTGTCCAATAACCCACGGTGCAGGTCCTCGTTGACCTTCTGCTCGAACAACACGCGAGCACGAGTGAGCTTTTTCGAAAGCCACAACCTCCCATATTCTTGACCACTGTACGACACCCCGGAGTTTCCACGTACAACTCTCATTTTTTAAAATAACGTACCACCTTTTTTCAATGATGATTTAACTCAAAATTATTTTTCATGGCGTATAGGTGCACGTTTGTCTTCATTTCTGATTTATTCTCAAACTGTTTTCCCAAATACAAGTCTTCTGAACTACCTATTACATTAAACGATAAACGGTTAAGGTCAAAACATAAATAAATTATAGGTGAACTTGAAAAATTACCTGTAGAGGATTGAGTCAGGCCTTCAAGATATTCTATCTCCTTAACCAATTGTTCTTGCGTGAATTGAGGATCTTTCCAAGTATAATTTCTCGAAGATTCTCCACAAAGATTAACTTCGGGATGGTAGTCAGCAGAAGGAACTTTGTAATTCTCAAAAAGGTGGTCGTACTCTTCATCATTTACAAACTCTTCAAAATCTTCAGCGTCTTCAACGTCATCACCGTCGTCATCATCTTTTTTATATTCAAAGTCTTCAAAATCGACGTCAAATGGATCTTTATCGCGCCTATACATTTCATCTTCGCTGCTCTTGTCTGCTAAAAACTCATCCTCGGCAACCGAACGTTTATCGTTTCGTTTTGGATTACTTTGTGAGACTTCATTTGTGAGAGGATAATGTTGTCTTCTGCTTTCAATGCGAGGAACCTTCAACACTTTTTTTCCTTTTCGCTTAGGATCCACATCGTTAGCAATTGATGACATTATTCGTTTCGGTTTAAAACTCACACAAATAGGAAATTTAGTCCAGTAGTCGTGGTTCATATAATATGCGACATCATCATCTGACACCAAGACTGCTGGCGCCAACACAACCTTACCCAGAGTGTATGGGACTTCAATTTTTAAGTCATACGCTATCCTATCCATCTTGAAAATTTGGTAAACCATATGGACCAACTCATCATATGTTGTTTTTTTTGTAGCATTCATCGTATACGTACGAGCTTTACTAAAATCCCACATGTCTCTTTTTCTCACCCACGTTCCATCAACGATGAAAACTGCAAACATATTCATAAAAACTTGTCAAAAACTAATGAAATATATCTAAAAATCAATTAAACTTATCCAAAATTCATCTAAACTTGTCCAAAATTCATCTAAACTTGTCCAAAATCATCAAAACTTGTCAAAAAAACCTCCTTCAACAATAACACATCATACGATGATCTTCAAGGTAATTCATCGTACAACTTTTCTAGTTTTTTGACGAACTTTTTTTTTCCCGATCCAAAATGATTCTAACACCAAAAATGACTACAAAAATGAGTTAATGAAGAAACATAACCATTATGACAATGATCTTACGTGAAAATGAGATTGAAATATATGAAGACCCTATATATAAGTTCAAGGGTAGTTTTGTCCGAAAAATGGTCTAAAGTCCATTTTAAGATATATAACAAATGATGAGTCCAATGTGGGTATTTTAAACATTTTTGGATCTATATTATGAAATTTCTCAATCGATATATATTATATTCGACATCACTATACACATTTTATTTAATAAATTTTAACAAAAAAATTATTTATAAAATAATCGATAAGTGAAATAAAGTGATCTAATGTTTCAAAAAAATTTGAAAAATATAAATATTTTTTTATAAGAATATTTTCATTTGTACCCTCATTTTTTTCTATACACCATTCATTAATTTTAAGAGATGATATTATAGCATTGATAAACCTACGATCTTACAGAAAGTGAACATTAGACTTCAAGAAAGAATGCAAGAAATAACTGCTGAAATGTTTCCATGAAATCTCATGAAAAAGACTCACATCACTAACTTTGATCTCAATATCGCATATAGATTGACAAGCCGGACCTCAAGCGGAAGGCCCGCACGACGGGCTATTACCTCAGTGGTAGAGTGCCCTTATAATTGCATCGTTGTGCCTGAAATGTGAGGGTTCTCAGCCACATGGATAGTTCAATGTCCTCATAGCGCCTAACCTTGAATTGTGGATCATCCAATGCATATTAGCATGGCATACTTCTCATGTTCGAACCGGGATTTATCCAAAGATAATAGGTTAGGGTCCCACAAAAAGTACATTAAATTTCAAAATGTACAAAAAACATGTACTTAATTTATTAAGTCTATAAAATATATGTTATTAATTCCTCCTTTTAGTTTTGGGGAAGATTGGCATAGATCAACCGAAAGAATGATGTATAGAAGTATTTTCTCTAAGGGGGAATCCTAAAATTTCGTCCGTTTTTTGGGTTTGAAAAAATGCAAATTTTCAAAAAAAGAAAATTTTATGATCTGTTGGGAATCTCTTTTGATATCGGTTAGATCTTTACTCGGAGTAAAGCATAAACCTAAAATAATTCAAGATGAGAACCATTCAAAAACAAGAAACTTATATCGTAATTTGAATTAAATTCTTATGTAAAGAATATATCATTAAGAAGTTAGTACAAAAGAAAATTTTAGTGAATTTTTATGTATAAAATAAAAACAAACTAGTGGTTTTCTTTTTTGGATAATTTACTATGTTCCGAAATAAGTGTAGAAAAAAACTTTGGATAGTTACTTGATTCTAAGTATCTAGGAGATTTTGGTCTATGCCTTCAATTAAAGTTTAAGATTAGAGTAGTGAAAAAAAAAATTATTAATTATGTTGACACATTTACACAAACTTTAACAATTTCAAAAAATTTTACAAATAAATAAAATTATTATTAAAAAAACACTTCTAATAACAATACAGTCGGATACACTACACTCATGAACTCGTCTAAGAGCATCTCCAATGCAAGCTCTCATGGTTGATTTACTTATTATAATAACCAATATTATTATATTAAATTAAATTAATTTAATAGTAATAAAAATTAATAATGATTAAATTTGGTCATACCAAAACAAAAACATTGGTGGAAGTAATATTATAATAATATTTTCAAAGATAAATCAAAAGTATCGATGCAAAATTTTACTCTTATACCAAAATCATTGCATGACAACTAGATAATAGATAAAAATAAAAATGATTTGACAATTTCACATATGCAAAAAACAACTTTACTTGCCACAATTGGAGATGCTCTGATAACACCACCATACATTTAACCAAATAGCAACATGTTTTCTATTTAACATACGAATTAATATCATTTTTAAAAACAAACATATGTAAAATTCGTCAAATTTTTCCAATATTGAATCAGTTAAACTATATCTGTAAACAAAAAATTAAAATATTCATACCCAATAAAAGATTCAAAGAACATACAGTATAGTTCAAAATCGAAAATCTTATATAAAAAACACTTTTAACATAACATCCAAACCATTCAGAGATATAAAAAGAATTATCGTCCATAACAATGGCCATACATTATGAACAAAATCAAATAAATATATATATATATATATTTTAAAATAAAAACATCGTCCATACATCAGACGTCAATAGCGAAAAATTTCCATTATCATTTTAGAAACTAACATGCAAAAATTCTCATCTCCTACCCTTCTGATGTCAAATACGTTTTTATCGGAGAAAAAAAATTACATTCAGCGACAACAACAAACATTCACCAGTCTCCGATGATTTTAGGGTTTTTTCGTGCGTGTGAGTTTTTTGTGATTTTGCAGAGAGTTTTCTTTTTGACTGCCTTGAAGAACTGAACCGTAAGCGTAAAATTGATATGCATTTACTCAACGATATTTTAATTTATTCTCGGTGACTTATTGACGTAGTTAATGGGTGCAACTATTGCACACATTATTTAAAAAAAATATGACGTGTGTGTTTTAGGCAGGAAAGTCTTTGTGGATCAAAATGGTCAAATATTTTGTATTAAACTTTCACCTAGACATTAACACCAATTTAACCAAACGTTAGTTATACTAAACACTTCATATGTTTATAAGGCTATACTAATTAATAACCCTTCATATTAAATATATATATAAGGCAATTAAGGCAATTAAAAAAATATATTATTAGGAATATTTCTCACTTAAAAATAATAAAATGAAAGATAACTAAATTAAGAAGTTAATTTTATTAGAGTCGTATGATTAGTTTAAATAAATAAAATTGATAGCACTTATTTTACATAACCTCTGTATTCAACTGAATAGCATGTTGGGCATTTGAATTTGGACGGTGAACTTAAACTTGGTCAATGATTGATATGTGACTGGAGAGTCATATCTTAAGTCATATATGCGGAACACAAAAAAGAAGGTTGATCACTGCGTGGGAGCATTCTGCACTTTTGCCAAGTGTACGATATGAACAGACGTTAGTAGATGTGTCTTTCAAGCACAAATACAACACACTTACCAATGTCACTATGATAGTCACCGTGAGACATGATCTAAATCTTAAAGTAGCCATGGACTTCTAGATTGTATCTTCGGAAAATTTGTGGCCCTCTCTCTCCTATTGTAGCCAGACTTTGATGCTTTCTTCCTCTTCATGAATTGCTTCAATATGGTTCTTAGATATATGAAAGAAAATATATAAACAACTTGTTTATGATATGTGGGATAAAAGAGTGTTGCCTACACATATTTCTTTCTCGCTTCGGAGATTACATTTCGAAAAATCATAGTGTCATCACATCAACGAGTATAGTGAAGGAGATCTGATCGTGGCAGAAAAGAAGATGATGGAGTAGTCTATACTACACTGAAGATGGATTGTTTGAAAATTATGCTCGTGAGCTAACCCGTGAGCCTTTAGATTTCATCTCTTAATATTAGTTGTTTGATATTTGCTCTCCATCTATAATTGATTAAATTATTTAGATTCTCGTTTATAGCCAAAATTTATTGACTTTTGATATCATACTTATTGATTTTTGCATTTATTGGTTGTGTAAGTCTAAATCAAGGAAAAAACGCGTGCCGACGGCTCGAAAATTTGGAAATTATGGTAACCGACAAAAATTGCGTTAAATTACGAAAATTGTGACGGAAATAATGTTGCGAAACAATAAATATAAAAAAATGCATAAAATATATTTTTGTTTTTTTATTTTATATAGTTTTATCACAAAATAATATTTATAGACTCAATTAGTATAATTTATTTGGTTTGTTTGGGCCAAATAAAATTAGCCCACTGTTATAAAACTTCAAAAACCTAATTGTATCTTTCCAACTCTCTTGGCCGCACACAGGAAAAAAAAAACAAGTATAGAAACCAGCTGAATGGCAGCCTGGAATAGAATGGTAGTTTAATTTGCCTGCATCTTGAATAGCATGGTAGTTTAATCACTTTATATCTTCTTCTATTTTTCAATGTCATTATTCTCTTGGCCATTTTTCAATTTTCTCTTTTGCTTTGTTTTGAACCAGAAAAACCAATTTTCTTCATCTCTCTTCTACCAAATCTTGCCGAAAATACGATCGACACGATGAATATATTGCGGTAATTTCTCCGTAAGTTGAATAATGCAATCTTCAGTCGCAATTACCTGTGCCGGCCCGAAAGAGCGTCGTCGTTGTCGTAACTTTTTTTGGTTTTTATTTGCAAACGTGAACGACATTTTCTGCGATTTCGGTATCGTTTAATCGCCACCACGAAGACGCCATTTCGGCGTAAAAAATATGCTAAACGAAAAGACGTAAGAATAACGATTCCTTATGTGAGGAGACATGGAAGTTTGAAGCACCACCCAAACGGAGGTAGGATGGTTTACCTTTTAACGACAATAGTGAATTTTGTGACAACTTTGTCACATAATTCTCATTATGTTTCTAATGATAGGTAAATGAGTGAACCTTACACCTGACGCTAGCCTTTTTAGGCACCTGAAGTTGAGCTTTTTTTTACCAAAATGTTGGATTGACTTATGCATAAACTCCGGGAGGAGGGAACTGTGGTCAAACAATTTCTAATTTGGTAATTATTAAGAGTATTTATGAAGAGTACATGAATCATGATTTCTTATTAATATGAGATGGTTCTCGAGTTCTGCTATGTGGATTACATTATGTCACTAAAATGAGCCAGAATGTTATTATTGTTAGGTTACCATGAAATATAAAAAATGGGTTGTTTTGTCTATCGTATACAGTGCATATGTATGCATTATGTTTTTTTTTCCAATTTTTTTACGATAGATCGTTTCTTTTCATTTTGCTAATAAATGTACTTTTATATTTTTTGTAACCATGTCGAACCTTATAATGATCCTTTTATCGAAACACGTTCCGGTGAGAACTTTCCCAAGTGGAATTCAAACCTGAAAAACTGTTGTGGTGAGTGAAGGCATTCTTTTTATCATGAAACCTCCATTTCCTAGTTTGAATTCGTATTGGAACGAAAAGGAAATTGATAAGTTGAACATGGCTAACAACAAAATCATGACCGACATACTCGCAAGCATATTTGATCGTTGCGGCCTAAGATCATTACACTAACATGGCTCTCACTCAATTATGTATCATCACACTAACTTTAAGTATTGTCTGATCATTATATTTCATTATTGTGGGAGCATAATCTCAACCCAAGTACATTTGGGCCTCCCGAGGCCCAAATAAGAAAACTCACAGCCCAAAGCGGAGAAGCCCGAAGACCAAAGCCCAGAACAAACCCATTCAACACTCTTCTTGCCCCAAGACAAGGAACAAAGACGAAATCAAACATCTCTTCAGAATTTGCCGAGACACATGTCGAAATCCCCGAAGGCCCACTTATATCGGATCTCGATCAAACCAAGAATATAAAAGGGAGAGTCAGACTTCGAGGAGACACACGCGACAATTAGTGTTAGTACAGATTGGCATTGTTGCTTCGTCAAAACCCTGATGTCCCTCCAGTTGTCCCTTGCTTCTCAGACGACGTTGTCCCTGTCATCATGTACCTTCTTCCCAGTTGCTTTTTGGCGCCAGTCTATTATCCGCTGGTTCCTTGGTTACCCCGGACTTCTGACATGACTCTGGAGTATATAAACCCTCTCACGCAACATCTAGGGTTTATGCATATTTTCCAAGACGCCGCCTAAGCGAGCTCAACCTTTGCTTTTCTTCTTGCGTTCTTTGTGTTCTTGGAATAGCTTTAAGAAGGAAAAGCTTTTCTGTAAGTGCATCTTTTATTTACCTTCCTTGTTGTAAACATTATCTAGGACGTGTTCCTAACAAGTGTGACTAAGTGAGAAGTGCTCACCCTAAGGGGGAGCCTTAGGTAGATTCACTTTGAAAGATAGGAAGTGTTAAGTCAAAGAATCCGTGATGTCTTTGTGTAACCTTTGTAACTTTGCTCATTCATTATAAAGTAATCTAAGTCACCGGGATAAGCTATCCCCCCAGATGTAGGCAGTTGCCGAACTGGGTTAACAACGTGCTTGTGTCTTTTACAGTTTGGTATTTGTTTTGTAATCTTGTGTGACAGGAACATCTGTTGTAACATCTCAGCCGATCACAAGATCCTCCTTTTCATTTGGTATCAGAGCAGGAGCCCTAAGCTACTGGGTTTTTTGATCCTGTCGTGTTGGCTGTCTCTTGTTCTCTGATGGATACATTCAGAGAAGGTGGCTCTGTTAGTCGTGCTCCGTTACTTGACGGGCAAAACTATCCCTACTGGAAAGCTCGTATGGGTGCTTTCATAAAGTCTATTGATCAAAAAACGTGGAAATCAGTTGTTGTGGGTTGGAGTACTCCCAAGAGACTTCTCGCTGATGGAATTATTGTTGAAGATGTCCCCGCTCTTGAATGGTCTGCTATTGACGATGAAGCCTCTCTCTCAAACTCCAAGGCTCTTAATGCTATTTACAATAGAGTTGACAAAAATGTTTTTCGGTTAATCAACACCTGCAAAAGTGCAAAGGAGGCTTGGGACATTCTTGAAACCACCTATGAAGGAACAGATAAAGTAAAGAACTCTCGCTTACAACTTCTCACTACCAAGTTTGAAAGTCTGAAAATGGCAGAAGATGAATCAATCAATGATTTTTATGTTCGTGTTCGAGATCTCTCTAATGAGTCTCGTTCTCTGGGTGAACCTATGGGTGACGCAAAAATTGTTAAGAAGATTCTCAGGTCTCTGCCTGAAAGATTCAGAATCAAGGTCACCACTATTGATGAAGTTCACGACACCTCCTCCATGAGAGTTGATGAGCTCATTGGATCTCTTCTCACCTATGAAATGTCTCTGACGAGTAACTCTGTTTCAAAATCTCGTAACCTTGCGTTGAATTCGACCGGCCCAGATTTTGCCTCTTCCAGAGGTGATGAAATTACAGAATCATATGAAGACTCTCTGGCTCTCTTGGCTAAGAATTTTGGTAGGTTTATGAAAAGGTTTGACAAGAAACCTATGACCGGCAACTACAAAACTAAGTCATCTCAAAATTTCAGGCCAACCTCTCAACCTCGGCGTTTCAATCAAGATCGTGTATCTGGTCAAGCAGCAAAAGGAAAAAGCATTCAATGTCATGAATGTGAAGGTTTTGGGCATATCCAATCTGAATGTCCTAACTTCATCAGGCGTCAACAAAAGAGCTATAATTCTACTTTATCAGATGATGACCAGAGCATCAAGTCTGGTGATGATGATGAGACTGATGGTGGATCAAACAATTTTCTTGCTTTTGTGAGTCAATGTACTTCCTCCTCTGAAGAAAATATAGAGCTCTCCTTAGCTCTTTCTGGTCTTGCTGGATCAGATTTTAATAGCCCAACTGGTCTTCCTGACGAAAACATCTCCGATGACTTCCTTGCTCACATATTTGATGTTCTCTCTTCTCACAAGAACTCAGACTCTATATCTGTCTTTCGTGATAACGACGAGATTAGTGACACCGTCCTCATTGAAGCCTACTAAACCTTGTTTGTAAAGTGGTCTGATGAATCTAATGCAGTTGGTGCTCAGGCTGATAAAATTGCTGAACTTGAACAGTCTTGTGCGGATCTTCTCTCTCAACTTCAAGAATTTCAAGCTGACTTCCTGTTTCTGTCAAGGAAAGGATCACATCTCTTCTGGAGGAGAAAACTCATTTACTGGAAATGATCCGTGTTCTGAAACTTGATGTTGGTCGTCTCTCTCAAGATGTTACACGACTTACTCAGTCTGTTGATGCTCATCCTGGTACTGGTATCCTCAATGATCTTTTGAGGAGTGGAAAGTCCTCTGTTGATAAGTCTGGTTTAGGTTTCAAAAGAGACTCAACTTCTTGCTCTCAACCTCGGTTTGTGCCAGCTTGCTCTAATTCGAACAAGATTAATTCACCTACATCTCTCAGCTCACCAGGTGTTTCAATCGTCCCTGTTAACAAAGCAACCTCTACTCAAGCGCATAGAACTAAATCTGTGCACCATAAATGGATTTTCCATTTCTGTGGAAGGAAAGGTCATATTCGCCCTTTTTGTTTCAGATTGTTTGGTCGCACTCCTTATCTCACTGGGCAACGCTTCCCTAAAAAAGGATTAAGACATTCTGTGTCTCATCAGAAAATTAACTATACTTCTCATCAACGCTGGTGTGTAAAGGACTCTCATACCGCTGCTGTAGCCTACACCTCCCTGAAGGCCTCTTCTCGGGATGATTGGTATTTTGATAGTGGTTGCTCTCGCCACATGACTGGTGTCTCTGACTTCCTTGCAAATGTGCAGCCCTGCACCAAAGGAAGTGTCACCTTTGGTGGTGGTTCTACAGGTTCTGTGATTGGTCGTGGAACTCTGGACGTGTCAGGGTTTCCTCCTCTTGACAACATTCTTCTGGTTGATGGTTTAAAAGCAAATCTAATCAGCATCAGCCAACTCTGTGATAACGATCTTACAGTTACTTTCACCAAGAGGGGTTGCTCTGTCCTTAATCCTGCAAACCTGGAAATCATGCAGGGTACTCGGTCCTCTGATAATTGCTACATGTGGTCTTCCTCCTCAAAGTGTCTCCTGAGTACCAATGACTCTTCTTCTCTATGGCATCGTCGTCTTGGTCACTTAAATGCGCGTAGCATCAGTAAACTCATCTCTCAGGATGCGGTCATTGGCCTCCCGTCTACCTTCTCTTCAGATCTTGGCCTATGTGGTGAGTGCCAAATTGGGAAACAGACTCGAGTTCCCCACAAAAAGGTTGATTTCATCACGGCCTCGTCGGTTCTTGAACTTCTTCACATGGATCTCATGGGTCCAATGCAAGTTGAAAGCATTGGAGGAAAGAGGTATATTTTGGTGATTGTGGATGATTTCTCAAGATACACATGGGTTGAATTTCTCCGCGAAAAGTCAGAGACTTTTCATATCTTCCATGCTCTTGCTCTTCGGTTGCAACGGTCTCGATCTGAGAAAATTACTCGAATTCGAACTGATCATGGTCGTGAATTTGAAAATGCTGATTTCTCTGAATTCTGTGCTTCTGAGGGCATAACCCATGAATTCTCTGCTCCCATCACCCCGCAATCTAATGGAATAGTGGAGCGGAAAAATCGTACCATCCAGGAGATGGCTCGTGTTAGGCTTCATGCTAACGATGTCTCCTACCGGTTTTGGGCTGAGGCTGTCAACACCGCATGCCATATTCATAATCGTGTCTCTCTTCGACCTGGAACTTCGGTCACGAATTATGAGATCTGGAGGGGGAAAAAACCGAATGTCAAGTATTTTCATGTGTTCAGGTCTGTGTTTCATCTTGGCTGACAGAGAGCCAAAGAAGAAACTTGATCCTCGTAGTGATGAAGGTTTCTTTCTGGGATATTCCTCTACAAGTCGTGCGTACAGAGTTTTTAACAACAGAACTCAAGTTGTCATGGAATTTATGAATGTGAAGTTCAGTGATGATGCCCCACCACACTCGACTCCCTTGTCTGATGAAGTTCTTCTGGTTTCTCCTGATCCTAGAATATCGGTTGTCTCTCCTGATGTTACTGACAGCGAGCCTGTGTCTTCTCAAAATCATGTGAATCCTTCTTCTCCTGTCTTGAAAACTCCTTCGTCCAGAGTTACTTTAAATCATCCCAAGGATGCCATTATTGGTGATCTTCATCAAGGTGTCATTACCCGCAGGAAAAACTTTGTCAATTACTTGGAGCTAATTGGAAATGTGTGTTTTACTTCTCGGATTGAGCCGAAAAATGTTTCTGAAGCCATTCTTGATGAGTTTTGGGTAGCTGCGATGCAAGAGGAACTCTCTCAATTTGAAAGGAACGATGTGTGGGTACTGGTCCCACGCCCATCTGCGAATGTCATATGAACAAAATGGATTTTCAAAAATAAATCAGATGCTCTAGGCAATGTAACCAGAAATAAAGCTCGTCTTGCGGCTCAAGGTTATTCTCAAATTGAAGGGGTTGATTTTGATGAAACTTTTGCCCCAGTTGCTCGTCTGGAGGCAATTTGTCTCCTCTTAGGCATTGCCGGCCTGAAGAAGTTTAAATTGTTTCAAATGGACGTAAAAAGTGCCTTTCTTAATGGTGTCATAAATGAAGAAGTTTTTGTGGAACAACCGAAGGGTTTTGTGGATCCCCTTTTTCCAAACCATGTGTTCAGACTTAACAAAGCTCTATATGGTCTGAAACAAGCACCCAGGGCTTGGTATGAACGCTTGGCTGTTTATCTGACATCTCAGGGGTACTCACGGGGTGTCAAGGATCAGACTCTATTCAGCAAAAATTCAGGATCAAGCATGATGTTTGCTCAGGTGTATGTGGATGACATTGTGTTTGGAGGGATGTCCACTTCTCTTGTTGACGACTTCATTGAAAAAATGCAATCTGAATTTGAGATGAGTATGGTAGCAGAATTGTCCTTTTTCTTGGGATTCCAAATTAACCAACGCAATGATGGAATATTCCTCTTGCAAAGCAAATACGCTCGGGAATTGGTTAAGAAATTTGGTGTCGAATCTGGAAAACCCAAAAGAACTCCTGCATCTTCTTCAGTGAAATTATCCAAAGATGATTCATCTAACCAAGTGGATACCAAGAATTACAGGAGCATGATTGGAAGTCTTCTCTATCTAACAGCTAGCAGACCTGACATTGCCTTCTCCGTAGGAGTAAGCGTCAGGTACCAATCTTGTCCCACCGAAAACCATCTGAGTTATGTTAAGAGAATCATTAAATATGTTCATGGTACTCTTGATTATGGGATCTTCTATTCTAATGATACAAATCATCATCTTGCGGGATTTTCTGATGCTGACTGGCTGGTAACATTGATGATCGAAAGAGTACATCAGGAGGGTGTTTCTTTCTTGGCAACAACCTCATCTCGTGGTTCAGTAAGAAGCAGAACTGTGTCTCTCTTTCAACTGCAGAAGCAGAATACATTGCAGCCGGTGCTGCCTGTACTGAATTGGTTTACCTTAAGTGTATGCTTGTAGAATATGGTATCTCTCAAGATGTCATTACTCTGTTCTGTGACAACACTAGTGCTATCAACATTACAAAAAATCCTGTCTTGCACAGTAAAACCAAACACATAGAAATCCATCATCATTGCATTCGCGATCTTGTTGAGTACAAGATTCTTTCGCTCGAACATGTTGTATCCGAGAATCAGCTTGCTGACATCTTTACCAAACCACTTGATGTTATTCAATTCGAGAAACTGAGGGCTGGACTTGGTGTTTGCTTGTTGGACTTATAGCAATCACAGATGGGCCATTGTTTACTGATGTCGGGCCCACTTACTCTCTCTGCCTGCATTCAAATGAAACTCTGCGTTTTGATTCAAAGAAGCAGGCTAATGCGTCGTTTCACTTTCTTGGATAATAACCTTACTCAAAGGTTCTTGTGTCAGTTGTGTTTTTCAAACTACTCTCCGACAGTTATCACTCTCAACCGTACCCTCAAAACCGTGCTTAATAAACACATTGTAAGAATGGTTTCGACTCGCACTGGTCGTTCTTCATCTGTGCCGATGGGAAATGAAAAGAAGAAGAAGATTCTTAAAAGAGTGGTCAAGGAGTCACAGAACAACAAATATGGGGTTCGGGTTCCGGGTTTGTCTCCAAACCCTAACGTTCTCCCTTCGATGGAGCATCCTCTGTCTTCGCCCTCTGACGACACTCGTCAAGGTAAATTTGCTTCTACTTCCTCCAATGATCCTTTGCCTTCTGTTAAACTTTCTCGTTCAGCGGCAGATACCATCTTGGGTCTTGTTGATGTCTCTGACATGAGGTCAGACAAAGTAGGTGAGTCTACTTCTCAGAAAAAGGGGGTTTTTGATAATCCTTCCCTGGACGCCTTGACAAAGGAGTTACGTGTTGAGCATCAGTCTCCTCCTTCGTCTCCGGCAAAGTTTATCTTCGAAGAAGAGTTTCATCGAATCATGGATGAAAGTGTTATTCCCTCAGACTCTGCTCTCAACCCACCTATGGACGATGCTCATGTTTCTCAAACCCCTCATGGTCATGCACCGACTGCTCCTGTTGAATCCTCTCCTCAGATCTCTTTGGGTCACTCAGACAACCCCGTGTCTGACTCCGATGCTCCAATTGCCTCTCTGCGAAAGAGGAAGGCTCCTCCTCAACAGCCTCCTCACAAGAAATCTACTACCAAAAGAACTCAGCATGCATCGACTTCTGCTGTCCCAGACCCTGAGGATGTTTCTCCTCCGATCTCCTCTCACTCTCTAGAGGACTCTGAGTTCATAGCAAATGAGGCTGAACTAGCTGAGGATGTTGACACTGAGGCTCCTCCTCCTGAGAGGAAGAAGACCAGGGCCCCTCGAAATGTTATTCCGGACGTCCCCATAGACGGTGTTTCTTTTCACTCTATTTCAAATGCACTAAACTGGAAGTATGTTCTGCGCCGCAGCATTTCTCCTGAGTGTGTTCTCTCCTCTGAGGCCCTTCAATGTCTGGACCTTATCAACATTGTGAAACATGAAAGCTTGCTGAAATCTATCACGTCTGTTGGTCCGTACCATCCTCGCCTTGTCCGAGAATTTGTTGTTAACTTGTCGGCTGACATCAACACTCCAGGGTCTCCGCACTTCCACAAGGTGCATGTTCGTGGAAAGTGTTTCTCCTTCTCTCCAAAGGATATCGCCCTGTCTCTTGAGCTTCCGCAGCATGTTTCTCAGCCGAACCTCCCCTCCAAAGTAGACCTCGTCAAAGAATTATTGGGTGGTCGTGACTTGAAGGGATGGCCTGATCGTGGCCCGTACCCTGCCTCCAAACTCAGCACCAAATACTCAATCTTGCACAAGATTGGGATCAAGAACTGGTGTCCCACAACTCATCATACTGGCGTATCCTTAGCCCTTGTTGGTTTTCTCTATCTTGTCGGGACTCGTTCTCCTGTTGATGCTGCTGCTTTCTTCTACGAGCAGATTCTTCGTCATGCAGGCTCATCGGCCATCAAGCTTCCAATTGGATTTCCCTCTCTCATCTGTGGAATTCTACTATCTCAAGATCCAGATCTTCTGTCTCCGGCTGAAGTATCCAAGTGCAGCACCTCTCCGAGAAAGATTGTCTTCAATTACAAACTTTTTCAGGCACACCATGTACCGGACTTGGCTCCACCACCTCCTTCCAGCTTTCTGCATTCAGCCTTCTCCGATGGTACTGCTCCTGTAATTCCTCCACTCTCTGCCGAGATCAGGTCTCTTGTTGCTGTGTCGGTCTCTGATGAGCTGAGGTACCTGGATGGGGTCATTGCTGCTGCCACTCTTCGCCGTCAAGAATTGGAGTCTCTTCTACGTGCTGTTGTTCCTTCTCCTGCCTCGACATCGACTTGTCCATCTTCACCAGCATAACTTTTTCTGTGTCGTGTTTCTTGTTTCCTTTATGGGCTGTTTCCCTGTTTGAACAATGTTTATACTTTGTTTTTCTCTCTCCCTTGCCTTTGCTTGGGTAAAAAGGGGGAGTTCTTGTGGTTATTGTTTGTTTAAACCTCTGTGACACTCTGATACTCTGAAGTAGGTTGTTTACTCCTCTGTCAGGTTTTCTGTGACATGAGTTTTTGTTTAGCTTGTTTTTGGCGAAGCTTGTCTTTTCAGGTTTTTCCTCAGCAAAGCCAAAGGGGGAGTTTGTTAGTACAGATTGGCATTGTTGCTTCGTCAATACCCTGATGTCCTTCCAGTTGTCCCTTGCTTCTCAGACGACGTTGTCCCTGTCATCCTGTACCTTCTTCCCAGTTGCTTTTTGGCGCCAGTCTGTTATCCGCTGGTTCCTTGGTTACCTCGGACTTTTGACATGACTCTAGAGTATATAAACCCTCTCACGCAACATCTAGGGTTTATGCATATTTTCCAAAACGCCGCCTAAGCAAGCTCAACCTTTGCTTTTCTTCTTGCGTTCTTTGTGTTCTTGGAATAGCTTTAAGAAGGAAAAGCTTTTCTGTAAGTGCATCTTTTTTTTACCTTCCTTGTTGTAAACATTATCTAGGACGTGTTCCTAACAAGTGTGACTAAGTGAGAAGTGCTCACCCTAAGGGGGAGCCTTAGGTAGATTCACTTTGAAAGATAGGAAGTGTTAGGTCAAAGAATCCGTGATGTCTTTGTGTAACCTTTGTAACTTTGCTCTTTCATTATAAAGTAATCTAAGTCACCGGGATAAGCTATCCCCCCAGATGTAGGCAGTTGCCGAACTGGGTTAACAACGTGCTTGTGTCTTTTACAGTTTGGTATTTGTGTTGTAATCTTGTGTGACAGGAACATCTGTTGTAACATCTCAGCCGATCACAAGATTCCTCCTTTTCAATTAGGATCATTATTATTTTTCTACTCTTTCAGTGATTATTAAGAAAATCTCTGTATTCATCTCGATCTCATTAAGAGTAATCTGTGTCGAGAACAACAACTCCGCATATCTGTATTCGATCTATCATGCTATTCACATTTTTATTATATCTCGTCTGTTTAAACTAGTTCGCTCTATGTCATTATTGAAAGTATTCTATATTATCGATACGACATTTTGTCGAGACCTTCCCTTCGAATATACCATATAAAATCGTAGTATTTTCATCATATCTTCTACTCCGTGATTGTTCGGTCCGATTTCGACATCGATAATTTGGCGCCGTCTATGGGAAACTAATTGACAAAATCAACTTCGACGGTAATATTCGTACTTTTGTTCCAATGACTTCTCCTAGATCACCCGTCGAGACTTCGGAATCAAGCCATTCGGCTCTCCAGCCAATCCTCGACAGCTTCTACGAGAAATTCGAAGAAGCGAACAAGCATATACATGACCGGATTGATAAAATAATCTCGACACCCACATCCGTTCCCAATTCTGGGAACAATTCGATGCACACCGCGAGTGCACGACAGACCCGAAACGTCCCTTAGGGGACCTGCCTGGACTTCTCGGAAATCCATGTGGATCCTCGAGCCGGATATATCACTTACCCAGTCTTCCAGTTCGGCAAATCTTCGCGAGAAGGAGAAGCCAAACTGCCTCCCCCTCCCCCCCGAGAAGGGAGGGCCACGAGAACTCTTTAGACCCGATGCTAATCGCTTCACTGTCGAAGGAGGTACGGACCCCTTGATCCGAGGAAATGGGCTCAATATAATTAAGTTGAATTTGAGTAGAAAAGAAATTCATTTGAACCGAGAGATTCTCAGTGTCGACTCTTTAGTGGAGTCAGTTGACATTAAGCTAATACTCGGAAAAGGTTTGTGAACTTTTGAGTCCGAGTATAGAAGCTCAAGCTTTGTTCATTTGGATCCATAAGGTCACAATTACAGGTCATTAGAGTAGGATTGTTAAACTAGAAGCTAAGTCAAAATAAGTTCAAGTGTTGAACTAGACTTTTTCTCAGAAAATGTCTAAAGGGTATTTTTGTCCACAAGGACATAAAATGATGTGAATGTCAAAATAAGATTTTGAATATTTTCATTTGATGAAAATATAAATTATTTCCTAAAGCCGAAAAGTCGTTTAAGACATTATGAAATTAATTTCGTTATTTGTGCAATTATAATTCTACAATAGGTATTTTAAGAATTGTCTTAAAAGAAATAAGGAAGCATCTAGATGCTCCTCCCTTAGGTAGAGTTCGGCCAAGATAGTGCATCAAGAGGAGATTTTTATTTCCTTTTTCTTATAAGGATAATTACCCAAAAGAAAAAGAGAAATGAATTTCCTTAAGAAGGAAACAAATGTGCTAAGTGAGGAAACAAATTTCCTCACTAATGCAAGGTGTATGGCCGGCCAAACTAAGAGGGAAAGGGGAAGGAAAAATCAAATATTGTGTCATTAATACATTATTCATTCATGAATGAATAATTGACCTTTATAGATTTTTTCTTCTCCTATAAATAGAGCCTCACATAGAGATGTGAAGGTTAAGCTTTTTTCTTGCTCTCTCCCTCTTTTGGTCGACCCTCTCTCTCTCTCTCTCTCTCTCTAGAAAATACTCTTCTTATTTTGCACCTAGATCCATACTTGATCTAGAGAATTAGCTTATGATCCAAGAATTGTTCTTGATTCATATTGTTTAATTGTGCCCACACACAAATCCTTCTAAACCTCTATAGACTCTTGTAATAGAAATCTTAGGTTTCTCAAGTTCTTGGTTAGGTTTGAAGGAATCAAGCTAGAAGAGAAGATCTACCTTTCCCGAGACACTTCGAGTTTGAAGACACAAGAAAGGTTCGTATTCAAGTAGGTTTAAATAATGATTTTAATTTATAACATGTATATGCTCTTTATCTAGGTTAGTAAAAATTGTTTTACTTCGAAAAGAAATTTTTATATTCCGCCATTAATATGATTAACGATAAATTTTTCTTTATCCCTAGACCTATTCCAACAATTTAGTCCTCTGAAAAGTCTTTCAGAACACCTCAGAGCCAAACGCTGAAAAGCTAGGCACCAATTGGGAAGGTCCTTATCGAGTAGTCAGGGCAATCCACCCTGGAGTTTATGAACTGACCACTCTAGACGAAGTGCGCATCCTAAGATCATGGAACATCATCAACTTAAAAAAATATCACCAATAGACAGATCGAAACCCGAACTACGTAGGACTTGATCCCGTAAAGGGTACGTAGGCAGATCTCCTTAGGAAGCACAGTCCAAATAATAAAAAAAGGAGGGGATAGATATATACGCATACACAACGAATCCGCCAAATAAATCACAGTAACGTATCTTCATAATCGAGCTGAAATACTTAACAAAATTTTAAATGTCTCATATCGAAGTGAAGTATATAAAAATAGACCCCGGCAAGTATCTTCATAATCGAGCTGAAATACTTAGCAAACTTTTAAATGTCTTATATCGAAGTGATTCATTTAAAATTAGATCTCGGCAAGTATCTTCGCAATCGAGCCGAAATACTTAGCAAACTTTTAAATGTCTCATATCGAAGTGACTCATTCAAAAATAGATCTCGGCAAAGTATCTTCGCAATCGAGCTGAAATACTTAGCAAACTTTTAAATGTCTCATATCAAAGTGAGTCATTCAAAAATAGGTCTCGGCAAAGTATCCTCACAATCGAGCTGAAATACTTAGCAAACTTTTTAATGTCTCATATCAAAGTGGGTCATTCAAAAATAGATCTCGGCAAAGTACCCTGATAATCGAGCTGAAATACTTAGCGAACTATTAAAAGTATCATATCAAAATGAGTCATTTAAAAATAGACCTCGGCAAGCATCTTCACAATCGAGCTGAAATTCTTAGCCAATTTTTAAATGTCTCACATCAAAGAAAATTATTTAAATTTCGGCAAAGCACCCTCACAAACAACTAAAACACCTAGCATAACCCTAGATACGCCAAATCGAAGCGAATTATCGAAAGACTCCAAAAATATATTAAATAAAACTTCATAAACAATCGAGATTACCCCAAATATTCAAAAGAAAACGAAAAAGAAAAACATAAATTCGGCTCGACCAAACCATAATCGAGCCCATAACAAATTGTTCAACAAAATAAAGGCCAGAACAAGCCCAAATTGTTCAAAATAAAAAATAATAAAAAATCTTCACGCCTCCGCCTCATCAACCTCGGGGACTGGAGCCAAAGTCTCGCTCGAAGGGCCCCCCTCCAGAAGCCGAGCGATCTCCTCGTCGGTAAGATCTGAGGGCGACGCATCGGGATAAGGTGAGAAAGAAACGTCATCGACCACCGGGATCTCCATGGAAGCAAACTGAGCGTGATAGACCTCGATGTCGGCCTCAGTGTCCTTAAACTTGTTCGACCAATCCGGCATCTCGCCTCCATGGACCTTCGAGATAAGCTCCTTGTTACCCTTGCACTGTTCGAGCTTCCTCAGAACCACGATGGCTTCATCCATCTTCTCCTTCTGAGCCCGATACTTGACGATGTGCTCTCGGTAACGAAGCGAAGTGGCCTTTTTCGCCGCATACACGGCCCGATCCCTCTCAGATTTTTCCGTCCTCCGGATTCGCTCTAGCTCGGCCTTCAACTGATCCCGCTCTTGCTCGAGCCTATGGTTCGCCTGATCGACCAACTTGAGTCGATCAGCCTTCGCCTCATAATTGGACTGGACCATGCCCAGCTCCAGCGCAAGGTCCTTCTGACCGACCTTGTACTTGGCGATAAGCGCTTCCCTTGCAGCCAGCTCTTCGGAAAGCGCTCCCAGCCTGGACTTCATCTCCTCCAGCTCCTTCTTCAAAGAGTCCATCCCGTCCTGCATTTCAGCGAACCGAGCGGCCTTCTCCTCGGCCTCGCGAACTCGACGTTCATATATATGAACGCCGCGGTTCAAGTGGGAGGCAAGCTAAGATGCAAACAAACGAATACTTGAGAGAAATAGTAAAAGAGGACAAAAAGATCAATAAAAAAATTATAGTAAAAAAAAAAAAAACAAACACAACATACCAAGGTAATTTGCGCGGACATGGTCCTGTACCACGCGGGCTCAGCGATATCAGGAACCTTCGGGAGAGGATAATTCTCGTGGGTAATCTGGCGAACCAGCATAGCGACTGGTACGCATCCTCGGCCAACATCAGTTCCGAGTTATAAACGAAAGTTTGATGGTATTTTTCTGGGGTCGAGTGGCGAGATCGACCAGTACTCCTCGAGGAAGAAACCCTCGGAGCCCCCGGCTCAACAGAAGGAGTTTGGCCAGCTTGACGGCCGTCCTTCTCGACTTCATTCCCCTTCCCGTTCCTTCTTCTCCTCCTCTTCTCGCTCCCGTCGCCAGACGAGGAGGCCCCTTCAGGACGAACGGCAACCTGCTTCCTCTTGCGAGAAATCAGATTGCTCCTCTCGACCTAGTTCACAACTCCCTCGGCGGTCTCGATAATAGCCGGCACGACATGAGGAATCATTGACGCCGGACTCTTCTCGACCTCGGAGTCGAGATTGACGACCATAGGAGTCGAGGGCTCGGCTGTGGTAGCTTGCTTCTTCTTCTCGCGACAGGCGCTGCGAGCCGACACTTCGGTATTCATACTATCTGTAAACACGCGAACGACATGAACAGTTTAAAAAATTAAAAAAGAGAAAATCGACCCGAAAGTGTGGCGAAAACAAAACTAACCTTCTTCTTCTTCGTCCTCGGGAACGTCCGGAGAAGGCCAAAACTCCGATTCAGCGTATCGAGAATCCGTGAATTCCGACCACTTAACTCGACCTCGATGCAGTTGATCGATCTTTAGCCCGAACAAAATTCCAGTGGGAGGAGCCTTGATAACTCTTGAAATATTTTTTTTTATGAATGACAGATGAGAAGACAAAAAAAGGGGCTACATAAAAATCTTTTACGAAATTTTAAACGATAAGACCCCACGCACTCGCATGATCGGCCCATTTCGTCCTGAAAGATCCAGCTCGATTTCCCATCAAGAATTTGTTCACCGCTACGAAGAAGTAGTGGCGACCCCACGCGAAGTCCTTCTTCGGAAGATCTTCGAGAACGACCCTCTGCAGATGTCGAGAAAGATAAAAACAGCTGGGGTGATGTTTGGAATTCACCCTCACGACGCACAATCAGACCAAATCGAAAAGGTCCAAATCGACATCTTGCTCTTTGGCGAGAAGAGCAAAGCAGAGTACAATCCTGACGAAGTTCGGACACATCTGAGGCACGGTAATGCCCAGAGCGTTCGCGAAATCGAGAAGGAGAGGGTGGATTGGAAAGCAAACACCGCAAGACTGAAACCAGACCTCATAAACACAACAATACCCGTCTATGACGGTGTCGGCGGTCGTACTCGAATTTGGTAAAAAGGCCCCAAGGCCAGGAGAAATATCGTAAAGGAATCTAAAAGAGGCAAATTCATCAGGAGTAATAGTAGTAGGAAGTAACATATCCATGTTAGTGGATCGACCGACATCAGACGAACTCATATCGACACAAGAAAATAAAACCTAGGAACCTAAAATTACCGAAGTAAAAACTCAAGAGAGAACAGAAAGAAAACGAACGCGGTATGCCGAGCTCAGGATCTCGATTAAACGATGACAAGATTTAGAGAGAGAAACCTAGAGAGATGAAAAGAAGGAACATTTACCTTGTTACTCTGACGGAAAGCGGTATAAATGAGTGACCACGACTCTTGAGCTATTTATACCGCGTACGCTTTAACCGATTCGAGAAATTTACGTCCCATCGAATTGACATCTCATGATAGCTTGCCTCAAAAAGCGCGAAAAGGCAAAACTACTTTCGACCCTTCGACTTCGACGAAACGGCATGAGCGACACGTGTTCATAGCTACGTCGTTTCATATAATCAACGCAATCATTAAGTATCTTTAATATTCTACAATATTAAAAATACAGGGGGATGATTGTGGGAGCATAATCTCAACCCAAGTACATTTGGGCCTCTCGAGGCCCAAATAAGGAAACTAACAGCCCAAAGCGGAGAAGCCCGAAGACCAAAGCCCAGAACAAACCCATTCAACACTCTTCTCGCCCCAAGACAAGGAACGAAAACGAAATCAAACATCTCTTCAGGATTTGCCGAGACACATGTCGAAATCCCCGAAGGCCCACTTATATCAGATCTCGATCACACCAAGAATATAAAAGGGAGAGTCAGACTTCGAGGAGACGCATGCGACAATTAGGATCATTATTATTTTTCTACTCTTTCAGTGATTATTAAGAAAACCTCTGTATTCATCTCGATCTCGTTAAGAGTAATCTGTGTCGAGAACAACAACTCTGCATATCTGTATTCGATCTATCATGCTATTCACATTTTTATTATATCTCGTCTGTTTAAACTAGTTCGCTCCATTTCATTATTGATAGTATTCTATATTATCGATACGACATTTTGTCGAGACCTTCCCTTCGAATATACCATATAAAATTGTAGTATTTTCATCATATCCTCTACTCCGTGATTGTTGGGTCCGATTTCGACATCAACAATTTTCACAAATCATATGTAAATACGAGACAACATTTATTTAAATTTTACCAGAGTTCTAAATAGTTATTAAATAATTTCAACATAGAAAATTGAATAAAGCATTAATAAGTCAAATAAAAGGTATACAAACAGATTATAACTTAGATAATATACTATTATGCCTATAACGTATGAACAAAGTTACGTTTTCTTCACAATTTACATTTTTTATCTACTAGGGCATAAAAATTTACGTATAAATAAGTATGATAAATGCAATCCAGGCTTTCAATACTCATGAATGAAATATTTATTGACCCATCCACGTTCATAAATAATGAAATAAATCATAAAGAAAGTTTAAGATTCATATATTTTGAAACAATTATCTTATAAGTAAAATTCAGAAAAGATTGGATTATCATTATGACACATCACGTTGTTCATAAATAACACTTAATCAAATATATGAAAGTAGTAAATCTAGCGGGATATTAAATTTTCAATTCGAGTTTGATCTTCTCTACAATTCTAGTTTGAATTGAAATTTGTTCAGCACGCTCATTGACTCAATCGAGCTCGATCGCATATGTTATGCAACATTAAATATAAATATCATGATTAATTATCCTCAAATATAATTTTAAGATATATTTATTCATGAATTTTCATACCAATATTGTTTTTATTAATTTCAAGTTTGGTCAAGCATAAGAACTCATGTTCTTTTCAAGTGACCATTCATGTTGCAATGGTAAAATTTACTAACTTTATCACACTTTTTCTTTCTTTTTTAAATTTATACTGAATTTTATATTTTCTTTCTTGCATGATCATTCCCCTATGAAGCATTAAGACGCGCTTTAGATGATTCATTAGCAAAAAGTCAACTTCTTCTTAGTTTTAGGCAAAGAACTTTATTTAGTGTACAGAGCTAATCCTTTGTTCTTCATAAGTCGGGTGATGGAATCGAAATTCTTTCAGTCTAATGAGACAGTTCATAACTCAACCTATTTTTGAAATAATGTGGATATGAAATTACTCGAAAAACGAGTTCAATAATCTCATATCTCTATGTCTCATGGAGCTGAGTTTTGATACAGTAATTAATCATGATTCTTTATCGAAGTCGATATCGTCCTAGTGCCAAATCACTTGAGGGTAATTTCAATGTGGATTGTTCGCTCTGCACTCATACATATGATGTATCAAATCAAGGATCTCCATAGGAGTCTCCATCGTTACATCTTCGTTCGTAACGCATCTGATATGCTTACAATCATGTAGGCCATGACTTTGTTGTTAGGCATACTCCACATATTTTCTTTTGGTTTCGGGAAGAATTTGAACAAGGAAAGGGAGGTCTCTCTTCCGCAAGGATAAAGCAAAGGCTTTCACTCACCAACAATATATTCGGGTTTGACTTTCACTTAGGAAAGTTCTCACCAGTAGGAAAACTTTTGATAATAAGACCATCATAGGGTTCGACATGATTACTAAAAACATAAACGTACAATTATTAGCAAAATGAAAAGAAATCTATCTTACAAGGTTTTGGAAAATTAAAAAAAATAATGTAAATGTGCACGTGACAAAATATTTAAACAAAACATATTTTTTTATATTTCATGGTGATCCACCAATAGTAAGAATCCGTCTCACTTCGGTGAATAATGTAGTTCACCTAGCATAACTTGATAACCATCTCAGATTAATGAGAAAATAAATTTCTTGCGCAAACAACAAACTTGTTTCCTCTTTTTCTTTATGTTGTGTATATCTTTGCCCAAAATTATCTCTCCTATCTTGAGGATACATGGTCATTTATTTTACTCTAGAACATGCTTCTAGATGTTTTGTTTTATTGTCCAAGACAATTACAAAAATAGCTCTCGTAAAATTATCACATAAATTCACAAAATGAAAATCAATTTAGAGGCTCAAATCTAATTCGCAACCGTGTGACTCACTCCATGACCATCATATGATGATGTCCAAAATATTTTTTTAATATTCACATTAGAAACGACCCTTTAGATGCGACGCGGGGCACTAGTCGCTTCTAATTCACAAAAATGATCTTTTGAAGCAACATGGGGAATTAGAAGCGACTAGTCGCTTCTAACATGAACACCCTGATTTTTTCCCCAAAAATGAAAATTTTGACAATTAGAAACGACTAGTCGCTTCTAATTGTCCGAAACGAAAAATTAGAAGCGACTTGTCGCTTCTAAAGGCCAAAGTTATTGGCTCGCACCTTCCGCACCAAATATTTCAGTATATTTGGGCATTAGAAGCGACAAGTCAATTCTAATGTCGCTTCTAATGCCCAAAGTATTTGGCTCCAAAATTTCTCCGCCAAAATTTTACTAAGTCTAAATTTTTTTGCATTAGAAGCGACAAGTCGCTTCTAAATTCGCTTCTAATGCCCAAATTATTTTACTCCAAAAAACTTACATTTCCCATTTCCTCTCCCCTCCTCCCTCTCCCATTTCCTATCCCCTCCTCGTGCCGAGCACCTCCGCCTCCGCCCCTCTGCCATCTCCGCCCCTCTGGCCCAGCCGCCCCTACGCCGTCTCCGCCCTCTCCTTCTCCTCCCTCCCTCCGCCCCTCCACTCTCCTCCCTGTTGGAATTTAGTTAACAATTAACCTAATTAAATTACGAAACACATCAATATGTGGCGGAATTTCATAATTCAATTTAACATATTAAAAACGTTTTAAAACATATTCTATAACCATATCATTAAATCTAATTAACATGTCAACAAATTTACAAACACATCAATAAATTCATTCATACATGCAAAACGAGCGATCTAATATTTCTATCAATCCTATGATAAATATAATAATCAGATCCAACTCGTTATAGAGAACTTACATAAGATTCGGATCTGCAAAGACGAGTCTCGGGATGCGTCTAAGAAGTCGGCCGATCCCCTACACCAAGCGCGTCAAGGAAATCCTCAAAATCGTCGAGCCTCCGTTGCTCCAAAAGTGGCCGGCCCTGGGGAGAGAAAAATCACTCAAACAACCACAAGTTGAGTCAATGATAATACTCAAGGGATTTTAGGAGACAAAGAGGGTGGGCTCTTTCGTGGGAACAAGAGAAGAAGGAATAAAAGGAAAGACTCTCAACGGTTCGCTCTCTCAATTCTCTTTGGGATTTTGGCCAAGTATTTTTCTCCTTGGGAGAGAGAAAATAGTCGGCCAAGAGGGGAGGGGAGAGAGAGAGAGTGGCCGTGTGAAATTAGGTCAAAAGAGAGAGAAAATAGCTCTTTTATTTCAGGGAGAATTGGCTTAATTAGGTCAAAAACAATAAATGACCCATTAATCAAATTTAAGCCCGATAAATCATTTAAGCAATTTTCCAACTCACTTATTTGTGTTAAATGGCAGGCCACCTTATACTATTTATCTCCCAAATATTTTTGATTTATTTCTAAAATAATATTTAATTAATTTAGAACATCTCATTTATTTAATGACAAGTCACTAATTATTTTCATACTAAACAATGTAGTACGAAACGATAAAATATTTATTTTCATCTTTTATTTATTTGAATCATCAAATTATATTATTATCAATATAATAACACAATATGATTCGTTAAATAAATGTAATAATAAATAACCAATTATTTATTTAATTACTTAAAAAATAATTTTTTTAGTGTAAATCACAATTTACGTTTATTGGGAAAATCGATCTTTTCTTGTTCACTAATATCTCATCCAAGAGTCTATCATTGAGACCTTATGGACCCACATGAACGAAGCTTTAGAATAAAGATCGGATGCAAAAGTTCACAAACTTTTTCCGACTTTAAATTCTTAAAATTAATCGATTCCACTAAAGCACCAATATTGAACATCTCTAAGTTCATATGCATTTATATTTCCGTTTGATGTGATAAAACTATTCTTCACATGGTCCACGGTGTATTTTACGATATTACCCTTTGTCTGTATCACTAACTCAGAGGAATGTAAAATTACCGTTTTACCCCTGAGTTATTATTTCACCAAGTCCTCTGTTATTTGTGAACGAGAAAAACATAAAGTTAAATGTCTCAACATATCACATGTTTTATTTCAAAGAATTCTTTATTCTATGAATACCAGGCCTGGTTTATTCGATCACACTCTCATAACAGAGCATGGTGTGATACTAATGCCTTAGCATTGTTTCAACACAAATTCCATATATGTGAATCACATGTTTCAACGAAACAGTATTATGACACCAACCGTCGGGTCAATGAAACTTCATTTAGCCATTGCCCATTGACAAATCAAATGTCATAAAGTGTTACAAGAAGACATATACTCACTTCAGGATTTAGGTAATTACTAAAATACCCCTCGTATGTGAGTTTGAGGTTTCGAGTGATTAAACGGTTTTATCTCGAACTTCAAAACTTCACAGGTCTTGTTCAATATCTTCATTAAGATATCAAGAATGAATTACAGAGTCACAACTCTCCATATCACAAGATAAGATATCGTTTAATTCATTCTAACAATCATTTTAGGAATCGATTGCCCAATCGATCTTTAGACTGCGAACTATTATTTAAACTAGTCATAAGAAGGTATCTTGTCAAGTCTATACTTAGCACTTCTTTCGTTGATGACAGTTTCAGAGCGTAGACATAAATGCGTAAACACAATCTTAAATAAGAATGGATATTTAATCTTTATTTAATTTCAAAGCAAAACAAATACAAAAGTATTTAATAATAAAAATCTCCTTTGTGGGCATAAATGCCAACACTCCCTCCCTTCTCCCTTGCCCCTCCTCCCCTCCCCCTCCGCCCTCCCCTTCTCCTCCCTCTCCGCCCTTCCCCCTTCGTCCTCCTCCCCTTTTCTGCCCCTCCTCCCTCTCCGCCCCTCCTCCCTTCTCCTACCCCTCCGCCCTCCTCCGCCTCCCCTTCCCCTTCCCCTCCCTTCTTCGCCCCTCCTCTGCCTCCCCCCCTCCGCCCTTTTCCCATCCTCTGCCCCTCCTTCCCTCCTCCCCTCCTCCGCCCCACCGCTTCCCCTCCCATGTGACGGCCCTCCTCCCATGCACCTTCCTCCACCCCTACACCTCCCTCCCTTCCCCCGCCTTCCCATTGCCCCTCCACCACCCTCCATTTTCTGGTAAGTTCATTTCCCTCTTCTTTGTTTTTTTTTCCTTTTTCGGTCTAACTCCCCTTTTCCGGTCAGCCATTTTCCGGAGGCCACCTATTTTCTCCAGCCGCCACCTGTTTGCTCTGATTGCCACTTCAATTATTCGGCCGCCTCTTCATTGCTCCGGCCGCCACTTCAATTGTTAGTTTTATTTTAATCCAGTTTTAAATATTTATTTAGATTTTCGCGTGTTGGTCAAGTTGATCGCAGCCTCGTAGTGACCGCCTTATCGTTCGCCCTCGCTCGTTTCCTCTCACATTGCCTCACAAAGTTTATTATTATGTTATTAAAAATAATTAAAAATTTAGTTGAATATGTTGAATTTAAGATAATTTGAATATGTTGAATATAATTAATTATAAGTTGAATATGTTTAATATGAATTGATTTGAATATGTTGAATATAAGTAATTTATAAGTTGAACATGTTAAGTGGAATATATTGAATATAAGTTAATTATAAGTTGAATATGTTAAATTGAATATGTTGTATATAAATTAATTTGAATAATGTTGAATATGTTCTTAAGTATGTTTAGTTGATTTAGTAAGTCAATATGTTGTTAATTTGAATGTAATTATGAATTTGGAAAAGTTATATATGTAGTTTGATTTATGTAGATTTTTAATTTATTTATCAATAAAATGGTTCTGGTTGGCATATATATGTTTTGTACAAATTTCAGATTTTTGGTTCGTCTATATTTTAGGGGAAACTCTACCCAAATATCTGTAAATTTTTAAGTTGCCAATCGATCAAACAAATCATTAATTAGTTATATCTAAATTCAACAACTTTCCGATATCATATCATCAACAATCAACTTCTATATACTATGCATATTTTCCAACAGTTCTCAATCTAACAACTTTCCTAATTTCAACATTCAGCGTCATGTCAAATCCAAGTCGGCATTGGATAACTGAAAATAATAGATGTAGTCTTGAATTCAAAATGAGCATGAACAAATTTATTCGAGTTGCACAATTCCAAATGAACAGCGAGCACAAAATTAAATGTCCTTGTAGTCATTGCAATAATGCGCTAACTCAACAAATCTCAGTAGTTCGAGCGTATCTCATGTTCAAAGGATTTCCTCCGTATTAAACTCGGTGATATCATCATGGAGAGTCACATGAAGAGGTCATTCTTGAGCTTGATGATTTAAACGACCAAGACGATGTTGGTGGAGTCCATAACTCAATCAAAGATATCAGGAATGATATTGATATTGATCATGACGATTTTCATGATCCAACTGCAGAAGATGTGGCTGAAGAAAAGCATATCGTAGATCTATTTGCCGAGTTGAATGCAGAGTTGTATCCCGGGTTTAAGGAGTTTTCATCATTATCTTTCTTGGTCTAGTTAATGCACATCAAAGTGACGAACCATTGGACGAACAAGTCATTTACAAAACTTCTACAACTCTTGAAAAATCTCATCCTGTTGGGAATAGAATTACAGAAAAACATTACGTTCACTCATTCCTTTTTTCGTTTTTTTGAAGATTTATGATATGAAATCATTTTATAGTCCATAATCAAACCTAATAATGTATGAAGAGACGTGAACAAACTCTTCATGGTTTAGTTAAAATGAAATATTCGCAATCTAAAGATCAATGGACTATTGATCCGAGTATGATTGTTGGAAGAATCTATGATGTATGGTACGAGGCATAGAGACTTATGAGCTCTATAGTTCTTCCTATGTATCTGCTGAAGATTCTGAATTGACCAATGCACCTTTAGAGACAATGTAAGAACAAACTACTTAACCTCTTCTGTCTAAAAGTCACTATGTATAAATTGTATCGTGCTTAGCTTAATCCTGAAATGAGACATGTTATTCCATGACTTCAATATATTCATTTGAGAAAGCTACACTCTAGATCCAAGTTTGTGAACTAGATGCGCTCTATTGGTGATGTATTGGGTTGTGAAGTTGACATGAGTATACTTTGTGAAGTTCTCATACATATGGAATTCATGTACAAGATTACTGAAATACAATGTATATCACTCATGTTTTATTACTTGAATTGTGAATAAATGAACTGCGCGGTTACCAAAATTAAGTAGCGACTTTATTTGGATAAAACAATGTGACTTGTTTTCTCCTCGTCAAATACATTGTTTCGAACTTATTCACAAGTAACGAAAGAGTTGATGAAATAACAACTAAAATGGTAAAATGGTTAATTTTATAAATCCCATCTAGTTAATGATATTCATGAAGGTTAAACATAGATGTCATTCAATGGATCCGCTCATTATAATTAAGTTGAATTTGAGTAGAAAAGAAATTCATTTGAACCGATAGATTCTCAGTGTCAACTCTATAGTGGAGTCAGTTGACATTAAACTAAAACTCGGAAAATGTTTGTGAACTTTTGAGTCCGAGTATAGTAGCTCAAGCTTCGTTCATTTGGATCCATAAGGTCACTATTACTGGTCATTAGAGTCGGTTTGTTAAATTAGAAGCTAAGTCAAATTAAGTTCAAGTGTTGAACTAGACGTTTTCTCGGAAAATGTCTAAAAGGTATTTTTGTCCACATGGACATAAAATGATGTGAATGTCAAAATAAGATTTTGAATTTTTTCATATGATGGAAATATAAATTAGTTTCTAAAGCCGAGAAGTCGTTTGAGGCATTATGAAATTTATCTATGTATTCGTGCAATATTAATTCTACAATGGGTATTTTAAAAATTGTCTTAAAAGAAATAAGGAAGCATCTAGATGCCCCTTCTCTAGTGTAGAGTTCGGCCAAAACACACTCCAAGAGGAGAAAATTCTTTGCCTTTAATTATAACAATAATTACCCAAAAAGAAAAGAGGAAATGAATTTACTTGAGAAGGAAATAAATATGCTAAGTGAAGAAACAACTTTTGGCACCAAAGTCCTCATTAGACTTAGGCTAAATTCGCTTTTTAACTCATAGACTTGTTCTTGAGTTATTGTGTTTAATTTTACCCACACACAAATTCTTATGAATCTCTAAAGACTCATGTAATAGAAATCTTAGGTTTCTCGAGTTCACGTTTAGGTGTGAAGGTAACGAGCAAGAGACGATCTACCTTTCTCTATATCAAACTACAAGAAAGGTTAGTGTTCAAGTAATTTTAAATAATTTTTTTAATATAAATATGTTCATGCACTTTGCCTAGGTTAGTAAAAATTGTTTTACTTGTAAATAAATTTTTATATTCCGCCATTAATGTGTTAATGATAATTTTTTTTAACCCTAGATCTATTTCAACATCTACGTCATCCTGATGACGGGGAAAGCGTGGAAGAAGTTAGATGAAGCGTACCCGAACTTCGCCAACGAGCCAATAAATGTACGACTCGGACTTGCTGCAGATGGTTACAATCCTTTCGGAGAAATGAGCTTATCGTACATTATGTAGCCGGTGGTATTGACAGCGTATAATTTTCCACCGTAGTCTGTATGAAATCCAAGTACTTGATGTTTACGCTCTTGATTCCTGGTCCGAAATAGCCTGGGAAAGACATTGATGTGTTTTTACAACCGCTCGTTGAATAATTGAAAGAATTGTGAGAGTTAGGCGTTCAAGTGCGAGATGGGTCTAACCATAATCAAGTCTTCCTTTTGCGGGCAACACTTCTTTGGACGATAAACGATTTTCCTGCTCGTGGCAGTTTGTCTGGGTGGAGTCGTCAAGGGTACCTTGCGTGCCCGACGTGCACCAAAGATACTCCATCATTGTTTGTTAGAAACAGAGTCGTGTATTACGATCATCGACGATACTTGCCCGATTCTCACTGAATGAGAACATGCAGTGGTCACTACACAACGTGCATCGAGAAACGAAAGCCTCCAAAGTAGCTGATTGAATGCCAGATTATCGACTGGCTGAACAGTCTTCCCGAATTTATCCCGGGCAACATTCTACAAGTTCAAAACAAAAAAGAGGCGAGAGCGAACTAAATTGGACCAAGAAAATTATCTTTTACGAGTTACCATATTGTTCTGATTTGACGTTAGGCACAACCTTGATGTGCTGCACATAGAAAAAAATGTGTGCGAGAACTTGCTCGTGATGTTACTTAGCAGTGATAGGAAAATAAGGACACCAAAAAGCCGAGACAAGACTTAAAAGAATTGAAGATTAAGTCTAGTTTACACTTGGAGAAGCGTGGAAACAGGTGGTTCAAATCACAAGCTTCTTACGTTCTCACACCCACGCAACGGAAAATGTTTGCTGAGTTTCTCAAGTCCATTAAGTTTCCCGACGGTCTCGCGAGAAATTTGAAAAAAAAAACGTCACTCTCGATGGAATAGTAATTGGGTTGAAGGCGCATGAATTGCACGTGATAATGCAAAGGCTGTTAGCAGTGGGCATCGATCCTCATGTTTTGAAACAAATCCAAGAAACGATTGCAGAACTTGGGAAATTTTTTAAGCTCATTTGTTCCAGGACGTTACGAGTGGAGGATCCTCCTTTGAGTAGGGGTGAATGAGAGAGTGTCAAAAAAGACGAGCGTGTTGGGAAGTTCGCTAATAGTCTTGGAGTTTTGGTGCGAGAGCACATCCCTCCGACGACGCCCAATTGGAATATTGTCTCGCCGCAACAACAAGCGGCGATTTTGTCTAGCATTTACGCAGAGTACGACTTTGTGTACGAGAGTGAGTTTGGAGAACTCATTCCGGCGGCGTGCTACTCTAGACTTATCGAGAAGACCATTATCCGCGACAAGAAGAAGCGTATGTGCGACGGGAATAAGAATTACAATCGGATTTACCAAATCGACTGCGGCGGAGATCGAGAGGAGGCGCTCACGCAGACGCCCAAGGTCATGTCGAACCAAATGTGGGCTGAGCTGATAGATATGAGATACAGACGAGTTTCATGTATCAATTAGATCGATTAAATCTTTAATCAATCATTTTATTTTAAAAACAAGTTTTCTTACTCTAACCAATGTTTACAGAAAATGTCCAAAACAAATAAACAGAATCAGACAAAAAAGACTACGAAGAGCCGACAAGGCACGATCTCATTTCTCGAGTATCGTCACAGTCACGTATGTATATTTTCATTAAATTATAAATTAACTATAAATATCTTAGATAAGTTATATAGTATAATCATAATGTGTCAAATGCTGAGGGTCAGAGAAGGGAGACAAGTATTAGGGCCGCTCACTGCGTGGGAGAGGATGCATACGACACACGATAGTTAGTGGACTACGCCTACTGCTGGAGAGTATCACGTAAGTATAAATATTTTTCTAAATTTACATTATCATTTGAATTATCAACAAAAGATTTATTTTATATTGTGTTCGCAGGCTCGGATAGCAGTTCATGTCGCTGATCTACAAGAGCAAGCTCGGACTTCTGGACGTCCGGTGGACACGACTAACTTGGAGGAGATTGTTATGACTGAAGTCCTCGGGATGCGACGTGACTGAGCTACGGGCATTGGGCCACTCATCCCGCGCTCGGAATTGCTTGAAGCCAAGGCCTACGACGACTTATCTTCTTTCATTGGGAACGAGAGTTTGAAGTCGTCATATGAGAAGTAAGAGTTGGCGGCTCTCAGAGATGTTATGTTCGGCATGGCCACTGGATTGAGCCAAAACCCGAGCATCAATGTCGACCCCGCGTTTAATGCGACATTGAACCAGTACATGTCTCGGTTCGGACCCTCGAGCGCTTCGGGTTCGAAACACACACCGGATCAGCCACGTCGACGCCTATACAAGCCTTCACCTTCATCATTTCACACCGACACCGAGCCTCCTTCTGGACCCGACGGAAGACACGGCAGAGGAAGTCGAGGATGCGGAAGAAGATGTTAGTTTTATTCATGTTGTACACTTATCGACTTCTTATAACTATTTCGTTTATGATTTTTATTAGTTTATGTGTATTTATGAATTATCGACATTTTAATGTTTAACATTTCGACTTAATATTTATTTCGTTTACGTTTATTTAAATTCAATTAGGATATTTAATTATGATTAATTTTAATTATATTCCATACAAATTTTAATTAATTAATAATACATTTAAAATTTAATATTCAATTAAATTAAATCGGATAAAATTATAAAAAATATTATTTTGACTTTTAGAAGCGACAATGTCGCTTCAAAAATCGGTTCTAAATTTGGCGGGTTATACTATTTAGAAGCGACAAGTCGCTTCTAAATGTTACCCGCCATATTTTCCCACGTTTTTTTTTCCTTTTTTGGATCCTTAGAAGCGACTTTAGGGGCGACTTGTCACTTCTAAGTTCCACATTTAAAGTACATTTAAAAGCAACTTTGCGGCTTCTAAAGGTAAATTAGAAGCGACTTTTTGGCCTTTAGAAGCATTTTTTGTCGCTTCTAAACGCCTTTTTTGTCCTAGCAAAATTATCTCTCCTATTTTGAGGATACATGGTCAACTATTTTAACATACCTCTAGATGTTTCGTTTTCTTGTCCAAGATAATTACAATAATAGCTCTTGTAGAATTATCACATAAATTCCAGAAAATGAAAATCAATTTTAAAAGCTCAAATCTAATTCGCAACCGTGTGACTCATTCCATGACCATCATATGATGATGTCCAAAATATTGTTTTAATATTCACATAATTTTTTGTTTCAATGGTCAAGACTTGAACTAGTTTTGACTTATCTTACGATTTAACAAATCATACTCTTATGATTTGTAGTAATGACTCTTTGAATCATTCTAGAGTTTTAGAATTGAAAGCTTCATGAAAAGCGCCGGATTATAAAAATAATTATATAAGCAATTTACAACTTAGACAAAGTCAAGAACATGTAATATATATTAAATTAAACTACAAATAATATTTAAACTCGGTACCAATTTTTAATTTTTCAATCACTTTTCTCCCCCCTTCAGCGAGTTTTCTACACATCTCTCTGAATCTAAGCAACAACAATAGTTCCTACCATTAAGTCTATACCGTGTTTCTTGGATTTAATGTGTGGACATCATACGTTTTTACTAAAAGCAAATTTTTGAGCCAAATGGCTAATACTAACCATGTGTCTAATGAGAATCTAGGTGCCAAAAGAAAAGAAAGAGAAGAACAAAAGGAAAGAGAATGGTAGAATTTTCTAGAGAGATATTTTATGTTGTAGGCCTAATTTTTCTTCAAATGTTTAAATTAGATCGGTCATTTCAACTGTATCTCAAAATGGACTTTTGACTTATTTTCGGACAAAAAAATCCTAAATATGAAAGGAATATATGAGTTCATCGTAATTCATCGAAAATTATCGAACTCCGTCAGTTCGTTGGAGAAAAACTTCATCATAAAATTTTAATATTCATCGAAACTCATCGTATTTCGGCGCAGGTCATCTGAATCCGGCGAAATTTGCCAGAATTTTTATTTTTTATTTTAAACATTTTTTTATCAAACTTTTTTTGAACACCATCGTAAATTATAGGATTTTATGCAGCTTATCATAAAAATAAAAAATTATTTTTCATCGCAAATCATCCTCAATCATCGTTGTCCATTGTAAACCATCGCAAATTATCAAAAAAAAAATCAAAATAAAAAATTGGAGAGAGAGAGAGAGAGAGAGCGCCATAAGATAATGTGGGCAACCAAATTGTTGATGCCTAAAAAAGGTACAACAATGTCTTGACGAAAGTAGGTGATTTTTGGTCGGTGTTTATCAATTTTAATTCGAATGTAACACAAATCAAAGCACCCTTAAACGGAACTTACTTTATCAGATAGTCAGATTTGGAAAACTCTTCATACAAAATAGCACCTAATCCGAATCGGAGGAAATTGCCAGGTCAGGGTTCAAGGTTGCAACCATTTTGGACAAGGCCTCGCTCATCTCCTCCAAGTCGTCGCGTGCGAAGCCCCAGCTGGAGAGAAGCTGAGCCCCGGGAGCGCCTCTTGCAATTCCATAGCTGCGAAGCTTGCCCAACCGCTTTTCCACAAAGGGCAACATGGCGCTGCTCGACCGCAGCCTCGCAGCCACCGGGACCGACTCAACCTCGCCGGACGATGATGGGCTGCCCAAAAGCTCCCCCCGTAGGCCCACAAAGGGCCCAAAGATCGCCGGAAATGGCAGCGGTATCGGGAGAGGAATCTGAGCCACAGACAGATGGCAAAACATTGGCCTTGATTCGGCCCGTTGGTAGGCCGTTTCAACTGTGGCATTGACTTCCCGAACAGAGGCACGATTAAGTCCTGCGTGACGGAAAAGAAAAGTCTAAAAATAAAAATTGAAACAACTCTTTCGCTTCATTATGCACGACATAATTATTTTACCTGAACTGAAGGCTCCAAGGGAGGTAATGGATTCTGCTGCATGGAGGTCTTCAACACCGTGTTTTATCTCTGGAGTCAATGGAAGGAAATCATCCAACAAAGTTGAGTTGGCCTGTGTTCCTAGATTTTTATTTCCCATGAAAGTGAGTTATTAGCTCGATAAAAACCCATTTTAAAACTCAACGCCGAATGCGAAACGGCACTCGAAGCAAGTTACCAGTTAGAGAAGGAGCCGGAAGTGCAACGTCCATAATGCCCACCATGTTGTCCCTAGCTTGAGCCGTTAGAATCTGTACGAGCTCGTGAACATCCATGGAACCGGAAATGGTATGAGCTTCCGAGGCTGGGCCGAGTTGTTCCATCAGGAAAGGGACAGTCACGGCGTGTAATGCAGCCCCGTAAACAGCCCCACAGTGGTAAGGCTTTTCGCCGTCCACTCTCAAAAACTTAGCGGCTCTACCTTCAATATCACACACGACCCTTGTTACATTTCTTCGCAAAGTTTATGTTAAACCTAAATAGCGTATCACTGTGCTTACTTGTGCCTAAGAAAGGTAGGCCAATAGGAATATGAAGTTTACAAAAGGAAGATAATTTGGAAAAGGAAACGGCATCATGAAGATCTCTAAAGACTCTCTGGTTCCGGCTTTTCCGGTTCAGGCAGGACTCGGGACCGCGGACTGAATATAGAACCACCGGGGTATTTCCATATTCATCTGCGATATTCTCTAAGAGCTCAGATGCTACGGCTGAGAAACCTCCCGAGTCATCTACAACGAACTGAAAACCCTGTACAGATAATCCAGTAAAGATCATGGCAAGGATATGACTGAACTGAGTAGCTTCTCACAGGGTGTCACAAAAGCATGTAGCTGAGGTAAGATACTTATAGTGAACGTGCATACCTGAATATGATCACACTCCTCGACAAATAAACGTATCCTCTCATTGATTTCTTCAGCTCTAGAACCCCCTGATAATGCTTCCTTCCCAATCCCGTAATTATCAAACTCTTGAGCTTCCATCCACAATCCGGTTAATTCGTACAGACTTCGGGGATGGTAGTGAACTTTCGAGTAGTCTGTCCAATGTTGAACAACATTTTCTAAGCACTCGACAATATCCTTATCGCCCGTCTCACGCTGAGAATTTCCATCCTCGCCGTTCACCAGAGAGGAAGTCTCTTGCTCCTCTTCCCCATACAGACGTTGTAAGAACAAATTTTTCTTATGAGGTTCAGAAGCAACAGTCGAAACATTACCACCCCTGCATATATATATATATATATATATATATATATATATATATATATATATATTATTTTCAATTCATTTTATCTCCACACTGCAAATTGAGGCAATAAATGACTTAAAACAAAGAGATTTGAGAAGATTAATAATGATATGATGCATTTTTGTATTTCTTAGTAGTAAATTGTGAACTAACTCTATTATTTAGACAAAAAAAAATTCCTTTGTTTTCGTCACTTTTTCTCTTACTTCTTCAACGCCTTTCCTTCCTTCATTCCACAACCAAGTTTTAAATGCCCAAGTTTTCCTCGCCACCAACAGATCACTCAATAAAGCATATGATTTTATCGAAATCATCTGTGTGAAGCACTATCATAAAATAAAACAGGCTAACGTCTCACCATGTGAGGACATTTGCTTCTGCTTCCAAACTTTCTCCATATAATGTCCCACGTAAACTCATGGATCCAAGTGACCCTACAGTTTCCGAAATGCACGAAGATATCAGTTGTTTCCAACTTCAATCTCTTTGTTCTCATAAGACTATTGTTCCTCTTTCGAAACACACTTCTAAATAGACATTTCCAAGTTTTTTCGGGATTAAAAAAAATTACAGAAATTTCAAACCCTTTTGAGGAGGCATTAAGAATTTCTGAGGCTCTCAAAAACTGAATCAACTGAACATCTATGGTTAAAAATATATCCGAATCTAGTTAATGTTTCTCGGAAGACAAAAGTACCTTGGAAATCAACAGAAACCATCCGAGGAGTATAGGAAACATTTCCCTGTCGTGTCAACAGAAGAACAAATCAATTCCAAAGACTGTAAGAGGATATTTCCAAACCACGTATAAGAACAAACATATATAGCACAGCCTCATATAATGCTAAGTTTGATACATGGAAATAGACAACCCATGCATTGAAAATATTTTAAACCTAACTAATCATTATGTAATGTTTTACCTGGTGTGTCTCACCGGTACGGTAAAGAACATCCATGTTCAAATGCCGATTTTGGAAAACAGGGTCGGAACCCGTGTCCTCGGCCAATCCAAGCAGCTCATCCTTCACCATTGAAACCACACAATGACCAACAGAAAAAATTATCAACGAACATTCCTATATCCACGATGATAAGGGAAAGTAAAAAGAAACCTGGAAGTTCCAGAAATGAGAGCCCACGAAGTTCGCAAAGCCACCAACTTGAACTGTCACGATTTCTCTCATATCTTTGTTTCCTTTAAAACCAACCTATTCTCAATAATCACGTGCGAGTATAAGCAAACGGAGATATAAAAGCCCACATCCTATCGCAATAGCAAAATACAGAGCAAGACAGAGCTGTATCGTTTCGTCAATCAAGACTTCTGAAGCAATCGATAATCTGAAAGAAAATGGAGCTTTAACTAAGTATATACCTCTGGGTATTCTAGAGGCGGAATATGCCTCCGGAGAGAGAGAGAGAGAGAGAGAGAGAGCGGCGATGAACGGCAACGGCGGAGCGGTCAGACTCTGAAGGAGGACGGTGAATGAATCATTTGAGCAACTTAAGAAACATATTTTACTCTTACTCTTTTACAGTAGGATATTAGCCTATTTTTTTTTCTTTGAGGAAATATTAGCCTATATCTTTTATTTGTTTAATAATTGGCATAAAAGTAAATTTGTTATTTAATAATTAATCTAATATGAGCTTAATAAACTTCTTTTCTAAAAACATAAATGATATTTAAGACAACCCTTCAATTTCTACGGGCATGACATTCTTTCTCTTGATCTTGATGTTGAAAAATGTCCAAAAACTTATTTTTTTTCGAAGTAATAATTTTTAACTATAAATCATGTGATATTATTACCAATTTATCTTATTTCATATAAGTGGTCTAACACTTTATTTATAATTATGTATTGTGATAATATCCGTCTTTTTTTAAAACAGTTAACATATTTTTAGACGTATAATGCTTATTGAAATATTATTCAAAAAGTTGCATTAATTAATAGAAAAAATTAAGAAAATCTTATACAATATAGATCAATATTATTCTAAAAACCTCTTTGTAAACTTATAAATCAAGAAATCAATTGTTGTGAATAAAGTTTTTGTACCAATAGGAGAAAATCAAAAAATAATCTTTACAATTTATATTTGATTTTTTTATATTTTTAGCATATATATTGTTTGGTACCAATATAATTTATATGTTAAATAATATATATTTAAGCTCGGACTAGCTACTAACACAAATTAGATCTATATTCTAAAAATTATAGTCTTAATAACGAATTTACGTGTAATCTAGATCAATAAAAAAAAACAATTGAACAATCTCTCCAATTGAAACATTGATATTGTGATCTACCCATTTATTTGATAGTTTGTTTTTATAGTTATAAACCAAAATAAACGTTTTTAGATTATAATGCAAGTTTTATTGAATTATTTGAATTTGAAAAAGTTATTTACTATATAACATGATTTTTTACATGAAATTTAATAACCTATTTAATGGTGAAATGTCAACAGACATAAATCTATCAGTGAGTCAATAAGATTTATTTCTCCCTCTCTTCATATTTTATTGCCTTTTTTCTCTAGTAGTTATTCCATGAACACGTCAAAATGGTAAGGACGAAAAGAGAAAAAAGCAACAGTAAGGTGAAAACAAGAAATAAATATGTGGCATAAAAAAATTTGTTTCTATTTATGCTTCAATGTATTAGAAATTTAACAAAAATTAATGGGACACGAAATTGAAGACTACAATAAATTGAAAAATCGTAACTAACAAAAATAAATACTAGTTTACCGGAGCTCACAAAGATGAAAAAAAGGACATGTATCTAAATTTTTGGAAAAAAAAATATTTTCGCCTAATTTTAAACTTTTAAAAGAAGAAGAATATTCCGAGCGACTAACACAATGATCACATAAAATTGTAGAAATTTTTAGGGATAATAAACTTTCAATTTATAGTCGGTCAAGATCTGAAAATTGCCAAATCACCAAAATATAAAATAAAATAAAAAATTAACCGAACCTGGAAATTGAATACGAAGTTATTTACTACAAAATTTCTCAAATCAAAATTCATTACTTACAGATTTAAAATTGAAAAATATAGTAATTATGAATCACGAACTGAAACAGTTAATTTATATTCATATAATTATGTAATACTCATAATTGAAAATTAATTACTTCAAGATTTCAAATTCATTGTGTATTAATTATGAATCACGAATTGAAATTGTTAATTTTTATTTATAAGCGAATGAATATACAAATATAATAAATAGTATAAAAATAAAGCAGTGTATAATTGCAAATGCCAAATTTTGAAAAATACAACATCAACCAAATGGTTATTTTTTCTAAGAAATTCAAAATAGTTTACAAATTGTAACGTTTAACATGATTTAGTTAGAAAATTCTTCTTCATTTAATACCTTCCCAAAAGTTCATCAAACAATTCACATGTCACAAATTCAGATTTCTGATCATTTTTTCGTCGATAGATCATCGAAAGTCTTCATCACCAAACACCACGATTATATTGGTTACGCGTTATACAACAGATCAAAACTCTAGACTCCATGAACCTCTTTACTTCAAACTCATGTCATGCTGCACTTGACTCGCCACATCAAAATAGAATATTTTTTTGCCGCAGAGAAGTCCAAATTCAAGATGGATCAACAACCAGATTAATCAACGCCGAGTTAATTTGATTAAAATCTAAGCTCATACACTGAAATTGGACTTGCAATATCTTTGAACGGTCAAATCGGCGCAACAACAGGTAATCATCGTTGTTCCAGACTGGCTATGGAAGAAAATTGTCATAGTTTATCTCATTAATTTTTACGTTAATCAGATCAAATATCAAAATTAATTTGCATAATTGAACTTTTAATCAGTGTTGTTCGAGATTGTTTTCGGAGAAAAGTTGTCAAATTCATCAAATTAATGATGATAGTTAATCATATAATTGTCGATTTCAAACTTCTTATCCTTTGCAAGTTCACAAAAGCAAGCTTGTTAATACACACTTAGCGTCGCCTCTAGTCATTTCAATGTATGGAACTAGATGTTTCGTCAGTTTAATCGCTCAAAAGAATCTATGACTGAAATGATGTTAGGTCGTCCTTTTCTCTCTCCTCTACGTCTCGCTGAAACTCTGACTAAGACAAGAGATCTTTTTTGTACTAACTTATGCGGGAGTTGCAATTGATCTCAGTAACAGACACGGTAATATAATTTTAAGAAGAAAAAAATCAAACACGGTAATTTTATGCAATTTACGAATAAATCGAAAGCGCATTGTGCATTGTCCTTGTTAAGCGCACTGTGCACTGTCCTCGTTAAGTGCACTAGTTAAGTTTGCGGAAATGTAAGAATGAGAAGAATAAATTAATTTGAGAGAGATCTATGATCAATGATCAGATCTTGGAATTTTCATTAAGTGTAAAATGTACAGGATTTTAGCTTATACATTAACTTAAGTACAATGAACTTGGACACTACTTTAATTGATTTGCTAACGGTCTAACTAACAAAATCGTAAGTAACTCCACATCATCAAGTTAAGGTTGATGTTGAGCTGGCTTTCAGGCTGTCATCGTCTCTATCCTTAATACCCTACTCTCAAACTGCATGTTGAGGGGTGAACGTATAGTTTGTCCCTTACCTTTATAAACTGAGTCACAAACATTTCTTGATGAGTAAGTCAACAGTTTGCACAAGGTTTGGGACATGGCAAATTTCAATCTCATTTCGAAATGCCACATCCAAACAAAATGTATATCAACCTCCACATACTTCGTCCTTGCATGAAAAATTGGATTCAGTGACATAGTAGCTGCTCCTAAGTTGCTACACCACACAATCGGAGGATGTTTTTTTTGGGACATGCAACTTACTTAGCAATTGTCAAATATAACACAATAGGCGCTTGTTAATCAACAATCATCAAAGTGACTGACCCAATTAGTGCCGGCAAAAGCAATCACGCGTAGAGTTGAAGTTGGTCTGAACACAAGACTATGTGTTATTGTTCCCTTGAGAATTTCATGGCTTCCTCTCCCCATAGAGACCATGCACCTTTCTCCCTCTCTTCCCTTCGGAATTTTGCAATTCCACTCCTAGAAAATAAGAGTGAGATCCTGAAACACTTTGATTTCGAGATCTACTGAGATAACAACTGTGCCCACTCATCTTTTTTATTTGTCAGAGGTTGCATTTCGAAAAATTAAGGTGTCATCCTCGGGTACTAAATCAGGACGACGCACGAAGACGTGAAAACTTGAATATAGAGCACGCAATTGGTATTTGAGTATTCTGTAGCTTAACCAAAATCAATGTAAGTATTCTAAAGCTTTAAGTCGTTGATTGCAGAACACACTTTGATTAATAATTAAATTAGTAAATCTAGATCTTGTTTAGTAATCATAATAATTAATTAGCTATCGTTAGCGTAATTAATGATTTTCGACATTTAATATGATTGTTGAGGTGAATCAATCATCAACAGTGATCTCCACATAGAATAATTTCGCGGTCTATTTTCACACACACTACAGGTACTCAAGGTGGTGACGAATCTTGAGTGGATCACCATTTTTTACCTTGGATCACGATTGTCTTGAGCAGATGACAGAGAAGAAATATTCGCTCGCCATTGTTGAGCTATTCGCGGGAACTTAAGAATGAGAAGAAGATATTAATATGGTAGAGGTCTATGATCATATCGATCTTGTAATTCTCTAAAATGATTACATAATTTAGCTTATATATTAACTTAAGTACAATGAGCTTAGACACTACTGTAATATTGCTAACCTACTAAGATAATTGTATCGGCACTTGATTACAAATTATTTTCTATTTCTTACTAATAGGATCCATGAGTCTGTCCGATTATTTTTCTTAAGTGAATAAAGTAGTAGTTTTTAAAATAAATTCCTCCAATACTCACTCAATTGTTGCCGAATTAACAAACCACCCTCTCAATTATGAAAAAGTGGCAATTTTGTCCTTGAGCGTTTGATTTTCATCAAATCTCATCCTTCTGTCTAAATTGGTTAACGAAAATAAGATTTATAGGGGTGTTTTAGTATTTTACTAATATAGAATATATTTTAATTTAAAAACGGTTAAATAAAATACTATAATCAATAAGAAAATAAAAAAATGAAATATTAGGCATAGGCATGGTGAGAGCTTCTAGGCACAATGCCGCTCCGGAGGCGAGGCTCTCCGGTGAGGCTGAGAGAGAATCAATGAGCGAGTTTGCAAGGGATCTGATGATGCTCTTCTTCTTGGTCTCTGCGGTGGTGGGACCGATCGAGTATCGGGCGATTGCGGAGACTACTCGCGAGCAAGCTTGCTGGAGAGGGAAAGAGTCGGCGCTGAGAGCAAGGGTTTTGACGATGCTTTCCATGATGCTGAGAATCTGGGGAACGATTTTGGGGCCGTGGACTCGGGCGAGGACCTCTTAGAGAGAGATCGAGCATTCTCCGAAGAGGCCGATTTATTTGGACTGGGAAACTTGTTCCATGAATAACGGGATGACCTTCGAATCCAGATCCTTCATGTTGGTTTTTAGGGCTTTCATGGCGGATCTACGATTAAGAAAGAAAAGAAAATTCTTAGTGTGATTTTGATTTTTTTTTTTAAAATTTTTGGTCATTTGTATTGTTGAAATCGAAACCTTCGATTTCAGTTAGAGCCATTGAAATTTTGGTTTCACTTAGGTGAGTATTTTTAGGAATCATTTAGGTGAGTTTTTTTTTTTCTTTTTTTTAGTTCGTGACTTAATATTTTTGTTTTAATTTTTTTTATTTATTATAATATTCTATTTAGTCGTTTTTAAATTAAAATTTATTTTATATTAATAAAATACTAAAACACTTTTAGAAATTCTATTTCCGTTAACTAATTTAGACAGAAAAATGAGATTTGTTGAAAATCAAACGTTTAAGGATAAAATTGACACTTTTTAAAATTGATGGGGTAGTTTGTTAATTAGACAAAAATTGAGGGAATTTATTCTAGTTTTTAAGGAGTTCTACATGAAGATCTGAAATTGCTGAGTATATTTTTTATTTTTTGCGTAGTAGTAGCTGTAAAAGTGATATAAAGTCGGGGAAATTTTGCGCCAATACCCAATTCATAAACAAAAGGCAAAATAAGCAAAGCTAAAAAGAAAAACGAAAGCCTGTTCTTCTTCTTCAAATGGCGTGAGCTTTCTCAAGCGAAAGTATTGAGTGCTATGAGTCTATATCTTTCTACGACGGCCCTCTTTTTCTCAAAGAAGTCAATCAAGTCTATATCAACCCGAAATCTCCACGTGTTCGACAAAAGTCGCACGAGAGACCTTACAGGGTCGGAATACAGAGCCTTGCTCTTTGAAAACTCTCATAATGGCCTTAACAGAGAAGCTCTTGGAAGCTTTCTGGGACTCTCCCGATCCGGTTTCTTCGTCGACGCGTTGACTATTTCCCTTACGTTGAAGGTGTGTGGATGCTTGGCGGACCAAGGTGTGGGAAAGCAAGTTCATTGCCGATGCGTCAAGTCAGGGCTTTCAAACGATGTCAGCGCCGGAGCTTCTCTTGTCGATATGTATATGAAAACCGAGGCCGTTTTCGATGGAAGGAAAGTTTTCGATGAAATGCGGGTAAAAAATGCAGTGTCTTGGACTGCTTTACTTGCCGGTTATGCACAGAGTGGACTGAACGAACTCGCAGTTCACTTGTTCTCTCAGATGCATCAAAAGGGGGTCAAGTCTAATCCGTTGACGCTTGTGACTGTCTTTGGAGCCATTGCTCACCGAAATTCAGCCAGAGAAGGAAGTCAAATTCACAGCATGGCAATGAAGAGCGGGTACGAGTCGAGCACTTTCGTGTGCAATTCGATGATCAACATGTACTCAAAGTCGGGCGAGATAAAGCGGGCCAGCCTTGTTTTCGATAGCCTGGAGAACAAAGACATGGTTAGCTGGAACAGCATGATGTCTGGTTTCGTGACCAACGGGGTCGATTCAGAAGCTTTCGAGCTGTTCCGTCTGTTGAGGCTCGCGGGAGAGAAGCTGACCCAGCCCGGGTTCGTCTCTCTGGTCAAGTCCTGCACAACTCTCAAGGAGTTGGGCTTCACGAGACAACTTCACTGTCACACCGTGAAGAACGGATCAGGGTTCGATCGCAACCTCGAAACGGCTTTCATGGTGGCTTACATTAAGTGCGGGGAAATGGAAGACGCCTGCAAAACATTCTCCGCGATGCGAAATCGCAGTCAAACTCAAACCGTGGTTTCGTGGACCGCCATGATCGCGGGTTTCGCGCAGAACGGCAAGAAGGAGAGAGCGGTCCGACTGTTCTCTGAGATGTGCAGAGACGGAGTTAGACCGAACCACTTCACTTATTCCTCAATCTTGACGGCTCAACCGTCCGAGTTCGTCCTGCAAATCCACGCCCAGGCCGTGAAGACGAACTACGAGAGATCTTTGAGTGTGGGGACCGCGTTGCTGGACTCTTACGTGAAGATCGGAAGCGTCGAAGAAGCTTCAAAAGTGTTCGAGCTCGTGGACGAGAAGGACGTGGTGGCTTGGTCGGCCATGCTCGCCGGGTTCGCCCAAACCGGAGAAAGCGCGAAAGCAGTCCGTCTCTTCCGCGAAATAACGAGAGACGGAGTCCGCGCCAACGAGTACACGTTCTCCAGCGCGATCCAGGCCTGCACGGCCGGGGCCGAGCAAGGGAAGCAACTCCACGCGGCGGCGATCAAAGCGAAGCTCGACGGAGCTCTCTGCGTCAGCAGCGCTCTCGTCACAATGTACGCGAAGCTGGGGAGCATCGAGAGCGCCGAAAGAGTCTTTGAGAGACAGCGAGACCGAGACCTCATCTCCTGGAACTCCATGCTCTCCGGCTTCGCTCACCACGGCCACGCCGAGAAGGCTCTCGAAACGTTCCGGAACATGCAGAGACAAGAGGAGGCCATAGAAATCGACGATGTGACTTTCATCGCCGTCATCACCGCCTGCGCCCGCGTCGGAATGGTGGAAGAAGGCCGGAGACACTTCGACGCGATGGTCGAGGGCCACAGAATTTCTCCGAGGATGGAGCACTATTCGTGCATGGTGGACCTGTACAGCCGAGCCGGGAAGCTCCGAGAAGCCATGGCTGTGATAGAAGGCATGCCGTTCCCGGCGGACGCGACGATCTGGCGGACCCTCTTGGCCGCGTGTCACGTCCGACGCGACTCGAAGCTCGGAGCTTTCGCCGCCGAGAAGCTGATGTTGATCGAGCCCCGAGACTCTGCGGCGTACGTGCTCCTCTCGAACATCTTCGCAGCATCCGGGAAGTGGGAAGAGAGAGCCGCGGTTCGGAGGTCGATGGAGAAGATGAGAGTGAAGAAAGAAGCCGGGTGCAGCTGGATCGAGGTGAAGAACAAGACCTACTCTTTCTTGGCGGGAGACGCGATGTCGAGCTCCATAAAGGCGAGGCTGGAGGAGCTCGGGGCACGGATGAAGGAGATGGGGTACGAGCCGGACATGAAGTACGTGCTTCACGATGTGGATGAAGAGCACAAAGCGGCCATCTTGTTTGGACACAGCGAGAGGCTGGCCATTGCTTTCGGCCTCATTTCGACGCCGCCCGGGGCCACCATCCGCATCATCAAGAACCTTCGCGTCTGCGGAGACTGTCACACCGTCGTGAAGTTCATTTCGTCCATCGAAAGAAGAGAGATAGTTGTGAGGGATTCTAACCGGTTTCACCACTTTAAACACGGTGTTTGCTCCTGTGGAGACTTTTGGTGATCCGTCCTCTGCCAAAAGCTAACAGGTAATATAAATAACTTGAGAAAAGAGAAAGCTACAGTGGTTTTTCTCTTTCAAACTTACGATTAAAGAAAGACACGAAACATATGTGAAACTGGAAACGTAATGCTTGTTGCGAAAGCTTCCTGTCACACCCCGACAAGTCGTTTATCATTTACTCAAAATTTGCAATAATTTTTTTTTGTCAAAGTATAAACGACATGTCGTGTGACAACTTTTCATATCAGCATACACAATAACGTTGACTTAACTTGAAGTCTAGCAACATGTAGCTTACATATATATATGAAGCATAACAAACTCCTAAAACACTAACCCTCTAGATTTAGACACACATCACACAATATAAACATCCATACTATATTTCTATCCACACGCAGTTCACAAAAAATTACTCAAAATAGCGCCATCAGGTCAAACTAGTTCATATACGAGGTCTTGCCCGCGTGGAGGCGCCTTTCAGTCAACCCGTTATTGCACCTACGTATTTTATTCACACTCCTTACCTGTATCACAAAAATTGAGTAAGCTAACGCCCAGTAAGCGAAAACGATGCATATGATATGAATGTCAATTACAACTCAATCCGTTCTTTTCATCTTTTCTCATTTGATAACTTTTCTTACTCGCGCGCGTGGCATGTGTTGTAAGAGGTTCACCATGGCTTGTCTCACATACATGTATAACTCACTCAAACCAAAACCATAAGGTCCCAGACTACATATGGTTTGACAGTCACGGCCAATGGTACCCAGTACTACATATGGCCCGACGACTCGTGAGACCAATCCTATCTTACGGGCCATGGTCAACTCCCCGATCCTAGGAGTTAACCGAACTGGTTCCCCGATCCTAGGAACCAGCCAAGCCATCCATGAACGACCCACAACACATCACCATTTTTTGAAAACCTCATTCTCATTTCAAACTGTTTTCACTTCTTTTCTATAAAATATGCACATGTATGCAAATGCAATCAACTCAACAAACATATATCATGTAAATGCAAGCATACAAACAACACACATCACACAACACACCATTTTTGTGATACAGTTGAAAGGTTTCCACTTACCTGGATACGATTCTTTTGAATCCCGAATCCTTCTTACAATAAGAGTCGTTTCCTTACTTCACGTAGTTTCATCCACATACCACATTTACGCTCGCTGCTATCCTTGCAACGATCTGGACTTATCTAAAGAAGATAAATATTGAATGTCGATGGTACTTAGTATCTCGTTCATCGACATACTAACGAACAAATTCTTACTAGAACAAATTCCACTTCAAACGTATTCAAAACGTTCCCCTAGTTGCGCAACCCCTAACGTCTCGGTTAACGGCATACAAACACTCCAATTAGAACAAAACATAGGAAACAATATAAGAACGTCCTATATTATTCGACCATTTACTCTTATAACTGGGCAAGTCCCATAACTTAGAATAGATTCCCGAGAGTCGAAACTAAGGAAAAGAACGTAAATAAAACATTTCTCATTAATATTCTCTCTTTTTTTTCTTCAAACTAAAAGAGCCGCTTATAGTCGAACTCGATTTTAAATACATAAAAATGATAAGAATACTGAATAACTACGTGAATAATCAACAAGTTTATTAATAACAAAAAATTTCTTACAATTCATATTTGATAAAACCCGAAAATTGAAATACTTAATCATTAGCAATATAATAGTACTGTAATTAATAATACATTAGACGACTCGTTCAAATAATTAACGGTTCGTAATCACTTCGAATCAAGACTCGGGAGTTTCTCGACTCGCTACACGCTGAACGAACATTGCACGAGCCTCCGAGCCAAAGCCGAAAGGCCTTTCTTTATTGGCCTGGTCCGACCTCGCCTCGTCGACACCCGCACGGCAGTTCCGCTATTCCTCGGACAACGTATATCTCAAGATAAAAAACTCCAATTCAACTCATTCCAATTCCTAAATAAAGTAGACATCTGTAGCTTTCTATGGACATATTACAAGTTAAATTTGAAGTAGAATTGCTATCTCAAAAACATCTCGAAATAATAAAATTCGCGGATTCGATTCTCAAATTTCACAGGTTTTGAATCACAACTTCAAAATTCCTATCTCCTTCGTTACTTAACGAAATTTCACGTTCTTATACATTTTAGAAAGCCCAGAACATCTATTATCCACCAAAAATACTATCAGAAAATAATCCCACTCGCAGGTGAGGTGTTGACCTCGATTAAGAATCAGGTCGGAGTTATATTTTTTTCCACATTTTCAATCTCAATCCAAAACGAACCCAAACATAATCCTTCTCAATTCTGACCTCAGACGCACCATAAACCACAAATATATTCACCAAACACGAAATCCCCAAATTCGGATGAAGAACCCTAATCCGAAAATCAAAATTGGGGGTTTAGAAAATCAATACCTTCACGTTGATGAAAACATGTAACCAAGTTCGATTTCACCCTTCTTCTTTGTTAAATCACCACCAACCTTGAGAAACGAAGAGGAAAAACAAAACCATGGATGAAACCTACCTTTGAGAAATCAGAGCTAAAAAAATAAAAAAATCGAAGAGGTTTCCTTACCTTGAACCTCCGACAATCCCTCTACCGGCCGATTCCCTTTATTCCGACGAAGATTTCTCTCTCTCTCTCTCTCTCTAAGTCTCATTCTCCTTCTTTGCTCTCTCTCTCTCTTTCTATTTTCGTGGGTTTCAACCTTATTCTTTCTTTGCTCTCTCTCTCTCTTTCTATTTTCGTGGGTTTCAACCTTATTCTTTGATGTTTTGGCCGTGCAACATAAGGTGGTGTAGAAGAAGCATCATCAATTTTCCATATTTGCTCCTTAAATCCTTCAATTCTTTGCCTTTTTCTAAAGCGACCCTAATTCACTTTCTTTTGACATTTAAGTCCTTAATTTTGGTAACAGTTAGGTCCTTGTCACAAAATGATGTCCATAAATCTATGAAAAAAATAGATAGTTACTAACTCGAGAATTTTCTCATTACACTTATTAATTTAAATATAGTTAAGGTCTCCCGGAATTTGTTATTATCCTTTAATAACTCCAAGATATTCCATACCCTTAACGTAATTTAAATTAATTTAATTTCATTGGACTTCCGATCCACTAAAGATTTACTTGCAACAAAGGAAGCTCGTTATATCCCTTAAATTTTTACAATCCAGTGATACAAACTTTTATACTTTACACTTCCATTGCTTGATGAGCTTGGGTTTACGGGACATAAACCGCAGAGGAACAACACGGTAACTAGTAAAGTTTCTGGTCGTTTAGATTGGAGACCGCAATAGAATAGTAGTTCAAGTTGCAAGTTATATAACACTCCGTGATGTTCTTATACTGCAAAGGAAGTCGACAATCTCTTGTTCCGCAGTCAAATCAAAAGACCGATCCGATGTGTTTGTGTAATAAATGATGGACTCTGCCAGAAAAATAAAGAGAAGCAAAAAAATCCGTTTTATTCATGTCTACTTCTATTTTCTGCTTGTTAGGAAATTGAAGTGCTGTCATCAATGCACATTCAAGGCCGGATCCCACAAAAGGGTCGATAAGATCTACGAGTGACAGCCTCAAGGTGCCAAAGCTTTTTCAGTCTCACAGTCCTCTAATATGGGGTTGCACCACAACAGTGTACATAGTTCAATCGAGTACAACGTGGTTTGGAATTTTTTTCGGAGTTATAAAAAAGTTTGGCCCATGTATCATGTCGTACTTTGATAATAGTTGTGAGTTATATTACTCGGCCATGTATAAGAAAAGATGCGACATTTTAAGACGGTTTACTTCTCAGAAAAACTGGTGCTTCTAGCCACTAGATTCTTAAAAGGATACAAGAAGGTAGCACCGGTTATCCCAGAACATGACAATTTGCCTTCAATAAACATCTTTTTCTCCTCCGATGAAGTCTAATAGGGCAATTTTATGTTTGCAGCTCATATGCTTCTTCGCAGCCAATCAGTGTCAGGAATGACAAACTGAAAACCGGCTTCTTTACTGAAAGTATCGACCAATATCATTCCAACTTCGGTGCAGCTGGGCATTCAGAAATTTAACCATAACTTTTAGGTGTGTATTTGTTTGGTTTGTATAGCAGAATCAAGTACATTTTAACCAACGATTAAAATTGCGCGCGTCGGTAACGTGCCGATGACTCGAAAATACGGAAATTGCGGTGGCCGATGGAAATTGCGACGGAAAAAATGTGGAAATTTGAAAAAAAAATTGCGGTTGCCGACGGAAATTGCGATAATTTACGGAAATTGCGACGGAAATAATGTTGCGAAATAATAAATATGAAATATAAAAAACATACTTATAAGTAAGGATTAAAATGTCATGAAATTCATAAAGCATACATAAGTAATCTTCAAATTCAAGCACACACAAGTTTTAGACATATTTCAAGTTCATACAAACATTAAATAGTTCGAAATTGAAAATACTCAATAATAACTCGAGTGACGATGTGGTTGATGGAATCCCCCGGTTCGTGCTTGTAAGTTGCAGTAGTCCAACCACGTCATGTAGCTAGCGTAGTTAGATGTGTAGTTGATCACGTGGTTGTTGTAGTTGGATTGATCACCCCCAACGACATTGCAAAGGATCGAAAATTCGGGTATTGCTCCTTGAACTTCAACGACGGGCACGGCGACGGCAACGGGATATGGATACGGGTATGGGTAAGGATATGAGTACGAACCTTGACTCTCTTGTGATTGATTGGACATTTGATCAAACGACATTGATCCGAATTGGGTAGACATAGAGTCAACGTCGTAATCACGCGCCGCTTGTCTACCTGTAAACCTCCGTATCGAAGTCGAAGAAGTCATCCGTAGTCCTAAAATACATTTCAATTTGCATAAGAAATAAATTGATGCACTCATAATAAGAGAAAAGTACCTCTCTCGTGCTCCGTGATCCTGATCTTGAGTAGGTTGATAGCCGGATTCCATAGTCCAAGGTTCATACGGTGGATGAGGAGCACTACCGCTACCACCCGCACCAACATCACCAGTAACTGTACCACCACCACCTCCACCAACGTCACCACCGCCGTCACCTCCGTCGTCATCATTAGAGGAAGAAAGACCGACCTCTTCACTAAGTACTCGGCTCACATCAATACCTTCCGATCGAGCTTGCGAAGCCACTTGCGGGTCGGGTTGTTGAGAGTCATCATCAAGGTGAACCGGTCGAATCCAGTCAAGCATAATATCATCGTCCACCTGCTCACCCATCCTCTGCATAGCCACCTCAAGGAGTTCCAATGGATCTCGCCTCTCGTTGTTCTCAAACCTATCTTTTCGATCTCGGAGTTGTAACTTCATGTTATAAGTACAGAAAACAAGTGACTCCAACCTCTTGTACGCTAGACGATTTCTTTGCTTTGTGTGGATTAGAGCAAAAGTGCTCCAGTTTCGTTTGCACGCTGAAGAAGACGACGTCTGGGACAAGATTCGTATGGCTAACTTGCGTAACGTGGGTGTCTCAATCCCAAACATGGCCCACCATTCCGCTACACAATAAACATTTCAGTCAAACAATCAAACATTGTATATCGTATGAACTATGAATTAAAACAATGTAAGTCATCTTACCGGGTGACATGTCGTCACGGTTAGAAACCTCGGTTTTCTTTTCGAATAATCCTCGGGCGTCGCGAAATCGTAAGAGCTGAGAAATAAGATATAATTATAGAGCTGAACTATCCATATACGACGATGGAATATCATACCTCATTTCTGAGGGTGGAACAATCATCGTGTGGGTGCAAGACTTCAAACACGGTCGTCACGGCTGTTAAATACTCGGGTTTCATTCTAATGTCCGAGTTGTATTGACAATTTGGATTAAGGTAATAGCTGGCTTGATGTAAGGGGTGACAAAGTTGTCTCTCCCACCGTTCGGTCACGATATCAACAACCCACTGTTTGTTAGGAATCTTCTCCAACTTCGCCTTCATCAAGTTGAACACGTGATATAACGAACCTAGAGTCGGTATGACCTCAATATCCACGAAGCGTAAAGCGGTGTACAAGGGCTCGAATACCTAAAACAAATAAATGTTACTAACATAATAGCTTCCTAAGTATTGATAACAAAACACGTACCTTACAAACTCCATCAAGATGTAACCAAAATGTCGAGTCAATAACTCTGGATGCCACAAATCTTCCCGCCGGAGTATTACTAAACGTCGACTCCTCCCACCAATCTGAGCTAAACATCCGTTTCAATCCGGCCTTAGAGCTTCGTAGGCTAGTAAGAGCTAAGTAGTTGGTGGCGAAACGTGTTGGACCTGGACGAATAATCTCTCCTTCCCCTTGCTCCCTCATCTTTGACAATACTATTCCATGGTTGTAGATGAACTTCGTTATTTCTCTCGCGTCCTTCACGACCCGTGAAATGGTATCACGCTTCCCGATGTCTTCCAACATCAAGTCGATGCAGTGAGCTGCACACGGCGTCCAATACAAGTTGAACTTCCTCATCAACTTCTTCCCAGCCTTTTTATACGCCGATCCGTTATCCGTCACGACTTGTATCACGTTGTGCTTTCCAACGTCGTTAACTACATCGCAAAGCGCCTTGTAGATGTACTCCTAGTTCTTGATTTGGTCGGACGCATCGATTGACTTAAAAAAAAACAGTCTTTCCGGCTGAATACACCATGAAGTTGATAATACTCAATCTCGTTGGCCCGGTCCACCCATCGGACATTATGGTGCATCCATACTCTTCCCAAACTGGTCGTTGCTCGTCCACATATCGTTGTGCTTCCATTACCTCTTCTTTGAGATAAGTGTTGTGAACCTCGTACGGAGAAGGTAACGGAATCCCACGGCCTACAAAATGAAAATAAAACAACAAGAAGCGGATTAACTTTAACGTTGACATAAATCAACAAAACATAACATCTTACCAATCTCGGCCGCTTCGTGCATCATATTCTTAAAATGATGCGACTTCACCTTGTTCGCCGGTACGCTTTCGTGTATGAAGAAGCGGCTTATAATCTTTCCAAGACGTTTCTTCAACGACGACTTCGTCTCGGGACTAATTTCTTGTTGACGTGCACTCGAGGATCGATACAGAGATGGTGAAACTGGGCCGGATCTCCCACTTCCCAGGTCTCGTTGAGAAGCCGAACCACCACCAGGGCTGGATCTCCAAGTAGCTGCTGCCGCTTCTTGTCGACTTCTCTTCATTGTCTTGTACAACTCATGTTCCATGTCGACCTCATACTCTCCTTCTTCGTCACGTTTTTTTTGGATCGTATCCGCTCAAATGAAGTTTCATTCGCGTCACGCCACCTCCCTTTGTCGTCATTCCACAATAGTTACAAGTGAAATGATTTAATGTCCCGGCTACTTTCGTACAATTCTTACGTACTCCTTCATCCGCCATTTTCCTACAACAATACATATTCCATTTCAAATTTCATTTCTCACCCAATTCTAAAATATTTGAAATAAGTGAATCTAAACTTCAATTTCAATCTATATAAGATTTCCGATAACAAAATCAATTTCAATTCAATTCCAATCAATTTCAATTCTAAAATATTTCCGAAAACAAAATCTAAAATCAGATTTCAATTTCCGAAAACAAAATCTAAAATCAGATTTCAATTTCCGAAAACAAAATCTAAAATCAGATTTCCGAAAATACAAAGATGTACACAACTTAATCAGATTTCAATAAAAAACACAAAGATCTACAAAAAACGTAATCAGATTTCGTAACTTCACATTTCCAAAAAAAATTGAAAAAAATATATGTTAACCACATCATCATTACAAACGTTTTTCATTTCACAAACTTTTCCTAAAAAAATTTGTAACCTACCCAAATCTACAACTTTCACTCGGACGGACACGAAACCGTCGGCAACCGGTGGACACGACGCCGAGATCACCGCAATACCGGCGAAATTATGTGGAATTTGTACAGAGGACGTCGAAATTACCTGGGCACGGTGGAAATGTCGTCGACTTTTCCCTTGTCCCCGGTTCCGGCAAAAACGAAAAATTTAGGGTTTTATGCTTGGAAATATCAGGGAAATGCCGAGATTTTTTGGGTTTTTATACCTGAGAATAACGACGTTGGCGAGATTTCGACGATATTTCGACGACAAAATATCCCGAAACGAGAAAAGGTGATAAACGTGCCGGTAACCCACGTTTACCGAAATTTCGCCGAAAAATCCCGGTATTTCGCGAAATTTAAAACGTTGATTTTAACAAGTCCAAAAGGGCATGTGAGAACAAACATTATAGTATAGTTGCAATCATTTGTAGCAAACTGAAATTACTTGTTTGTCCTAATTGTGGTATCCTACGCTTTAGGCTCGTTCTATTGGCGAAGGAGATAAAAAAAAACTACTCAAAAAGAGAAATTATGTTACAAAACATTAAATAATACTCCGATTCCTTAGATATACAATCACAACGGGTTGTTAATAAACCAGATTCAAATCCAAAATAGTCTAGCCTCCCATGTCAGCGACAGCAAAAAAACGCACTGCTAGCAGCTATTATAGATCAAAATCTAAAGGGACAAGGTCAAAATAAAAGGTTCAAGCACAACCACCATTGTCGATGAGAGCTACATTTATGTGTATAAAACTTTACATAATTTCAACAAAGTATCAAATCCTGGTATTTCAATTCCATCTCAATACATAAATAAAATATTTATAATTAAAAAAAAAGTGAAGGTAGGTCATAACGCTTCCCCCAGTTTTTCAAAGAACCTACTAATCCATCAGATCCAGCAGAACACCCGAAAATGCAATCATATTGACATATGATTTGCATAGATTGCTTAGTGTTGATGAATGAAACCAAATAATTACACAAAAAATCATCACCCTTCCTCTCCAAACTCCTTTGTAAATCTCTCGTGTACCTCAAGATCGGATTTGCTCACTGTTGGCCTCTGTCTGGCAAGAACCTTATCAAAATCTACTCTAGAGATTGGAGGTGGACTAATCTGCATCCGCGATAGTCAACAGGTCAATGTGTTAGACAAAGCTATTGATCAGCAATCTCAACTTTAATACTAATTTCGAACTTCAAACGAGAAAATATGTTAATAAGCTTGAAACTACACACAGAGAGGAGAACATAAAACCATAATCTACATCCTGGAAAGAGATTTAAGCGTAAACGTATAACCGCAAAGAACAATGCTCAGGACAGTCATACCTTTGAAGCTTCTCCTTTAGCTGCCAGCTCATCCATGGATATCTGAATCGCACCACGTTGCTTTGGCCCACATGGCACCCACAAATCATCAGATGTCTTAATGAAAAACATGGCGTCTTGTGTTTTGCGAACAGGCTCAAATAGAACATCCTTGACCTGTAAGATTTAGATATAAAGAAGTGTGATTTTGTCTTTCATCTATAGCAATCATAAGTACAATTAGGATGCGTGCTTACACAAACAGCAACATCTGATCCAGAAAAACCTTCAGTTTTACGACCTAGAATTTCAAAATCACTTTCTGTCAAGTTGTGAGGAGTATCTCCTAGATGTACCTGATAAAGTTTATTAAAACCATATCAGAATAGAATAAGACATTTCTTTTTATTTACCAAAATTTGACTTCCATTCATTTCCTTAACAAATAGTTCAAATAATAATAAGTTGGCAGGAAAAGATTCCAGTACTTTAAACATATGCTGCCTAGCCTTAGCTTCTGGTAGAGGAATGTAGATTCGTTTGTCAAAACGCCGCCTAATAGCCTGCAATATTGGTGATGATTAGCAACATTAACAAATTTGTGTTTGGTAATGAAGATAGGATCCATGAATTAACACACAACGTTATTACCTGGTCAAGAGCATAAGGAGTATTTGTTGCAGCAAGAACAAGTACTTTCTGGTCGTTGTTCCCTACACCCTAAAACATTTGAAAAGATAAACCAAGTACAGATTGAACTGAAATTTCATATCATCAGCGCTGTTGACGTTAAAAACGGGCACTCATGTATATATTAAAAAATTCCTAGACTGTTGAAACTTACAATGACTCGAGGAATACAAGCTCTGGTCTGAGTATATTGAAACTTCCTAAAATATATTTTTTCTAGAATTATTTCAAATAATTGTATTGATGATGAAAATGATGTTTTGAGGAAAACAAACCCTGAGAAAAACAAAAACCAAACAATAATGTATAGCCATGAAGCAATCCACACACACACACATAGTACCCAGAAATTGTTCTTTCTCTTCATATACCCTCTGTTTTTTAGGCAGCCAAACGACCCAAAATAACGCGACTTCTAACACTGACTATAAGGACTTAAGGAGCCGAACCATCTGAACCACGTACTTTATTTATTTAACACACTTTTATACGAAGAAACAAATCTGAATAAAGTTTAAGGAAGGGTTGTGTGCATAGATGGAACGATAACTAAAATTGAAAGCACCGTGAAGACTTACCTGCATCTGCACAAGAAGTTCTGTCTTTATACGTCGAGAAGCTTCACTCTCATTTCCTTCTCCACGCTGACCACATAAGGAATCGATTTCATCAACGAAGATGATAGATGGAGCGCTCTCACGTGCCATTTGGAAAAGACTGGAAACTAACTTTTCACTTTCCCCCATCCACTTTGAGACCAGGTCTGATGATGAAACACTGCAAACCAAAAATCATGCTATTACTAACAAGCTAGGAAACCACCTCTCACTATCAGCCATTAAGGCAATGACATTCTTAAACACAATCGATAGTGATTTTCAGAAAGCAAACAGAGCTAAACTAATTCTATAATGGCATCAAGTTTCTTTATTCATTTGCACATGGTAGAAATACCATACGGCTCAAGTATCACATAGAAACAGTTCAGAGCTTGTTTACCTGAAAAATGTCGAATCTGCTTCAGTAGCAACAGCTTTGGCCAAGTAAGACTTTCCTGTTCCAGGTGGCCCATATAAAAGAAAAGCCCTCCAGGGGCGTCTTTTCCCTGAGAACATCAATCATGGGTTAAACTACAAAATGTATGCATGGTTAGATGGATAACATATTCGAACGAAGTTTATTTTCTGAGACAAGGTATTCATTAATCGAAATATATGCATGTACAACAAGGAAATTAACCAATTCTTCATTTTCCTCCACACACATTTTAATCAAATATCGGCATGCAACCTGGATCTAGCCCTAACGCAGAACAAGACCTACATAATGTTTTTCCTTTTTTTCAGATCTTCATCTAATTTTAAATTCAATAACTGCCCTCATTTCTTTTGTCTTCATTTAGTTATTAATTTACACTTTAATATTTTTCTTTTCTTTTGCAAACACTTGTCATAAAAGAAATGAACCGATGCATAAACACCTATATACTACAAGTTAGACGATTTCATCAATTTTACGACTGAACTTCATAACTGTCATCATATTATGAGGCAACTACTACGAATTCGTAAAGGAAGGAAGATAAACCAGGAGTCATTCTTTCAAAAAAGACACTCGACCAAGATTGGCCATGCATTGCTTCACTGTCGACCAACCCAAATAACATATTCCAAGCCTATACCAAAAAAGACTACTAAATCTAAGCCTTAGCATCTAGTTCAGACAGCTACACCTCCAATCACTGAGAAAACACAGCTTACTACCATCCAAAATCAAATCGAAAACTAAAGAACACTAAGCCACAACAAATCGAGCAAAGAGACAGACAAACCAACCAGTAAAAAACTGCGGATACTTGACAGGTAAAATGACAGCCTCTTGCAAGGCCTGTTTGGCGCTTTCGAGCCCAGCCACGTCGTTCCACTTCACGTTCGGCTTCTCTCGAATGATGGCCGAGTTCAGCCCCGCCCGGAGCTTCTCCTTCTCGGGATCGTCTCCGTCACCGCCGCCGCCTTCTCCGCCATCCTTCGGCTTCGTCTTCGGCTTCGTAGCCACCGCCGCGTCGCCGTTCGACGCCGGTCCAGGACCGCCGTCGTCCAGTACTGCGCGGATCTCCTCCGCGCGGCGGAGATACTCCGTAAACTTCTGTGTGATGGCCTCCTTGATCTTCGGATTCTTCTCGTACTTCAAGTGAGTCCGAAAGTACTCCAAAGCATTCATGTACAAAGGAAACGCCTTCGCGTAATTACCAGCATTGTCTTCTTGTACGGCTTGTTTCACGTACTCTATTGCTTGTTCCTTGAAATTGCTATACATATTGGAGGGACAGAGATAGATTCCTTTGTCAAAGATCGGAGATAAATAGAGATCGAAATCGGAATAAACCCTAGGATTTAAATCGGCTCATGTTGAGACCAAATCGGAGGTTGATTTCGACGGGGGTGAACTAGAATTTGAGGTACGAGCCTTAGTTTTGGGTTTCGCTTATTTTCTCGGCTACGATGGAAATTTTGAGGGGTTCTGGTTCGGAAAATTTGAGGAGGAAAATAGAAAGAGAGAGAGAAAGAGAACTTGCTTTGGTCAAGATAGGAGACGCGTTTGGGAAACGTTTCATTTTGCTTATTGCCTATAACTATTAAGTTCCTGATTTTTTTTTTTGGAAAGTGAAGTTTCTAACAAAAAGAGAAATACTATTTAAGGGTAATTAATTAGAACTTTAACAATGACACTTTGTTTGCCATAATTTTACTTTTTCTAAAAATAATTTTAGAATTTTCATTAAATATACTTATGGTTACAAAAATTAGATGAAGGTAAATTTTATAAAATAACTACAATTGTTAGTAAAAGCTAATTTCATGTTTGGTAAAATATAAATTTATAATATTAATAAGATCTTTTTGTATAAAAAATATTAAGTGGGTGTTTATAATGAAAATATATATTAAAATTTTTGATGATTTCAAAAAATTAATTTGATAAAAGTATGCAAATATATATTATAATATTAATTTTAGGAGATACTTAAAATTAAAAGTTTTATATGTAAAAATAAAATAATGAGAATAAAATTGTGAATGAAAAACAAAAGTTACGATTCCAAAAGCTAAAAAATCTAGTTTTTAATTTCATGATTAAAAGATATAAATACTATTTTACCAAATGTTTAAACATAATTTTATTTTATTTTTTGAAAACAAAAGTCAATCTTATAAATTAAACCAAACACTACTCAATATTATCATTTTAGTACGCCTTCATCAATTTTCATCAAATAAATATTGACAGGTTTATCATTAAATAGATGTGAGAATTCTTATTTTACGTTGTTATATTCAATCAATAAACTTTTTCCTTAACTTTTAGTTAGCTTTTTTTCGTTTTTTTACATTTTCTCTAAAAAGAGCTTTTATCGCTTTCATCTAAAAGTCCATGATTCTCATAAAGAATCTCGATCAAAATGTTCGAAAGAATCAACTTTTCGTTATATCGACAAAAGTTGTATAACAATTATATTTTTAAATAATTTAAATTATATTTCAGTCTTCAAATTCAAATTTTAAAAGTTAAAAACCAAATATTATAATGTTTATGTCAAATAATAGACTCTAAATAGTTCTCAAATTTTAAATATTAATGAATTCGAGAACAAACTTCAAATAAGTTGTAGTTCGAGTAGCGGAAGAGTTAAAAAAAATTGATATACGGGTGTACCTGAGTATAAAGAAGTATACCGTAAATATTTTAGCATATATTATATATTTAATGAGAGATTAAAAAAAATAAAGAGTTAATACACTTTGGTCAATAAAATCCTACTATTTTGCCATATATTTTCCATTAGTAATATAATTCATTGTAAATCTTCAAAAAAAAAACTTGTTATTATTATTATTTTTTAAAATCTTGTTATCTCTTTTAACAAAAATTTGTCGGAATGGTCAACATTTAGTACGTCAATTGCTAAATGTCCAACATTTCGTTAAACTTGTGTTAATGGCCCACATTCATTAACCATGTAGTATTACACTTATATCCTTAACAAACTCAGCCAAATTTTGAAAAAATATATTTCGGATTTTGAATTAGCTCGTGCAATCGTGTATAATTCATTAATTCAGTGAAATAAATGTCTTTATGCGCCAACTTGTATGAGGAAAGTCAACTAATAATATTAATTTTGTTTCTATGATTGGAGATTTCATCACACTGATTACTAGCTTAATAGATATTAATTAATATTATCAAATATTATCCGATTTCTTATTAATACTATTTAATATCATCAAATATGCGGAAATAACTTTGAAAATTATTAATTTCTTAATATTATATGCATATTTTTTCCATTTTATTGATTGCATTCAGGTTACATGTTGAAGTTTTTAAACATTTATTCATAATTCGCCCATTAAAAGAATTTTTCTCTATAATTTCTTCTCCATATTTAGTCCAATGGAATTGTCGGGTCATGTTCGTCATGATTTTCATATTCAAAATTCAGGTAAGTTTCCTAGTGTAATACGTTAAATATTTGAATACAATTATGGTTGATTGTATAGTGTTAATTGGGTTTTAAATTAATTTTTTTTATTCTCGTATGCAGTTAAACTATTCGAAAGTCAGTCTGAGAGATATTTGATTGACGTGAACTCTTCCATTGTCGAGCCAAAAAAACTTGAAGTACTATTATTTGATGAACCTGATTTGAAAAATTGTCCCATGAATTCAGAATTGGAGGTGGAAAATGTATTTACTAGCAAAGAGATTCTTAAAATAGCTCTTAGTATATTAGTTGTTAAGAATAATTTTGAATTTAATACCGTAAAGTCTAATACTACTAGGTACAGAGTTGTATATTCGGTTTTACAATGTGAATGGAAATTGCATGCGGATGTGTGCTCCATGTCCGCAATGTGGGTGATAAGAACATTTGTGCTACTATAAATCAGTGATTTACAAGAACAAGCACGCATATGTTGGAATAGGTCTAGGGTTAAAGAAAAATTTAACATTAATCAAATTAATGGCGGAATTTAAAAATTTATTTTTCAAGTAAAACAATTTTACTAACCTAGAAAAAGCATATACATGTTATATATTAAAAACATTATTTAATTTACTAGAATACCAACCTTTCTTTGTAGCCTGATCTTGAAGCGTCTCGAGAAAGGTAGATCCTCTTCCTTGGTTCACTCGTCACCTTCACACCTAATCTTGAACTCGAGAAACCTAAGATTTCTATTACAAGAGTCTATAGAGGTTAAGAAGGATTTGTGTGTGGGCACAATTAAACAATATGAACCAAGAACAATTCTTGGATCATATGTTAATTCTCTAGATCAAATATGGATCTAGATGCAAAATAAGAAGAGTATTTTCTAGAGAGAGAGAGAGAGGGTCGGCTACAATACGGAGAGAGCAAGAAAAAGCTTAACCTTCACATCTCTATGTGAAGCTCTATTTATAGGAGAAGGAAAAATATATAAAAGTCAATTATTCATTCATTCATGAATAATGTATTCATGACACAATTTATTTTTCCTTACCCTTTCCCTCTTTATTTGGCCGGCCATGCACCTTGCATTAGTGAGGAAATTTGTTTCCTCACTTAGCACATTTGTTTCCTTCTTAAGGAAATTCATTTCCCTTTTTCTTTTGGGTAATTATCCTTATAAGAAAAAGGAAATAAAACTCTCCTCTTGATGCACCATCTTGGCCGAACTCTACCTAGGGGGGGAGCATCTAGATGCTTCCTTATTTCTTTTAAGACAATTCTTAAAATACCCATTGTAGATTTGTAATTGGACAAATAACGAAATTAATTTCCAAATGTCTCAAACGACTTTTCGGCTTTAGAAAATAATTTATATTTTCATCAAATGAAAATATTTAAAATCTTATTTTGACATTCACATCATTTTATGTCATTGTGGACAAAAATACCCTTTAGACATTTTCCGAAAAAAAGTCTAGTTCAACACTTGAACTTATTTTGACTTAACTTCTAGTTTAACAATCCTACTCCAATGACCTGAAATAGTGACTTTATGGATCCAAATAAACAAATCTTGAGCTTCTATACTCGGACTCAAAAGTTCTCAAACTTTTTCCGAGTATTAGCTTAATGTCGACTGACTCCACTAAAGAGTCGACACTGAGAATCTCTCGGTTCAAATGAATTTATTTTCTACTCAAGTTTAACTTAATTATATTGAGCGGATCCATTGAATGTTATCTATGTTTACCCTTCATGAATATCATCAACTAGTTGGGATTTATAAAATTACCATTTTACCCTTCTAGTTGTTATTTCCTCAACTCCTTTGTTACTTGTGAATAAGACGATAACAATGTATGACGAGGAGCTAACAAATCACATCGTTTCATCCAAATAAAGTCGCTACTTAAATTTGGACATTGCGCAATTCATTTATTCACAATCCAAGTAATAAAGCATGAGGTGATATATATTGTATCTCAGCAATCTTGTACATGAATTCCATATTTATGAGAACTTCAAAAAGTTGGTTCATGACATCTTCATAACTTTATATCTCACCAATAGGCCTTGTCTAGATCATACATTGGACCTATAATTTGACTTTCTCAAATGAGAATATTAATGCTATGAAATGACATGTCTCATTTCAGGATTTAGGTAAGCATGATGCGATTCATACGTAGTGACCTTGAGATAGAAGATGTTAAATGGTTTGTTCTTCTATTGTCTCTAAAGGTGCACTGGTCAATTCAGTATCTTCGAAAGATACACTGGAAGAACTATAGAGTTCCTAACTCTCTATGCCTCGTAACCAGACATCCTAGATTCTTCCAACTATCATACTGGGATCAATAGTCCGTTGATCTTTAGATTGCGAATATACCGTTTTAGTCAAACCATGAAGAGTTTGTTCACGCAAATCTACATTTGTCTCTTCATACATTGTTAGGTTTGATTAAGGACTATAAGACTATTGAATATCATAAATCTTCAATCAAACTAAAAAGGAATGAATGAACGTTTCAACTTTTATTAATTTAATCAGCAACTTTTAGTTGAGATCTTCTTCACCTCCACGTCTCCACGCTGCACGATCTCTCTAATCAAATGGTATTTCCTCTCAATATGCTTTGAGCGCTTATGGCTTCTAGGTTCCTTTGAGTTAGCAATAGCCCCAATATTATCACAATAAAGTGTCATGGGCTCGTCGACATTTGGAACAACTTCCAAATACTTAAGTAATTTTCTAAGCCATACAGCCTCTTTGGATGCTTCACGAGCAACCACATATTCTGCTTCCATGGTGGAGTCAGCAATGCAAGATTGCTTGATACTCCTCCAAACAACAAATCCACCATTCAGGATGAACACAGATCCTGAAGTGGATTTCCTGGAATCCTTATCTGCCTGAAAATCAGAATCAGTAAACCCCGTCATAGTCAGGTCAGTACCTGAATATGTAAGCATCAAGTTCCTAGTATTCCTAAGATACTTAAGAACATGCTTAACAGCAATCTAGTGCTCGGGTCCAGGATTTGATTGGATACAGCTAACTACGCCAACTGCGAAACATATATCCGGTCTAGTGCACAACATAGCATACATGAGACTTCCTACGACTGAAGCATAGGGAACTTTTCTCATGTCCTCAATCTCTTGTGCAGTCTTGGGAGACTGGTCCTTAGAGAGTGAGACTCCATGTCTAAAGGGGTTTTCACCCCTCTTGGAGTTCTGCATGGCAAAGCGATCCATCACCTTATCTATATAAGATGCTTGGGAGAGCGACAAGGTCCGGTTCTTTCCATCTCGAAAGATCTGAATTCCCAGAATGTATGCAGCTTCCCCAAGATCCTTCATATCAAACTATTTAGCTAACCAGATTTTAACCTCAGATAATTTACCTACATCATTCCAATGAGTAGTATATCATCGACATATAATACCAGAAACACAACCTTACCCTCGTGTATCAATTTATAGATACAAGGTTCATCTATTGACTGTTCAAAACCGAAGCTTTTAACAGTATCATCGAATATGATATTCCATGATCTAGATGCTTGCTTTAATCCATAAATGGATTTAAGAAATTCACAAACTTTGTTCTCTTGATAATTTTCCACGAAACCGTCTGGCTGAGCCATGAAAATACGCTCGTCAAGATTTCCATTCAGAAAGGCAGTTTTGACATCCATCTGCCAGATCTCATAATCCATAGCAGCAACTATGGATAGAAGTATACGGATGGATTTAAGCATTGCGACTAGCGAGAAGGTTTCTTCATAATCAATACCTTCCCTTTGGGTATAACGCTTAGCCACTAATCGCGCTTTAAACGTCTCAACGTTCCCATCCGGACCCCTTTTCTTCTTATAGATCCACTTACACCCTACAGGTTTAACCCCTTAAGGTAGGTCTACAAGTTTCCAGACTTTGTTGACATACATCGAATGCATCTCAACTTTCATGGCATCAAGCCAAAGGTTTGATTCATAACCAGCCATATCTTGGTTGTAGGAAACAGGGTCATCTATGGTAGCGACGACTACGAGAGTATCGCCATAAGACATGTACCTGTCGGGTTTTTCAGAAACCCTCTCACTACGTCGAAGTACTACTTGACGAGATTCTGAATTGAAAGGTTGCATTTCAGTTGGGGTAAGAACAGTTCTTACAGATGAGGTAGAAGCTTTCTCACCCAACTTTTCTTCAAGCACAATTTTGCTTCTAGGTTTCGTATTTTTCATATAGTCCTCCTCAAGGAAACGAGCATTAGTGCTGACAAACGTTTTGTCATCCTCGGGACTATAGAATGTGAAACCTTTGGTTTCCTTTGGATATCCAACGAATACACATAATTCTGACCTACTAGCCAACTTGCTAGTCTTTTGCCTTAGCACATGTGCAGGGCAACCCCAAATTCTGATGTGGCTTAAATTAGCTTTACGCCCAGTCCATCATTCATAAGGAGTACCAGGGACCGTCTTAGATGGAACTTGGTTCAGAATGTATGCGGCAGTTTCGAGGGCATATCCCCAAAAGGAATTAGGGAGTGATGAGTAACTCATCATTGATCTAACCATATCCATCAAAGTTCGATTCCTTCTCTCTAACACTCCGTTTTGTTGAGGTGTGCCAGGTGCTGTAAGCTGAGAAGCGATACCTTCTTCTTTAAGAAAGTCGTCGAACTCTTCAGACAAGTACTCACCACCTGGATCAGATCGAAGGGTTTTGATCTGTTTGCGAGTCTGCTTTTCCACTAATGCCCGAAAGACTTTAAATACGTTAAAGGTTTCAGATTTGTGTTTGAGCAAAAAGACAAATCCATATCTTGAGTAATCATCGGTAAAGGTAACGAAGTATTCATATCCTCCCCGTGCCTGAATTCTGAGCAAACACATACATCAGAATGTATTAGTTTCAGCAGTTCAGTGGCTCTTCGACCTTTATCTGAGAAAGGTTGTTTGGTCATATTTCCTTCTATACAGGATTCACAAGTCGGCAGTGAGCCTATTGCAGAGGCTTTGAGTGGACCATCCCTCACAAGTCTCTTAATCCTATCTAGACTAATATGACCAAGTCTTAAGTGCCAGAGATATGTTGATTTTATTAGATCAGAGGAGTCATTAAGTTTGATCCTCTTGGGTTCCCTAATTAGATCATTATCTATTTCAGTGTCTAAAAGAAAAGGTTGTGTAGGATAAAGATAGTATAAACCATTCTTTAAACATGCATAAGTGACAAATGAATTGGAAAAAGTAATACGAATTCCATTATCAATAAACTTTAAATAATAATTCTGCTCAACAATTTGAGCTACATATATTAAGTTTTTCCCAAAGGAAGGAACATAATACACATTATTTAAATTTAAAGTTCTGTCATAAGACAGTGTCACGGATCCCACAGCCTTAGCAGACACCAAGCTCCCATCACCCCACTTGAAGCAGAAGTCGCCATCCTCTAAGCATTTGCTTTTCCTGAACCCATTCAAGGAACAACAAATATGGTTAGTAGCAGCGGAGTCAATAATCCATGATGATACATTATCAGCTACTAAACAAGCTTCGGTAATAAGTAAAATACCTTTCCCTTTAGCCTTGAGGTAGGTAGGACAGTTCCTACGCCAATGTCCGGGTTCATTGCAATGGTGGCAGTTGTCCTTCGACTTGTCCATCTTTGCAGTCCGAGGCATCTTCTTCTTCTGAACCTTGCTAGGGTTCTTCTTGTCGGCTCTATGAGATCTCTTCTTAGGTCCAGAGGTGGAGACTCTGTGCTCAGCAATATGAGCTTCTCCAGTAGTCCTCTTTTTCTTTAAAAGTCCCTCAGCGGTGTGAAGCTCCTTCAATAGGTCGGTAACCGTGTACCCAAGCTTATTCATGGAGTAATTCAGCTTGAAAGTATCAAAAGATTCAGGGAGAGTTTCCAAGATCATATCTATCTTGGTTTCTCCATCAATCTCAGATCCAAGGATTTCCATCTCGTTAAGATAACTTATGATCAGCATCATATGTTCTCTAACGGGAGTCCCTGCTTTCATACAACAGTTCATAAACTATCGTACCGCTTGTTGCCTAGCCTGACGCCCTTGCCCTCCAAACATCTCCTGGAGATTGTAGAGCAATTCAGAGGCTGACCCAATATCACGATGTTATTGTTGCAACACATTGTTCATCGACGCTAAAATATAGCATCTCGCAATCTCATCGGATCTGAGCCAGGCCGCAAGGGCATCCTTGTCCTCTTGGGTCAAATCATCATTCGTCTCAGGAGGACATGGGGTGGTGAGTACCCACTTGTGCTTGTCCACGGTAAGGAAAATGTCTAGGTTACGTTTCCAATGTACGTAGTTATCACCTTCCAGTTTGTTCGAGGAAAGGATTGTAGAGATGGGGTTTAGAGACATTGCTGAAAAGTTGAAACAATTTACGATTAGTCTTTTGTTTAGGATTTTAAGTTTAATTTTATTTAGACAAGGAAAAATCCAAAGGTGTTATGAAAAAAATGACACTTTACTCCTTCGAGGGAAGGCCGCAAAGAGTCGCCTTTCATAAGTAAATGACACATCATTAATGCATAGTCATGATGTCAATACATCAGTGTTTGACTAGCCACCTTATAAAAATGTTGATCACTCAAAACTTTTCGCAGGGCCTCGAGGGAGGATTACTAGAGTTTGAGTCTAAGTGTGTAACCAACAACTTAGTTCAACAAGATCTACTTTGAAAACAATCCGCCGAGGGGAGGCCTTGTCTCATTGTTTCACTTTTGAACGTAGCTATAAAAGCAATGTTAGGAGTAATGCGTCTATGAGTACTCTCATTTAAGAGAGGGCCACGAGGGTGACTCTTAGTCCGGCGACATGTGCACTTCACATTAGTGTTGGGGATCGCGGGTTGCAAACAATAAGTACAATCCTCCCACTTAGTTTTTTGGGAAAAATAAGGGGACACTGGATTGCAAACAAGTGCAATCCTCCCACTTAATTTTTGGAAAAAAGGCACGTCTACTCTTGTACATATAGGAAACATATTTCCATTAGAGAAGAGAGTTAGAGTAGATCACTAGAAAAAAAGAACCCTAAAATTGATATTTGTGAGGGGAGATCATGTTAATGCACTAAGGCACAAGGAACATACTCGGATCTTTTTGTCTATTAAATTTATTTTTCCTAAGGAAAGTGTGTGCAATTAGTAAATCGTCACTTTTGCACTTGAAAGTTTTTGAGATTAAAAAATCTCGTAAAACTAATATATATATATATATATATATATATATATACATATCTCTTCATGAAATCTTCCTTCAAGGCACCTTCATGGTGGTTAAGTGCGAGAGCGTCGGAAATCCACGAAAGCATTAAGAAGACGGGAGAAAGCTAGGAGTCGGAAAATCCGGATTAAAAAATCTGGACTCGCGGACTGCCGTACACCTCGGACTTAAAAGGTCATAAATGACACATCCGGTATTCGATTGAACTGAAACCAATTGCATTGGATAGCTAACATCCGTACCTTTAATTTGGTTCAAGAACTACTAATTTTTAAGGTCGGAGCAAAGAGTTAAGCCTGTTTTACTGAGCCATAACAATTTGTCCAGAACTTGAATAATAATTAAAAGTACGTCGGATCTAGGTGTAAAGAGAAAGAGGTTCATTGAAACATTTTAATTGTATGTTTTGATTTCAATTATGTGTTATATTAACATATTAATAATTAAACATAATATAAAACATTCAATAACTAATTTAAACTAGAAGTGCAAAGAACTAGACTAAACTATGTACACAAATTTTCAAACTTGTCAAAAAATTGATTTTGAATATGCTAAACATAAAATAATTAAAAACTGTTTTTAACGTATTTATATAGCATATATAACAAGTGGAAAATGAACAAAAAATTAATTTTAGAGGTCGTACTAAAAAATTAAAATTTTGTATGAACTAGTCTTTTGAAAAACCATTATTCAAGCAAATTTAGAAAACAATTTTCTTATAATGATTTTAAATAACATGTACATCTTTATGCTTTGACCATAGCTTTGATACCATTTATTGGAATAGGTCTAGGATTAAAGAAAAATTTAACATTAATCAAATTAATGGCAGAATTTAAAAATTTATTTTTCAAGTAAAATAATTTTACTAACCTAGAAAAAGCATATACATGTTATATATTAAAAGCATTATTTAATTTACTGGAATACCAACCTTTCTTTGTAGCCTGATCTTGAAGCGTCTCGAGAAAGGTAGATCATCTTCCTTGGTTCGCTCGTCAACTTCACACCTAATCTTGAACTCGAGAAATCTAAGATTTCTATTACAAGAGTCTATAGAGGTTAAGAAGGATTTGTGTGCGGGCACAATTAAACAATATGAACCAAGAACAGTTCTTGGATCATAAGCTAATTCTCTAGATCAAATATGGATCTAGGTGCAAAATAAGAAGAGTATTTTCTAGAGAGAGAGAGAGAGGGTCGGCCACAATACGGAGAGAGCAAGAAAAAGCTTAACCTTCACATCTCTATGTGAAGCTCTATTTATAGGAGAAGGAAAAATCTATAAAGGTCAATTATTCATTCATTCATGAATAATGTATTCATGACACAATTTATTTTCCCTTACCCTTTCCCTCTTTATTTGGCCGGCCATGCACCTTGCATTAGTGAGGAAATTTGTTTCATCACTTAGCACATTTGTTTCCTTCTTAAGGAAATTCATTTCCCTTTTTCTTTTGGGTAATTATCCTTATAAGAAAAAGGAAATAAAACTCTCCTCTTGATGCACCATCTTGGCCGAACTCTACCTAGGGGGGGAGCATCTAGATGCTTCCTTATTTCTTTTAAGACAATTCTTAAAATACCCATTGTAGATTTGTAATTGGACAAATAACGAAATTAATTTCCAAATGTCTCAAACGACTTTTCGGCTTTAGAAAATAATTTATATTTTCATCAAATGAAAATATTTAAAATCTTATTTTGACATTCACATCATTTTATGTCATTGTGGACAAAAATACCCTTTAGACATTTTCCGAAAAAAAGTCTAGTTCAACACTTGAACTTATTTTGACTTAACTTCTAGTTTAACAATCCTACTCCAATGACCTGAAATAGTGACTTTATGGATCCAAATAAACAAATCTTGAGCTTCTATACTCGGACTCAAAAGTTCTCAAACTTTTTCCGAGTATTAGCTTAATGTCGACTGACTCCACTAAAGAGTCGACACTGAGAATCTCTCGGTTCAAATGAATTTATTTTCTACTCAAGTTTAACTTAATTATATTGAGCGGATCCATTGAATGTTATCTATGTTTACCCTTCATGAATATCATCAACTAGTTGGGATTTATAAAATTACCATTTTACCCTTCTAGTTGTTATTTCCTCAACTCCTTTGTTACTTGTGAATAAGACGATAACAATGTATGACGAGGAGCTAACAAATCACATCGTTTCATCCAAATAAAGTCGCTACTTAAATTTGGACATTGCGCAATTCATTTATTCACAATCCAAGTAATAAAGCATGAGGTGATATATATTGTATCTCAGCAATCTTGTACATGAATTCCATATTTATGAGAACTTCAAAAAGTTGGTTCATGACATCTTCATAACTTTATATCTCACCAATAGGCCTTGTCTAGATCATACATTGGACCTATAATTTGACTTTCTCAAATGAGAATATTAATGCTATGAAATGACATGTCTCATTTCAGGATTTAGGTAAGCATGATGCGATTCATACGTAGTGACCTTGAGATAGAAGATGTTAAATGGTTTGTTCTTCTATTGTCTCTAAAGGTGCACTGGTCAATTCAGTATCTTCGAAAGATACACTGGAAGAACTATAGAGTTCCTAACTCTCTATGCCTCGTAACCAGACATCCTAGATTCTTCCAACTATCATACTGGGATCAATAGTCCGTTGATCTTTAGATTGCGAATATACCGTTTTAGTCAAACCATGAAGAGTTTGTTCACGCAAATCTACATTTGTCTCTTCATACATTGTTAGGTTTGATTAAGGACTATAAGACTATTGAATATCATAAATCTTTAATCAAACTAAAAAGGAATGAATGAACGTTTCAACTTTTATTAATTTAATCAGCAACTTTTAGTTGAGATCTTCTTCACCTCCACGTCTCCACGCTGCACGATCTCTCTAATCAAATGGTATTTCCTCTCAATATGCTTAGAGCGCTTATGGCTTCCAGGTTTCTTTGAGTTAGCAACAGCCCCACTATTATCACAATAAAGTGTCATTGGCTCGTTGACATTTGGAACAACTTCCAAACACTTAAGGAATTTTCTAAGCCATACAGCCTCTTTGGATGCTTCACAAGCAGCCACATATTCTGCTTCCATGGTGGAGTTAGCAATGCAAGATTTATATATTACATCAATATGCAAATAAACAATCTTCTTGTGGGCATCTCTGCCAACAGCATATGCAAAGCTTATCAGTAATTGCGTAAAAGATGATTTTAGAGGTTCTTTAGCCAATGAGGTCAATTCGGCGGTGTGGCTGAAATTATGCGAACTCGTTTCCAAATCGAAATACTGGAGGGCATGGAAGGGTCGTAAAAATGTGTTGAAGTATCTATGTCGGGCTTTTGACATGTCGTATAGTCATTTTCCAATAATTTGTGACATGATTGTACAAAAGAATCTAGTAAATTTTTGTTAATGTAATTAAATTTACATAATGGTTTACGTATATTAACAATAATTTATATATTTTTATCCATATTAACGTCATATTTCACTTTGATTTACGTATAGGTTCTTATAGGGAGACTTTTGTAAAAAAATTATGGGACGTTTAAGTACTTTTCCTTGCATTTGGGGCTTCAATGTTAGCAGACCAGTTATTTCTGTTGATGGTACATTTTTGAAGGAAAAATCTTGTGGGACATTGCTACTTGCTACGGCTCAAGTGGGGACAATCATTTGTTTATGTTAGCGTTTAATATAGTGAATTATGAGAACGATAATGTTAGCAGAGATGCACACAAGAAGATTATTTATTTACATATTGATGTATTAGAAATATTTCATAAGTTCTTATTGTAATTTTCTTATTAAATTAATAAAAGTTGAAACGTTCATTCATTCTTTTTTCGTTTGTTTGAAGATTTATGATATTAAATAGTCTTATAGTCCGTAATCAAACCTAACAATATATGATGAGACAAATGTAGATTTGCGTGAACAAATTCTTCATGGTTTTGTTAAAACTAAATATTCACAATCTAAAGATCAACGGACTATTGATCCTAGTATGATTGTTGGAAGAATCTATGATGTCTGGTTACGAGGCATAAAGAGTTAGGAACTCTAGTTCTTCCAGTGTGTTTTTCGAAGATACTGAATTGACCAGTGCACCTTAGAGACAATGTAAAAATAAACCATTTAACCTCTTCTGTCTCAAGGTCACTATGTATAAATTTCATCGTGTTTACCTTAATCCTGAAATGAGACATGCCATTTCATAACTTCAATATATTCATTTGAGAAAGTTACACTCTAGATCCAAGTTTGTGAACTAGATGCGCTCTATTGGTGATGTACTGGGTTGTGAAGTTGACATGAGTATACTTTGTGAAGTTCTCATAGATATGGAATTCATGTACAAGATTGCTGAAATGTAATATATATCACCTCATGCTTTATTACTTGAATTTGAATAAATGAACCGCGCGGTATCCAAATTTAAGTAGCGACTTTATTAGGATGAAACAATGTGACTTGTTAACTCCTCGTCAATACATTGTTTCTAACTTAATCAGAATTAACAAATGAAAATAACAACTAGAAGGGTAAAATTGTAATTTTATAAATCACATCTAGTTAATGATATTCATGAAGGGTAACCATAGATAACATTCAATGGATCCGCTCAATATAATTAAGTTGAATTTGAGTAGAAAATAAATTTATTTGAACCGGGAGATTCTCAGTGTCAACTCTTTAGTGGAGTCAGTTGACGTTAAACTAATAATCGGTAAAAAGTTTGTGAACTTTTGTGCAATATTAATTCTACAATGGGTATTTTAAGAACTTTCTCAAAAGAAATAACGAAGTATCTAGATGCCCCTTCTCTAATGTAGAGTTCGACCAACATCATTCAAAGAATAGAGAGTTATTTGCCTTTAATTACAAAGATAATTACCCAAAAGGAAAAGAGGAAATGAATTTCCTTGAGAAGGAAATAAATAATCTAAGTGGGGAAACAAATTTCCCTCACTTATGCTAGAATTGGCCATGTACAAAGAGGAAGATGAGAGAAAATCAAATATTGTGTCATGAATGCATAATAGGAAATAGTAATTACCATTTCTGATTTTCCTTCTCCTATGAATAGAGCCTCACATAAAGATGTGAAAACAATTTTTCTATTGTTTCTCTCTTGTTTTGACCGTCCGTATTTCCTGCTCTCTCTCTCTCAAATACGTTCGTATTTTGGCGCGTAAAATACTAATGAGCCCAACAGATGCGATATAGTCGCATCTAATACCAAAAACAAGTCCTTTGTGCCCAGTCAATTAATATACGAGGAGGGCGGGGGGGGGGGGGGGAATTTGGCCCGCCCAAATTTTTGGGACTTTTCGATGCGACTATGTCGCATCCGATACTAAAAAATAAAAGAATCAAATTTCCACGTCATATAAACAATGTGAATGGGGAGGGGGGGAAGCTTTGCCCGCCTAATTATTTGAGACGTTTAGATGCGACATAGTCGCATCCGATACTCAAAAATAAAAAATAAATATCAAATTTCCACATCAGATAAACAATGCAAAATGAGGGGATATTTTGCCCGCGCAATTATTTGAGACTTTTAGATGCGACATAGTAGCATCTGATACTCAAACAACGCAATTGGATGCGACTTTGTCGCATCTAAAGGTGTTATATTATTGGATGCCAAATACTAAGATTAGATGCGATTAGTCACATCCAAAAGTACATTCATATGCAACTAGTCGCATCTAAAAGTCATCTGTATCAGAAGACCAATTTTGTACTAGTGATTAGACTTAGGCTTGATTAGCTCTTTACCTCATAGATTTGTTCTTGATCTATTGTGTTTAGTTGTGCCCACACACAAATCTTTCAAATCCTCTATAGAATCATGTGATAGAAACCTTATGTTTCTCGAGTTCACGTTTATGTGTGAAGGTAACGAGCAAGAGACGATCTACTTTTCCCAAGGCTCATCAAATCAAGCTACAAGAGAGAGATTATTATTCAAGTAATTAAATAATATTTTTAAATAACAACATGTTCATACACTTTGCCTAGGTTAGTAAATTGTTTTACTTGTAAAGAAATTTTTATATTCCGCCATTAATGTGAATGATAATTTTTTCTTAAGTCTAGATCTATTCCAACATATAATTCTTGGACGTGGTTTAAGCAGCGGTTAAAAAGTGTTTACGGTGTCCGAACTGATATGGTGATTGTATCTTATAGGCACAAATCAATACAAAAGGTGGTCAACTTGGTTTATCCTGAAGTCAAATGGGCCTCATGCATGCAACATATGTGGGGAAACGTCAAAGTTGAATTTGGTAATAGTCACATTCAACTTCTATTTTATAAATGTGCAACCCTAGAGAGTTTGAGTTTTGGTTAAACATCTTGTCAAATGGAGACCATGGAATTAAGAAATACTCACTTAAAGCTAATCCCCAGTTTTGGTTTAGTAGCCATTTTCATGGTAAGACGTTCAATATCACGACTATTACATTTCGGAATGTGTGAATGTCCTTTTTTGTGAGGCTAGATGTTGGCATGTTGCTTGTCTAGTGTTGAGTTATCGCCACCTTTTACAAAATTAGATTGTCAAGAACATGAAGCTTATTTCGAAGATGATGTCAGAGCTTATTGATATTGGTTTTAAGTTTCTAAAATACGTTCAAGTACCGGCTCGATGCATGAACGTGAGTTTATTATACACATTAATGTTTGTAAATTGCTTATAATTTTACATTGTACTTTACATGTAAATTATATTGTCTTTTACAGGTAAATGTTATCAACGAAAATCAATTTGAAGTTGTCGATGTGGCAGTTCGCAGAGTTACAGATGTTGAATTAAAGACATGTACGTGTAGGTTTTGACAGCTTGAAGATTTCCCATGTTCCCATGCATCTGTTACGTTATATCATAGAAATTTACGGGCTCTTGACTATGTTTTTTGTTACTACAAGCAAAAGTGATTTTCTATGACTTATGCGCAAGATGGCTTTCCAATTTCTCATGATAGTGATTGGGACTTGCCTAAGAATGCTACGGTGATAAAACCTTCAATTGAAAAGCGACCAGTCAGTAGGCCAAATGAGAAGAAGTATTGTTCGAAGGCTGAACGAATTCATCCGTATGCATAGAGATGTGGAAAATGTGTCAAGTTGATCACAATAAGCGCAGTTGTGTTCGTTAATTTATGAATTTTATTTCAAATTACGTGTTTGATATTTCCTTTTGCTCTTTGATTATTATTTAATGTATTGATGTTGAGAGTTGTTTTCAATATATAATATCTATTGTTGGAACTCGTTATTTAATATTATTTTTTTTTTGTTTATTTTCAAAATATCAAGCTAATATTTGTTAATTGGTTATAGTTTTACTAGATTTTTTTACACAAAAATTGTTCTAAATAACCAAATAAAACATTGATGTTGTCGTTTTGTCATTTTTGTTTGTTTAGTAAATAGTCATTTATTATGACGTGCTTATTAGGAACTGCTGTTAGTGGGTTACATTTTTTGTTATTATATATCGATTTATTTTGGTTAATGGCTATTAATCAATTCTTTTGAAACGTTGGTTATATAGTAATTAATATGTTTTAAAGTGCTATATTACTACTTATCCCAGTTTATATTGACATAACTCAATGAAAATATTAATGTTCATATGTACAATTAATTCGATGTTCAGGGTTCATTTAAGCCAAGTTTTGTAAATTGGTTATTATTTTACCAAATGTTTAAAAGGATTATAAATCAAATCTAATAATGTAAAAAATAACGAATTATTTAACAGTTTAATCCATTTAAATTTAAACTTACCGAATACTTATAATTTTCATGTTTTGATGAATATCATATGAAACTTAATATGTTAAACATTAACATTTTGTGACATTCAATATTTCAAAAATACTTTGTAAATGATTACATCCATAGTCCTATCATTCAAACACTAACTTGTCCCAGAAGAGAAGTTTTATGCAATCTAACTTGACCCAAAAGTGAAGCTTCTAACGTATAACTTGTCCCAAAAGTAAAGCTTTTAAACAAATAAATTTTCTCAAAAGATAAGCATTTTCCGACATCTATATTGTCATAGAAATTTTAAAACTAGAAAATAAAATTCTACAGCAACGATTAACTGTTTGAAATCTTATAACAAAACAACGTTAAACAACTTCATTATGGGATTCCTAATGAAAAAGAAACCTGACTTGGAACATCGTGGTAATTCTCCACAATACATGCCACTTTTTCCTTGGCTGTTTTTTCCTTTACAATGACAGCTCTTGTCTTCCGCGGTTTTAATTCTGCCGTATACGATGACTTTTGGTAGATTGATTTACGACAAGTTCTCTTCACTTTACCACGCTTACCATGGTCATCATCATTTTCTTTGTTTACCTGTATGTAAGTTAAATTTTTGGTTGGTTAATTAATATTTTCAATTTCAAAACCAAATTCATTACTTCCATAACCTCCTCAGTGTTCGATGAATTTTCAGTATCGATGTTTGGTTTAGCTCATCCTTTCCACTACAAATATATAATTAATTAACTGCTATAGTCATAAAAATAAAATTCACTATAAAACAAGTTTCAATGATTAATACTTCTTGCTTTTCTACGTTCAATCTCCTAGCCAATTCAGGGAATAATTTTGGTCCTTTACAGAGCCTTTTTAGGCCTCCCGGTTTCTGCACATTAGGGTATTAATTGATTGATACGATACATTATCACACTTTTTTTGATCCATGTTGATTACGTCGTTAATTGAAAAAGTCCAATCATTTTGAAGCTTTTGTGTTCTTTCCCGTTTTATAACATAACTATTTAAACATAACAAAAAATTATTTTACACTAATCATTTTAGGTAAAGTTGAGATATTTTACCGGTGTCATTTGATATTGTAGAGTCTGTTTTACCAAGTGGTAAAGTATCCACTACCGTTCTTTTTACCATTTTTTTATTTGAAAAACATTGCTTCAACATTAACATTTATTTGGTAATAATTATCATTGACAACATGTGTTTTTATATTACCTCATGTGGTTCGGGGGTATTGTTGTCATTGTCCTTAATCGATTCCGTAATTTTCCTTTTCTTCTGTTGTTGACATGTAAAACAGAATAATCAAAGTTACAAACATATTTATTTTTAGCTAATTAATAGGGTTTTAATTTTATACACTACCTATTCTCTAACATGAAACTCGGAAATTTGATACATTTCTCGCAGCGATCGCATGCTGCAATATTTAATTATGACGCACAGTTCATCAATTTCCATCAGTGCTTGATCCAATTTGCCGCACACTTCGTTAAACTCTCTGAGAGTAACAAACTCATCAATATTTTTGGATGAGTTTGGTTTTTCCTTCCGCTTTGTCTTTGGTGTAGTTGGAGAATCATTGACAAGTTTGCAGACAACTTTGTCGTTTTTTTAGGGCACGCCTTTTGCGATTTCGTCATCGGTCGCACCAACATTTTGTGTTCAACCTCCGAAAAAATAATTAACAGTCATGAAACGATCTCAATTTTATGCAACTAAATACTAATATATAAATCGGCATTTACCGCATTGTCTTCGATCACTCACCGAACATCATCGTATCATGGGCTTGTTTTGTACGACCACTTCAACATCCTCGGGATTATGTGCTCCAAACTCCTTTGCGTAAAATCATTACTCTCAAAGGATGGAAATACTTCATACGCTCATGCGATCAATGGATGTAGAAATTCATTGAACCTAGCTTTATTCACTGCCACTTTAATCTTTTTGAAGGACTCTCATAAACTATAAAAAATTACCCTCCCCCACGAATAACTGTAAAATTGTGTCGGATTGCTTGCCAGTTTCAGAACTTTGTTGGAAATGAGGTGATGTTGTTCCCTATACAAGATCAACGTCTCAATAATTTCCACATTAAGAAGCTGTTTTTTCGTCTTCGGTCCCACCAAACCTTGCAGCGAAAAACCTAATAATGTGTGATCGTTGTGTCCCATTGACTTTGAAAATGTATCCTTCAACGGGTTACCTATGCATAAGTCATCTTTGTTTTCCGGTAAATTCATGTTGTTTAATCCTGTAAACAATTCAAACATTAACAATTGAAAACAACTTGAATGTATAAATACTAAAAACAATTCACAGGTTTCATTTACCGAACATTAATTCGAAGTCGTATATCGTAAATCTGAATATGCTGACACCTAATTTGAAGTGCAACTCATCGTATTTTCCCGACTCCACCTGGATAGGAATAAGTATATGTACCAATTTCTTTGGAAACACGTTTCCTTTTCAATACTAGAAATGTGCAAAGGGTCCTCTGTTAAACAATAACTGCTTCATCGTCGTAAAACTGGTATGGACAATGATACGTTGATGCAAATCCCAGTTACTGGGATCTACCAAATAGTTTCCAACCTACGTAAATAAAACAATTTTACAGATTAAGAGTTATAACTAAATAAATTTTCAAGTGTAAATATGTTGATATACATGTGAGAGTTTGTTGTTTCGTTCGGCTCTCGTTTTTTTTTGCCAATATTACGATTAGGAGTGGCCTTTTTACCCATTTTTTTTGTTATGTTTAACAAATGAAAAATGATTATAATAAACCAAAAACAAAAAAATATGTTCAACTTACGAACCGAAATTGAGATTTTGACATAGTTATTACAATAAAACAAAATCTAAAACGTATGTTAAAGAAAAAGATTCGAGATAGTTATAAACACACTTCAATGCGAGTGTAACCGGTTAAATTTACAACATTTTTTACATTTGATCAGATTTGTTAAAAACTTATTTTTAGAGAAAAAACCCTAAAAAAAGAATTAGATTTTACATAGTTTGTCTAATAGTTTCCAAAATCGTTAAAACTAAATCCCATCATCTTTACCCAACATAAAAAACATTAAAAAACAAATTACCATTTAACGGATTTGTTATTTTCGCTTTCAAACACAAATATTTGTCCTAATTTTGTTGAGGAAATATTTTCAAAAGCATCAAATTTATACAGATTCTATTTTAAATATTCAAAATTTTGTTAAAAAGATTAAAAAAAATCATTCGTGTACTTGCTCGTGAATGTATTGTTGTTGTCGATAACCTTCTGGTTGCTCAGCAGCCGCCGTTGTCGTCATCGATGTTAAAGAAATCGCCGGTAATTCAAATTTTATGGGTATGTTTGAAGCGAATAGTCGGTTGTATATTTCGGAGACAAAAAAATTGTGAGAGATAGAGCTTTTGGAACTCAAACGTCGAGTACATTCATTGCATATTTCAATATTAATTACTCGGTTAACTGATTGATTGATTAACGTGTTATTAGTTAATGCATGCTAATTTTTTGAGATTTGATATTTTCTTTAATGCATGCGAGCATGTGGAAAATATATGGGCGGAAAACATTTGGACATTTTCGACCAAATTTTTTTGTTAAAATTAACTGTCCCATTAACCTAACGTTTTCCAACTTTTGACATTTTGAAAAACCAATACGTTAACATACCTATATATCTTAATAACCCCTCTTTTAAACCCAATAATAATTTTTTGGTGACTCGTATAAGTTCAAATCATTATTAACATCATTCTTATCCTAATCTCTTATATGTAGAACAAACTAAAAATAATAAATTTATCTCTCAAATCTTATTTCTTAATTCTTGACCTGAATGCACTTTCTATTTTATTTGTCGAGTCAACGAAGTTTGTGTAGAAAGTTAATACTTGGAGCAAAAACTTGGCGAATTGACCTTAGATTACAAACATTTTTTGGTTTTGTCCAACATTTGATAAAACTTTTGTAAATGTCCAAAACGATTACGTGACATATTTATTAACGTTATTTAATTATTTTTTTGCGCTTACATTTTTCGCCAGGTTTATTTGAATTTTAATTTGTTTTTAAAAATTTCGTTTCAAAATTTCAGATAGTTTCCTTTATGGTTCAAAAGATTCGAGCGGTTGATTAATTCTTTTTAGATCCTAAAATTGTGGGTAGTTAATTGACATATTAGTTTCAGTTTAATTAATTAAAAACCTTCCTTTATGGTCGAATTAGTTATCTTTTTACAGTTATTTGGGAAATTTTTATTCTCAGCCGATTTTATTTCTTTGATATTTTCTTTTTATTGTCGATATTTATTATCAATCATTAGTGTTTCCATTTATCCTCTCCGAATTGCTCAGTGTTTGTTAATTGATATTCAATTTACACTGAAATAGATTTGTTCAAACGTAAATGGAGTTACATTTTACAACGTTAATTGATTTTAACAGCGTAAATTGAATATTTTCATCGTTAGTTGCATATTAATTAAAAAACACGATTTTTGTTAATTTTACTAGAAAAAAGAAATCAAAATTTCATATATAAATTTGAAATAAAAATCCAAACACGAAAAAGAGAAGAAGAAGAAAAAAAGAAGAACGAAGGTCGTGTTCACGAAAGCTTCACATCCTTCTCCGCCATGAAAATTTCACATCATTCTTCGCTATGAAAGCTTCACATCATTCTTCTTTTTCTTCTTTTACTTATTCTTCTTCTTCTTCTTCTTCTTCTTTTTTTTCTTCGTCTCATAAAGAAACCGATTTCTAAAAATTTTCGGCCAATTTATTTGAATTTTAATTTGTTTTTTACTTACTTTTTTGGCCGGTTTATCTGAATTTTTTTTTTTTTAAAACATTTTGTTTCAAAATTTTAAATAGTTTCCTTTATGGTTCAAAAGATCCGAGTAGTTGATTAATTCTTTTTAGCTCTTAAAATTGTGGGTAGTTAATCGACGTGTTGGTTTTAGTTTAATTAATTTTAAACCTTCCTTTATGGCCGAATTAGTTATCTTTTTACAATTATTTGAGAGATTTTTTTATTTTCAGCCAATTTTATTTCTTTGATATTATCTTTTTATTACCGGTATTTATTATCAATCAATTATTGTTTCCATTTGATCTCTCCGAATTGCTCTGTGTTCATTAATTGATATTTAATTTACACTAAAATAGATTTGTTCCAACGTAAATGGAGTTTTTTACAACGTTAATTGTTACAACGTAAACTGAAAATTTTCATCGTTAATTGTATAACAAAACACGGTTTTTGTTAATTTTACTAGAAGAAAGAAATCAAATTATTTTATATAAATTTGAAATCAAAATCAAAACACGAAGAAGAAGAAAAAGAAGAAGAAGAAGAAGAAGAAGAAGAAGAAGAAGAAGAAGAAGAAGAAAAAAAGAAGAACGAATATCGTGTTCACGAAAGTTTCACATCATTCTCCGCCATAAAAATTTAACATCCTTCTCCGCTATGAAAGCTTTACATCGTTCTTCTTCTTTGTTTTCTTCATCATCTCTGCCATTGTGTTCATGAAGATTGTAAAATAATCGATTTACAGAAAAGATTTCAAAAACAAAAATAATTAGATACAAAAATAACATAAAGACCTGTTAATCGCTGATCGATTTACGTCGTTGAATTCTATAAAAACTTTTTGGTGATAATCGATCGGAGTAAATGACTTGGATTTATTCGTGGATGGATTTTGGTTTCAAATACTTTTTTTTTTTAAATGATAATTTTTTTGCATGCATTTGAAATTTTTCTCCCTTGAAATTCAAAATTATATATATATATGTTAATATAATATATTTATTATTCCGTAATTTACGGTATAAATTAACTTCTGAAATTAAGTATTTAAATTTCATTACATTTGGTTGGAATTTTTTATATGCAAAATTAAAAAAAAAAATTCGTTAATGGACATTTTTCAAAAATTTTACCGTAAAGAAATTACCAAATATATTAAGCTATATTATACATGAACGCTACTTGGAGTGATATCAGCGAATAAGGGCTTTTTCCATGAAGTCGAGTAAGAAAGAGTTGTAGCAACAAAAATGGGAAAAGGAAGAGAAAAGAAGCAGAGACACCAACCAAAGAACTCTCGTCGATCATTCTTTCAAGAAAACGAAGAAGATGAAGGGGGATATGATAGCCTTCCTTCCTCAGCCTTCGCTGCTTCTTCAACCACAAATCCCGCTCTCTCCAGCGACGAAGAAGAAAACGACAATGAGCTTGAAGAACAGCCAGACCACCACCAAACTGACGAACACCCATCTACACACATCCCCTCAAAGTTCTCTCTTTACCAGCAATCGGTTCAGGTTCGACCAGTTCACTCAACTATTTTTCGTAAAACCCATTTCCAAGAACATCAAATCAGTCCGCCATTGATTTTCTTCCCTATTCTTTTGAATCGTGAATTAGTCACCAAAAGGAGATATAAGCTACTTGCAAAAGTTCTTTCTGATGTATGTTGGTGGAAGATTGCCGCTTCATTTCCAAGAAGATTTCTGTGGCACAGCCCTTCTCAGGTACATTGCGATTCCCACTTTCAAGTGTTCTTCATAATTATTTAGGTTATCAACATTCTTCAAACATATCAAAGTGACTTCTTATCAAGATAATCATCACCTAACGAAGTCACGTGTCTTAAATTTCAAACAGTAAAACCTCATTGCTTCAGTTCTTAATGTTACACTGGACAAGAACGTACTTCAGGCATTTAAACTGTTCGGAAGCAGTAGTCTTATATTTCCCTTTATTCTTTGATGCTTAAGATGAAAATGTTCATGTTCTTTCAAGACTTTATTAGAACATTTGATCTATAAAATATCTATGCCTGGGATATTATGGTACTCATATTTGCTTCCTAACTGGTATTGATTAAGGGCAATCAATGTTTTTTCTTCCTTTCTTTGCCATACACTATTGACAAATTTGTACTAATAAGGCTGATTTTTGGGGTGTGACAGTACAGAATGGCTTCGCAGCGACCCAAGAAGGACGGCTGTAGGACTGGATTTGGACTTGGAGGCACTTCAATGGTGTTTGGAGAACAACATCGACAAAATCGGGTCCGACGCGTATTCTAGGATCTCCCTTTTTCACGGGAACGTTTTACGCCCGATCGAGGCCAAACTAGTGAAACACGAGGAGCTTATTAAAAGCAATTCGCTGGAGGAGGAAGCTGCTGAGATGTCACAGCCGCCTCGAGACATCGTATGCGCTTTCAACTACAGCTGTTGCTGTCTTCACACCCGACCCGAACTTGTTTCGTATTTCAAGCACACCCTCTCCGCCTTATCTAAAAAAGGCGGAATATTTGTCATGGATTTGTACGGCGGTACCTCCTCCGAACACAAGCTCAAGCTTCAGAGGAAATTCCCTAATTTCACGGTAATGCTTTTCTCTTTTTTTCTTTTGAAGATGTATACACCTTTACTGAACTCCGGGGGGGAGCTTTACTATGATCATCGCGATGTACACAGTATGTCTGGGAACAAGCCGAATTCGATATCGTCCAGCGAAAGACGAGAATAAGCCTTCACTTCCATTTCCAAAAGCAGAAGAAGAAGCTCAGCCACGCGTTTTCGTACACCTGGAGACTGTAAGTTGTTCTTTCTCCGAGATCAAAATGATTTTTGTGTCTAAGAAAGTAGTTCTGATGAACTCCCATGAGCGCAGGTGGTCGTTGCCAGAGATCAAGGACTGCTTGGAAGAGGCTGGATATCGGGCTGTCCACTTTTGGCTTCGGGAGATGCCTGACACCGAAGATAACAGAAGCACCGTCGGATTCGGGGCCGGGCGAGATGTCAAGTACGAGGAGATGAATTGCTTTCAACAACAAGATGCTTGGAATGCCTACATCGTCGGCGTTGCCTAATCAAATATTTTGTGTTTGCTTACTTCTGGTTTCTTAATCTCTTATTTTTTGAGTTTGACTCGGGAAATCATAGAGACCTAAGAAACAAATTTTCTTTCTAATTTCCGTAGTTGAGAAGAGACATCAACGGTTTTCTTTTTACGGGTGGTCTTTAGTTTCCACGGGAAGTATTACCAGATGATAAATTTTTCAAAATTGTATTTACCATGGTTTAGTAAATAATATGTTTAGCTGATGAACTCCAAGGATTGGGGATGGGGAGCTAAGATGTTCTACGAAGTTTACTCAGGAGTATGGCGTTGCAAAGCTAGATGAACGTTAAGGAGATTAAGGTGGCATCTTTCAGATTCTGTTCTTGTGTGGGTGGTGACGCAATAAAAGTTTTTGGGGAAGGCCATAGATTTTTAAGGGACATCAATTTCTACTGGAGGAGTGGCAGCCTCTGAAGATGATTGAGGAAATTGAATCGATATTTCTACTGGAGGAATGGCAGCCTCTGAAGATGATTGAGGAAATTGAATCGATATTTAACTGTTCTGGATTAGACTGGAGGCACCCGTCACCACCATAGTAGGCCACTATCCTACCCTCACAAGTTCGTGGTAGGCATCCATGTAATAATTTTTTCCACAGTTTTTACGGTAACCGTG